>JAIOJX010000004.1:102871622-104071622 GCA_022376925.1 Tragulus kanchil
GGTACAGAATTATTATGATCAAGGATTTATTAAGCATCTTTTTCCTTCAAGGAATATATTTATATTTATTTCTAGAATTGCATAATCTTAGAAAAAAATTCTTTTAACTTAATGAAAGATACCTTTTGTACTGTATTTTTAAAAAGTAATTTTTGATTTTAGTGGTATATATAGACAGCATCCTTGGATTGATTGAGATTTTAATTGTTACTCACTAGTCTGGAGTTCTTAATTGTTACTTAAGTATCCTTGGTGTTAGCTTTTTCTTTGTGGGAAAAAAAAAAAAAAACAAGTATTAAAAAGTTTTCTTTCCTCTTGTTGGCCTGGTTTCTTTTTGAGGATAACCCTAAGACTGCTACTTGAACTAAACTAGGGCTCTCACTATTCTTCAGTTCTCCCACAAAGGCTTTTTATAGACTGAAGTTTGAATTTCCTTTCCTTGCAGTTTCTCCAGTTGAGCATATAAGCCCTTTTAATTATAAGGGTTGGTTGGAAAACGTGGAAGTTAGAAAGATTCTAGTATTGTGCTAACCCTTAGGTTCCTGATCCCTGATCCGTCATGCTTAATAGAAGTCTGTAAGGTTTCCTGCCTCTTTACAGGATGATCAGATTTTTTCAAAGATACAGGAAAGATTGGTGATTAAACTTTGGCATTAGATGAGCTTGAAGACAAATAATCCTTCGAGAGAAAGAAGCAGTTTCTTACTATAATGCCTTAGAGGTATTGTGATTACAGTAACATCATCTTTTCTAATTTATAGGAAGTTGTTTTCTTGCTAATCTTATCTCTGTTGGCTAAATTGTTTTCTTTTGAATTTAGAAAGCTCGTGTAGCAAATCAAGATCTTCAGGTGCAGCTAGACCAGGCACTTCAGCAAGCCTTGGACCCTAACAGTAAAGGCAACTCTTTGTTTGCAGAGGTACATACAAATATTCTGTTGATTAAATTGGCATTTCACTTAATTAATAAAAGCATAATTAAACAGGTTAATATTTTCTAGGTGGAAGATCGAAGGGCAGCAATGGAACGTCAGCTTATCAGCATGAAAGTCAAGTATCAGTCACTAAAGAAGCAAAATGCATTTAATAGAGAACAGATGCAAAGGATGAAGGTACAGAATTATTATGATCAAGGATTTATTAAGCATCTTTTTCCTTCAAGGAATATATTTATATTTATTTCTAGAATTGCATAATCTTAGAAAAAAATTCTTTTAACTTAATGAAAGATACCTTTTGTACTGTATTTTTAAAAAGTAATTTTTGACTTTAGTGGTATATATAGACAGCATCCTTGAATTGATTGAGATTTTAATTGTTACTCACTAGTCTGGAGTTCTTAATTGTTACTTAAGTATCCTTGGTGTTAGCTTTTTCTTTGTGGGAAAAAAAAAAAAAAACAAGTATTAAAAAGTTTTCTTTCCTCTTGTTGGCCTGGTTTCTTTTTGAGGATAACCCTAAGACTGCTACTTGAACTAAACTAGGGCTCTCACTATTCTTCAGTTCTCCCACAAAGGCTTTTTATAGACTGAAGTTTGAATTTCCTTTCCTTGCAGTTTCTCCAGTTGAGCATATAAGCCCTTTTAATTATAAGGGTTGGTTGGAAAACGTGGAAGTTAGAAAGATTCTAGTATTGTGCTAACCCTTAGGTTCCTGATCCCTGATCCGTCATGCTTAATAGAAGTCTGTAAGGTTTCCTGCCTCTTTACAGGATGATCAGATTTTTTCAAAGATACAGGAAAGATTGGTGATTAAACTTTGGCATTAGATGAGCTTGGGATTGAATCCTACTCTGTCACTTGTTGGCTGTGTGACTTTGGACAAGTATGCTTATTTTTCAGAGCATCAGTCACCTCACTTGTAAAATAGAGAGGCTAGAACTTTCCTCTTAGAGTCGTCCTGGAGGTAAATGAAGGCACGGCAACATGCTTACTTGTTTGGCAAATAGGGAAGTGTCACCTTAATAAACAATAGCTGTGCCTTTTATTTCTGAGGATTTCAGTTGTGCTGTCTGGTTTACTGAGGCCCTCCCCATGTGGGAATTACTTCTTCTGTAGATTTTCTCATATTTGTTCTTTGTTTTCTTTCTGTATTTGTTGGGCTATTGTTATTCATCTCTTACTGTTCTGATACCCCAGACTATCTTTAGAGACAGGAAGCATTCTGAATCTTCCTAGGCTCAGTGTGTCTAGCCTCCAGTTTGAAGCAGGAACAAAAAGTGGGTCCTTAAAAATGTTAAAAGTCATTTTTGTTTCTTACTTATAATCATAGCTACAACTTTATATCATTGCTGTACTCAAAAATGTATTTAAACTAATTGACAGTTTTTTAGAACTGCATAAATTCCAAAGACAGTTAAGGAATGCTAGGTTTAGATTTTAGTTAATTTCCTTTTGATTGCTGTGCAACTCCAAGTTTAGATGGAGTTATAATTAGGTAAGTTGATTGCTGCTATTAAAAAAATAGCTTTACATTTACATCGAAGTTTGCCTTAATATCCTTAGATTGCTCTTTACCTTTGCTTTCCATCCTATCCTTCGTGAAACTCATGTGAATGTGAGTAGCTTAATAAGTTCCCCCACTTAATACTGCTGAAGTTGATTATAATTTTTGAGAAACCACATCAGACCCTTAATGAAAGTGCACTTGATGAGTACAGCACAGTGTTTCTCCAGGCTTATTTACCACTTAAATGATGGCTTCCAACCCACAGTCATGCAGTTCAACTGTGTTTCATAGAAGTACAGATGTTATGGACTTAGATCACTCGTAAATAGTCAAAATAAGTGCTGAAGAGTTATGTCTATAACTAGGTTTATTGATAGAAATGTTCTCAAATTATTAGGGTATTAGACTAGACACAACTAATTAGTTTAGCTTCCAAAATGAAGCCAAAGTAGTGTAGTACAAAATATGAATTTTATAAAAAATATGGTTATCAGAATCTTCTCCCCCACTCAGTTTTATGAGGGACATTTTTTTTTTTCTAGTTACAAATTGCTACATTGCTACAAATGAAAGGGTCTCAGGCTGAATTTGAACAGCAGGAACGATTGCTTGCCATGTTGGAGCAGAAGAATGGTGAAATTAAACATCTCTTAGGTGAAATTAGAAATCTGGAGAAATTTAAGGTATGTGTAAAAACACCTTTAAAAAATGCAGCCATTTTTTTGTTTGAATATCTTACTTCTTTTAATTTATAAGTTTTTCTTTTTTAATCTTTTTTAGTCTGTAGTTTCTTTTGAGATTTACCATTCTAGTTTCTTTTTATTTTTTCTGTGGTTTGGACTAATGCTTCTTTTAATAGAGCCCCCATGTTTGCTGTTGTCATTGTAAATTTTAACTCATTTATGCTCAAAACGCCCATATCTTAAGTGTACAACTTAGTGAGTTTTGCATACATATACTCCCTTATAAATATTACCCTGCTCATGGTGTAGAATACTTTCAGCACTCCAGAAAAGCTCTGCCATGTCTCTTTTGAGTGAGTACTCCCACCTTCTAACTTTGTACCAGCTTTCTATGTACAAATACTCTTGAACTTCATATAAATGGAACCATTCAGTACACGCTGTTTTGTTTCTGTCTCCCAATGAAGGTTATGCCAATGAGATTTGTTCCTCCTGTCAGGTGTTACCAGTAGTTGATTCTTTTTTGTTGTTCTCTACCTCTGTTTTTTGATGGATACAAAGTAAGATTTTTGTCACACTGTCTAGTATTATATGGCAACTGGAATTCATACAAGTCTTTAATAAACTTTTTAAAATATTTTGAAATTCTAGCCCCTCAAAAGTTGTGAAATTATGACCGTATACCCTTCACCCAGATTCCCCAGTTGTTAGTTTCACCACATAAGCTTTTTTATTCTCTCGTTCTCCATGTGTGTACATTTTTATCTTAAACATTTGAAAGTTTTAAACCAGATAACCCTTTACCCATAAGTTGTAGCTCATTATTGAAGTTTATCCTTTTATATAACCATAGTACAATGATCAAATCAGGAAACTAACACTGATGCATAGTTTTAGCTGAACTGCCTTTTACATTTTACCAATTACCACTAATGTCCTTCTTGGAAAATAAAAAGACCCAAATACATTCCCTTATAAGGTCCAGTCTGTGATCAAATGCTGTATTTAATTATCAAGTCTCTTTAAAGACCCTGCTGCTAAGAGGGAAAGTCATTGTAATTTCTAAAAAATCCATTTAAAAATGAAAACATCTCTTAGGTGAAATTAGAAATCTGGAGAAATTTAAGGTATGTGTAAAAACACCTTTAAAAAATGCAGCCATTTTTTTGTTTGAATATCTTACTTCTTTTAATTTATAAGTTTTTCTTTTTTAATCTTTTTTAGTCTGTAGTTTCTTTTGAGATTTACCATTCTAGTTTCTTTTTATTTTTTCTGTGGTTTGGACTAATGCTTCTTTTAATAGAGCCCCCATGTTTGCTGTTGTCATTGTAAATTTTAACTCATTTATGCTCAAAACGCCCATATCTTAAGTGTACAACTTAGTGAGTTTTGCATACATATACTCCCTTATAAATATTACCCTGCTCATGGTGTAGAATACTTTCAGCACTCCAGAAAAGCTCTGCCATGTCTCTTTTGAGTGAGTACTCCCACCTTCTAACTTTGTACCAGCTTTCTATGTACAAATACTCTTGAACTTCATATAAATGGAACCATTCAGTACACGCTGTTTTGTTTCTGTCTCCCAATGAAGGTTATGCCAATGAGATTTGTTCCTCCTGTCAGGTGTTACCAGTAGTTGATTCTTTTTTGTTGTTCTCTACCTCTGTTTTTTGATGGATACAAAGTAAGATTTTTGTCACACTGTCTAGTATTATATGGCAACTGGAATTCATACAAGTCTTTAATAAACTTTTTAAAATATTTTGAAATTCTAGCCCCTCAAAAGTTGTGAAATTATGACCGTATACCCTTCACCCAGATTCCCCAGTTGTTAGTTTCACCACATAAGCTTTTTTATTCTCTCGTTCTCCATGTGTGTACATTTTTATCTTAAACATTTGAAAGTTTTAAACCAGATAACCCTTTACCCATAAGTTGTAGCTCATTATTGAAGTTTATCCTTTTATATAACCATAGTACAATGATCAAATCAGGAAACTAACACTGATGCATAGTTTTAGCTGAACTGCCTTTTACATTTTACCAATTACCACTAATGTCCTTCTTGGAAAATAAAAAGACCCAAATACATTCCCTTATAAGGTCCAGTCTGTGATCAAATGCTGTATTTAATTATCAAGTCTCTTTAAAGACCCTGCTGCTGGGAAAGATTGAAGACAGGGAGAGGAGTAGGTGACAGAAAATGAGATGGTTGGATGGCATCACCTATGCAGTAGACAGGAGTTGGAACAAACTCCAGGAGAAAGTGAAGGACAGAGAAGCCTGGCATGCTGCAGTCCATGGGGTCACAAAGAATTGGACACAAATGAGCAACTGAACAACAATCTGGAACAATTCCTCAGGCCTTCTTTATCTTTAATGACCTTGACATTTTTGAAGAATACAGTCATTTGCTTTGTAGATTCTCTCTCATTTTGGGTGTGTGTGATATAGAGTCACTGACTCAATGGATAGGAGTTTGAGCAAGTTCCGGGAAAAGTGACTGAACAACACAGTATTTTTGATGGGAGTACTGCAGGAGGATTATTATACTTTCTCAATGAGTCTTAGTAGGTGGTACATGTCTACTTGCATATAATAGATGACATTCACCTTAAATATTTCCTAGGCAGTTACTTCTGTTTCCTCTTATACTTGAACATCTATTGATGATTCTTGCTTGAAACAGGTGTTACTGTGATGATTGCCAAATGATAATTTCACTTATAAGAATAATGAAAGAATTAGAGGGCTCCCCTGGTGGTCCAGTGGGTAAAGAGTCCACCTTGCAGTGCAAGGGGCGCCAGTTCGATCCCTGGCCTGGGAAGATCCCATGTGCTGTGGAGCGGCTGGACCTGTGGTCCAGTTACAAGCCAGCCCTGGAGCATACACCCAGAGTCGGTGCTCTGTAATGAGAGAGGCCACTGTGATGGGAGGCCCACACAGGCCAAAGAATAAAGATGGATGCAAATAAATAAATAAAAAAATAAATAAAAGAGGCCAAAATTAAAAACAAAAAAGAATTAGAGTTTTTCTCCTTACTTATGTCATATAGCCTCATGAATTCTTATTTTATCCTATGGATTATAGTCCATAACTTCTTTATTTACTTTGATTGTCCCAGATTTGGCCAATAGGAGTACTGCCTTACACTGGGACAGCAAGATATTCCTAGCTCACCTGCCCCAGCCTTGGGATCAACATTTCTGCAAGGAATACAGGTTCCTTTAAGTAGAGAAGGACAATTAGAAACCAAGATTTAGACACTAGATGTGCTTATTGCTACTGGAAAGTCATTGCTTCTTGACCCTCTTAGCAGACAGAACTGCAACTCTGTGTGCATATATGTAATGTATTTATGTATGTGTTATATGCATGTTTAGGAATGATTAATATAAACAGTTTTGTGTATTACATATGTATATATGCATAAACATGTAATAAAACCTTGATTTCATACTTAGTAACTCAGTTTGAATCCAGTACCACAGAGTTCATTGCCTGTCCCATTTTCCAACAATGAAAAACCTGGTTCTTATTGTCCTCAATATATTTGCTTATTTAATTTTTCTTAGAATACATATAGTTTTGGAATTATCTACTCACTAAAGTTCAAGATTTGTTTGCAGTTCTTTTTGTTTTTAGCTTGAGGGTATGTAGTCAAAATAATATGTTTGAAAATTTTGTTGTGTTGTTCAGTTGGTAAGTCGTGTGCAACTCTTTGAGGCCCCATGAACTGCAGCATGCCAGGCTTCCCTGTCCTTCACCATCTCCGGGAGCCTGCTCAAACTCTTGTCCATTGACTCAGTGATGCCATTCAACCATCTCATCCTCTGTCGCCCCCGTCTCTTGCCTTCAGTCTTTCTCAGCATCAGGATCTTTTCCAATGAGTTGGTTCTTTGCATCAAGTGACCAGAGTATTGGAGCTGCAGCTTCAGCAGTAGTCCTTCCAGTGAATATCCAGGGTTGGTTTCCTTTATGATTGACTAGTTTGATCTCTTTACAGTCCAAGGGACTCTCAGTAGTCTTCTCCAACACCACAATTCAAAGGCATCAATTCTTCAGCGCTCAGCCTTCTTCATGGTCCACCTTTCACATCCATACATGACTACTGGAAAAACCACAGCTTTGACTATATGGGCTTAGTTGGCAAAGTGATGTCTGCTTTTTAATACACTGTCTAGGTTTGTCCTAGCTTTCCTTCCAAGGATCGAGTGTGTTTTAGTTTCAAGGCTGCAGTCACCATCCACAGTGACTTTGGAGCCCCCTAAAATAAAATCTGCCACTGTTTCCATTCTTTCCCTATCTCTTTGCCATGAAGTGATGGGACCAGATGCCATGATCTTTATTTTTTGAATGTTGAGTTTTAAGCCAGCTTTTTCACTCTCCTCTTTCACTTTCATCAAGTGGCTCTTTAGTTCCTCTTCACTTTCTGCCATTAAAGTGGTATCAGCTGTGTGTCTGAGGTTATTGGTATTTCTCCCAGCCATCTTGATTCCAGCTTGTGCTTCTTCCAGCCTGGCATTTCACATGGTGTGCTCCATGTGAAATAAGCAGGGTGACAGTGTGCAGCCTTGATGTAATAACCAGTCCATTGTTCCATGTCCAGTTCTAACTATTTCTTCTAGTCTTGCATACAGGTTTCTCAGGAGGCAGGAAAGGTGGTCTGATATACCCATCTCTTCAAGAATATCCCAGTTTGTTGTGGTCCACACAGTCAAAGACTTTAGCATAGTGAGTGAAACAGAAGTAGGTTTTTATCTTTTTTTGTAATTCCCTTGTTTTTACCGTGATGCAGTGGATATTGGCAATTGGATCTCTGGTTCCTCTGCCTTTTCTAAATCCAGCTTGTACTTCTGGAAGTTCTTGGTTTACATATAGTTAAAGCCTACCTTGAAGGATTTTGAGCATAATCTTGCTAGCATGTGAAATGAGAGCAATTATACAGTAGTTTGAACATTTTTTGGCATTTCTTTTGGATTGGAATGAAAACTGATCTTTTCTAGTCCTGTGGCCACTGCTGAGTTTTCCAAATTTCCTGGCATACTGAATATAGTACTTTCCCTTACCCCCTTAGGTGTTAGTGTGTTATTCATCTGAAATACAGTTAGGTTTGTTTGTTTCTGCTTCTTTTTCATTTTATTGCCCTCTGTCCATCCTTGTTGAATTTATTTATTTACTTTTTCCAGCAAATCAATGTAAACTGAGACATGACTACTGGAAAAACCACAGCTTTGACTATATGGGCTTAGTTGGCAAAGTGATGTCTGCTTTTTAATACACTGTCTAGGTTTGTCCTAGCTTTCCTTCCAAGGATCGAGTGTGTTTTAGTTTCAAGGCTGCAGTCACCATCCACAGTGACTTTGGAGCCCCCTAAAATAAAATCTGCCACTGTTTCCATTCTTTCCCTATCTCTTTGCCATGAAGTGATGGGACCAGATGCCATGATCTTTATTTTTTGAATGTTGAGTTTTAAGACAAGTTTTCACTCTCCTCTTTCACTTTCATCAAGTGGCTCTTTAGTTCCTCTTCACTTTCTGCCATTAAAGTGGTATCAGCTGTGTGTCTGAGGTTATTGGTATTTCTCCCAGCCATCTTGATTCCAGCTTGTGCTTCTTCCAGCCTGGCATTTCACATGGTGTGCTCCATGTGAAATAAGCAGGGTGACAGTGTGCAGCCTTGATGTAATAACCAGTCCATTGTTCCATGTCCAGTTCTAACTATTTCTTCTAGTCTTGCATACAGGTTTCTCAGGAGGCAGGAAAGGTGGTCTGATATACCCATCTCTTCAAGAATATCCCAGTTTGTTGTGGTCCACACAGTCAAAGACTTTAGCATAGTGAGTGAAACAGAAGTAGGTTTTTATCTTTTTTTGTAATTCCCTTGTTTTTACCGTGATGCAGTGGATATTGGCAATTGGATCTCTGGTTCCTCTGCCTTTTCTAAATCCAGCTTGTACTTCTGGAAGTTCTTGGTTTACATATAGTTAAAGCCTACCTTGAAGGATTTTGAGCATAATCTTGCTAGCATGTGAAATGAGAGCAATTATACAGTAGTTTGAACATTTTTTGGCATTTCTTTTGGATTGGAATGAAAACTGATCTTTTCTAGTCCTGTGGCCACTGCTGAGTTTTCCAAATTTCCTGGCATACTGAATATAGTACTTTCCCTTACCCCCTTAGGTGTTAGTGTGTTATTCATCTGAAATACAGTTAGGTTTGTTTGTTTCTGCTTCTTTTTCATTTTATTGCCCTCTGTCCATCCTTGTTGAATTTATTTATTTACTTTTTCCAGCATATGAAACATTAACATGGTTCTAAAAATCAGAACTGTAAACTCAGGATACACTCAAGAGTTTATAACAGCAACAGAGAATTCTATTGTGTGAATTCTTATTCATTCTTTTGTATCTGGGTATTTAGATTATTTCCAGTATTTTGCAATTATGTACAGTGCCACAAAGTATATTTTGCATGTTATGTGTGTTTCCTTATTATAGATGTATCATCCCGAATAATTCATACAGTTCAGTTGCTGAGTCAGAAGTAAACTAGCAGTGTATCATAGTGCTTACTTTCTGTCGCCTCACCAATAGAACGTGCTGTCTTTTAAAATTTTTGCTGGATTGATAGATAAGAAATGGTATCTCAGTGTAGTTTTAATTTGTATTTTTATAATAATGAGTGATTTGAGCATATTTTCATAGGTATATTTACTTGCATGCATGTATAGAGGAACTAACCAGTGTTTTCTAGTATTATTTGTATAGTTTTACTTTTTACATCTAAAGACCTTATCTCTATTGAAGTTTATTCTTGTGTATGGTATGAGGTGTAAATCTAATCTTATATTTTCCAAATGACTAGCCAGTTGTCCCAGCATCATTTATGAAAATGGCAATCTTGGTAGCTGTGATTTAGTATGACATCTTTATCATATATCACATTTCTTTTTTTTTTTTTTTTTTTTTTATTTTTTATTTTTTTATTATTTTTTTTAAACCTTTATTTTACTTTTAACTTTTACAGAGTTTTGTTGTTCACAGACATGCATGTTCTCAGATTAGTCACATGTATATCACATTTCCATATATACTTGTCAGTTTCTGAATTTTCCATTCTATTCCATTCTTCTACTTATCTGCACATCAGTGCCACACTTTTAATTTTAGAGGATTTATAGTTATGTTTTATCTAGTAAGGCTGTTCTCCCACCATAGCTTTTCTTTCTCAGTATTTTTCTATTTTTTCATGTTTGTTGCTCCCTATGAACATTTTATCGAGCTCAAAAAAAGTTTGTTGGCATTTTTATTAGGATTACAGTTACATCGAATTTATAAATTAACTTAGGGAGCACAGTTATTTTATCACTAAAGAACGAATCAAAGCTTACAAATAACAACCTTTGTAAACGTTAATAATCTCTTGGGCATTTAAACTGTAGCCATTTAGTGTCTCGTAAAATTTTAGGTTTATATAACTTTCTTACAAGAACTGTTGAAAGGACTGCAGTTTTGGTTAAACTTGAAAAACGTCAATTGGTAGGTGTATGTAACTCACCAATGGACTTTGTGTGCACTATATTTTGAAAATTATGGCTGTAAATTAGGGGCTTTTACCTACAATCTCTGAAATTGTTTACGCATTTTTAAGCAAATTTACATTTTTTCCCATTAGAAATTGTACAGAATTTTCATCAGAATCTCAGAAGAGTAGGCACCAAAAATAACTATAGGGATTTCTATACTTCATATTTTTATGATTTATGGTTTTTTTCATAAAGGCCAGTATTAAACCTCTTGAGTGTTTGTTTCTTCCATCTAAAAAGCAAGGAGAGAGAAACCAGAGGGAGGATACAGGTGTGATTAGAAGTGTAGGCTTTGGAGACAGATCTGCATTCTCAGTCTTGGCCTGTAGCATTGTGAGCTGGTTTTCTCATCTCTAAAAGAAGAGTGCCCCTTCTTATACCTGCTGTAGAAGGTGAGTGAGTTCACTGGATAGTGCTAACTCCAGTGCCTGCTATACGATCGGCATTCAGCAGTGGGAGCTGATATTAGTGAACCTATGCTAACCTAATTTGTTATTTCTTCTGAGTAATAAGAATTGCTATTTTCTTTAGAGTTTATATGAAAGTATGGAGTCTAAGCCTTCAACCAACACTGTTGCTCTGGAAGACGACACCTATTACACAGACTTACTTCAAATAAAGCTTGACAGCTTAAAGTAAGTGCTTGGGGCTTGGAGAGACAGAGTCTTTTGACTTGCTTATAATAAGTGGTAGTAGTTTTGTCTTTAATTGTCAAAAGAAAGCTCCAGAAAAGAATAACAACAAAAAATGCCTCTCTGCAGCAAATGAGATTTATTCAAAATATAACAAGTACTGGTTTATTGAAGAAAAATATTTTCAATGAATAATTAAATGGTTTTAGTTCTTTTATATTTTTCTGAAAGTTTCTCAGATTAGCAAGTAAAAGAACTTTAAAGAAGAAAATGTTCTTATAACCTAAATTTTTAAGAATAAATATCATGTAAATTAAAGGAATTTATGTATGCATGTGAAATGTGGCCCTCTTTGTCCATTTCCTTTAAAATGTTTAAAAAATTTTTTTTGCAAGTTTTGGTTAAACTTGAAAACGTCAATTGGTAGGTGTATGTAACTCACCAATGGACTTTGTGTGCACTATATTTTGAAAATTATGGCTGTAAATTAGGGGCTTTTACCTACAATCTCTGAAATTGTTTACGCATTTTTAAGCAAATTTACATTTTTTCCCATTAGAAATTGTACAGAATTTTCATCAGAATCTCAGAAGAGTAGGCACCAAAAATAACTATAGGGATTTCTATACTTCATATTTTTATGATTTATGGTTTTTTTCATAAAGGCCAGTATTAAACCTCTTGAGTGTTTGTTTCTTCCATCTAAAAAGCAAGGAGAGAGAAACCAGAGGGAGGATACAGGTGTGATTAGAAGTGTAGGCTTTGGAGACAGATCTGCATTCTCAGTCTTGGCCTGTAGCATTGTGAGCTGGTTTTCTCATCTCTAAAAGAAGAGTGCCCCTTCTTATACCTGCTGTAGAAGGTGAGTGAGTTCACTGGATAGTGCTAACTCCAGTGCCTGCTATACGATCGGCATTCAGCAGTGGGAGCTGATATTAGTGAACCTATGCTAACCTAATTTGTTATTTCTTCTGAGTAATAAGAATTGCTATTTTCTTTAGAGTTTATATGAAAGTATGGAGTCTAAGCCTTCAACCAACACTGTTGCTCTGGAAGACGACACCTATTACACAGACTTACTTCAAATAAAGCTTGACAGCTTAAAGTAAGTGCTTGGGGCTTGGAGAGACAGAGTCTTTTGACTTGCTTATAATAAGTGGTAGTAGTTTTGTCTTTAATTGTCAAAAGAAAGCTCCAGAAAAGAATAGCAACAAAAAATGCCTCTCTGCAGCAAATGAGATTTATTCAAAATATAACAAGTACTGGTTTATTGAAGAAAAATATTTTCAATGAATAATTAAATGGTTTTAGTTCTTTTATATTTTTCTGAAAGTTTCTCAGATTAGCAAGTAAAAAGAACTTTAAAGAAGAAAATGTTCTTATAACCTAAATTTTTTAAGAATAAATATCATGTAAATTAAAGGAATTTATGTATGCATGTGAAATGTGGCCCTCTTTGTCCATTTCCTTTAAAAAATGCATGAGATTTTTTTATTTGAAGCTGCTGTTGTTAAAACCTATTTTGCTTATTGTTTCTTTGTTGCTAAAACCCCCCAGTAAATAGAGTTCTTTTTTGGGGTGGGGGGGCACTGCTATTTGTCTTTCATTTATCTGTTTTCATCCATTTTTATTCTTTGGCCTTTGTGGGGCTCCCATCACAGTGGCCTCTGTCGCTGCAAAGCACCGGCTCCGGGCGCATGCGCTCCAGAGCTCCGGCTCGGCAATTGGACACATCGGTCCAGCTGCTCCGTGGCACGTGGGATCTTCCCAGGCCAGGGATTGAACTGGTGACCCTTGCACTGCAAGGCAGTGTCCTTACCCACTGGACCACCAGGGAAGCCCGAGAGTTTTACTAAGAGTTCAAATGTATAATATAGTAAACAGCTTGCGGGCTTTTCAAAGGTGGCTCAGTGGTAAAGAGTACTCCTGCCAATGCAAGAGATGCGGGTTTGATCCCTGGGTTGGGAAGATCCCCTGAAGGAGAATATGGCAACCCACTCTAGGATTTGAGCCTGGTGGGCTACAGGCCATGGGATCGCAAAAGAGATGGACATGACTTAACAACTAAAACAAATAGTTTGTACTAACAACTAGATATTTCATGTGTTATTTTAATATTCCTTGGTTCTCTCTTTTTTATTAATGTAGCAAAGAAAATGAAAATACTAAAGGTGAATTGTCCATCCAGCGAATGAAAGCATTATTTGAGAGCCAGAGGGCGCTGGATATTGAAAGGAAACTTTTTTTAAATGAAAGGTGCCCCCAGGTTTCCCAGAGTAAAATTTAAAGGAAAACTTTTTAAATGAATACAACAAGAAAGCTCCAGAAAAGAATAGCAACAAAAATGCCTCTCTGCAGCAAATGAGATTTATTCAAAATATAACAAGTACTGGTTTATTGAAGAAAAATATTTTCAATGAATAATTAAATGGTTTTAGTTCTTTTATATTTTTCTGAAAGTTTCTCAGATTAGCAAGTAAAAAGAACTTTAAAGAAGAAAATGTTCTTATAACCTAAATTTTTTAAGAATAAATATCATGTAAATTAAAGGAATTTATGTATGCATGTGAAATGTGGCCCTCTTTGTCCATTTCCTTTAAAAAATGCATGAGATTTTTTTATTTGAAGCTGCTGTTGTTAAAACCTATTTTGCTTATTGTTTCTTTGTTGCTAAAACCCCCCAGTAAATAGAGTTCTTTTTTGGGGTGGGGGGGCACTGCTATTTGTCTTTCATTTATCTGTTTTCATCCATTTTTATTCTTTGGCCTTTGTGGGGCTCCCATCACAGTGGCCTCTGTCGCTGCAAAGCACCGGCTCCGGGCGCATGCGCTCCAGAGCTCCGGCTCGGCAATTGGACACATCGGTCCAGCTGCTCCGTGGCACGTGGGATCTTCCCAGGCCAGGGATTGAACTGGTGACCCTTGCACTGCAAGGCAGTGTCCTTACCCACTGGACCACCAGGGAAGCCCGAGAGTTTTACTAAGAGTTCAAATGTATAATATAGTAAACAGCTTGCGGGCTTTTCAAAGGTGGCTCAGTGGTAAAGAGTACTCCTGCCAATGCAAGAGATGCGGGTTTGATCCCTGGGTTGGGAAGATCCCCTGAAGGAGAATATGGCAACCCACTCTAGGATTTGAGCCTGGTGGGCTACAGGCCATGGGATCGCAAAAGAGATGGACATGACTTAACAACTAAAACAAATAGTTTGTACTAACAACTAGATATTTCATGTGTTATTTTAATATTCCTTGGTTCTCTCTTTTTTATTAATGTAGCAAAGAAAATGAAAATACTAAAGGTGAATTGTCCATCCAGCGAATGAAAGCATTATTTGAGAGCCAGAGGGCGCTGGATATTGAAAGGAAACTTTTTTTAAATGAAAGGTGCCTCCAGGTTTCCCAGAGTGAAAATATGAAACTGAGAGCTAAACTAGATGAGCTAAAACTGAAGTATGAACCTGAAGGTATGTATGTATCATATATTTTGTCTTTTATATCATGAGAAGCTCTGATAAACCGTATCAAAATTTTTTTCTTGTTACAGCTTTATGCAGACCTCATTACAAACTAATCTGTGGCTATGTATATCTTTGTAATAAAACACATTTATTGCTACAAAATGTATAGGAAAGAAAACCATGGACTGGATGTGCATGAATAAAATGGGTATTCCTTGACATTTGAATCTTTTCTATTTAAGACTACAGCATCTTATATAATAAGGGTTCAGTTTTGTTCAGGCCTCTGATGCTTGAGAGTTATATTAACCGTAATGTTCATAGAAAACCTAAAATAATGGAGTCTAAGACTGTGATGATTCTTAAACCAAAAAAAAAAAAAATATTCAGTTACATGTTCTAGGTTATAGACTTTCAACCATTTTTGCCCCTACACCGTTCACATGCCTATAACTCTCCCTTCTTCATTATTTCAGTGACAGGAGTGATTCTCAACAACAGTGGGGAGACCTTATTATTGGCAGCAATAATAAGGTTATGATATAATCCCCTTCTGATTAATAGCCTGTCGTGATTAAGAATAATTCATTTCACGTTTCAAAAGTCTGTTGAACTCACCACAGCAAACAAGAAGTATAGTGAATCTCGATGGTCTGGATTTCAAAAGGAGCAATGCAAGAGAAAGGGAAAACAGTGACTTAAAAACAACAGTGTAGAGCAAGAACACCAATCCCGCAGTCAGCTGCAGTTTCTCCAACTTAATTAATACTTTGATTTTGAAAATGAAAGACATACTGGTTTGGGTGTACAGAAAAAAGTATTAGAACAGTTATTCTGTGCCTGTATATATGGACCTGCATAGGAGATGGAGTGATGTTATTACTAATCCTTAGAGCACAATACTGAGTCTTCAGTAGGTGGATACTTTGTTGTTGTTGTTGTTGGCCACTTCTATTGGTCTTTCATTTATCTATTTTCATCCATCTTTGTTCTTTGGCCCGTGTGGGCCTCCCATCGCAGTGGCCTCTGTTGTCGCAGAGCACCGGCTCTGGGCGCACGCGCTCCAGAGCCCCGGCTCGGTAATTGGACACATCAGTTCAGCCTCTCTGCGGCACGTGGGATCTTCCCAGGCCAGGGATCGGACCAGCGCCCCTTGCACTGCAAGGTGGTGTTCTTACCCACTGGACCACCAGCGAAGCCCTCAGTGGATGCTTTTAATCCACATTACAGATTACCAGAACAAAGCTCGTGCTATAGACTGTATGTAAAAGTATATGGCAGTTAACATAGTGCTTTCTACTTAGTAGTTGCTCAATAAATGATGACTACTATTATTCGGGCTTTAAAAAAAAGAAAACAATGCTCAGAGAGGTTAAGTACTTTCAAAGGTCACCCAGCAGCTGAGTGTCGTTAGCACTAGGATTTGTACCTGGATTCCTTGACTCTTACCCACTACATCCTTTCTGATTTCCATGCTGAGATATTTGAAGCCCCATGCAAGTTTTATTGTACCCCTGGAAGAGAACATTTAAGTGGTCATTCCTATGGTCAAATATATCGAAAATATACAGTTAGTGCAATCCATGAAAAAGAAAGGATTAAAGACATTTCAGTAAGATGAGTGGGCTTTAAAGAAATGAAAGTGGAAAAAGAAAAAAATAAATTTATAACTAGTTCTATCTTATGTTGATTGTACCTTTGATATGTTGACTAGGTCTATTTTTGTTTCTATTCTCAGAGAAAATTGAAGTGCCTGTACTCAAAAATGAGGTACTGCCTGTGAATACAGCCCTAAGGTGCTGGATTTCAAAAGGAGCAATGCAAGAGAAAGGGAAAACAGTGACTTAAAAACAACAGTGTAGAGCAAGAACACCAATCCCGCAGTCAGCTGCAGTTTCTCCAACTTAATTAATACTTTGATTTTGAAAATGAAAGACATACTGGTTTGGGTGTACAGAAAAAAGTATTAGAACAGTTATTCTGTGCCTGTATATATGGACCTGCATAGGAGATGGAGTGATGTTATTACTAATCCTTAGAGCACAATACTGAGTCTTCAGTAGGTGGATACTTTGTTGTTGTTGTTGTTGGCCACTTCTATTGGTCTTTCATTTATCTATTTTCATCCATCTTTGTTCTTTGGCCCGTGTGGGCCTCCCATCGCAGTGGCCTCTGTTGTCGCATGAGCACCGGCTCTGGGCGACGCGCCCAGAGCCCCGGCTCGGTAATTGGACACATCAGTTCAGCCTCTCTGCGGCACGTGGGATCTTCCCAGGCCAGGGATCGGACCAGCGCCCCTTGCACTGCAAGGTGGTGTTCTTACCCACTGGACCACCAGCGAAGCCCTCAGTGGATGCTTTTAATCCACATTACAGATTACCAGAACAAAGCTCGTGCTATAGACTGTATGTAAAAGTATATGGCAGTTAACATAGTGCTTTCTACTTAGTAGTTGCTCAATAAATGATGACTACTATTATTCGGGCTTTAAAAAAAAGAAAACAATGCTCAGAGAGGTTAAGTACTTTCAAAGGTCACCCAGCAGCTGAGTGTCGTTAGCACTAGGATTTGTACCTGGATTCCTTGACTCTTACCCACTACATCCTTTCTGATTTCCATGCTGAGATATTTGAAGCCCCATGCAAGTTTTATTGTACCCCTGGAAGAGAACATTTAAGTGGTCATTCCTATGGTCAAATATATCGAAAATATACAGTTAGTGCAATCCATGAAAAAGAAAGGATTAAAGACATTTCAGTAAGATGAGTGGGCTTTAAAGAAATGAAAGTGGAAAAAGAAAAAAATAAATTTATAACTAGTTCTATCTTATGTTGATTGTACCTTTGATATGTTGACTAGGTCTATTTTTGTTTCTATTCTCAGAGAAAATTGAAGTGCCTGTACTCAAAAAGAGACGTGAGGTACTGCCTGTGAATACAGCCACCCCTAACGGTGTCTGTGCCACCAATGCTGTTGGGGAAGATGTGCATAGATTAACACTGCAGACAGAGGAGGCACAGTCCTGGCCTGATCGCTTAGAAGATAACAACTCGCAGCTAGAAAAGACAGTTTCTGTCAGCACATCAGGAGTCATTCTCTCTCCTCACGAAAATCTGCCCACGGATATTCAGCCAAGGAAGGAAAAGAAATGTGTGAAACTCATAGGAGTTCCAGCTGACTCAGAAGCCTTGAGTGAAAGAAGTGGAAGCACCCCTAACTCTCCCAGGTCAGTGTCCTCTTTTCTTCAAGGCAGCGAGCAGCCCTCTCCGTCTTGTCTCTATCGCTGCATGAACTGTGCTATCTATTTCTTTGTCTATTTTCTTAGCATCGCATGCAGTATAATTCCCCAGTTTCATCTGCCTACCTTCCGATTTTCTAAAACTTTAAGAAAGACTAAGATGATTGAGAGGGGAAAGGACTCCTAAATAAGGGAATTATTTTAAAGAATATCCTGTGTCATGAGTCTAGTACATTTCTGAATGTTTTGTTGTTTTGAATAAATGTAGTTTTTTTTTTCCTGGTTCAAGAATGACTTGAAAGAAAAATAAACTTAACCTCTTAAAAGAGCTTTCCATTATTCTAAGAAATTTCAGCCTTCCGAAAAACTCTTAGGTAAAAATTTTTATGGCTTTTGAAATTGTTTATCCTAAGCCTTCAAGAATGTGCTTTAATACCTATTCTGACATTTTAAAATATCAGAGGTAATTCATTTTCAATTTATACCCAAACTTCAAAAGCCTCTAGTTTCTGCATAATTGAGTTTGTGACTGAAAGAGGAAGTGTCAGACTTGTATGTCTGTAGGAGTTAACATTTTAAGGTCCTTATCCCTTTTAGAAAATACTAAAATAATAGAGGCCAGAAAGGAGGCAAGAGAAAGTGAGTGGAAGGGAAATGTAGGTACGGTGGCTGAGACTAGGCTGGTATAAAAACACGTTCTTGATGTGTGTAGCAGGACCAAGGATGGGCAAAAAGAGAAGTGAATGAAGAAAATGCAGAAGGTAAAAAAGGATAATAAAAAGGAAGGATGTCTTTATGCAGTGGATTGATAGGTATAATTAAAATAAATAAACATTTAAAAAGTTAAGCATATTGGTGTGAAAATAGATGGTCTGTTATGAAAGGAGATCCTTAAGGTGCCACATCAGTCTTAATCGAGGTGTACAAAATCAAACATTTACTAGTATGCACTCGAAGTGAAAGTAAGGCATAGTGCACCTTATGTAAAAGAGCTTTCTTATATGTTTTATCTGATTTCTCAGGTCTTTAGTGCTACTAAATGTAGTATTCAACAGTGAAAGCATTTCAACAATATTGCATCTTTTATTATTAAATGGAGTAATGTATTACTCCATTTCTTGAGTTTTTATGTAATAACATTGTAACCTATAAGTCACATGAACTAAAAGCTTAATATTCTTAAGGAAAAAATTAAGTTTAAGTGAATCTTCTGTCTGTCTGTCTCTCTCTCACACACACACACGCACGCGCGCGTGGTTTCGAGTAGTTCTGTGAATTGAATTCAACAGGTTACTCTTGTGTATATGTAATTTACTATGTACATGTGCTTGACCACTGTATATTTCTGGACAGAACTGATCAGTGCAAATCTTACTGTCTATGTTGTCTTCATTTCTTCTTCTGCCTTCTTTTGCTTAATAAAAATTATTTAAGCAAATGTTTAGCTTCTTGTTTGACTCAAGCAGCATGTTGAAATTTTTTGTCTTGGTTTTAAACAAAAACAAATAAAATAACAAAGCATTTGTTTTTGTGTGTGTGTGAATCCATATGCTAGCTTTAGGTGTTTCCAACCTTTTGCTTTCTGCATGATTTAGGTACAGAATCCTATGGTAATACTGTAATAATAAATATGGCTTTTATTGGGAGATTCACTATTGCACGCTTTACAAATATAGTTGATGCTTTTGCTGTAAAATGTCTGTGTAGACCCTTTAAAATATTTCTTCACTGTTAATTTCTTTCTTAAATTATTATTTTGCTAGTTGAAATTCAACTTGAGATTTTTTTAATGAGATAAATAGACATTTATTCATGTGGATTCCTTTTTAATTTTTATCTTGCATTTGCCTTTTGCTAAGTCATGTTAACATTAAAATAGTAATCTAGCATTAAAACATATTTTTGTTAGGTATCTTTATCATGATAGGCATCATTATGTTTTAATTCTAATTTTAGACTTTGCCATGACTTTTTATCAACCTTAAAGGTATTTCTTCAGACATTTGAAAAATTAAGCCTATTGATATAAAAAGGTTCTTACAGTGAGGCAGTGACTTAGTTTTTTTAATGATATTGAAGTCAACTATAATTCTTCTCTTTAAATACCTTTAAAAAAATCACCATGTCTCATTAAGAAATCCATTATAGTAGAGAATTGTTTCTTCTTTCATTTTTCCTAACCACATTTGAATTCAGAATGGATGCTTTAATTTAATGCCTGTAGGTTAGCCGCTGAATCAAGGCTTCAAACAGAAGTTAAAGAAGGGAAAGAAACTGCAAGCAAACTGGAAAAAACAACTTCTAAGAAATCACACCCTATTGTATACGTGTCCTCCAAATCAACTCCAGAGACCCAGTGCCCTCAGCAATAAAGACTTTTTCTTTATGAGAGTCAGGTATACTTGTCCCACAGGTTGCTCTGGAGCTGAAAGATTGTCTTTACCTGAGGATACTATCTTGCAGGTTGTTTCCTTCTAGGCATTGTGCCAGGAACTGGCATTTTCAGGCTCCTTTGACCAAAGATTCCAAATGTGATTGGGATTCTAACCAGGAGTGTTCCTTAAGTGGTGAACTATGAATCACAGTGAATGAACTATTAACTGAAGGAAAGTATTATTATAAATCTATTGGTTGCATTGTATATAGATTTTTAAAGTACCTTCAGAGCTATATATACTTGAAAAGAGAACACAGTTACTATTATATTTTCTTATGTACATTTTTATGAAGATAGTTTTTCACTATGTTGTGAAAATAGAAAACGTGGTTTAAAAACATATTGTAATTAGATTTTGTCAGTGTTTAAAGTATGTATGTTTACCTTTGTATTCATCTACATGACTTAAGTTTTGTTTCAGTTACATGAAAAAAAAAAATTTGAAATTTAACCTAAAACTGCTATAATTTATCCCCCCCCTTTTTTTATTCTGTATTCTGTATAGGTAATAGCATATCATCAAAGGGAATAAAGGAAGAAAAATGAAACTTCAGTGATTCTTAATTCCCTGGTACGTGTAATTTCTGTATACACGTACACACACAATATATGTTTTCTCAATTCTAAACTTTCCAAATAAAAGCTTTTTTCCTGTAAATGATTATAGCCTGGTCTGTAACTTCATTTCACATATACATTAAGTAGTGTATTAGTCAAGAGAAGTGAGATTTATTTTACGGAATTGCATTTTGTAAATAAAGAGGCTGACGAGCCCAGAATTTACAGAGTGGGCTGGCACACTGTAGACCCAAAAAAGAGCTCATGTCACAGTTAAGTTCAAAAGCTGTCTGTTGGATAAAGTTGGCCTTGTTCAGAGGAGGTCAGCCTTTTGTTTTATCCAGGGTTTCAACTAATTGCATGCCTAGGCCCACCCACATTCTGGAAGAAAATCTGCTTTACTCAAAGGTCACAGATCTAAATGTTAGTGTCATCCAAAAGCACAGATAGAAACATCTAGAATGGTGTTTCATAACATTTCTAGGCTTCATGACTCAACCAAATTGACATATAGTTAGCCATCACAGCGGGTTAATTAGATACGTCTATTGAAATACAATAGGCAAAAGGAAATTGCCACTCACTTCTAAATGAATCAAACTAATTTTAAATTGCTATATAAAGTATAAAGAAGTTAGAAATTTGATACTTATATTTCTTATATAAAGATATAGATGAAGGGTACTGAGAAATGATTTTAACCTGAGGATAAGAATGAATGACCACCATATCGCTTGCATATTATAGAATCAGTTCCAACATTGAGTTGTTGTCATATGTTAGGTGCCGGTACAAAAATAAGCCTTCAGAGTGCACAGTGTAATAGACTCATACAGATTAGTAGTGGTAGTCTGTGGTATTACTGGTAATCAATAGTTATATCTAACATTTGAATATATCTCATGTGCCAAGCACTTTGTTAAGCCCTTTCACATATTACCACATATAACTGTTCCAACATTTCTGTGAGCTAGATACTATACCCTACTAATGTTCATTTTCCAGATGAAAAAATTAAGGAATCAAAGAGGTGATTTGTCCAAGGTCACAATGTTAGTAAATGATGGAAAAAAAGCAGAGTTGTAGACGTAATGGCGTGTCTTAGAGTGCTATAGGAACCAAGAAGGAAACAAACTGCCTCTGAGGACTTTTTTAATTTTCCTCATTTCTAAGCTGAGATTGCTTCAGAGGTTTCCTAAGCCACAGAGAACAGCATTACAAGTGGAAGAAATAACGGTTCAACCAATAACAACATGAAACAACATCTTTAATTCAGCAAACTGAAAACATTGAAGTGGCTAGGTGTACAGGGCCTGTGAAGAGAATTGTAACTGTAAATTGACCCTGAAGAGATAGCTAGGAGCAAAGTCGTGAAGAAAGCAAGGTAGGGTTAAGTTCAAAAGCTGTCTGTTGGTAAAGTTGGCCTTGTTCAGAGGAGGTCAGCCTTTTGTTTTATCCAGGGTTTCAACTAATTGCATGCCTAGGCCCACCCACATTCTGGAAGAAAATCTGCTTTACTCAAAGGTCACAGATCTAAATGTTAGTGTCATCCAAAAGCACAGATAGAAACATCTAGAATGGTGTTTCATAACATTTCTAGGCTTCATGACTCAACCAAATTGACATATAGTTAGCCATCACAGCGGGTTAATTAGATACGTCTATTGAAATACAATAGGCAAAAGGAAATTGCCACTCACTTCTAAATGAATCAAACTAATTTTAAATTGCTATATAAAGTATAAAGAAGTTAGAAATTTGATACTTATATTTCTTATATAAAGATATAGATGAAGGGTACTGAGAAATGATTTTAACCTGAGGATAAGAATGAATGACCACCATATCGCTTGCATATTATAGAATCAGTTCCAACATTGAGTTGTTGTCATATGTTAGGTGCCGGTACAAAAATAAGCCTTCAGAGTGCACAGTGTAATAGACTCATACAGATTAGTAGTGGTAGTCTGTGGTATTACTGGTAATCAATAGTTATATCTAACATTTGAATATATCTCATGTGCCAAGCACTTTGTTAAGCCCTTTCACATATTACCACATATAACTGTTCCAACATTTCTGTGAGCTAGATACTATACCCTACTAATGTTCATTTTCCAGATGAAAAAATTAAGGAATCAAAGAGGTGATTTGTCCAAGGTCACAATGTTAGTAAATGATGGAAAAAAAGCAGAGTTGTAGACGTAATGGCGTGTCTTAGAGTGCTATAGGAACCAAGAAGGAAACAAACTGCCTCTGAGGACTTTTTTAATTTTCCTCATTTCTAAGCTGAGATTGCTTCAGAGGTTTCCTAAGCCACAGAGAACAGCATTACAAGTGGAAGAAATAACGGTTCAACCAATAACAACATGAAACAACATCTTTAATTCAGCAAACTGAAAACATTGAAGTGGCTAGGTGTACAGGGCCTGTGAAGAGAATTGTAACTGTAAATTGACCCTGAAGAGATAGCTAGGAGCAAAGTCGTGAAGAAAGCAAGGTAGGGTAATCTATTTTACAAACCAAAACCTACAAAGATGTATAAACAAAATGAGCAAGTGTGATTGGAGGATGAACAGAGATGACAGGAGAACCTTATCCATCCAGCTTCAGCCTTCTCACCCATGGGAACTGAAACAATTAACTATTGAGTCTTAAGTCTTAGAAATACTTTCTGAAAAATCACCACTAAACGATGAGAAGCAACTGAATAATCGATAGAAGCAAGGCAATTACTGAACAGATTTAAAAGGTTGAATATTCATCTTGTTTTACGTAAAAGTCCTCTGGAGACATAATAGAAAATAAATTTAGAAAAAGATAAGAAAGGCTGAAAAGGCTTGTTGGGCCTTTTGGTAGACCAGATAGGAAACACAAATATAAATGGTAGGAATGTAGAGTAGTGGCTGCATTTAAGATAAATGTGGTCAAGAGTTGGCAGAATAGGAGAATAGGATGTGGTAGTCTGGGAGAAAGGGATACATGAATTAGTTGTGGGGTGTGTGTGTGTGTGTGTGTCACTCAGTTGTGTCTGACCTGGTAACAGAAAATAGGAATGGGAGGTATTTCAATTTTGATGCACTTTAATTCAGGGCCCTGTGAGATGTGCCATGTTGCAGTCAAGGGAAGTGTTTATGTATGTTTACATGATCAAAAATAAACTATTTTTCAAACCTTTATTTTTACATGGAAAATGTGAAACTAATATAACTGTTAATAGTAGGCACTTTTTTCCCTCCAAGGTCACAATGTTAGTAAATGATGGAAAAAAAGCAGAGTTGTAGACGTAATGGCGTGTCTTAGAGTGCTATAGGAACCAAGAAGGAAACAAACTGCCTCTGAGGACTTTTTTAATTTTCCTCATTTCTAAGCTGAGATTGCTTCAGAGGTTTCCTAAGCCACAGAGAACAGCATTACAAGTGGAAGAAATAACGGTTCAACCAATAACAACATGAAACAACATCTTTAATTCAGCAAACTGAAAACATTGAAGTGGCTAGGTGTACAGGGCCTGTGAAGAGAATTGTAACTGTAAATTGACCCTGAAGAGATAGCTAGGAGCAAAGTCGTGAAGAAAGCAAGGTAGGGTAATCTATTTTACAAACCAAAACCTACAAAGATGTATAAACAAAATGAGCAAGTGTGATTGGAGGATGAACAGAGATGACAGGAGAACCTTATCCATCCAGCTTCAGCCTTCTCACCCATGGGAACTGAAACAATTAACTATTGAGTCTTAAGTCTTAGAAATACTTTCTGAAAAATCACCACTAAACGATGAGAAGCAACTGAATAATCGATAGAAGCAAGGCAATTACTGAACAGATTTAAAAGGTTGAATATTCATCTTGTTTTACGTAAAAGTCCTCTGGAGACATAATAGAAAGTAAATTTAGAAAAAGATAAGAAAGGCTGAAAAGGCTTGTTGGGCCTTTTGGTAGACCAGATAGGAAACACAAATATAAATGGTAGGAATGTAGAGTAGTGGCTGCATTTAAGATAAATGTGGTCAAGAGTTGGCAGAATAGGAGAATAGGATGTGGTAGTCTGGGAGAAAGGGATACATGAATTAGTTGTGGGGTGTGTGTGTGTGTGTGTGTGTCACTCAGTTGTGTCTGACCTGGTAACAGAAAATAGGAATGGGAGGTATTTCAATTTTGATGCACTTTAATTCAGGGCCCTGTGAGATGTGCCATGTTGCAGTCAAGGGAAGTGTTTATGTATGTTTACATGATCAAAAATAAACTATTTTTCAAACCTTTATTTTTACATGGAAAATGTGAAACTAATATAACTGTTAATAGTAGGCACTTTTTTCCCTCCTCATTATTCAAAAGTGACTTGATGGTCAGACTTTCATAATGATAGTCTTGATTTATTCAGTTTTCATTAATTGGACATAATGAGCCCTATGTATGGGCCTAGAACAAAGATGACAAAGTAATACTCCTTTCTTTCCTCGAGTATGGTATCGGTGCATATGTGCATGCGAAGTCACTTTAGTTGTATCCGACTCTGTGTGACCTTATGGATTGTAGCCCACCAGGCTCCTCTGTCCATGGGATTCTCCAGGCAAGAATACTGGAATGGAGGCTTGCCCGGTGGTCCAGTGGGTAAGGACACTGCCTTGCAGTGCAAGGGGCTCCAGTTTGATCCCTGGCCTGGGAAGATGCCACATGCCGCGGAGCAGCTGGACCAATGTGTCCAATTACCAAGCCAGAGCTGGAGCGCATGCGCCCGAGCTGGTGCTCTGCGACAACAGAGGCCACTGCGATGAAAACAGATAAATGAAAGAACAATAGAAGTGGCCCGCCTGCCCCACTCCCTCCGCAACCGCCCCCCTCCACCGCCAAAAAAAAATTAAAAAAAAAAAAAAGAATACTGGAATGTGTTGTCATGCCTTCCTCCAGGGGATCTTACTAACTCAGGGATAGAACCTCATCTCTTAGGTCTCTTGCATTGGCAGGTGCTTCTTTACCACTAGCGCCACCTAGGGAGCCAAAACTGTTCGGTCACAGAGTCCAACTCTGCGATCCCATGGACTGTAGCTTGCTAGACTCCTCTGTCCATGAGGATTTCCAGGCAAGAAAACTAGAGTGCATTACCATTTTCTTCTCCAGGGGGATCTTCCCTGATCAGGGATTGAATCTGTGTCTCCTGCGCCAGTAGGTGGATTCTTTAGCCACTAAGCCACCACAGAAGCCTTAAAAGGAGCCAGAAAAAACCTCTGCAATTGAAGAGTACAATAATGAATGAGAAACTAGAGAGATTCAACAGCAGATTTAGCTAATTGAGATTATTTAGGTTAAAGAACAGAAAAAAATTAAAATGAACAGGGCTTAAGAGACCTACTGGACACTATCAAACAGAGCAACATATGCATAATAGGAATTTCCGAAAGAGGAGAAAGGAGCAAGAATATATTTGAAAAAAAAAAAAAAAGAAAGAAAATTGCAGCCTAATATCCTTGAAGGTTGTTGCTGCTGTTGTTTCCTTGCTAAGTTATATCAGACTCTTTTGTTACCACATGGACTGTAGCCTGCCAGGCTCCTCTGTTTGTGGGATTTCCCAGGCAAGAATACTGGAGTGGGTTACCATTTTCTTCTCCTGGGGATCTTCCCGACATGGATCGAACTCATGTGTCCTGCGTTGGCAGGTCGATTCTTTACCACTGAGGCACCAGAAAATCCATCCTTGATGGACATAGATGCAAAAATCCTCAACAAAATACTAGCAAATTCAACACATTATAAGGATCACACAGAATGATTAAGTGGGATTTATTCCAGGGATGGAAGGATGGTTCAACAACTACAAATCAGTCAGTGTATAATGAAAATTATATGATCATCTCAATAGTTGCTGAAAAAAACAAAATAGCAAGTGAAACAACATCACACTTTAAAAAGCTTCTGCATAGCAAATACAACAAAGTGAAAAGGCAACCTGATGAGTGAGAGAAAATATTTGCAAAGCATACCCCTGAGAAGGGCGTAAAATATATAATGAACTCACCCAATTCAAATGCAAAATAAACAAATAAAAGCGATCTGATTAAAAAGTAGGCAAGAGGGCTTTGCTGGTGGTCCAGTGGGTAAGGACACCGCCTTGCAGTGCAAGGGGTGTCGGTTCGATCCCTGGCCTGGGAAGATCCCACGTGCCGTGGAGCGGCTGGGCCAGTGTGTCCAATTACTGATCCGGAGCTCTGGAGCGCATGTGCCCAGACCTGGTACTCTGCGACGAGAGGCCACTGCGATGGGAGGCCTACACAGGCCAAAGAACAGAGATGGATGAGACTAAATGAATGATCAATAGAAGTGGCCAAAAAAATAAATAAATAAATAAAAAGTAGGCAAGAGACTTGAACAGATGTTTTCCTTACGAAGACCTACAGATGGCTGCCATATAATTATGCTTAGCAACATCATCTAGACATGTAAGTTGTCTCTCCAGTTCCCTTCTTCCCCTGGAGTTCCTTTGCTCTCCCCTTCAGGATGGTGGGCCCTGACCTGTAGCCTGTGGATGGTCTTATGCTCTGTAAATGTTGTCATTTTGGTGTTCCCATGAGAGGAAGTGAGCTTAGGCCAAGCTCCCCATCATTAAAAATGAGATAGGCCCCCTTTGTAGACTGAAAATTAGGGGAAAAGAAACAGGAAAACATGGGATCTTAAAAGACAAAAGCACCACTATATGACTGAACTCGGAATTTCCTCATCACTGAAAACAAATTTATTAAAGACTAACATTCTTCACTGCACTGACAGAAGAGGGCACCCTCCAACTAGGAATGGATCGAACTCATGTGTCCTGCGTTGGCAGGTCGATTCTTTACCACTGAGGCACCAGAAAATCCATCCTTGATGGACATAGATGCAAAAATCCTCAACAAAATACTAGCAAATTCAACACATTATAAGGATCACACAGAATGATTAAGTGGGATTTATTCCAGGGATGGAAGGATGGTTCAACAACTACAAATCAGTCAGTGTATAATGAAAATTATATGATCATCTCAATAGTTGCTGAAAAAAACAAAATAGCAAGTGAAACAACATCACACTTTAAAAAGCTTCTGCATAGCAAATACAACAAAGTGAAAAGGCAACCTGATGAGTGAGAGAAAATATTTGCAAAGCATACCCCTGAGAAGGGCGTAAAATATATAATGAACTCACCCAATTCAAATGCAAAATAAACAAATAAAAGCGATCTGATTAAAAAGTAGGCAAGAGGGCTTTGCTGGTGGTCCAGTGGGTAAGGACACCGCCTTGCAGTGCAAGGGGTGTCGGTTCGATCCCTGGCCTGGGAAGATCCCACGTGCCGTGGAGCGGCTGGGCCAGTGTGTCCAATTACTGATCCGGAGCTCTGGAGCGCATGTGCCCAGACCTGGTACTCTGCGACGAGAGGCCACTGCGATGGGAGGCCTACACAGGCCAAAGAACAGAGATGGATGAGACTAAATGAATGATCAATAGAAGTGGCCAAAAAAATAAATAAATAAATAAAAAGTAGGCAAGAGACTTGAACAGATGTTTTCCTTACGAAGACCTACAGATGGCTGCCATATAATTATGCTTAGCAACATCATCTAGACATGTAAGTTGTCTCTCCAGTTCCCTTCTTCCCCTGGAGTTCCTTTGCTCTCCCCTTCAGGATGGTGGGCCCTGACCTGTAGCCTGTGGATGGTCTTATGCTCTGTAAATGTTGTCATTTTGGTGTTCCCATGAGAGGAAGTGAGCTTAGGCCAAGCTCCCCATCATTAAAAATGAGATAGGCCCCCTTTGTAGACTGAAAATTAGGGGAAAAGAAACAGGAAAACATGGGATCTTAAAAGACAAAAGCACCACTATATGACTGAACTCGGAATTTCCTCATCACTGAAAACAAATTTATTAAAGACTAACATTCTTCACTGCACTGACAGAAGAGGGCACCCTCCAACTAGGAACCTTGAAAAAGTACCGCAGAATTTTGATGGCATAAATAGACTAAAGCTGTAAAAATCTATGTATCTCCTGCATTGGCAGGTGGATTCTTCAGCAATGAGCCACCTGGGAAGCCCCAAATAAGTAATAGTAACAGAAAACATCCTATTGAGAATTAAGAAACTATGAGCTCATATTGTTTTATATAAATGAATAAATACATGAATGAATACATAATGAAGAAAAAGCTTTTTCTCACAGGTGCTGTTTTTCAGTCACTCAGTCGTGTCTGATTCTTTGCAACCCCACAGACTGTAACACTTCAGGTTTCCCCGTCCTTCACCATTCAGAAAGAATGATAGAATTTTAAAAATCTCTATTTGGTAATTATTATAACAATAAGTGATTCAGTAAAGAGCTGTCAATCAATGATACTAAAATTAGTAGGCCAAAACTATGATGAGTTAAAGAATATTTACATAGTGTTAAGGCAGCTTCTCCACAAATACGTAATAATTACAAGGGGAAAACTGGTAATCTTCATATGGAATAAAGGACATCACCTTAATCAATGATCAGCGTACACATTACCAGTAAAGTTCCTGACCTTCCGGAGTTAGTCCCCAACAAGGGTGCTCCCACCTAGTGTTCCAGCCAATAGAGCAGGCCTGAGTTTGACTCCAATGCAAAAAGAAAAGACGAGAAAAAAAAAAAGCCTTTGCGTTTGATCCAAGAAAGGAGAGGTAGGAACTCAAGCCCTGGAGTATGCCCTCTGAGGAAAGGCCCTTGGAGGGTTCACAGGGCTCTGTGGGAGGTGGGCGGGGTGACGTTCTCACCGGTGGATGTCACTGTGCTTCTCTTGAGTATTTCAGGCTGCGTGGTGTCTCAGCGCGCAGCCCGCTGCCGCCATCTTGATTTGAGGTGCCGAGTGCAACGCTTCCGCACAGGGTTCACTGAGCTCCCTCGTCCAGACGCTATGAACGCTAATCCTGTGTTAAGAGGCCTGGCCTCCTTAGATGGCGCCCTACAGGCAAGTGAAACTAGACTGAGCCCCGCCAACGAGGTTAAACCTTATCACCTAGATTTGCTGGTGACAAAATCCTCCTCTGTGTTTTGTCCAGCTCCTCACTGTTGGGGGAAACTAGGTCGGCGGCGGGGCGGGGGGCGGTGGGGGGTATGGCGGCGGGGGGGCAGTGCGCAGTCCATCTTCTGTAGCTGCTTTCTACCGCGCTTGGGCACAGTCATAACCCCCAGGAGAGGAGCAGAACTTGCTTCAGCCGCCTTTAGATATATATATATGTTTTTGCCACTTCTATTGGTCTTTCATCATCCATCTTTGTTCTTTTGGCCTGTGCGGGCCACTCATCGCAGTGGCCTCTCTCGCGGCAGAGCACCGGCTCTGCGCGCATGCGTCCCAGAGCTCCGGGTCAGTAATTGGATACATCGGTCCTGCAGCTCCGCGGCACTTGGGATCTTCCCAGGCCAGGGATCGAACAAGCGACCCTTGCATTCGGCGGACTCTTTATCCACTGGACCACCTGGGAAGCCCGCCTTTTGATACTTTTGATCGTCACCTGGCTTTAGTCCTAAATGTTTATATCTCTATGTAACAATCATTTGGCGTTTTATAGTCTGACAGTTTGGAGATAAAGCACACCAGACAATTTAAGATGTACAGCACGCCCCTCCCGCCAAAAAAGATATGCAACCCAAGTATCAGCAAGAGAACAATGGTAATTAAGGAGTTCTGGAAAGGTCAAATCCAAGTGAAGCTGGGGGGAGCCTGTTTCACCCTGCTCTGAATTTGTTTGACGGAGGAGGCTGGCTGGCTTCTGTTAACTAAGTTGCTTTTTCCAGCAGCCTGCCTCCACTTTCTCCAGTCAGGATACTTGCACTGACGTAAAAGCAGCACAATGCATTGGTGAGCACAGAGACCGCTCCCTGGTCAGCTAACAGATAATCTAGGGCAATTCGGTGGCCTAGGATCATACTCAACAGTAAGACAAAAGATATTTGTATGGGCTTTAAAACTTGGCCTACTTTAAGTATCAATTTTTTCCTACTAGTTTAAAGTCGAGGCCAGTCTCAGGGCTCACTGTCACCACTGAGGCTGTTACATCTATTATGGAAATAGTTATGTTTTGTTTTGTTTTTTTAAGTTTGTAATAGGGTATAGTTGACTAGGGTGGCTCAGCAGTAAAGAATCTGCCTGCGGTGCAGGAACCACAGGAGACACAGGTTCGATCCCTGGGTCAGGAAGATTCCCTGGAGGAGGGCAGTATTCTCACCTGGAGAATTCCATGGACAGAAGAGCCTAGTGGGCTACAGTCCATAGAGTCTGACATGACTGAAGGAATTTGGCACACATAGTTGACTAACAAGGATGTGTTAGATACAGGTGTGTATTAAAGTGATTAAGTTATACCCATACAAGTATCCATTCTTTTACAAATTCTTTTCTCATTGGGGTGATTACAGAATATTGAACCGAATTCCCTATGCTATACAGTAGTTAGTAGTTACTGTGTGTATGTGTGGACAGTGTTATATATAAATAGTTTTCCCCTGACCAGGGTCACTAGCATCCCCATGAGTACGGTGACACCTGTGATTTGTAGTCCCATGGCTCTTTCAGAGCGTTGTGGCTGCTTCTCCTGGTGAATGGTCTGACTGCAAGTGTGGATCTGGTCCCACAGTTTTTATGGTAACGCAGCCCCTCACCTTGGCACTAAGAATTGGGATGCCCTGCCCTTTGTTGAGTTTGAGAGTTCACCCAAGACCATGTGTCCTCTCTGTAAGCTCACTGGCCCTGTGCCATTGACTTGGGTCCTTGAAGGATCAGTGTCCCCTCTCCCTTATCTAGCTGAAAGTGACAGTGGAGAATGCTACTGCGTTGACCCCTGGAGGTTGGTGGCCCTGGCGCGGCTTCTCCTAACCTTGTACAGGAGTCCAGAAGACAGCCCTGATGGTGCGTCAGCAGGCAAGACTGCTGTGGCTCCCTCTGGTCCTTTACTGTCCGACAGTGAAGTCTTTAGTCTTTAATCATAAAATGGAGAGGTTTGATCTTGTAGTCCAGAGCAGGGGTCCCCACCCCCTGCTAGGCCCTGGACTGGTACCTCACATTAGATTAGAAATAATGTGCCCAATAAATGTAATGCCTTGAATCATCCTGAAGCTCTGCCCCACCAAGTCCACTTCTTCCAAGAAACCTGTCAAAAAGGTTGGTATCCACTGCAGGATACATGCTCTCCCGAGAAGGCCCTGGGCAGAGCTGCTTTATAGGGTTATTGTCGGCAGGGGGAGTGGTTGGAGTTCTCCTGGTGCAGGTGCACTCACGTTGCTCAAGGCAGCTCAGGCTGCAGTGTTGGGCACGGTGTCTCTGCACACTGCCTGCATTGCCATCTGGACTTGAGGCATCTTCTTGTACAATGCTTCTGCACACAGCTCACCAAATCTGGGTGTTAGGAATGGCAGCTTCTGCACTGGGAGTTCCAATCTAACAGATTATGTGTAAGACCTCTGCTGTGCACAGCAACCTCCAGGCAAGTGAAACGAGATTAAGCCCAAACAAGAGGTTAGGCCCTGCCCTGTCTTATCACCTAGATCCCCATCTTACTTCTCCCAGGGTCCCCAGTGGGCTTTGCCAGTGCAGTAACAAGACAAGTTGATAGCATGTGCCCCCTTATATAAAGTAGGAAGAATGCTATTACCTGCCATAAACTGTATATAGCTTGCTTCTAATCATGAGGAAGTATCCTGAAGTCCTGACTGAGGGACATTCTATTCAACAACTGGCCCATACTCTTCAAAATGCCAAGATCATGAATGACAAGTAAAGATGGAGAAACTGAACCTGATTAAAAGAGACTAAGGAGACCTATTACAAGTGAATACAGCTTGTGATATGGAATGATCTTTCACAATAGAAAACATTGATGGGACAATTGGCATTTCTTTAGCTGATGGTTTTTATCAACATTTTTATCAATGTTATTTTCTTGAATATGATCATTGTGCCACCTTTGGTTTTTAAGGAATTTATGATAACATACTTAGGGGCAAAGGCATCATGGTTTGCGCCTTATACTCAAATGGTTCAGAAAAACATATGTACATATACATCAAAAGGGAAATAATTAAGCAAATGTTGTTAAATGTTAACATTTGGAAATTTTGAGTAAAGAATCTATGGGGTTTTTTAATATTCTTGAAACATTTTTGTAAACATGAAAGTATGTTATAATTAGAGGGTTTTTTAAATATAATTCTATTTACTTATTTTTGACTGTGCTCCTTCTTCATTGATACGCATGCTCTCTCTAGTTGTGGCAAGCAAGGGCAACTCTCTACTTGCAATGTGTGAGCTTCTCATTGCAGTGACTTCTCCTATTGTAGAGCACAGGCTCTCGGTTGCACGGACTTCAGTAGTTGTGACTCCTGGGTTCTAGAGCACAAGCTCAGTAGTTGTAGTGCATGGACTTAGTTGCTCCAAGGCATGAGGGACCTTCCTGGACCAGGAATCGAACCTGTGTCTCCTGCATTGGCAGGCTCTTACCACTGAGCTGCTAGGGAAGCCCCAAAATTAGAGGGTTATTTTTCTTTTTTCTTTTTCTTTTTTTCAAATTTTGGCCTCTTTTATTGGTTCTTCATTTATTTATTTTCATCCATCTTTTTTATTCTTTGGCCTGTGTGGGCCTCCACTGCAGTGGCCTCTCTTGTTGCAAAGCACTGGCTCTGGGCATAGGTGCTCCAGAGCGCTGGCTCATTATTGGACACATCAGTCCAGCTGCTCTGCGATATCTTCCCGTGCCAAGGCTCAAACCAGTGCCCCCCACACTGCAAGGAGGACTCTTCACCCACTGGACCATCAGGGAAGCCCAGTTAGAGGTTTTTACATGTCATTATCTGCCAATGTTATGATGGTATATGTAAAAAAAACCCTCAGATGCTTAGCATATAGACTATTAAAATTGAATACTGGATCAATTAAAAAAAAAACAGTCATACCAGGTAAAAGCATGAACCTGATTAAAAGAGACTAAGGAGACCTATTACAAGTGAATACAGCTTGTGATATGGAATGATCTTTCACAATAGAAAACATTGATGGGACAATTGGCATTTCTTTAGCTGATGGTTTTATCAACATTTTTATCAATGTTATTTTCTTGAATATGATCATTGTGCCACCTTTGGTTTTTAAGGAATTTATGATAACATACTTAGGGGCAAAGGCATCATGGTTTGCGCCTTATACTCAAATGGTTCAGAAAAACATATGTACATATACATCAAAAGGGAAATAATTAAGCAAATGTTGTTAAATGTTAACATTTGGAAATTTTGAGTAAAGAATCTATGGGGTTTTTTAATATTCTTGAAACATTTTTGTAAACATGAAAGTATGTTATAATTAGAGGGTTTTTTAAATATAATTCTATTTACTTATTTTTGACTGTGCTCCTTCTTCATTGATACGCATGCTCTCTCTAGTTGTGGCAAGCAAGGGCAACTCTCTACTTGCAATGTGTGAGCTTCTCATTGCAGTGACTTCTCCTATTGTAGAGCACAGGCTCTCGGTTGCACGGACTTCAGTAGTTGTGACTCCTGGGTTCTAGAGCACAAGCTCAGTAGTTGTAGTGCATGGACTTAGTTGCTCCAAGGCATGAGGGACCTTCCTGGACCAGGAATCGAACCTGTGTCTCCTGCATTGGCAGGCTCTTACCACTGAGCTGCTAGGGAAGCCCCAAAATTAGAGGGTTATTTTTCTTTTTTCTTTTTCTTTTTTTTAAATTTTGGCCTCTTTTATTGGTTCTTCATTTATTTATTTTCATCCATCTTAATTCTTTGGCCTGTGTGGGCCTCCTACTGCAGTGGCCTCTCTCGTTGCCGAGTACTGGCTCTGGGTGCATGTGCTCCAGAGTGCTGGTTCGTAATTGGACACATCAGTCCAGCTGCTCTGCGATATCTTCCCGTGCCAAGGCTCAAACCAGTGCCCCCCACACTGCAAGGAGGACTCTTCACCCACTGGACCATCAGGGAAGCCCAGTTAGAGGTTTTTACATGTCATTATCTGCCAATGTTATGATGGTATATGTAAAAAAAACCCTCAGATGCTTAGCATATAGACTATTAAAATTGAATACTGGATCAATTAAAAAAAAAACAGTCATACCAGGTAAAAGCAAATAGAAATTAAAAAGTTGAAATTGCACTATTTACAATAGCATAAATTTTATCACATGGCTAGAGATAAAGTCAATGAAAAAAATGTAAATGTCCTCTACACTAAAAATGACAAAACATCATGGAGATAAAGATACAAATAAATAGTGGAATATTCCATAATAAAGACATCATTTCTCTCCACATTAATCTAATTATTCAATGCAGTTTCAATACAATTCCTTCCAAGTCATTTTTTTGTCCGGGAACTTGACAAGTTGATACTAAAATTTATATGGAAATATAAAAAGCCAAAAATATCCAAGAAAATCTTGAAGGAGAAGAAAGGTGGAGGGCTTACCCTATCAGGTACAGAGACCTGTTATAAGATGATAATCAATTCAGTGTGATATAAATGCAAACATAGAGATGTATCTCCAGGGAAGAGAATACGAAGCCATAAACATCCAAATACATTCGCTCATTTGGTTTGTGACCATAAAATGACCACAAATGCAAAGGGGAAGGGTTGACCTTTTGAAAAATAATGCTGAGTTAATTTATATAGCATACAGGGGGAAAAAAAAAGTCTTGATCCCTATCTCCAACTAACACAAATATCTATTCTAAATGTATTGTGGATGTAAATGTAAGTCAGGGTAATTTTCCTTTAAAACTCAGTCTTAAATCCAGAAATTTTGACTCCACATCTAATATTCTTTTTTTTTTTTTAAATTTTATTTCTTTATCTTTTGGGGGGTGAGGTGGGGAGGGGGGGGGATGGGCGGGCCACTTCTATTGGTCTTTCATTTCTCTATTTTCATCCATCTTTGTTCTTTGGCTCCTGTGGGCCTCCCATCACAGTGGCCTCTGTCGTCGCAGAGCACTAGCTCTGGGCGCATGCACTCCAGAGCTCCGGCTCGGTAATTGGACACATCTGTCCAGCCGCTCCACAGCACGTGGGATCTTCCCAGGTCAGGGATCGAACCGGCACCCCTTGCACTGCAAGGCGGTGTCCTTACCCACTGGACCACCAGGGGAAGCCCTAGTATTCTTTTTAATACTAGTACTTCCTCTGAGCCTTGAGAGGTACCTTATACAGAAAAAGAGGTCAAAGAAAAGTCAAAAAGAAACTAAAAGGAAACACAGCAAAGAATAATTCAAAAGAGAAGAAGTATGATAAAATTTAAAACCTAAAAGCAAGTGATTTGTCCTAGATGAACAGATAATTCTTTGAAACAGTGTTGTTGTTTTTTTTTTTCTAGCTGGGATTATAATGAATTCTTTAACATGAACAATTTGTTATCCACATTTCCTCTAGATTCTAATTGTGAAACCTTTCCTCCCCTTCATTTCATTTTGGTTTTAGGTGTTAAAAGTAAAGAGAAGAGAGTTAGCCTGAACGGTTTTTATTATGGAAGTGCCCTTGAAGTTGGGGGACATAGGAAAAACTTAGGTTTAAACAATACATTAGTTAACATTTAAAAATTTTCCATCAAATTTCAGGTGAAACATTCTAAAATTTAATGCAGTGAATCTAAGTGCTAACCTGGGAAGAGACATATAATAACAAGGAAAATAGTATTTATTGTGTCTTTTTTTTGTAGACAAACAATTAGACCCGTTGCTTTAAATTCAAAGCTACCCCACCTGAAAAGTTACCATGATAACAAAGAAGGATATATTGAGCACATTATTTGACAATAGCTCTTTTTTGCTATATTTATTTATTTATTTAGGAATGATAGTGTTATTTTGAAAACATCTTTATTGACCAGTAACTCTTGGAAATAAATTTATTCCAAGTTTCTTGACTTTTAGACACCTTATAAAATGGAACATAGTTTCTGACACTGATTAGCACTGTTCTGTCTCAGTTTAAGTAGTAACATGCAAATAATTTAGAATTACCTTGGTCTGTATTAGGTACCTCTTTTATTTGATGGTTTTCTTTGCTCTTGCTGATTTACCACAGATGGAGGACGTCAACCCTGACAGTTATAAAAATTGCTAAGCCTAGTTTCACAGCGTAGCTGTGGTAAGTAGTCATTCCTGGAAATCCAGTATCTGTTCCAGCAAGCGCCTCTTCAGTTCTGTGATGCACTTAACACTCTGTAATGCATGACTTTCTGCTTACATTAGAGTAGATTTTGTTCTCTATAACTGAGTTTCTAGAACAGTGATCCTTTTAGAACAAAAGGACTTTAGTCAGTTGGATTCAAATAACAACCTCTTAGGCTGGGCTTTGGAAAAGAGTCATCAAAAATAGAATAATTCTCATGATGTACTTTAATTAAATTTTGGTGTTGTTTATATAGTAGAACACGTGAGGGCAGTGCGTGTGTTTGGCGTTTGGGATAAAGATACATGGTCATGAACACTTTCTGCTGCACAGTCCCTTCCACATCACTTCTACTCCAGTGGGAATTCCAGGCCCATTTCTTTACTCTCCATCATGAAAGTCTTTAGTTTTTTTCCTTAACTAACTTGGATTCTGTCTCTCCTCCTCTGGATTCCCATGGAAAAATGAGAAACTTCAATTAAACCCCAATCAGGTTAGCTCACCCCTTACTCCAGTACTTCTCTGCTCTGGCTGCACATTAGAGTCACCTAGGTATTTTTAAAAGACTCCCACCCCAGACCAGATTAATCACAATAGAGTAGGGGAGAGAGGCCCTGAGATATGAGTTAAGATTTTGTTTATTTATTTGGCTTTGCTGGGTTTTCGTTGCGGTACACAGGATCTTTGATCTTCATTGCAGTATATCAGATTTTTAGTTGCGGCTTGTGGGATCTAGTTCCTTGACCAGGGATTGAACCTGGACTGCTTGCTTTGGGAGTGCTGCATCTTAGCCACTGGATCTGAGCTGATTTAAAAGAGAAGTTCCCGAGTTAAGTTTTAACAGCTCCCAGGTGATTCTAAACTGTAGCCAGAGTGGCAAATCTCTGGTCTAATTTACTGCTCTGAATGTGGCTATAAAATGACTTTTTAAGTATTTCATTTTACCTTGGTCTGTATTAGGTACCTCTTTTATTTGATGGTTTTCTTTGCTCTTGCTGATTTACCACAGATGGAGGACGTCAACCCTGACAGTTATAAAAATTGCTAAGCCTAGTTTCACAGCGTAGCTGTGGTAAGTAGTCATTCCTGGAAATCCAGTATCTGTTCCAGCAAGCGCCTCTTCAGTTCTGTGATGCACTTAACACTCTGTAATGCATGACTTTCTGCTTACATTAGAGTAGATTTTGTTCTCTATAACTGAGTTTCTAGAACAGTGATCCTTTTAGAACAAAAGGACTTTAGTCAGTTGGATTCAAATAACAACCTCTTAGGCTGGGCTTTGGAAAAGAGTCATCAAAAATAGAATAATTCTCATGATGTACTTTAATTAAATTTTGGTGTTGTTTATATAGTAGAACACGTGAGGGCAGTGCGTGTGTTTGGCGTTTGGGATAAAGATACATGGTCATGAACACTTTCTGCTGCACAGTCCCTTCCACATCACTTCTACTCCAGTGGGAATTCCAGGCCCATTTCTTTACTCTCCATCATGAAAGTCTTTAGTTTTTTTCCTTAACTAACTTGGATTCTGTCTCTCCTCCTCTGGATTCCCATGGAAAAATGAGAAACTTCAATTAAACCCCAATCAGGTTAGCTCACCCCTTACTCCAGTACTTCTCTGCTCTGGCTGCACATTAGAGTCACCTAGGTATTTTTAAAAGACTCCCACCCCAGACCAGATTAATCACAATAGAGTAGGGGAGAGAGGCCCTGAGATATGAGTTAAGATTTTGTTTATTTATTTGGCTTTGCTGGGTTTTCGTTGCGGTACACAGGATCTTTGATCTTCATTGCAGTATATCAGATTTTTAGTTGCGGCTTGTGGGATCTAGTTCCTTGACCAGGGATTGAACCTGGACTGCTTGCTTTGGGAGTGCTGCATCTTAGCCACTGGATCTGAGCTGATTTAAAAGAGAAGTTCCCGAGTTAAGTTTTAACAGCTCCCCAGGTGATTCTAAACTGTAGCCAGAGTGGCAAATCTCTGGTCTAATTTATGTCTGTGCCCAAATAGCTGAATGTGGCTGAAGAAAACCACTCAATCATCTTGACTTTGTCATTTTAATATTATGACCTGTGAGTGCTTATTTGCAATTCTTCAAGACACCTTTCACTTCTGTTCCCTTTACTGTCTTTCATTACCTTAGCTGATGACCTTTGCATTTTATTGAGAAAACAATAATTACCATTCGTTTCATGCTTCTGTGCTAAGAGTATTAATTCATGTAGTTCTCTCAGCTCTCTAAAGTAGATGCTGTAAAGTTGTTTCCTCTTCAAGATGAGGCAGTGAAAACAGTCACATAGCTATAGCTAGTAGTTAAAGAAATTTGTCTTTGAATCCAGCCAGGCTGACTATGGAATCCAACCATCACCACCTCACAATACTGCCCTCCATGGTATGTGGAAACAAAGAGAAAAGCACTGCCTTTGTTTCTTTCTATCTCATTTGCCCCTTAATCTGAACCTGCACTCATGTCTTCTCCCTTCCCCCTATTTATAAAGGTGACTCAGTGTACACCGTCTAAAAACCTGTGTCCCATTCCATCTCATATACTCAAGAATTTGTCACCTGTAATGACCTCCTCTCCCTTAAGCATGATCACATTGACTCATTATGCCGGCTTCATTCCCATCAGGCTACAGATGCTTCAATATCTCCTTTTGCATCAATTCAGCCTGCCAAGAAGCAGATTCCACGACAGAACTAGATATGCAAAAAATGTATTGGAGTTTTCCTCACAGAGCTCCTGTGAGTGAAGATGGGAAGAAAATTAGAAAAGCCATCAGTTATGCAGATATGAGTTAAGATTTTGTTTATTTATTTGGCTTTGCTGGGTTTTCGTTGCGGTACACAGGATCTTTGATCTTCATTGCAGTATATCAGATTTTTAGTTGCGGCTTGTGGGATCTAGTTCCTTGACCAGGGATTGAACCTGGACTGCTTGCTTTGGGAGTGCTGCATCTTAGCCACTGGATCTGAGCTGATTTAAAAGAGAAGTTCCCGAGTTAAGTTTTAACAGCTCCCCAGGTGATTCTAAACTGTAGCCAGAGTGGCAAATCTCTGGTCTAATTTATGTCTGTGCCCAAATAGCTGAATGTGGCTGAAGAAAACCACTCAATCATCTTGACTTTGTCATTTTAATATTATGACCTGTGAGTGCTTATTTGCAATTCTTCAAGACACCTTTCACTTCTGTTCCCTTTACTGTCTTTCATTACCTTAGCTGATGACCTTTGCATTTTATTGAGAAAACAATAATTACCATTCGTTTCATGCTTCTGTGCTAAGAGTATTAATTCATGTAGTTCTCTCAGCTCTCTAAAGTAGATGCTGTAAAGTTGTTTCCTCTTCAAGATGAGGCAGTGAAAACAGTCACATAGCTATAGCTAGTAGTTAAAGAAATTTGTCTTTGAATCCAGCCAGGCTGACTATGGAATCCAACCATCACCACCTCACAATACTGCCCTCCATGGTATGTGGAAACAAAGAGAAAAGCACTGCCTTTGTTTCTTTCTATCTCATTTGCCCCTTAATCTGAACCTGCACTCATGTCTTCTCCCTTCCCCCTATTTATAAAGGTGACTCAGTGTACACCGTCTAAAAACCTGTGTCCCATTCCATCTCATATACTCAAGAATTTGTCACCTGTAATGACCTCCTCTCCCTTAAGCATGATCACATTGACTCATTATGCCGGCTTCATTCCCATCAGGCTACAGATGCTTCAATATCTCCTTTTGCATCAATTCAGCCTGCCAAGAAGCAGATTCCACGACAGAACTAGATATGCAAAAAATGTATTGGAGTTTTCCTCACAGAGCTCCTGTGAGTGAAGATGGGAAGAAAATTAGAAAAGCCATCAGATCATAATGCAGATATGGCCCCTGTGAAGGTGAGAGAGAAAGAAGGAAGGAAAGAGGAACAGTGAAAGGTCTTAGATTGAATTGCACCTCTAAGAAAGTGTTGGCAATACCACCTAGTGGGAGTCCTTAGGCTTCAGAAGAGCCTTGTGTCATGGAAGGACATGTCCGTCTTGTTCACCCTGCCACTGCTGGTCACTGGCTGTGAGCAGCCCGGGGAAGCATGTCCTGTGATTGTGAAGAAAGGTTTTCTGCATAGAACCTGGGACCATAGTCAGTTATGTTCTTCACCATAGGAGATTTGAAAGGTCATGGTCACCACATCTCTTTTAACTTCTTCATGTCGACTAAAAAACAACTTGAGAGTTGTGGGTTAAGTTTTATTTGGGGCGCAGTTAGGACTGCAGCCTGGGGGTTAGCACACAGATAGCTCTGAGAGACTCCTCCAAAGAGGCAGCAGGAGGAAATTCAATATATAAGGTTTTGATGAAGGGGGGTTTCAATACTATTGAACACTCATTTTACAAAGGGAGTTTTTGGTTAGTCACAAGGATCTGATGTCATCATGAAGGGATTTAGTGCTTTTCTAGGTATGAGGAGATGCAAGGATGAGATCATAACATCTGTTCCTAAAAACATCTGCCTGTCTCAAGACCTGTCCCACCAGACCCTCTGGAGCACAGTGCCTCAATCCACCCTGAACTCCCTAGGGGGGTGCTGAGAGTCAGCAGCTGTCACAGCACAGGGTTCAGTCACAGTGGTGGATAGCAAGTGCCCTTGTTGTTCAGTCATTGGCAATGTAATTGGTAAGTGCCAATTTGTAGTTGACAATTCTATGGTAGCTACCACCCCATTATCTGTTTTTTTTCCACTAAAACTCTTTAAAAGAGTTGCTTATACTTACCATTCTCTTTTCTTATCTTATATATCTTGTGTTTTCTCCTTAACAAACTCCCACCAGGTTTTGTCTCTAGGCTCTCTCAGCAGTTGTTTTCCTACTCTTCCACAGAAAGAGACGTGTTATTGTTGTTTAGTTGCTAAGTCTTTCTGACTCTTTGGCAACCCCATGGACTGTGTAGCCCTCCAGACTCTTCTGTCCATGGGATTTTCCAGGCAGGAATACTGGAGTCGGTTGCCCTTTCCTACTCAAGGGGATCTTCCCAACCCAGGGTTTGAATCCACGTCTCCTGGCAGGAGAATTTTTTACCTCTGAGCCATCAGGGAAGCCTTTATTGAATGTATGATCATGCAGAATAAAGGCTGGAAATTTCCTTGCAATGAGGTGTGACCGTGGAGCAAGATATTGGTCAAAGGAATGTGAGCAGAATGGATGCGTGCTACTGCCCAGCTATGCTGCCTTCCTTCTCTGTCTCCCTTCCTACTGGCAGGCATGGCAAAGTGGTGGTAAAGCCATCTTGGGCCACGCTTGGGTCAAAATTTAATGCTTTCAAACCTGAGGGATGGTGGAAATAGCATGAAAAATGGAGCTTGCATCCTTGCTAAATTCAGGGTTGCAATGACAACTAAGACTACATATGATAAAAAACAGTCTTCTGCCTTTGTTAGCTTATTTTGGGTCTCTGTCTTTGGCTGTCTTCTTATGTTTATCTATGGACCCATCCACTTCTTAGGGGAGTTATGTTGACATCCCCTCTAAAACAGATCTTGAATTTGACTGTTTTGCCCCACCACTTTGACCCCATGTACCATCATTTTTCCCTGGATGTTGAAACATCCTTGAACTTGTCTTGTGCCTTCAATTCTTGAGCTATGAAGTCTGTTTTCCAATGAGAATATTTTTTAAAAAAGGTTATATCACCTCCTACTCATCAAAAGACCGCCAGCAACATGCATAAAGTAGAACAAACTGAGTTTATTGCTTGTGACCTTGGGGAGCCATATTGCTTGTGACCTTGGAGAGCCATATTGCTTGTGACCTTGGGGAGCCAAAGGAAATTTGTGAGAAGATTTAGGCTTATGTTGATGATAGGGTAGTGTTTAAGGAAGGAAATTTAAATCTATAATTAGACATAGTAATAAATCTTATCTGAAAGGATAGAAGAATAGAATGAAACTAAAGTTGAATCTGATGAAAAGGAAAAAGCAGCAGACATATTAGCCATGATGGGGAGATATTTTCTCACTTTTGTGACATATACAATGTTCATATTTTTCTGTATTTTATTATGATTACATTCTGTTTTTGTGTTTACCCATCATGACCACAAATTGGCCTTGTCTGATATTAATGTTCTGAGAAATTATTGATGTTCAGAAGACCACCACAGCTTACTGTGTGTGCCAGGGCTTGCTTGTCTCTTTCTTACTGCCCTGGCCACTTAGAGTAAAATTCAAATCCCTTACCATGGTCTTCAAGGTCCTACACAATCTAGTTCCTCCTTAATTTCCAAACTCACCTCCTACCACATAGTCACTACAGTCCCATAGCAGTGATCCTTTCTTAGTTTTTCAAATGCTTCAAGCTTGTTCCCTCCTCAGGACCTTTGTATTTCTGTTTATTTCTCCCTGAAACAATCTTCCCAAGTGTCATTTCTCAAATATGACTTCTTCAGGGAATGTTTCCCTCACTCTTGGCCTTTTCTACTCCTCAACTCACTCTTCATATCATTTATCTGTTTTATTTATTTCATTAAATATTATCATGTACTTGTTAATTTTCTACAAAATCAGCAAGAGAGACGGAATCTGGTCTTCACCCAAGTACACCCAGGTGCTTATCACATATGCATTTCACGTGAAGGGATTTCAGTACATGTTTGTGGAGTCAACACTCAGCTTCTAGGGATGGGTGGAGGGTTAGTCACCAGTTGGGCTTAGTGTGCAGATGTGCACTGGACCTCTTAAGGAAGAGAAACTAGTGGACTTGTCAGAGGCTTGGTACCAGAACACATGTGCTCCTGAGGAATCTGTTGTCTCCTGTTAAGCTATATACTTGTTATGACCTTGATTGTCCAAGACAGATTGTTCAAGAGGCTCCTTTGGCTCTAGCAAGTTGCTTTCTCCAAGAACATGTACCATTTATACTTCTGAAATGAGAGGACCTGACTGCATTGGTTTGTATCACCCAGTACAAAGTTTCCTCATTGACCAGAAAAATCTTAGCCACCTCTGTTTCTAACATACCCATCAAAGGTCACAAATCAAATATCTATAGGGACTAGGCAGACATCTTATATGAAGTAAACTTCATTTGTTTTTTCCTTATGGCTGCTTAAGAAAAACTCTTTTGACATAGATCTTGCATCTGGGACGATTCTTCAGATCTCCATATTGAATGCATACATAACTTCTCCTATGTTTCCTGAAACATATACCCTCTTGGTCTCTCTTGTTGTCTCTCTTTTGATGGAGCATGAGCTCAAGCATATTTTGTTGTTGTTGTTGTTTTGGTCTTTATCTTGAGAAATACAGTGGTATAAATCTAATGATAAATGGAAGTTGAGACTTGGCCTCAGTATTGAAGGAAAATCCAGAGTGCTGGCAACTGGCAAAGCAGAGTGCCTGCTCTAACTGAAAAAGGTCAAAGTAGCCTCCATGGCTTTTCTGCCCATTAAACGCAGACCCTAATTGCCAGATATTCACGTTTTATTTTGAGAAAAACTAGAAGCTGAGGAGAAATTTCTCAACTGTTCATTGCTGGCACTCAAAAAAAATTAAGTGCTCTGAGAATAAAAGGTGCTTTTTAAACAATCTGTCGTCATCTAGATTTGGCCTTTGGACTTCTGGGGCCATACCTCTGTTGAATGTAGATGAGGAATCAATCAGTGCTAATTAGATATGAACAAGGGACAGGGTTGATATTGCTGTACACACGTGAGTTTTGACAGTTTCTGGACAGAACAGGCAGTGAAAGAATACGGATAGCAGTTCATGAGAATGGGATGCTGTGGGTACCCAAGAGGGCTGTCTGTCTGGAGAAGTTGAAGATGAGGGGTGGTTACCAAAGATGCCTTCCCAGAACAGCTGAGTCTAGAGAGAAAGAGGGGGGGTGATGTTGAAGACTGAGAGCACACAGAAATGTGAGAACTTGTGGCACTTTTCAGGGGACTTCAAACAGTATCATGTGGCAAGACAGCCCTTCAATCATGTGTCGTGTGGTAGAGAATGCGTGTGGTGCAGGGAATGTACATGTGACTAAGAAGGGGCAGTGCAGGAGGCAGGTGACGAAGCTGTAACAGCTAGCATCTGACCATGCACAATGCTCTGAGTTAGCTAGCCGCCTAAAGGGTATGGAGGAGTTAACTAGTATCCTAAGGGGCGTGCTGAGAAATGTTAACTAGAGCCTAGACATCTTGCCCTGTAGTTTAGACAGATTCCCCTAGCAGCCCTGGGTAATGTTAATTAGCAGTAAGGGTTGAGGGTATTAATAGTTAATGGAAGAGAGTTAATCCTTTTAAACAGGAAACCTTTTGATCCTTCCTCATCTCCAACTCCCACTCCCATCTTCTCTTGTAGAGATTTGACTGTTACCTTAAGGCAAAATTATTTAAACACCTCTTTATCTACAGACTGTCTTTGTTATTGCTATTCCCTTTAGTGTAGCTAATCCACCCTGAGTACTCATTGGAAGGAATGATGCTGAAGCTGAAGCTGCAATACTTCGGCCACCTGACGCAGAGAGCCGGCTCATTGGAAGAAGACCCTGATGCCGGGAAAGATTGAAGGCAGGAGGAGAAGGGGCTGACAGACGTTGAGATGGTTGGATGGCATTACCGAGTCAATGGACATGAGTTTGAGCAAACTCTGGGAGATGGAGAAGGACAGGGAAACCTGGTGTGCTGCAGTCAGTGGGGTCGCAAAAAGTTGGATATAACTGAGTGACTGAACAACAACAACAATTACTTCTGAGCACTCCTGTCTTCTTAGAGACTTTCTGGTCTTGATAGAGCCTAGGGCCATAAAGTTTCCTCCTGTAAGTAAAAGGTAGGTACACGTTTTAGGTTCAAACTGTTGAACTGCTTAGAACATGCTCATAGAAGCTATTTGCCGTGATTCTATGAGTAAAACAAGAAGAGAGAAATGATTAAAAAAAAAAAAAATGTTATACTGTGGAGGCTGTAGTTCCCAAAGGCCTCCACATGGGGGCCACAGTGGAGGGCAGGCCAGGAGACTCTGGACACCTGCTGACTGCCAGTTCTACCTCCAGACATCTCTCTACCTTTTGGCAGAGTCAGGGAGGCACCCAGGGATGGGGCCTATCCTCTTAAACTATAGAGGACAAGCTGGAAGGCACCACAGTGTGACCCCCTTGGTGCTTACTGAAAGTTTCCCAAGGCAGGAATGGGAGGAAGGCACTTTAGGCACCTGAGAGAGGGACTTTTTTAGCAACTCATATTTCAATACTTAATAATCATAACAGCCATATCTGGTGGCTCAACGGTAAAGAATCCACCTGCAATTCAGGAGACACAGCAGATGTGGGGTCAGGGTTAGGAAGATCCCCTGGAGGAGGGCACTGGCAACCCATTCCAGTATTCTTGCCTAGAGAATCCCATGGACAGAAGAGCCTGACGTGCTACAATCCATGGGGTTGAAAAGAGTCAGACACGACTGAAGCGACCGAGCACACATGCACACAGTCATACTAGTGAATTGTAACGAAATCTCCGACCTGAATCTATGCTTCAGAGAAAGATGGATAACACCATCTTCCCCTTCTGCTGTACCTTAGGGAATTAGATTTCTGTGATCTTCCTAAACACAGGTCTGGGTCTGGATAGATTTCTTTGGTCTGCGCTTGAGGCTTGGCATGGCACTTTAATGTGAAGTATCTTGATTTCTCAAAGATAGTAAAATCCTCCAAGTTACCTAAAACCTAATTTGTTTATATTTTCTAGCTTATTTTGGGAGTTTGAAGAGGCCACAATTGCTTGTGCAAAGCATCTTGGAAGTAACATGATGAAGAAATTGCAAGGAGGCAAGACTGAAGGCAGAGAACTCACGTCCAAGCTTCGCATGAGGAGAATCTTGGCAAGGTAGTGTGTGGAGGAAGGGGCGTATCCAAAAGATGGTCATCTGCAGTGAAAGGGGAGTGAAGTGGAGGGAGATGATACCACTCACAGGCAGTCATAATTATTGACGGCTATAAATAAGGCCTCTCAACCCTCTGGCCTCTGTTTTCTTCTTAGCAAAAGTGGGGATCATAATGGTACCTACCTTGGGCTTCCCAGGTGGTCCTAGTGTGAAGAACCTGACTGCCAATACAGGAGACATGATGTGAGTTTGACCCCTGGGTCAGGAAGATCCCCTGGAGGAGGGTGTGGCTACCCACTTCAGTATTCTTGCTTGGAAAATCCCATGGACAGAGGGACCCGGCAGGCTACAGTCCATAGGGCTGCGAAAAGTCAGACTTGACTGAATCAGCTTAGCATGACACACCTCATTGGACTAATTTGAGGATTAAATGAGATAATGCATGTAAAGTATTAAGTCAGAGATTGGTATGCAGCAAGTGCTCAATAAATGTTAGAAACGTTTTCTTAAGGAAACTGAGGCTTAGAAAGGTTAAGTGACTTCTCCAAACTAAGCAGCTATGAAAGTGATAGAGTCGGGATTCTAGCATTTCAGTTGGAGCACAGAGTCTTCTCAAGTCGACTATTACATAGAATAGTTACAGAAACAGTCAGAGGGGTGACAGGTCTGGGGTATGTCTGTGGTGATGAGCTTTGTTTCAGAACGGAAGACATTAATGTGGAGTGGGAAAGGGAGGTCCAGGAGGCAGCTGGACACGTGAGTCGGGACCTCAGGAGGGGCCTTGTCCAGAGAAGTCCTTCTTTCCACCATCATCTCTCAGAGTTTCTGCAAGCTTATAGTCATCAGTGGTGCACTACCTAATTGCCAGTTGCACAGCAGATGGTGTTTAATAAAATTCTGTGGCCAAAATCATTGTAAATTCTTTAAGTGGTTTTAGTCAGATCTTTATATTTAACCATCAATCTCTCTTGACAAAAATTTTTCCAGGGTGTCATAAAATCACTATAATAAACCTTTGTTTCAAATAATTATTTTGGGAGTTTGAAGAGGCCACAATTGCTTGTGCAAAGCATCTTGGAAGTAACATGATGAAGAAATTGCAAGGAGGCAAGACTGAAGGCAGAGAACTCACGTCCAAGCTTCGCATGAGGAGAATCTTGGCAAGGTAGTGTGTGGAGGAAGGGGCGTATCCAAAAGATGGTCATCTGCAGTGAAAGGGGAGTGAAGTGGAGGGAGATGATACCACTCACAGGCAGTCATAATTATTGACGGCTATAAATAAGGCCTCTCAACCCTCTGGCCTCTGTTTTCTTCTTAGCAAAAGTGGGGATCATAATGGTACCTACCTTGGGCTTCCCAGGTGGTCCTAGTGTGAAGAACCTGACTGCCAATACAGGAGACATGATGTGAGTTTGACCCCTGGGTCAGGAAGATCCCCTGGAGGAGGGTGTGGCTACCCACTTCAGTATTCTTGCTTGGAAAATCCCATGGACAGAGGGACCCGGCAGGCTACAGTCCATAGGGCTGCGAAAAGTCAGACTTGACTGAATCAGCTTAGCATGACACACCTCATTGGACTAATTTGAGGATTAAATGAGATAATGCATGTAAAGTATTAAGTCAGAGATTGGTATGCAGCAAGTGCTCAATAAATGTTAGAAACGTTTTCTTAAGGAAACTGAGGCTTAGAAAGGTTAAGTGACTTCTCCAAACTAAGCAGCTATGAAAGTGATAGAGTCGGGATTCTAGCATTTCAGTTGGAGCACAGAGTCTTCTCAAGTCGACTATTACATAGAATAGTTACAGAAACAGTCAGAGGGGTGACAGGTCTGGGGTATGTCTGTGGTGATGAGCTTTGTTTCAGAACGGAAGACATTAATGTGGAGTGGGAAAGGGAGGTCCAGGAGGCAGCTGGACACGTGAGTCGGGACCTCAGGAGGGGCCTTGTCCAGAGAAGTCCTTCTTTCCACCATCATCTCTCAGAGTTTCTGCAAGCTTATAGTCATCAGTGGTGCACTACCTAATTGCCAGTTGCACAGCAGATGGTGTTTAATAAAATTCTGTGGCCAAAATCATTGTAAATTCTTTAAGTGGTTTTAGTCAGATCTTTATATTTAACCATCAATCTCTCTTGACAAAAATTTTTCCAGGGTGTCATAAAATCACTATAATAAACCTTTGTTTCAAATAAATGTAAAAGCCATATTCTAGTCAGTATGAAGCTTAAAGATTTCTATATCAGCAACCATCCCATTAAGAAGTTAATTGACATTCACTTAACATAACTTTCTAAACTTTGTCTCCTTCAACTACAAGCAAATTTCCAGCTCTTTTAATATGCTGAATAATTTGTTTCCTTAACATTATTTTGAAAATCCAGATTACTATGTCACAATCTAAATGGAAGGGAAGTCGTCAGTATTCCTCAAGTCTCAGCCTTTATTTACCTTCTGGCGTCACAACCCACCTCTGTTCCCCCATCAGTGGCAGAGAGTTTCTACACTGGTAGAAACCTGTCTGTGTGTATAGCAGAAATCTAAGAAGAAAAAACAAGCAACTTTTAGATGCCTCCCATGGGTTTAGAAAAACAATGGAATCATGTATAGAAAGGGATAAGAGACTATGGTTCACTGGCCAAATTTGACTCACCACCTGTGTTTTTTTTTTTTTTTTTAAATTTTGGCCTCTTTTATTGATTTTTTGTTTATTTATTGTCATCCATCTTTATTCTTTGGCCTGTGTGGCCCTCCCATTGCAGTGGCCTCTCTCGTTGCAGAGCACTGCTCCAGGTGCATGCGTTCCAGAGTGCTGGCTCACAACTGGACACATGGATCCAGCCGCTCCATGGCACGTGGGATCCTCCGGGGCCAGGGGATCGAACTGGTGCCCCTGCATTGCTAGGTGGTCTCTTTACCTGCTGGACCACCAGGGAAGCCCACCACCTGTTTTTGTATGAACTATGAACTAAGAATAGTTTTAAATTTTTAAATGACTGCAAAATTACATGAAATGCAAATTATTCATAAATGAATAAAGGTTTATTGGAGTATAGCCATGCTCATTCATTTATATCAATCTATAGAGGCTCTCACACTACAGTGGCAGAGTTCAGGACTTGCAACAAAGACTGGCTGTGGATGGTGTTCTCATTGCTTTGCAGTGCTGTTCAGTGACCTGGATATCTCAGGAATGTGTTTGTAATGCCGCCGTGTTTCAAACGCCATGCATATGACTTTATAGAAACACTCTTCTATTTTATTCACCAGCATAGTAGCCATCATGTCAAAACCAAACCAAAATACAGAAGAAGAGTAGGCCCGAGATGTCATGTTTTTAAGTCACAGTGCAGTGGATTATTTGACTACAGAATTAGCCAGGAAAGCACTGTCTTTGTTATATAGTGACATTACAAGTGCTAAAAGAACACAGCGTAGCAGAGTAAACCCTCATCACAACATTCTCGACGTCAAGAAAGGAGTGGTCAAGAAAGTAGAAAATTTAAAACAGAATGTCTCATAATAGCACAATTTCTCCATGAAAATTAAAAAGAGACTGTAACTAACATTAAGTGTCTTGGTGACTCATTTATTAGCCACAAAAGGAAATGCATTTATTGATGGAAAGTCAATTAAATTAATTTCGGTTGTAGCAGCAGATGATAGGTGTCTAGTTTAAGGCTATTAGCCTTTTGATGACAGTTGTTTGAAGAGTAAAAATGTTGGGAACCACATCAATAATCAATTTAAAACCATGGCAAATGATTTCTAATGTTTTTTCTTGACTTGATAAGATGACCAATGTTTGCTTATTTAACCATTCAGTTGTTTATTTGAGAAGTCTATGCTGAGTTTGAAGTGAATGAAGAGTAAGCTTCTGTGAAAATCTGCATGAAAAAACGATGGTAAAAAATATTTTTAAGGAAAATGAGCCAACACTAATTATACCACCTGAAGCAGAACCTACTAAAATGTCTTTACAATTGTTGATGAACAGGAAAAAGGTTTTTTGGGCAAGTTTGCAAAGCTTATGAAAACAGAGTGTTTAAAACCTATTGCAATATTCATTGTAATATTCATCAAAAAGGTACTTTGTGAAAAATGTTTGCACCTATTGTGTGTCACTGAACCAATTGTGACAAAGGTGATCATTATCTCTTCTGGACTTAACCATTGTCTACTTTGTGAACTTTTGTCAAAAATAGAAGCCGGATGTTCTGACTTGCCCTATCAACTACATAGCAGTTTGATGGCTTAACAGTAATAAGTCATCTGTGAGTTTTTGAGTTCAGGATAGAGACTGAAATTTTTCTTAACAAGAACAGCCCTCAACCACTATTACTGAACACTGGAAGACTTGGAAAATTAGCTTTTGCTGCAGACCTCATAATATTTCTTAATGGATTCAGCCAAAATTACAAAGCAAAACCATGATTATATGCAGAACACTGTGATAAAATCATTTTGATGACAATGAATATTTAAATCACAAGCAACGTCAAGCAGCCTAAAAACCTTCCTGTGCTGTCAAAAATTAAAACAGAAAGTGAGATCACCATTCCTACAAATATTTCAATGAACATATTTTCCAGGCCCAAACTACAGTTCCAGCAATGTTTCCAGACCTTAATACAAGTGTAAAAGTAATTTTTAAATTTCAAATCCATTAACTGTGCAGTTGAAGGATTTCCATTCAGCAATTCCACATCCACATATAATAAATGGTGTGCTAAAAGGCAGACATCAAGAGAATATTTAATAGAATTTCATAAATGCTTTCTGAGCAATGAAAATGCTTAATAAATGCTTATGTACATGGATTGATATCAGTGTTTGGCAGTACTTTGAGAGGTTCAGCCAACTTCGAGAGTTAGCCAGCTATAAAATTTAAAACCATGGCAAATGATTTCTAATGTTTTTTCTTGACTTGATAAGATGACCAATGTTTGCTTATTTAACCATTCAGTTGTTTATTTGAGAAGTCTATGCTGAGTTTGAAGTGAATGAAGAGTAAGCTTCTGTGAAAATCTGCATGAAAAAACGATGGTAAAAAATATTTTTAAGGAAAATGAGCCAACACTAATTATACCACCTGAAGCAGAACCTACTAAAATGTCTTTACAATTGTTGATGAACAGGAAAAAGGTTTTTGGACAAGTTTGCAAAGCTTATGAAAACAGAGTGTTTAAAACCTATTGCAATATTCATTGTAATATTCATCAAAAAGGTACTTTGTGAAAAATGTTTGCACCTATTGTGTGTCACTGAACCAATTGTGACAAAGGTGATCATTATCTCTTCTGGACTTAACCATTGTCTACTTTGTGAACTTTTGTCAAAAATAGAAGCCGGATGTTCTGACTTGCCCTATCAACTACATAGCAGTTTGATGGCTTAACAGTAATAAGTCATCTGTGAGTTTTTGAGTTCAGGATAGAGACTGAAATTTTTCTTAACAAGAACAGCCCTCAACCACTATTACTGAACACTGGAAGACTTGGAAAATTAGCTTTTGCTGCAGACCTCATAATATTTCTTAATGGATTCAGCCAAAATTACAAAGCAAAACCATGATTATATGCAGAACACTGTGATAAAATCATTTTGATGACAATGAATATTTAAATCACAAGCAACGTCAAGCAGCCTAAAAACCTTCCTGTGCTGTCAAAAATTAAAACAGAAAGTGAGATCACCATTCCTACAAATATTTCAATGAACATATTTTCCAGGCCCAAACTACAGTTCCAGCAATGTTTCCAGACCTTAATACAAGTGTAAAAGTAATTTTTAAATTTCAAATCCATTAACTGTGCAGTTGAAGGATTTCCATTCAGCAATTCCACATCCACATATAATAAATGGTGTGCTAAAAGGCAGACATCAAGAGAATATTTAATAGAATTTCATAAATGCTTTCTGAGCAATGAAAATGCTTAATAAATGCTTATGTACATGGATTGATATCAGTGTTTGGCAGTACTTTGAGAGGTTCAGCCAACTTCAAGAGTTAGTCAGCCTTAAAATTTAAAGAGTACACAGTTCATACAAGACCATCCTCACTTCTGACTCCAATTTCAAGTTTGGGAGAGTTCCCAACAACACCTTCAGGGTCAATAATTCACTAAAAGGACTTGCAAAACTCCCTGAAATTGTTACACTCAGTTACCATTTGTTGCTGGTAAAGGATGAAGAGTTAATTCAGCCAAGGAGTGATGTACACAGAGCAGAGTCCAAGAAGTATGAGACATTTTTGTTGTCCTTTGCACGCGGACTCAGGATGCTTTACTTTTACTGCATCAGCGTGTGACAGTATGTGTAGAACACTGCCAATTAGCAAGGCTAACCCAAACCTTGGTGTCCAGAGATTTTCTTGGAGATACATCATGTAGGCAAGACTTTTCCCCCATGATTGCCCCTGTGGTTGATTTCAGCCTTCAGGGCAGCTGATACCATGTGGCCCAAAGCCCTACCTATATATCACATTGTTGGTCCTCCTGAAATGGTCAACCTAGACACTAAGTTGTATTTTTAGATTGCCCTGTAACCCCAATTCCCCAGTCAAACCATGACATTCCAGGAGATCACTTCCCAGTAGCGGAGGACAAATACCCAGGCCACTTTGGGGGCAAGACGAATTCTTTAGTACGTACCACCCATGGAGAAAAGCATTTTCAGTGATGAAATGTAAAATGTCGTTACAGATCACCATTAACAGATGAAGAGTTGCAGTCAATTTTGATCAAAGAGAACACTAACTTTGAACTCTAATGGAGTGAAATGTAATCTTATCCACAAATTTATTTTCTCATTATTAGACCTGTGTCACAAAAGAATGTACTCAATTACTAATGTCAGATTTTGAATTTTTTGAGGAAGCTTTCTTCTCTTTGTTAAGAGAATATACCATTTACTCTACGACCAAACTACAGTGTTTAAAAGTAATTTAAATTTCAATTAACTGTGCAGTTGAAGGATTTCCATTCAGCAATTCCACATCCACATATAATAAATGGTGTGCTAAAAGGCAGACATCAAGAGAATATTTAATAGAATTTCATAAATGCTTTCTGAGCAATGAAAATGCTTAATAAATGCTTATGTACATGGATTGATATCAGTGTTTGGCAGTACTTTGAGAGGTTCAGCCAACTTCAAGAGTTAGTCAGCCTTAAAATTTAAAGAGTACACAGTTCATACAAGACCATCCTCACTTCTGACTCCAATTTCAAGTTTGGGAGAGTTCCCAACAACACCTTCAGGGTCAATAATTCACTAAAAGGACTTGCAAAACTCCCTGAAATTGTTACACTCAGTTACCATTTGTTGCTGGTAAAGGATGAAGAGTTAATTCAGCCAAGGAGTGATGTACACAGAGCAGAGTCCAAGAAGTATGAGACATTTTTGTTGTCCTTTGCACGCGGACTCAGGATGCTTTATTTTTACTGCATCAGCGTGTGACAGTATGTGTAGAACACTGCCAATTAGCAAGGCTAACCCAAACCTTGGTGTCCAGAGATTTTCTTGGAGATACATCATGTAGGCAAGACTTTTCCCCCATGATTGCCCCTGTGGTTGATTTCAGCCTTCAGGGCAGCTGATACCATGTGGCCCAAAGCCCTACCTATATATCACATTGTTGGTCCTCCTGAAATGGTCAACCTAGACACTAAGTTGTATTTTTAGATTGCCCTGTAACCCCAATTCCCCAGTCAAACCATGACATTCCAGGAGATCACTTCCCAGTAGCGGAGGACAAATACCCAGGCCACTTTGGGGGCAAGACGAATTCTTTAGTACGTACCACCCATGGAGAAAAGCATTTTCAGTGATGAAATGTAAAATGTCGTTACAGATCACCATTAACAGATGAAGAGTTGCAGTCAATTTTGATCAAAGAGAACACTAACTTTGAACTCTAATGGAGTGAAATGTAATCTTATCCACAAATTTATTTTTCTCATTATTAGACCTGTGTCACAAAAGAATGTACTCAATTACTAATGTCAGATTTTGAATTTTTTATCAGTAAAACTTGAGGAAGCTTTCTTCTCTTTTGTTAAGAGAAATACCTCCCTAATATCCTTGATTTTTCATCTTAACCTACGAAAACTGCTATGTTTACAACCTGATCTTTTACAGAAAAGTTTGCCAACATCTGATGTTGAGTCCAATTTGTAATACTGCTCTGATGGCTAGTTTTATAAGTCAACTTGGTGAGACTATAGACCCTAATCATTCAACACCAATTGAGGTGTTGTTGTGGAAGTATTTTGTAGATACAATTAACATCTACAACCAGTTGATTTTAAGTGAAGGAGATAATCTTCAACAATCTGAGTAGGCAGGATCCAATTAGTTCAAAGTCCTTGACTACACTTTCCCTGAAGACGAAATTCTCCCTGGAGACAGAAGCTACAGATCCTGCCTGACGGTTTCTACCTGGCACTTCTTAGACACTGATCCTCTGTACTTCAAGTGGGTTGCCAGCTCCACACTCACACAAGCCAATTCCTTGCAATCAATCAGTTAATCATTCAACATACATCCTTGGTCTGTTTCCCTGGTGGAATCCTGACTGACTCAACTGCTCTCTGAAGAAATGCTGCCCAATTTGTGCTGATAGAGAACTGAAAAGGAAATAACTTTAGATAAAATGAAATTAATAGTTGGCCATAGCTGCCTGTCAGCTGTGATATTGCCGAATCTATCTTATTGACTCTCTAGTGCAAGGCAGAAAGGGGTAGTGAGAGTTATGAATAAAGAAAGGAAATTCAGAAAGACTTTAATTCAGTCTTATCACTGTGAATCAAAGAGAGATTTTTGTTCCTTGATAGAATCTATTTCCAGAGCATTTTCTGAGAGATGTGTCCATTAGCGTAAGTCTAGGACTCACTTCCCGGGGCCCACTATGGCTAGCTGTTAAAACACCCTGGGGGGCTTCCCCTGGTGGTCTAGTGGGTAAGGACACCACCTTGCAGTGCAAGGGGCGCCGGTTCGATCCCTGGCCTGGGAAGATCCCACGTGCTGCAGAGCGGCTGGACCGATGTGTCCAATTACCGAGCCAGAGTTCTGGAGTGCATGCACCCAGAGCCGGCGCTCTGCAACAACAGAGGCCACTGCGATGGGAGGCCCGCAGGAGCCAAAAGAACAAAGACGGACGAAAATAGACAAATGAAAGACCAATAGAAGTGCCCCGCCTGCTCCCCTCCCTCCCCAACCCGACCCCCACCCAAAATAAATAAATAAATAAATCTTTAAAAAAAAAAAAAAAACACCCTGGGGCTCGTGGTGTTGTTGATAAGTTCTTTGCTTATATATTTTCAGAGTAGAGTATCCTGAGCTTTCATCAGATTTCCAAATGGGTCACAAAAGGATAAAACTCATAAATGACCTCCTCTCCAGGTGAATGTTTAACTCATGTGTTAACTACTGTATACATTGGCTCCTCTAGTCCTCACAGTAACTCTTGTGTCACCTGCTGTGTGCATCATCTTCTCTAATTCTGACAATAATCATATGAAGTAGGTACCACTCTCCCATTTTACAGATGAAAATCTGAAGCTTAGAAAAATGAACTGGGAATTCCCAGTTATACAACTGGGAATTTTGTCCCAGTTGTATAACTGTTAAGCTGTTGTGCAGCTGTGAAATCAGAGCCTGGATTTGAACCCATGTCTGAGACCAAAGCTTCTGCTAGGTGGATGCGTGTGTGCGTGCTAAGTCGCTTCAGTCTGACTCTTTGTGACCCTATGGATTGTAGCCCTCCAGGCCCCTCTGTCCATGGGATTCTCTAGGCAAGAACACTGGAGTGGGTTGCCATTCTCTCTTCCAGGGTATCTTCCTGATCCAGGGGTCAAACCAGTGTCTTCTGTCTCCTACATTAGGTCCTTTACCACTAGTGCCACTTGGGAATTTCATGGGGGGCTAGGTTTAATCACTGGGCTCATTTACCAGGAACTTCCTGCACTTGTGATACTGGCCTGGGCAACCCAGGTACCTGCTTGGCCGCTGCGGGGTTGCCTGGGAAGGAAACAGGCTGGGGTGGCCCCTAAGCTTTGTGGCAGTCTTTGGATTTCTAGTCACTAAGCTTTTACCCGGGGACGAGCTGGGAAGATCCCACGTGCTGCAGAGCGGCTGGACCGATGTGTCCAATTACCGAGCCAGAGTTCTGGAGTGCATGCACCCAGAGCCGCGCCTGCAACAACAGAGGCCACTGCGATGGGAGGCCCGCAGGAGCCAAAAGAACAAAGACGGACGAAAATAGACAAATGAAAGACCAATAGAAGTGCCCCGCCTGCCCCCCCCCCCCCCCAACCCGACCCCCACCCAAAATAAATAAATAAATAAATCTTTAAAAAAAAAAAAAAAACACCCTGGGGCTCGTGGTGTTGTTGATAAGTTCTTTGCTTATATATTTTCAGAGTAGAGTATCCTGAGCTTTCATCAGATTTCCAAATGGGTCACAAAAGGATAAAACTCATAAATGACCTCCTCTCCAGGTGAATGTTTAACTCATGTGTTAACTACTGTATACATTGGCTCCTCTAGTCCTCACAGTAACTCTTGTGTCACCTGCTGTGTGCATCATCTTCTCTAATTCTGACAATAATCATATGAAGTAGGTACCACTCTCCCATTTTACAGATGAAAATCTGAAGCTTAGAAAAATGAACTGGGAATTCCCAGTTATACAACTGGGAATTTTGTCCCAGTTGTATAACTGTTAAGCTGTTGTGCAGCTGTGAAATCAGAGCCTGGATTTGAACCCATGTCTGAGACCAAAGCTTCTGCTAGGTGGATGCGTGTGTGCGTGCTAAGTCGCTTCAGTCTGACTCTTTGTGACCCTATGGATTGTAGCCCTCCAGGCCCCTCTGTCCATGGGATTCTCTAGGCAAGAACACTGGAGTGGGTTGCCATTCTCTCTTCCAGGGTATCTTCCTGATCCAGGGGTCAAACCAGTGTCTTCTGTCTCCTACATTAGGTCCTTTACCACTAGTGCCACTTGGGAATTTCATGGGGAGCTAGGTTTAATCACTGGGCTCATTTACCAGGGAACTTCCTGCACTTGTGATACTGGCCTGGGCAACCCAGGTACCTGCTTGGCCGCTGCCGGGGTTGCCTGGGAAGGAAACAGGCTGGGGGTGGCCCCTAAGCTTTGTGGCAGTCTTTTGGATTTCTAGTCACTAAGCTTTTACCCTGTCCCGCCCAAAGGGAGGGAGGGAAAGGGGAGGAGGAACGGGGCACCCTGAGGAGGGGAGGGCGGGCCCTGAGAGGGAGTTTGAAAAGAGGAAGGAAGTGGGGCCCAGCAGAGTGCCTAGCCACCCCCTGGCTGCTTCCCCACAGGACGACTGGAGGCGCCTGCAGGTCCTCCGGCTGAACCATGGCCCCCTGGCGCAAAACTGACAAGGAGCGAAATGGAGTGGGTAAGCGTGGGCCTGGAGTCCTCAGCAGAGGGAAGGGCAGGCGGCTGGAGAGCCACATGGGAAGATGCTGAGGAGCAAGTGGTGTGGATGTAGGCTCTGAGCACTGACTCAAGTTTTGAGGGTGCAGCGGCTCCCTCAGCTGCTGTGTGGCCAGCTGGGTAGGAAAAGAGAGGCGGGGGGAGAGGAAGGTGAGCACCCCACCCAGCAGGCTACACCCAGCCCGCTCCCTCTGCCTGCCACAGCCTCAGGACTGTCTCTCTCCAAGTGGTTATGCGTTTCCTAGATGGGTTCCAGCAGTGCTTTTAGCAACCTGGCTCTTTGTCAGGCTCTTAGCCTTGCAGGGACTCCCTCACCCCATCTGGGAACTTTTCTGCTGAGGAGGAACATCATTCCCTCTCTCAGGTGGGCCTTGCCTGACCCCGCGTGCCTCCCGCCACCCCTGCCCAAAGCGACACCCGTCCGCCTGCTTCCCCTGCCTGTTCCTCCTGGGTCAGATGATCCCCGTATTTGGCAGAGTGTCCAGAGGTGTGCAGGCTTGAGGTGTAGGACTGGAGGGCGAGACCCTCTGCTTGACCCTAGAGAGTCTCTGGAGAGAAAGGCTCGTGCCGGGTTGTATGGGGACATTCGCGAAGCCACCCTCATCAGCTTCAGCCATCTAAGCTCCCAGAGGCCTCTGCCTCAAGCTCAGGGGCGGAAGTGGTGACTGGGGGAAGGGAAGCTGCAGGTACTAGGACTCTCTACTAAGTGGCACCCGTGGTGCAATCCCCATAGATTCAATGTGGTTTTCAGATAAGTGTGAATTTAAAAGCCTCTCTGTGGCTTGCTACACAGGCAGATACCAGACACCACCCTCAGAGATGAGAACTGAACAGATCAGATGCTGGAGGACCCACGGGCCAGGAGTGATTAGATGTAGGGAATCCCAGGGCCCCTGCTGGAGAAGTGGTGTCCTGGAGGGCTCACCATTTATTCGTTCCCTTGCTAGGCTCCAAGCACTGTGGAGTGTTTAAAGGTGAATGGTCCCCATTCAGAGAACAGATCCTAACCCACGCCCCGAAGGGGGCTCAGCTTCACCACCTATAGTGAACTGAACTCAATAACTTTTTTTTTTTAATCTTGGCTGCTTTTATTGTTGTTGTTGTTTTTTTAATGTTTATTTTCATCCATCTTTATTCTTTGACCTGTGTGGGCTTCCCACTGCAGTGGCCTCTCTCCATGCAGAGCACCTGTCTCTGGGCGTATGCGCTCCAGAGCGCTGGCTCGTAATTGGACACACAGGTCCAGCCACTCCGTGGCACGTGGGATCTTCCTGGGCTAGGGATCGAACCGGCACTTCTTGTGCTGCAAGGTGGACTCCTTACCCACTGGACCACCCAGGAATCCCCTGGACTCGATAACTTCTGAACTTTAAAGCATCTCTAACTCTGGCCCTTCCAACTAGGGCTACCAGGGTGAATCCCTTCTTAAGGGAAGTTAGGGATGATCAGTGGAGCAGATCGTTACAGGTACAGGTGATGATATAATCTAGGAGATGAAAGGTGGACATGAAGGGAGTATCCAGGGAAGAAAAGAGGCAGCTCCTTTGCCTTCATGGGAGAGTGCATTGAAGAGACTGATTATATGGAAGGTAAGTTGGAGTCACATTCCAGAAGGCTCTGAATGCTCTGCTAAGAGGTTGGGACTTTTTCTGTTTCAGTGGTAGGGAATCATAGAGCGCTTCTGAGCAGAGAAGGGGCCTGAGACCTGTGCCGAAGCCAGTGTGGAGGGAGACTGGTGGACAAAGGCGCAGAGGTGCCTGGGTGGCATGCATGGGATGGGTGTTGGCGGTCTAGGGTAACCAGGCAGTTAATGGGGGAGACTGAGTGTGATGGCACAGTCCCACCCTCTGGCTGAAGGGTGGCAGATTTAAAAGCCTCTCTGTGGCTTGCTACACAGGCAGATACCAGACACCACCCTCAGAGATGAGAACTGAACAGATCAGATGCTGGAGGACCCACGGGCCAGGAGTGATTAGATGTAGGGAATCCCAGGGCCCCTGCTGGAGAAGTGGTGTCCTGGAGGGCTCACCATTTATTCGTTCCCTTGCTAGGCTCCAAGCACTGTGGAGTGTTTAAAGGTGAATGGTCCCCATTCAGAGAACAGATCCTAACCCACGCCCCGAAGGGGGCTCAGCTTCACCACCTATAGTGAACTGAACTCAATAACTTTTTTTTTTTAATCTTGGCTGCTTTTATTGTTGTTGTTGTTTTTTTAATGTTTATTTTCATCCATCTTTATTCTTTGACCTGTGTGGGCTTCCCACTGCAGTGGCCTCTCTCCATGCAGAGCACCTGTCTCTGGGCGTATGCGCTCCAGAGCGCTGGCTCGTAATTGGACACACAGGTCCAGCCACTCCGTGGCACGTGGGATCTTCCTGGGCTAGGGATCGAACCGGCACTTCTTGTGCTGCAAGGTGGACTCCTTACCCACTGGACCACCCAGGAATCCCCTGGACTCGATAACTTCTGAACTTTAAAGCATCTCTAACTCTGGCCCTTCCAACTAGGGCTACCAGGGTGAATCCCTTCTTAAGGGAAGTTAGGGATGATCAGTGGAGCAGATCGTTACAGGTACAGGTGATGATATAATCTAGGAGATGAAAGGTGGACATGAAGGGAGTATCCAGGGAAGAAAAGAGGCAGCTCCTTTGCCTTCATGGGAGAGTGCATTGAAGAGACTGATTATATGGAAGGTAAGTTGGAGTCACATTCCAGAAGGCTCTGAATGCTCTGCTAAGAGGTTGGGACTTTTTCTGTTTCAGTGGTAGGGAATCATAGAGCGCTTCTGAGCAGAGAAGGGGCCTGAGACCTGTGCCGAAGCCAGTGTGGAGGGAGACTGGTGGACAAAGGCGCAGAGGTGCCTGGGTGGCATGCATGGGATGGGTGTTGGCGGTCTAGGGTAACCAGGCAGTTAATGGGGGAGACTGAGTGTGATGGCACAGTCCCACCCTCTGGCTGAAGGGTGGCAGCACATTCCTGCTGAGTTGGCCCTGGGCTGCCCTGTGGAGAGCGTGGACTCTGGCGCCTGCTCCTGGATTCCAGCTTCCAGTGCTTCCCGGCCTTGTGGGTATTCACAGCACCTGCTGTCCAGAGTTGTGGGAGGACTAAATGAATGAATCCTCATAAAGTGTCTAGAAATGACAACTGTAGAAATCCTCACTAAATGTTGTCAATGATTGTTTTTACACTTCATTCTCCACATGGGAGCCCAGTTCAGGATATGACATCACAGGGTGGGAGGGGCTACAGGATGGAGTAGGGGATCATCCTCCCTAGCAGAAGAAATCCCACCTGTGTGCTCAGAGACTAGAAACTCTGTTAGGCTCTAGACCCAGAGGCTTCTTCTGATGGTATAACTGACATTGTTCATGCCTACCTATGAAAATATATTTGGGGATGGATTCAGAAGATGTATGACCCTTAAGGAGGACAGTGAACACTTGGTAGGTATCTATGTATTAAAGGATTGCTTTTTCTCTTCAACTGAATGTCAGAGATAAGAAAGGTATTCTCCAGTCTTCCTCTGCACACTCTGAGTAGATGGAATGGAAAGGCAAGGCTTTACGACTTTAGGTTATGATGAGACAAGAGACTAGAATCACCCAGCAGAAACAACAGTGGCCTGAGCGTAAGGAGTCTAGTTCTGGTGCCATCATTTTTACAGACAGGTCTATGCTTCAGTTTCCTCACTGTAAGTCTAGATATTAATACTTTTCTATTTCAAGACATTCTTTTGTGAAGAGCATCTGAGGTGATGAATTTGAGACTTGGAGAAAGATGAAGAGCTAGAGCCATGTAAGAATTAGGAGGTCTTTGGAACAACTCCGGAGTCTCAACCAATTCAACAAAGGAACACCTGAGCTTTGCTTTACCATTTGGTTTCCTTTTCCTCTGGCCTAACTTATAGGGACTTCTGGTGTCTGCGTAGAAGCTAACTTTTTTAGGGTAACCAGGCAGTTAATGGGGGAGACTGAGTGTGATGGCACAGTCCCACCCTCTGGCTGAAGGGTGGCAGCACATTCCTGCTGAGTTGGCCCTGGGCTGCCCTGTGGAGAGCGTGGACTCTGGCGCCTGCTCCTGGATTCCAGCTTCCAGTGCTTCCCGGCCTTGTGGGTATTCACAGCACCTGCTGTCCAGAGTTGTGGGAGGACTAAATGAATGAATCCTCATAAAGTGTCTAGAAATGACAACTGTAGAAATCCTCACTAAATGTTGTCAATGATTGTTTTTACACTTCATTCTCCACATGGGAGCCCAGTTCAGGATATGACATCACAGGGTGGGAGGGGCTACAGGATGGAGTAGGGGATCATCCTCCCTAGCAGAAGAAATCCCACCTGTGTGCTCAGAGACTAGAAACTCTGTTAGGCTCTAGACCCAGAGGCTTCTTCTGATGGTATAACTGACATTGTTCATGCCTACCTATGAAAATATATTTGGGGATGGATTCAGAAGATGTATGACCCTTAAGGAGGACAGTGAACACTTGGTAGGTATCTATGTATTAAAGGATTGCTTTTTCTCTTCAACTGAATGTCAGAGATAAGAAAGGTATTCTCCAGTCTTCCTCTGCACACTCTGAGTAGATGGAATGGAAAGGCAAGGCTTTACGACTTTAGGTTATGATGAGACAAGAGACTAGAATCACCCAGCAGAAACAACAGTGGCCTGAGCGTAAGGAGTCTAGTTCTGGTGCCATCATTTTTACAGACAGGTCTATGCTTCAGTTTCCTCACTGTAAGTCTAGATATTAATACTTTTCTATTTCAAGACATTCTTTTGTGAAGAGCATCTGAGGTGATGAATTTGAGACTTGGAGAAAGATGAAGAGCTAGAGCCATGTAAGAATTAGGAGGTCTTTGGAACAACTCCGGAGTCTCAACCAATTCAACAAAGGAACACCTGAGCTTTGCTTTACCATTTGGTTTCCTTTTCCTCTGGCCTAACTTATAGGGACTTCTGGTGTCTGCGTAGAAGCTAACTTTTCTGAGGGCAGCATCACACCAGAATGTCTTGACTTCTTTCTCAGCTTCTTGTGTGGTGGGCAGCCAGAGTGAGCCTCATGTAGATCCTTGACCAGATCATTTGTACTTCCTTGATGGAGCTTTCAAGTGTGGTCCATTAGAATTCCAGGGAGGACACTGGGTCGACTTTCCACAGACAAGACAGTATAGCTATAACATAAGAAAAGACGTAACCTCTGCCTTTAGGAGTTTTGTGTAGGGTTGGAAGCGTGGGCTGTGAGTTCGAATCTGGCCCTGTTTCCTCATATATAAAGTAAGGGGTGACAATGATAATATGGATCTCATGAAACTGTTGTGAGGATTGAATAGGGGTAGTGCATGAAAATCACTTAGCAATGAGACTGCTCAATGAGAGTTAGCGACTGAGATCAAGGTGTTTACCAAATAGTTGCTGAGCCAAGAGAGACAGAGGGTAATGCACCCTTATGCAAGTTCAGGACAGTCATGCCTTATAAGAGTAAGCATAGTATTTTATGGTTTACAAGACCCATTCTCATGCGATATCTTGGTCTGGTTTCAGAACACCTATGCAAGACAGAGTATTATTATTCTCATTTTATAGACAAAGACTTCCAGAGTTCATGTAACTTGGAAGTTCTTGGACTGGGCATTAGATTCTATTGTTTTCAGACACCAGGCTCTCTGTAGGCAACCTGAGGGGAGAAACATCATAGACAGGAGGAGAAACATCATAGGCAGGCAGTTGGGAGGGGTTAACATTTGGGTCACATAATGAACGGTCTTCTTTGATTTTAGTGGATGTTTGATGTAAATACAAGCAAACAAACAAAAAGGTGGAGAGGTGGATTTCAGCCTGATTGTGAAGTTATAGTGCTTATAAGTTTGGGCCTCATTGTGTGAGCACTGGGGTTTTTGAGCAGGTGTGTCACCTGTAAGAAGATAATTTAACTACTTGGAGTGGGGGCAGGGGATGGACACAGAATGGAACAGCAGTGGGTGACAATTTTCCTCTCTACTGACTGTCTGATTGGTTAATCCCACAGGAGTCCACTTATAATTAACATTTCCTTTTGGCCTTTCCTGTCTTAATCCTCTTTGCCCGAGATTTTGGCTTATAGGGACTTCTGGTGTCTGCGTAGAAGCTAACTTTTCTGAGGGCAGCATCACACCAGAATGTCTTGACTTCTTTCTCAGCTTCTTGTGTGGTGGGCAGCCAGAGTGAGCCTCATGTAGATCCTTGACCAGATCATTTGTACTTCCTTGATGGAGCTTTCAAGTGTGGTCCATTAGAATTCCAGGGAGGACACTGGGTCGACTTTCCACAGACAAGACAGTATAGCTATAACATAAGAAAAGACGTAACCTCTGCCTTTAGGAGTTTTGTGTAGGGTTGGAAGCGTGGGCTGTGAGTTCGAATCTGGCCCTGTTTCCTCATATATAAAGTAAGGGGTGACAATGATAATATGGATCTCATGAAACTGTTGTGAGGATTGAATAGGGGTAGTGCATGAAAATCACTTAGCAATGAGACTGCTCAATGAGAGTTAGCGACTGAGATCAAGGTGTTTACCAAATAGTTGCTGAGCCAAGAGAGACAGAGGGTAATGCACCCTTATGCAAGTTCAGGACAGTCATGCCTTATAAGAGTAAGCATAGTATTTTATGGTTTACAAGACCCATTCTCATGCGATATCTTGGTCTGGTTTCAGAACACCTATGCAAGACAGAGTATTATTATTCTCATTTTATAGACAAAGACTTCCAGAGTTCATGTAACTTGGAAGTTCTTGGACTGGGCATTAGATTCTATTGTTTTCAGACACCAGGCTCTCTGTAGGCAACCTGGGGGGAGAAACATCATAGACAGGAGGAGAAACATCATAGGCAGGCAGTTGGGAGGGGTTAACATTTGGGTCACATAATGAACGGTCTTCTTTGATTTTAGTGGATGTTTGATGTAAATACAAGCAAACAAACAAAAAGGTGGAGAGGTGGATTTCAGCCTGATTGTGAAGTTATAGTGCTTATAAGTTTGGGCCTCATTGTGTGAGCACTGGGGTTTTTGAGCAGGTGTGTCACCTGTAAGAAGATAATTTAACTACTTGGAGTGGGGGCAGGGGATGGACACAGAATGGAACAGCAGTGGGTGACAATTTTCCTCTCTACTGACTGTCTGATTGGTTAATCCCACAGGAGTCCACTTATAATTAACATTTCCTTTTGGCCTTTCCTGTCTTAATCCTCTTTGCCCGAGACTCTTTGTCACTGATGAGAGCTTTATCCTTGGAAGAGGGAACAGAGGACAGAAAAGGAGGAGGTAGAAAGAGTAAGCAACAACTTCCTATGGGTTGCAGAAAACCTGCAAAATAGACGTTTAGTTCTCTTTCATATGGAAAGCCCAGAAATGGACTCTGAAGAGGTGGTAGAGTAGCTCATTCTGTCTCTTCCACTGCTTCCCTGGCACAAGGCTTCTGCCTTTTGAACCAAACTGTCTTCTTGAGCTTCTTATATTAGCTCCACCTTCCAGGCAGCAAGGCGGACGAAGGGAACAAGAAGGGTATGACCCGAATCATTAAGGACACTTAGCTGAAGGCCCCCTTGACACTTCCTCTTGTATCCTGTTGGCTAAAACCTTATCACATGACTGAACCCAGCCACAAGGGAACCTGGAAATGCAGCCATGCACCCAGCTAAAGCTCCAGTGTGTCTAAGCAAGGAGAGAAATAAGAATACTAGGGATGACAGATGTTTTCTCAGGCAGCCATAACAAAATGCTATTGACTGGGCAGCTTAAACAATAGGAATTATTTTCTCATGGTTCTAGAGGCTGGCACTAGTAGTTTGGTTTCTCCTGAGGTCTCCTGGCCGGCAGACTACTGCTTTGTCCTCACACGGTCATCTCTCTGTGCATGCTCACCACCTCTGTCACTTCCTCTTCTTAAAAGGACACCAGTCATGTTGGCTTAGGGCTGCATAGGAACAACTTCACTTTAATCACATCTCTATAGACCTGATCCAAATATGGGACTTCACCACATGGATTTGGAGCAGCATGGGTTACAACAGTTGGGCCCCCAAAAGTTGACCTGTGGACTGTGATATGATATTTAAGGAGTGTAAAAGAAGGCTTTGGGGCAGGGCTTCTCAGAGGATGAGTGCAGAAAAAAGGTTTGTCTGCCCGAAGCTGGTAGATTTGTGTGGGGACGCTCAGAAACCTCTCTTCTGCACAGATCGTCTCTAGTTACAGTGGCACACCTGTGTGTGATGCTGGGGAATATTGCTTGGTTCCTTCAGAGACCTGTGAGGGACTATCTGTGCCAAGTCTGTCCACTTGTTTTGAGTGGTTTGCTGACAGTCTTTGGTGTCCTGTGGCTTTTACCCCAGTCTCTGCCTCTGTCTTTGTATGGCATTCTTCCTGTGTGTGTATGCCTCCCTCCAAATTTTCCCTTTTAATAAGAACACTAGGCAGGTTAGGGTGAGTGTTAGTCACTCAGTCATGTCCGACTCTTTGCGACCCCATGGACTGTAGCCAATCAGGCTCTTCTGTCGATGGAATTCTCCATGTAAGAATACTAGAGTGGGTTGCCATTTCCTTTTCTAGAGGATCGTCCCAACCCAATGGTCAAGCCCAGATCTCCCACACTGCAGGCAGAGTGTTTACTGTCTGAGCCACCAGGGAAGTCCCGGTAGGGTGAGAGCCCACCCTAATGACCTCATTTTAGCTGTATTCCTCTGAAAAGAGTATCTCTGAATAAAGTTGCATTTCTGAGGTTCTGGGGGTGAGTAGTCTAATGTATCATTCGTTTGGTGGGGAGGGCTACAACTCAAACCATAACAAGCTCTGCAAAACTTGAGAAGGGGTCTCTTTTGCATCTTGGTTTGGAAGCATAGCTGAGTTTGAGATCTCTCTCTGGTCCGGGCATGCGGGTAATGCTATTCCCTGGAGAGAGCTAGTCCAGACTTAAATGAACATATGTGGACTGGGCAATGGGTGCTTGAGTCCCGGCAGCACGTGCTCTTAACTACAAGGAGCAAAATTCATTCAAAGGAACTCAGTTAACAGGTGTGTGGTATATATGTGTATGTGAGAGAAGTGGTGTGTTTTAAGCATCAAAGGAAAGCAAGCAGAAATCCAGGAGCCACGAGCAGAAGTCCTCCAGAGGGCCTGGACTGAGGAGCCCTGGAAAACTCTGCCAGTCTTCTTACGGCTTCTCAGCTGCTCTCAACTTACAAGCTCTGCTTTCTTTTCTCTCATCACATTCCTAACTTTGATATTCTGAGAACACCACGGTGATGCACCCATTTCAGCCTGGCATGACTTTGCTGTTCCAGCTCCCTCTGAATCTCCTCTCTGGGTTTATTTGTCCAAAGTCCTGAGAGGGAAGATCTGAGCAGATTGACTGACCTTTTCAAGCAGGCCCACTCCAAGTCAGAGGTCACTGCCAAGCTAAGATTGAGTCCATCTAATCAGGGCACTTCCTCTGCCTTTTCCAATATGCTATGGCCATGGGGCGGGGGTACAGGAGTTGTGGTGGGGACAGATTCTTTGCGTAGGAGGCATGAGTCAAACATGCATCCAGGCACTCCGTGTTTGGGGAGAACTCCACTATAGAGAGACCACTTCACGGCTCTTACTGCCAGAGTCAACAGTGAAAGAGGAGAGAGAGAGGCCATCATTTACTCATCAACTCACTCGCTCATTCACTCCTGCCCACTTCATTTCTTGTAAATTTTTATTGGACAATTCCTGTGTGCCGGGCACTGTGCTAGATAGTGAGCTTACTAGAATTTGGCCAGTGTGGTTCCCATCCTTTTGGAGCTTACAGCCTATTAGGAAGACAAAAAGAACCTTGTGGGAAAAATCAATAAGCATGTGACTATAGATTATAGTATGTACTGTTAGTGAAAAAAGAGCCTGTTTCATGAATGAGAATATTGGAGGGAGGGAATCGTAAACTGGATGGTCTCAGAAGGCCTCTGAGGAGCAATGGGGGGAAACGTTGTAAAGGAGATGCTTAGAGAGATCTTAGCTTAGCTGGGGCAGCCAGTTGTGTCTTTGGTCTTGTCTCCAGAAATCAGTCTGGTGCAACAAAAATACATGGGTTGGAAATCTAATTCCTTCCTGCCACCCATTGTAGGTGCCTGGGCCTCCTACTTTCTGATGCTTCAGCAATTCAGGATTGTTCAGGAATGCCTGCTGGGCTGACTGTTTGAGTCCATTTACAGAAATTTTCCTTATCCCTAGGTTTATGGGAGCTACATTTGTCGGTGGCCATCTTGCCCCCAGCCATAAGGTTGATGTTTGAATGAGCCAGTCTTCTTACGGCTTCTCAGCTGCTCTCAACTTACAAGCTCTGCTTTCTTTCTCTCATCACATTCCTAACTTTGATATTCTGAGAACACCACGGTGATGCACCCATTTCAGCCTGGCATGACTTTGCTGTTCCAGCTCCCTCTGAATCTCCTCTCTGGGTTTATTTGTCCAAAGTCCTGAGAGGGAAGATCTGAGCAGATTGACTGACCTTTTCAAGCAGGCCCACTCCAAGTCAGAGGTCACTGCCAAGCTAAGATTGAGTCCATCTAATCAGGGCACTTCCTCTGCCTTTTCCAATATGCTATGGCCATGGGGCGGGGGTACAGGAGTTGTGGTGGGGACAGATTCTTTGCGTAGGAGGCATGAGTCAAACATGCATCCAGGCACTCCGTGTTTGGGGAGAACTCCACTATAGAGAGACCACTTCACGGCTCTTACTGCCAGAGTCAACAGTGAAAGAGGAGAGAGAGAGGCCATCATTTACTCATCAACTCACTCGCTCATTCACTCCTGCCCACTTCATTTCTTGTAAATTTTTATTGGACAATTCCTGTGTGCCGGGCACTGTGCTAGATAGTGAGCTTACTAGAATTTGGCCAGTGTGGTTCCCATCCTTTTGGAGCTTACAGCCTATTAGGAAGACAAAAAGAACCTTGTGGGAAAAATCAATAAGCATGTGACTATAGATTATAGTATGTACTGTTAGTGAAAAAAGAGCCTGTTTCATGAATGAGAATATTGGAGGGAGGGAATCGTAAACTGGATGGTCTCAGAAGGCCTCTGAGGAGCAATGGGGGGAAACGTTGTAAAGGAGATGCTTAGAGAGATCTTAGCTTAGCTGGGGCAGCCAGTTGTGTCTTTGGTCTTGTCTCCAGAAATCAGTCTGGTGCAACAAAAATACATGGGTTGGAAATCTAATTCCTTCCTGCCACCCATTGTAGGTGCCTGGGCCTCCTACTTTCTGATGCTTCAGCAATTCAGGATTGTTCAGGAATGCCTGCTGGGCTGACTGTTTGAGTCCATTTACAGAAATTTTCCTTATCCCTAGGTTTATGGGAGCTACATTTGTCGGTGGCCATCTTGCCCCCAGCCATAATGTTGATGTTTGAATGAGCCTTGACAGGCTGTGCTTGCTAAGCTCTGCTGCCTCCTGAGTTTAGCACCCTTATATTGCTGCTGTACTTTGAGACAGGCAGTGTAGTCCCCATGGCATTCTGCTAATTTCTGGACCTTTGGACTTCTTTTTGTGTTTGTGTGTGTTTTTGTTTTTAGGCTTACCGGCCTTTAATTTGATAGTTAATTGCACAGGGGGGCCACAGTCTGTGTTCTGCAGCAAATGTTCTGCAAATGGGGACTGCTAATGCCTATTGCCACCGAACTCCAGAGGAATCTGGGTGGAGGCCCCACAAATGTTATGTTTAATAGGCACTTTCTTCTTTCTTTCCACTTTCTTTAATTGATGTGAATTTAAAAAAAAAAAAAATTAGCCAGACTGAGTTTGTCAACCTCTGAAGTCTTGGTTTTTAGTTCTCTTGGAGAAAGTCATCCATGTCTTGACTCTCTGACCCCCTAGGACACTGTCAGCTTCAGCCTTGATTTAAAGCAGGTGTGCAGGAGGTGGGTGTGACTGACAGTGTGGGCACCTATCCAGACCTCGCTCCAGACACTGCCCCAGAACACTCGGAGCTCCCCTGGTAGCACAGGGCTCCTGGGTCACAGCCGAAAGCAGGTCCGTGAAGAGGACCTAGGTGGGTAATGTGACTGGCACGGATGCCTCAGCATCCAGCACAGCGTCTGAGCAGAACCAGTGCTGAGCAGGCATCAGTTGGGATGGATTACGCACTAGCCAAGTCAGGTCTCAGAGGTTGTGACTGTGTGTTGGGCTGCACCAGACCTGGTGCCAGCTGGATGTGGAGGACTTGGCCAGGAAGTGGGATTGTGCTGCTTGCCTCTATGTTGGTGGCAGTAAGGGAATTGTCTCCAGGTAGAATAAACAGCCAGTGCAAAGGTCCTGAGGAGGAAACCTCTCCAGCGTGTCGGGGGCCAGTGTGGATGGAGTAGAGTAAGCCGGGGCAGAACAGGAGGAGCTGAGTGCTCTGAGCAGACTGAGTGTTCAGCAGTACCTGCCACATGTGGTAAGCACTTTGGCTTTTACTCTGAATGGAAGTGGGCGGGACACTGTAGGGTTGGAGAGGAATTGCAGAATGTCCTGTCTTTTTTTTACTAATTTGATTTTTAATGGAAATATAGTTGATTTACAATGTTGTCTTTATTTCTGCTGTACAGCAAATTGACTTAATTCTATATACACATACATATATATATATATATATTCTTTTCCATTATGGTTTATAACAGGATATTGAATATAGTGCCCTGTGCTATACAATAGATCCTTGCTGTTTATCCATTCTACATGTAATAGTTTGCATCTACTAACCCCAAACTCCCAGTCTATCCCTCCCCACCCTCTCCCTCGTGGCAATCACTGTCAGTATTATTTTAAAATGATTGTTCTAGACATTTTATGATTAGTAAACAGAGGAGAATTGTAAATAGAGGGGAATTAAATGTGGAAGCAGGGAGACCAGTTTGGCTCCTCCATAGAATGTAAACGTCGTGGCAGCAATACTGTGTTTCTTGTTCTTCTGCAGCACAGAGTGCCTAGCACAGAGCAGGTGCTCAATTAGGAGTTGCTGACTGGATGGGTGGGTGGGTGGGTGGTGGGTGAACGCATGAGTCCGTGAATGAATGAGGGGACAGAAGGTTGGGGATGAAGAGGCAAGAGAGGTTGAAGGTTTTACACTCTCTTGTAGCCTCATAAGGTTCAAATGAATTGTCCCATCTTGTTCTTACCCCAGCCCCTTCCCTGTCAGAAGGGTAAGTCCTGTGAGAGAGCATGCAATAATTGAGGTGTTCTTAAACTCTTCACCAGACAGCCGGACCCTGCACTCCACAGTTCTCACCTCAGGACTCACTGGAACTCTGCACCATCAAGTTGATTTCCCCTCCCTTGTCCTTGCCCCTGTGGCCTTCCCTCCCCATCCACCTCCCCAGGGCTCTCACCCAGTTCTCCTGCCCTCCCCCTGTCCTTTCCTCTCCCTTCAGTCTCACTTCCTTCACAGGACTCTCTCTTGATCTCTGTCTTCTGAAAACCCACGGCTGCCGTGCTCCACAGCTTAGCCCCGCCTTTTTTTTATTTAAAAAAAGACAGCCTTTTGTTCTTGTGTATGTTCATTTTATCTCTTAAACTTGATTTCCCCAAAGCTCCAGGAAAGCAGAGCCACCCTCTCTCACTCCACTTCTCTAACCTCTGCAGGCCCCAGAGAGCACCACACTCCCTGTGTTGGAGGTTGGAGGCTAAGAAATCAGCCCTTGGTTTCATCACAGAGCCTCTCTTCCAACTCTAGTGTGATGCTGTGTGTGCATGAGCATGCACCTGTGCATATCCTGGGAGCCCTGGGAAAAGGGCACATCCCAGCACGATGTTCTAGGAGGACTCATCCGCCTTGACACTGTTGTCATTTGGGGCCAGATTATTCTTTTTTTTTTTTAATTTTGACCTCTTTTATTGATTTTTTATGTATTTGTTTTCATCTATCATTATTCTTTGGCCTACGTGGGCCTCTCATTGCAGTGGCCTCTCTCGTTGCAGAGCACTGGCTCTGGGCTCATGCACTCCAGAGCGCTGGCTCGTAATTGGACACATCTGTCCAGCTGCTCTGTGGCATGTGGCATCCTCCCAGGCCAGGGATCAAACCTGTGTCCCTTGCACTGCAAGGCGGACTCTGTACCCACTGGACCACCAGGGAAGCCCCCCAGATCATTCTTGTTATGGGGCTGCCTTGTGCACCGAAGTGTCCTTGACCTCCACCAGCTAGGTGCCCAGACTTCCTCCACTCCTTATCCCTGCCTCCCCCATCCCCTGGATTGCGATAACCAAAAATGTGGCCCCACAGTTGTCCCCAGTTGATAGTCACTGTTTAGAGAACTCATGGAAATCTCAACTTTCTTCTTGCTGGCTGAGAATCTCACCTTGGCTCACCTATGGCAACCTATAAGGTTTTTAGGAGGATCCAGTAGGGAGTCCTAAAGCACCTGACAGAGAGTGGATGCTGAATACACATGCATTAGCCAGAGACAGTGCAGTGTAATGGTTGAGGGTGTGTGTTCTGAAGTCAGCCCACCTGGGGTGAAATCCTGGCTCATCTCTGTCTTCTGAAAACCCACGGCTGCCGTGCTCCACAGCTTAGCCCCGCCTTTTTTTTATTTAAAAAAAGACAGCCTTTTGTTCTTGTGTATGTTCATTTTATCTCTTAAACTTGATTTCCCCAAAGCTCCAGGAAAGCAGAGCCACCCTCTCTCACTCCACTTCTCTAACCTCTGCAGGCCCCAGAGAGCACCACACTCCCTGTGTTGGAGGTTGGAGGCTAAGAAATCAGCCCTTGGTTTCATCACAGAGCCTCTCTTCCAACTCTAGTGTGATGCTGTGTGTGCATGAGCATGCACCTGTGCATATCCTGGGAGCCCTGGGAAAAGGGCACATCCCAGCACGATGTTCTAGGAGGACTCATCCGCCTTGACACTGTTGTCATTTGGGGCCAGATTATTCTTTTTTTTTTTTTAATTTTGACCTCTTTTATTGATTTTTTATGTATTTGTTTTCATCTATCATTATTCTTTGGCCTACGTGGGCCTCTCATTGCAGTGGCCTCTCTCGTTGCAGAGCACTGGCTCTGGGCTCATGCACTCCAGAGCGCTGGCTCGTAATTGGACACATCTGTCCAGCTGCTCTGTGGCATGTGGCATCCTCCCAGGCCAGGGATCAAACCTGTGTCCCTTGCACTGCAAGGCGGACTCTGTACCCACTGGACCACCAGGGAAGCCCCCCATATCATTCTTGTTATGGGGCTGCCTTGTGCACCGAAGTGTCCTTGACCTCCACCAGCTAGGTGCCCAGACTTCCTCCACTCCTTATCCCTGCCTCCCCCATCCCCTGGATTGCGATAACCAAAAATGTGGCCCCACAGTTGTCCCCAGTTGATAGTCACTGTTTAGAGAACTCATGGAAATCTCAACTTTCTTCTTGCTGGCTGAGAATCTCACCTTGGCTCACCTATGGCAACCTGTAAGGTTTTTAGGAGGATCCAGTAGGGAGTCCTAAAGCACCTGACAGAGAGTGGATGCTGAATACACATGCATTAGCCAGAGGCAGTGTGGAGTAATGGTTGAGGGTGTGTGTTCTGGAGTGAGCCCACCTGGGGTGAAATCCTGGCTCATCTCCCTCCCATCCGGATCACCCTGGGCTGTTCACTTCGTCTTATACTGCCGCAGTGACTTCATCTGTAGAACAGAGATGCTGAGCATTGTACCCACCACAAGAATTGTGAGAGGACTGAAGGGGTGACGGTGGGTCAAGTCATTGGAGAAGTGTCTGATACCTAGAAAGTGTTCATAGAGGCTGTAATTCCTGTTGTCTCCTGATTGTGGAAGGACACCTCCTCCTCCTTGGTTCCCTCTGGCTGTGATTCTCCTGCCTTATCCACTGCTGACTTGGCACTGGGTTTGCGCTCTGGCCTTGAGGCTGGAAGCTTCTGCTGGGTCATCGCACTCAGCCTCCCTGATACAGTGTCAGGATGTTGCCTTGCTGCTAAGGGTGCCAACGCCTTGCCCAGAGGCGCCAGGGAAACTGTATATTTTAACGAAGGTGTGTGTTGCTTTTGAATCCAAAGTGAACCTGTTGGCTAGTTCTATTTCTCCCTGGAGTGGAGACCTCCCAAAGCCCAGCTCAGGAACTAGAGAAATGAGCTTCAGGCAATTACATTCTTTTTCTCCAATATTATTTGTGTTCCTCTTATATGGCTGCTTGTACAAACTCTATTAACACTTGGTGTTTGCTGAAGCTTTTGTTTTCAAACCCGTCAGCAAGTGACAGGGCCCTGATGAGGTACAAATCCATCCTGAAGGGTCACAGGGCATTTGACGGCTGCAATCAAAATTGGCAGCCCAGCTGGCTCAGCATCTCATTAAGTAATGTCAAGAAATGCAAGAAAAAGCTTAGACATAAGAGACATACTTGCCTTTCACTGTGTGTTCCTTCAGTTCAACAAGTATTTATTAAAGTTCAGTAAATATTGATTGAACTGTGAGCCAGATGCTGTTCTCAGCACTGGAAATTCACTGACCAACAGGCAAACTCAGTCTCTACCTTGGCCAAGGCTGAAGGATACAAGAAATGAACAAGTCTGGTTATACATATATACAGATACACCCATACATATATATATACTCACACACACACATCATAAATGGTGATATCAGCAATGGACTGCTTAGGGAAGGAAAGACTTTAGGCTTCAGTCTGGGTTTAACTCTGTTTCTAGCTATGTGTCCATGGGCAAGTTCTTTAATCTTTTTGAGTTTTTCATGTTACATGGAGGATAATGCCTTGAAGGGGTACTGTGAAAATTAAATGACCTAGTACAAGTAATATGTAGAATTCTGTCTGTCTTATTTATCACTGTAACCCAAACACCCAGAGCAGTATCTGGCACACAGTAGGTGCTCAAGTGGATATCTGCTGAAAAATAACATGTTCTTGGTACGTAGTATGTGCTCAGTAAATGTTTACCATTGTGAGGGGTGTGGTCAAGCAGTGTATGCAGCGGTTGCTATCCAAACTTCTGAATAAGTGTCTGCAGGCGGGGGAACCTCAGCCTCCCTGATACAGTGTCAGGATGTTGCCTTGCTGCTAAGGGTGCCAACGCCTTGCCCAGAGGCGCCAGGGAAACTGTATATTTTAACGAAGGTGTGTGTTGCTTTTGAATCCAAAGTGAACCTGTTGGCTAGTTCTATTTCTCCCTGGAGTGGAGACCTCCCAAAGCCCAGCTCAGGAACTAGAGAAATGAGCTTCAGGCAATTACATTCTTTTTCTCCAATATTATTTGTGTTCCTCTTATATGGCTGCTTGTACAAACTCTATTAACACTTGGTGTTTGCTGAAGCTTTTGTTTTCAAACCCGTCAGCAAGTGACAGGGCCCTGATGAGGTACAAATCCATCCTGAAGGGTCACAGGGCATTTGACGGCTGCAATCAAAATTGGCAGCCCAGCTGGCTCAGCATCTCATTAAGTAATGTCAAGAAATGCAAGAAAAAGCTTAGACATAAGAGACATACTTGCCTTTCACTGTGTGTTCCTTCAGTTCAACAAGTATTTATTAAAGTTCAGTAAATATTGATTGAACTGTGAGCCAGATGCTGTTCTCAGCACTGGAAATTCACTGACCAACAGGCAAACTCAGTCTCTACCTTGGCCAAGGCTGAAGGATACAAGAAATGAACAAGTCTGGTTATACATATATACAGATACACCCATACATATATATATACTCACACACACACATCATAAATGGTGATATCAGCAATGGACTGCTTAGGGAAGGAAAGACTTTAGGCTTCAGTCTGGGTTTAACTCTGTTTCTAGCTATGTGTCCATGGGCAAGTTCTTTAATCTTTTTGAGTTTTTCATGTTACATGGAGGATAATGCCTTGAAGGGGTACTGTGAAAATTAAATGACCTAGTACAAGTAATATGTAGGGAATTCTGTCTGTCTTATTTATCACTGTAACCCAAACACCCAGAGCAGTATCTGGCACACAGTAGGTGCTCAAGTGGATATCTGCTGAAAAATAACATGTTCTTGGTACGTAGTATGTGCTCAGTAAATGTTTACCATTGTGAGGGGTGTGGTCAAGCAGTGTATGAAGCGGTTGCTATCCAAACTTCTGAATAAGTTCGTCTAATTTACTAGTTGGGTTTCTCAGGTGGCTCAGTGGTAAAGAATCCACCTGCGAATGAAGGAGGTGCAAGTTACATCCCTGGGTCAGGAAGATCCCCTGGAGAAGGAACTGGCGACCCATTCCAGTATTCTTGCTTGGAAAATTCCATAGACAGAGGAGCCTGGTGGGCTAGAGTCCATGGGATCACAAAAGAGTTGGACACAATTTAGCAACTAAATGACAGCAATTTACTAGTTAAAGATAACAGAATGAATTGTTTACTCTCTCTCTGCTTCTGTTTCCTCATCTATAAATCCAAGTGAAATGTTTCTACTTATCTCCTAATGCTATAGGAAGCACAAAGACCCCTCTCTATTTGTTTCTGTGAGCTTCATGCTGTAACAATGTATGTTTACCTTTTCCTTATATCCCTTCATTTAGGTTCCTGATGAGCAAGGTATTTCAACACATTTAAGTAAAATCTACTCAGTGAATTTGCTCTTCAGGGTTGCTGGAAGTCCCACCTGTCTCAAAGCGGTTGTTCTCGCTGGCTTGACAATCTGGGGTTCCCAGCATGAGAGTCCTCATTGGGTTCAGTGTCCTCACAGGGCCCTAGTACTTGAAACACCCCTTTGATCCTTGGTCATAAGTATTTTGATCTTGTCAGTAACCAGCTGCTGCCTTAGCTCTTGAATATACTACTTTAATACAGGGAGAGGTCAAATCTTTTGTTGAGATGTACCAATATTCTCCAAAACACGGAGACCTCACGTAAAAGGGAGAACTGAAATGGCTGTCTATGGAAATCCTTCCAGCACTTGTTTATCTTCCATGGATGGACATGGCCAGAGTGGAACAGGCTGTGATGTCAATGATTTTTACTTATTAGTTATTAAAGAATCCACCTGCAATGCAGGAGACCCTTGCAGTGCACAAGATCTGGATTGGGATGATCCTGGAGTAGGGATAGTCTGCCACTCCAGTATTCTTGGCCTTTCCCAGTGGCTCAGATGGTAAAGAATCTGCCTGTAATGTAGGAGACCTGGATTCTATCCCTGGATTGAGAAGATCCCCTGGAGAAGGAAATGGCTACCCACTCCAGTATTCTTGCCTGGAGAATACTATGGACAGAGGAACCTGGCAGGCTACAGTCCATGGGGTCGCAAACTGTCGGATGCAACTGAGCGACTTTCGCTTTCACGTGCCTTCCTCATGTTTTTCTGCCTATTCCATCATTAACTGAAAACTTGAGAATGGTTAGACCTGCAGGGAGTAGGGCAGAAGATGACCTGTTCTGACACTGGTCAAAAACAACTCAAGTGAGGTTCATAGATAAGCAATCAAACTTAGCAAAGAATGGCATTCTGGTTCAAAGTTTCCTGTTAGTCATTTAGAAAACTTAACAGAATTGGGTATTGGTATGCAAAGCCACTTCCTTTGTCAGTAATGTCTGCTTTTCCCCAAATGGAGCCGTAAGAACAGAGGTCCTCATGCAAAGGCAGAAATACACTTATAAATTAAATGATTACATCAGTTACTTTCATTTTCATATAATATGAGTCTTTGGAATGAATACAGACCTTCATGTTGAATATCAAGTTTCAGGATCTGTCCAAGATATCTTCTCACCAATTGGTTCCTACCTTCTCACCTGACAGAGTTGGGCAGAGTCTGAGGAAGAGATTCCTAAGGAAAGATAGGAAGGCTGCAGTCTGGGAACAAAATAGTCTTGCTCTGCACTTCTAGTACTTGAAACACCCTTTGATCCTTGGTCATAAGTATTTTGATCTTGTCATCAGCTGTTAAATATACTACTTTAATACAGGGAGGTCAAATCTTTTGTTGAGATGTACCAATATTCTCCAAAACACGGAGACCTCACGTAAAAGGGAGAACTGAAATGGCTGTCTATGGAAATCCTTCCAGCACTTGTTTATCTTCCATGGATGGACATGGCCAGAGTGGAACAGGCTGTGATGTCAATGATTTTTACTTATTAGTTATTAAAGAATCCACCTGCAATGCAGGAGACCCTTGCAGTGCACAAGATCTGGATTGGGATGATCCTGGAGTAGGGATAGTCTGCCACTCCAGTATTCTTGGCCTTTCCCAGTGGCTCAGATGGTAAAGAATCTGCCTGTAATGTAGGAGACCTGGATTCTATCCCTGGATTGAGAAGATCCCCTGGAGAAGGAAATGGCTACCCACTCCAGTATTCTTGCCTGGAGAATACTATGGACAGAGGAACCTGGCAGGCTACAGTCCATGGGGTCGCAAACTGTCGGATGCAACTGAGCGACTTTCGCTTTCACGTGCCTTCCTCATGTTTTTCTGCCTATTCCATCATTAACTGAAAACTTGAGAATGGTTAGACCTGCAGGGAGTAGGGCAGAAGATGACCTGTTCTGACACTGGTCAAAAACAACTCAAGTGAGGTTCATAGATAAGCAATCAAACTTAGCAAAGAATGGCATTCTGGTTCAAAGTTTCCTGTTAGTCATTTAGAAAACTTAACAGAATTGGGTATTGGTATGCAAAGCCACTTCCTTTGTCAGTAATGTCTGCTTTTCCCCAAATGGAGCCGTAAGAACAGAGGTCCTCATGCAAAGGCAGAAATACACTTATAAATTAAATGATTACATCAGTTACTTTCATTTTCATATAATATGAGTCTTTGGAATGAATACAGACCTTCATGTTGAATATCAAGTTTCAGGATCTGTCCAAGATATCTTCTCACCAATTGGTTCCTACCTTCTCACCTGACAGAGTTGGGCAGAGTCTGAGGAAGAGATTCCTAAGGAAAGATAGGAAGGCTGCAGTCTGGGAACAAAATAGTCTTGCTCTGCACTTCTAATATCTGATGGACAGACCTAATGTGCTAGTGCTCCAGAGGGAACACATGATGGATGGTTTTCTTGTTAGAAACCTCAGTTTGCCTTTGTGGCCCTGCCCAGCTCCATGGCAGGTGTGTCCTCAGCCAGACCCCTGGGACTGGAGGGCTCAGGTAGTGGGGGATCTGCAGAGTTAGGGCATCAGCAAGCTGGAGTGGGTCCACATGCCAGCAGCCTGTGTGGGCGCAGAGCTTGGAGTCAGGCCAAGTGTGGACGGAAACGGAGAGACAGGGCATCTTTATGCAGGAAAAGAGAACTCTGAGTCCCCCGAGGGTCCTCTCAAGGTTCATTTCGGGCAAAGGATCTATTTCACTTGATTTTATTTATTTGATTCTTTTTCGTAATTCATCTCTAAAAATATTCTCCATTTTTGGAGGCATTATTCTGTTGGTTTCCTTTAGCTCTTTGTCCATAGTTGGTTTTTTTTTTTTTTGGCTATTTGAGCATATTTAAAATCATAGACTTATGTCTTTGTCTCCTAAATCTGTTGTCTGTCCTTCAGGAACAGTTTCTGTTCATTTCTTCTTTTCCTCTGTGATTGACCATACTTTCTTGTTTCTTACAGTCCTCATAATTTTGTGTTAAAAACTGGATATCTTGAATCTTATGACATGCAAACTCATCTGTCAGAGTCTCCCTCCTTGCCAGGGCTTGTTGTCACTGCTTAATACAGATTATAGTAGTTTTTAAACTTTATTTTTTGTCGGGGGGGCAGGTTGGGGAGGGAGGGGGCAGGCAGGCCACTTCTATTGGTCTTCCATTTATCTATTTTCATCCATCTTTGTTCTTTGGCCCGTGTGGGCCTCCCATCACAGTGGTCTCTGTGGTCACAGAGCACCGGCTCTGGGCGCAGGGCACTGGCTCTGGGTGCATGTGCTCCAGAGCTCGGGCTTGGTAATTGGACACACTGGTCCAGCCGCTCCACGGCACGTGGAATCTTCCCAGGCCAGGGATCGAACCGGCGCCCCTTGCACTGCAGGGTGGTGTCCTTACCCACTGAACCACCAGGGAAGCCCAGATTATAGTAGTTTGATTAGTGAATTTTGTGAAGCATTTTGTTAAGACTGTACTGTTTCCTGCATGTGGTCACTAAAATCTCTAAATGCCTGGAGTTAAGAGAAGAAAAATCTAGTCTTTGCATCCGTGTGTGGGTATTTGGACATACCTTCAACACTTAACCAGGACATTTAAAACTCTGTTAGCTTGCACTTCCTGCCTGCATGGAGCTTGACAGTCAACCAAAGCTGAGATGTGGGCTTTCTTACACTCTTTCTCAGCATGTGTCCAACTCTACATAGTCTTCCAGATCTCCTGTGATATATGGTATTCTTCAAAGCTCTTATTCTCCAAAGCACTTCACTCGTAAGCCTTTCCTCCCAGGCTTATTGGTAGGATTATTGTTTGCCCCAGTTTATATTCTTTGCCCTGTATGGCAGCAGGGAGTTCTTTTTTTTTAAGATTTATTTATTTATTTTGGGCGGGGGTCGGGTTGGGGAGGGAGGCGAGCAGGCGGGCCACTTCTATTGGTCTTTCTCTATTTTCATCCGTCTTTGTTCTTTGGCTCCTGTGGGCTTCCCATCACGGTGGCGTCTGTCTTCGCAGAGCGCTGGCTCTGGGCGCATGCACGCCAGAGTTCCGGCTCGGTAATTGGACACATCTGTCCAGCCGCTCCGCGGCACATGGGATCTTCCCAGGCCAGGGATCGAACCGGTGCCCCTTGCAGTGCAAGGCGGTGTCCTTACCCACTGGACCACCAGGGGAAGCCCCAGGGAGTTCTTTTGACTTAATGTTTCTGATTAATGTCCATTGCATGGCTGCTTCTCTGCCTTGGGAGAGTCCAAAATCAGGGAAATAAAGGTAGACTCAAGGCTTTAGACCTTCAGGAAGCCCACAGGCAGATCAAAACAAACAACTACAATTTCTTGGGACAAGATCTGCTTTGCTCCCTCTGGCCTCAGGAACCCACACTATGAACGTGGAATACCATCTTCCAGACTGCCACTAAGAAGGGGAATAGAGAGTGGAATATGGGTAAGTTAAAATGCTGCAAAACTTTACCAGGTTCCAGTGGCCTTTTTCCTGAGTAAGCATGTGCTTGTTGCTGTAAATTTTGGGCTGTTTTTTACAGTACTGATAAAGTTGATTCTGACCATTTTTGCTGGGTCTTTCATTGATTCTTTGGTGCTTGAAATTCCGTGTTTCACCATTTTTTCCAATTTCACTCTAAGAAGTAGTTTTTGAGTGGAATGTATTGACAGATGAGGAGACTGAGGACCAAACAGAGAGAGAGTGAACTGAGTCAATGGTAAAACTACCAAGAGGACAGAGGAGTCTCCTCATTTAGTTCAGTCTGCCTTGCATTGTGTCACATGGCTTATCAGCATTGTCTGTCTTGGTTCAGAGACCTCTGGGATTAGAGAGACAAAGTAAGGGTCTCCTCACGGGCTTCCTCACATCCACTCTGCCTCCCTCTATCCACTCTGCACACGGCAGCCAGAGCGGTAGTCCGCGTGATGGGGATATATCACTCTCCTTCCACCTTCCATCCACTGGTGTCTCCATACAATGGGATACTAACGAAGTAACGATAGTTGCTGTAAAATGGATGAATCTTAAAAACCTTGTGCTGAGTAGGAAAAGTTAAAAAGTCCACATGTATGAAATGTCCAGAATAGGCAAATCTATAGAGACAGAAAGTAGATTAGTGGCCACTTGCGGCTGGGGGACTTTTTTTGAGGTGTTGAGAATGTTCTAAAATTAATCATAGTGATAGTTTCACAACTTTGTGAGTAAATTATTGAGTTATGTACTTTAAGTGGACAAATGGTATCTCAATCAATCTATTACCAAATAACAAAGTAAAATCTATCCAGCTTCTTGTTCTTTTGGAATAAACCCCAAGCTCATCAGGAAGTCCTGCATGACCTGGTTCTTGCCTCGGGCTGGTGTCACCCCCTCCTCTCTTACCATACTTCACCCGCAGCAGTTTCCCTTGTGCTCTCTGAATGTGCCGTGTCTTCTTCCCTCAGGGCCTTTGCACATACTGTTGCCTGCTCCTGAAATGCCCTTCCTCTTGTTGTCTCCATGGCTTTTTTGAATCCTCCGTGTATAATCAGCCCAAGGAGACCTTTTCAAACTATCCCAACAAGAGTTGATGGCCCCTTTTATTCTCTATCAGGCCCTATTTGTCTCTTCCACCACGTGGATCATTTTTTATAACCTTATGTTTATTTGCACCAACAGAGCAGGATCAGTGCTGAGCATGTGTCTGGCGTATTGTAGGCACTTCCTGAATACCTGCTGCCTTAATGAATGAGGACAACCCCGTAGATTCATGCCATCCATCCTCCTGAGGATCTTTCCTTAAACCACACGTTTCTGGATTCCTGTGTCAAATCAAACATCATCATGTTCTAGTCTGTTCTTGAAGACCTTTCAAGTTGGTTAAGACTTCCTTTCACAAGCTTCATCCCTAGGTTAATGGTACAGTCTGGTCCTCACTCAGGGAGTGATGCTGAGCAAGGGCTAGGCACTGCAATGGTATAGAGTAATTTCACATTCCAAGGGATTAGCAGAGGCTCTGACAGCACAGTGGGCACTTTGGGTGTTTTCACAGTCAATTGCTGCTCCCCAGAGACTGGCAGTATACATAGGAAGGCAGAATACACCTTTGAATGCTAGGCACTCACATGAGTCCCGCCAGCTAATAGGAGATGTGGGGGCAGGGGAGGACGTGGGGAGGATGGCTAGTGTGGCCTGGAAAGGTCAAGGAGGGTCTCATGGAGGAAGCAGGACTCACCTGAAAGAATTTGCTTTGGTCAAGGCCAAGAAACAGGCATTTTTAGAGGAACAAAAGTTGGTTAGAGCTGGGTAGGAAAAAGATATGACTTCCTTAGACAATGCAGGCTGGGTGGTCTTTGCGTGATAGAAAGATTGGCATTTTAGGCTGCTGTCACCTGGAATGGAGTGACTGGGGAGCAGCAAATAGTCCAGGATAGTGTCTGAGAATATGGATGTTAGATACTGATCCTCCTGTCTCTTCTTAGCCTGATGACGTTGGCCAAATTGTTTACGCTCTCAGCACCTCCATCTCCTCACGTGCAAAATGGGATCATCATTTACACCTCACAGGGTTGCTGTGCGAACCGGAGCAGGGGATGGCAGAGCCTGGTGTTCAGTGAATAGTCAACCCGGGCGGGTGACGTAAACGCCCTGCCTGTCACCAGGCGGGGGCGCAGGTCCTGACTAGGGAGAGGTCGTGTTTGCCTAGTGAGTGGAGGCCTTTGGGAGCCTGGCTGGGCCAGGCTCCTGTGGCAAGCTGTGGTTTCTACACTGGTTTTGTTTAGCCCATGTGGGCTGCATGGGCATCAGATAAAGTCACGAAAGAAAGAGCAGGAAGCAGCAGAGATTCTTGGTATCCAGAGGTCTCACCCTGCCTGTCTCTTCCCCTTCGCAGCCATTTACAACTTCCAAGGGAGCGGAGCCCTCCAGCTGTCCCTGCAGATTGGCGATGTGGTGCGAATACAGGAGACCTGTGGAGGTGAGTCACTGGCCTGAGGGGTTCTCGGATGCCAGGAGCTTGACTGATGGTGTCGGGACCCCCAGGACATACCCAGCACCTCCAGCCCTCTCTTGGAACTGCAACCCTGTGTTGTATTAGCAGAGGCTCTGACAGCACAGTGGGCACTTTGGGTGTTTTCACAGTCAATTGCTGCTCCCCAGAGACTGGCAGTATACATAGGAAGGCAGAATACACCTTTGAATGCTAGGCACTCACATGAGTCCCGCCAGCTAATAGGAGATGTGGGGCAGGGAGGACGTGGGGAGGAAGGCTAGGGTGGCCTGGAAAGGTCAAGGAGGGTCTCATGGAGGAAGCAGGACTCACCTGAAAGAATTTGCTTTGGTCAAGGCCAAGAAACAGGCATTTTTAGAGGAACAAAAGTTGGTTAGAGCTGGGTAGGAAAAAGATATGACTTCCTTAGACAATGCAGGCTGGGTGGTCTTTGCGTGATAGAAAGATTGGCATTTTAGGCTGCTGTCACCTGGAATGGAGTGACTGGGGAGCAGCAAATAGTCCAGGATAGTGTCTGAGAATATGGATGTTAGATACTGATCCTCCTGTCTCTTCTTAGCCTGATGACGTTGGCCAAATTGTTTACGCTCTCAGCACCTCCATCTCCTCACGTGCAAAATGGGATCATCATTTACACCTCACAGGGTTGCTGTGCGAACCGGAGCAGGGGATGGCAGAGCCTGGTGTTCAGTGAATAGTCAACCCGGGCGGGTGACGTAAACGCCCTGCCTGTCACCAGGCGGGGGCGCAGGTCCTGACTAGGGAGAGGTCGTGTTTGCCTAGTGAGTGGAGGCCTTTGGGAGCCTGGCTGGGCCAGGCTCCTGTGGCAAGCTGTGGTTTCTACACTGGTTTTGTTTAGCCCATGTGGGCTGCATGGGCATCAGATAAAGTCACGAAAGAAAGAGCAGGAAGCAGCAGAGATTCTTGGTATCCAGAGGTCTCACCCTGCCTGTCTCTTCCCCTTCGCAGCCATTTACAACTTCCAAGGGAGCGGAGCCCTCCAGCTGTCCCTGCAGATTGGCGATGTGGTGCGAATACAGGAGACCTGTGGAGGTGAGTCACTGGCCTGAGGGGTTCTCGGATGCCAGGAGCTTGACTGATGGTGTCGGGACCCCCAGGACATACCCAGCACCTCCAGCCCTCTCTTGGAACTGCAACCCTGTGTTGTCTATTTAAATACATTTTGCTAATATTAGTCATTTGCATTCACTAAAAATAATACTTTGGCATCATAGGGATGTATATAAGGGAAGACTTGACTGGGTGGTTTGATGTTTGTTGGGCTCTTTGCCGAGTGCTGGAGCTGTTGGGGCCCATGACACCTGCTAGATACACTCCTTTATTAGTTTCAACACCATTATAAAGGACTCTCAGCACTGTTAGGGTTTTGAAAGGTCCAGGAAATGATAGCCCTGGTTCAGGAGGATTGTGATGCACAGCTATGTGGTTTGAATCAGGGAGCAGTGCTCACACCCTTCCTCAAGCTGGGAGCCCTGTCTTGGGCAAAGCTCTATCTCTTTCGTCCCGTAGAGATGCCATCTCCTGTGAAGCCAAGTGTCTATCGGGCTGTTTCCACAATATGATGGTGGTGGTTGTATTGGTGGTAGGGTGTGCAGACCATTAGAAATCAATGTATCAACTATGTCCCTGATGAAATTGACATAGGGACCATGGCCTGGGTGTAAGAGTTGAATCAGCTTGCACATGTGCCAGCTACATTCAGGCAGGCTCTCCTAGTCCTCAGTGCCCAGCTGGACCAGGATGGATCTCCCCACTCCAACCCCCACCCAGGCTTGCCTATAGTCCTGCTGTGTGGAGGGTGTAGAGTGTGTCCTTCCTGTGGCCAGGCAGAGCAGAGAAGGAAAGGCAGAGCGGGCTTCATTCCTGTTTTCCAACTAATCCCTCAGGTTTGACTGTCCTGTGCTGGCACAGGGTGGGCAGGGGACAAGTGTGCTCCTGCTAAGGAGGACCCCCCAAGGGGAAATAGAGGGTCAGAGGAAAGGAAGTTGTCTGTAGAGTCAGCCATCTGTGGGTTCTCACCACATAGTGGGTATTGTACTTTTCTCATAATATGATAGGCTAGTTACTCCTCACAGTAACCTGTAGGACAGGTAATATCTTTAACCCAAGATCAGCTGTATGTAGGTAACAAGGCAGCTCTGCGGATTCATGCTGTGGTGCATGTACATGTGCGGGCACACACACACAAATGCAAACCAAAACGCAAACAAAAAGAATGCTTTTTTTTTGGAGGAAGAAAGAACTTTATATTTCAAAGCAACTTTACAGGAGTCATCGTGGTGGGAAGTGAGAATTTTGTTCATCTTCCTTACATTCATGTATTGGTACTATCATTATTTTTGATACTATGCACTTTTCAGTGTCCAGGCCTCTAAGGTTCCCAGTCTGGCCCTATTTTACACACAGTGAATGGGACTGCCAGAATGGGGTGGGAATCTGATTCCAAACACCCTTCTTTCCCATAGAACAACCCTATGTTTTACAAATTTAGTTCTGCTCAGTGGCTGGTGAGCAAACTAGATTAATCTACCAAGGGCAAAGAATAGAAATAGGGCTTCCCTGGTGGTTCAGTGGGTAAAGAGTCCACCTTGCAGTACAAGGGGCATTAGTTCGATCCCTAGCCTGGGAAGATCCCATGTCCCATGAAGCGGCTGGACCGGTGTGTCCGATTACGAGCCAGCGCTCTGGAGTACATGCGCCCAGAGCTGGTGCTCTGCAGTGAGAAAGGCTGCTGCAATGGGAGGCCCACACAAGCCAAATAACAAAGATGGGTGAAAATAAATAAATAAAGGACCAATAAAAAAAAAAGAGCAGCCAAAATTAAAAAAAAAAATAATAGAAATAAAGGCAACAAGCAAAATGACTCCCCTCAAGCATCACTTTCGTGCTACTGAGTGCTAATCCTGAGAAGCAGGTGGGGAACATCAGCTTTTCAGGTGAGGGAGCAAGGCTCAGGGAAGAGAAATGACTCATCCAGGGTCATACTGCGATCCAGGGGCTGTTCCTTCCACTCCTGCCAAGACCTCTCCCTTTCCTCCACCCTCAGCCTACCTTGAAGTGAAAAAACCTCAGATTATTTTCTGCACCCTCCTTTTTGAAATTCAGAGGAGTGTTTTTCACTTCTTTTGATGCAGTTTCCCTGGAGAAAGTGCTTCAGGGCAGTAAACTGACCACAGAGTTTGCACACAATCAGAGCCTTGCTTTACTTTTGCCTGGCCCAGAGCTTGATCTTCAGAAAGGCTGCACGTGGGGACCCAACCCACCTTTGTTCTGAGGATTAATCTCCTTGCTCCTAAGCTCTTTTGTTCTGGTTTCTCGTTTTAAATTTTGTTTTATCAGTCTTTTTTTTTAATTATCAGGGACAACAGTACCACATCTCATTTATTTAAAAATATAATGTAAATAACACTAAATCACCTCCAAAAAATAGCTTCCTCGGTTTTGCCAACAGGAGACCTAATTTCTCAGGTATTTCAATTTAATCATTTTAATCCCAACCCAACTATGTATCAAATAGAATATAACAATTGTCAGTGAGAGTAAACTATTGCTCCTGTTAAAACTTTAAATGATATAACTGACCAGACAACTTCCTTATATTTAAGCATACTAACTACTTAAAGAAGATATTTTTCTGCAAGAATTAAAATTAGAGAAACTGAAAAGATACTTCTATTAATACATTACCAGCACTAATTTGGAATGCTTAATACTGACTTCATAAAAGTAAAAGATTGAAATATCATTAGCTACACTATTATCTGTTGAAAAGGGAAGTGAGTTTTGGAGGGGGTGGTGGGACAAATAATATATCACACATCTTGCATCCAAAGGTAACTTTTGGTACCTTTGCATGTACAATAAATTGCATGTACTAAAAAGGGTAGCACAGGCTTCCTTGGTGGTCCAGTGGGTAAGGACACCGCCTTGCAGTGCAGGGGGCGCCAGTTTGATCCCTGGCCTGGGAAGATCCCACGTGCCGCAGAGGACCTGGACTGATGTGTCCAACTACCGAGCCAGAGCTCTGGAGCGCCTGCGCCCAGAGCTGGTGTTCTGCAGCAACAGAGGTCACTGCGATGGGAGGCCCACACAGGCCAAAGAACAAAAATGGATGAAAATGAATAAATGAAAGATCAATAGAAGTGTCAAAAAAAAAAAAAAAAGACAAAAAGGGGAGCACAGGCCAGAGATCTTCTGGCAGGTGTATGTATGCAATGGAGCTGCATCCAAGAGATTGAGGGATGAAGTACTAGCTGTGGCCATTGATGTTGTCCTTCCTGCTATTTTTGACTAATGGTGCTGGGAGGAATAGTAGCAATTACAAGAAAAACTCCATCAACAGGAGAAAAGGAAACTTAATCTACTTAGTGATGAAAAGTATTGTCTCTGAAGCCAAGGCTCTTGGGTCAGAATTCCAGGGCCACCTCTACCAGTTTGTTTTTCCTGTTGTTCAGTTGCTAAGTCACGTCTAATTCTTTGCAACCCCATGGACTGTAGCACACCAGGCTTCCCTTTCCTTCACTATCTCCCCGAGTTTGCTCAAACTCATGTTCATTGTGTTATTTTTGCCATCCAACCATCTCATTCACTGTCACCCATTTCTCCTGCTGCTCTCAGTCTTTTCCAGTGAGTCATCAGCGTCTTTTCCAGTGTGTAAGTCCTTCGCATCAGATAACCAAAGTATGAGAGCTTCAGCATCAGTCCTTCCAGTGAATATATCAGCCTTATTTTAATGTATACTGTAGTAAGCAACCACAATATTATTTTGGAAATATATGGGCATATTAATTTAGCAAGTGATTGCCAGTTCATGAATACTTTGAAAATTCAGCATTTGAAAGTCTGTTAGACTGATTTCAGAGATCTGAGGAATTGGTATGAAAATGATTTATCATACACGCACTGATACCCATGAAGAGTTTCCAAACTGAAGTTAATAGGGTCCCAGGAGTCCCTCAGGACCTCGGATGACCTCGGCTCTGAGACCCGGCCTGGTCTTGTCTTTTTTGCAGGTGGGGAGTTCTGTTTTTGATTCCATTTGAAAAACTGTTTCTCTCTGCAGATATATATAAAAAATGTGAAAACCACAGTGTTAGTCAAAAAATTAGTCAAAATGACTCAGTAGAAAAATATGGGTGTGCCCATGTAACCCTCTTGTAGAAGCCTACCCAAAGAATGAAGTTCAGTCAATTGAGAGATGGATCAAAATGTCAAAATATAGGAACTGAATAGCTACGATGGGAGGAAATATTGACAGGCATTGAGTCCAAGTGAATTGATTTATCAAAATTAGTATTAGAAGACATAATATTATTTATGGATACCAAAAAAGAATGTCATTGTTAGAAAACTGTAAAATGTAACCACTCCTCCAAGAAAAAAGCTAATAAAGTTGAAAACTTGAGAGGGGAATCGAATATAATAGATACAATCTAGAAGGGTCAAAGCGTATTTCCCCAGATACCAGCAATGATTAATTCTAGTGGTAGATATGTGAATATTTTTATTTTGTAATTTTCAATAATTTAAAAATCTCCCTTCTCCTTCAAGAGAAAGAAAGAGAGAAAAGAAAAGAAGAAAATACATAGGCTTAAATTTTTTTTAACTGGAGTATAGTTGCTTGACAATATCATATTAGTTTCTGTTGTACAACAAAGCAAATCAGCTATATGAATACATATGTCCCTTCCCTCTTGAGCCTCCCACCCACACTGGTTCCGTCCCACCCCTCTAGGTCATTCCAGAGCACTGAGCTGGGCTCCCTGTGCTAGACAGTGGCTTCCCAGTAGCTGTTTTACACATGATAATGTGTATATGTCAATGCTACTCTTCCAATGCACCCCACCCTCTGTCTTCCCTCTGTGTTTGGAAAAAATGGTACAGATGAACCTATTTGCAGGGCATGAGTAGAGACGCATGAGCTTTTGAACCAGAAAGTGATTCTCTGTTCCATTTACCTGCTGGATGAATGATCTTAGGGAGGGAGCCCTCAGTTTTCTTACCTGCGAAATGAGTTTCCAAACTGAAGTTAATAGGGTTCCAGGAGTCCCTCAGGACCTCGGATGACCTCGGCTCTGAGACCCGGCCTGGTCTTGTCTTTTTTGCAGGTGGGGAGTTCTGTTTTTGATTCCATTTGAAAAACTGTTTCTCTCTGCAGATATATATAAAAAATGTGAAAACCACAGTGTTAGTCAAAAAATTAGTCAAAATGACTCAGTAGAAAAATATGGGTGTGCCCATGTAACCCTCTTGTAGAAGCCTACCCAAAGAATGAAGTTCAGTCAATTGAGAGATGGATCAAAATGTCAAAATATAGGAACTGAATAGCTACGATGGGAGGAAATATTGACAGGCATTGAGTCCAAGTGAATTGATTTATCAAAATTAGTATTAGAAGACATAATATTATTTATGGATACCAAAAAAGAATGTCATTGTTAGAAAACTGTAAAATGTAACCACTCCTCCAAGAAAAAAGCTAATAAAGTTGAAAACTTGAGAGGGGAATCGAATATAATAGATACAATCTAGAAGGGTCAAAGCGTATTTCCCCAGATACCAGCAATGATTAATTCTAGTGGTAGATATGTGAATATTTTTATTTTGTAATTTTCAATAATTTAAAAATCTCCCTTCTCCTTCAAGAGAAAGAAAGAGAGAAAAGAAAAGAAGAAAATACATAGGCTTAAATTTTTTTTAACTGGAGTATAGTTGCTTGACAATATCATATTAGTTTCTGTTGTACAACAAAGCAAATCAGCTATATGAATACATATGTCCCTTCCCTCTTGAGCCTCCCACCCACACTGGTTCCGTCCCACCCCTCTAGGTCATTCCAGAGCACTGAGCTGGGCTCCCTGTGCTAGACAGTGGCTTCCCAGTAGCTGTTTTACACATGATAATGTGTATATGTCAATGCTACTCTTCCAATGCACCCCACCCTCTGTCTTCCCTCTGTGTTTGGAAAAAATGGTACAGATGAACCTATTTGCAGGGCATGAGTAGAGACGCATGAGCTTTTGAACCAGAAAGTGATTCTCTGTTCCATTTACCTGCTGGATGAATGATCTTAGGGAGGTAGCCCTCAGTTTTCTTACCTGCGAAATGGGTTACCATCACCTTGTTCCTGGGTTTGTTATGAGGATAAAATAAGAGAAGTCAGAAGCTGTCTGGCGCCATGCTGGCTTCTAAGGGCTTGTGTTGGATTCCATCTCTTCACCCCACTCCAATTATGCAGAATTACACTGAGATTGAGAGGCATGTATATGTATCTTAGGAATTTGGCTCAAGGAACCCAGAAACTGGCCTTCTGATATCTTAGAATGGGTGATGCTAGCCGTTCTTTGCCTGTGTACTAAACTTACTCAGCCCGATGAATGGAGAAAACAAAAATCTGAGCTGAAACCTTAGTCATGAATGCATTTCCATTCACTAGAATGCTAACATTTAGTGTTTCTTTTTAGATAATATTTTGTTGTGATAAAACCTAAAACAGTTCAGAAGAGCATCCACTGCTGAGCCTTAGACATTCTAATGCTTATTTCTTTGTCCATATTATATCTCTCAGGCTGCCTCTTCTACCCAGAAGCAGCATAAACATTCTTTGTCCTTCTTTTAGGTGTGAAAAACACATATAAATGTTTATTGAACAGTCAGGACTCCTCATGGGGGAATCAACATAAAGAGGAGTGTTATTTTTCCCCTGTCCCTTCCTTCTGTCATGTTTGGTTGACATCTTTCCTGATATTTAACAGCATCTCAAAAGAAGGATTCAATTCCATGTCCAGTTTAATTTTCATCTCTTCCTTTCCTTTTGCCAGCTTAAACCAGGGTAGAGGGAATTTGGGGTGCTTTCTTTCCAATTTTCTGTCTTCTTGATCAAATAAGCCCAAAGGTCAGCCAGTCCCCTGCATGAATAGCCATGTAACTGTGGAACAAGAAGCCAGATGCCCGTATCTCTGAACGATTCTTCTGGATGGCACCCCCTATGCTTGGATTTGGTTTTGGGGTAAGAGAGCCGTATCGTGCACCCCAAAGGCAACAGTGACCATGTCTGAAAACCACTCCCCACTTCCTGATTACTTACACTGTGGTGGGGGGATGTTACTTGGGGGTAACCCAACTTATTTAGACTCTTCTCTTTAAAAAAAAAGATTATTTATATGTTTTTGGCTGCATCGGGTGTTAGTAGTGACAAGGGGGATCTTTGTTGCGGTGCTCAGGCTCAGTAGCTGTGGCGCGTGGGGTTACTTGCCCCACGGCTTGTGGGATCCTGTTTCCCTGATCAGGTATTGGAACCCACATCCCTTGCATTGGAAAGTGAATTCTCAACCACTGGGCCACCGAGGCTCTTCTTTAGAAGCCCTTCAGAGGGAATGTCTGCTCCACTCTCAGTTATTTGCTGCCTGACTCTTTCTTTCCAGAACATGGGAAAGGTTCTCTTCCATTTACTGATATCCACACTTGCCCAGGGCATGGGGGCCCACTCTTAGTGGTGAAGAGAATGGGATTTCTGGATAGTGGTTTCCAAGGAGCTTTTCAGTTTCAATTACCAGTAAAATGGAACAAGGGGATGGAATGAGGGAAATTGACATAGCTTTTATTGTCACTGTTTTCTAAAATACGACAGACTACACTGTACATACCATTCTGAGACTTGCTCTTCTCATTTAAAAATATTTCTTTCTAAGCTGGCCCATGTCTGTCAACTCAGCCTGGGTTCAGCTGCAAAGAGCTCTGCATGAAGGGTTTGGAATCTCCCACTTGTAAAGAGAGATACACACAGAGTCATCAGCAACAACTCTCCTGAGAGGGATCTTGACCCATCTGAGTCCTTGGCTTTTAGGGTACAGGGAGGATTTTAACCACTTCAGAGGGTATTTTTAAAACTGCCACTTTGCAGGGAGATGGTCGTTTGGGCCTGCTCTAGAGACAGGCAGTATGAAAGGACTCTGTTTTCTGAAGTAAAAGGACTCTGTTTTCTGTTCCATTGTGGGGAGTTTATAAGTTTTCTTCTCTTTAGATCATGGGTGAGGCTAAAACATCAGTAAACTTCCTTTATGTTGAATTTAAAGAATGTGTCATTTACTTGATTGTCATGGAAATATGTTGAAATAACTTCCCTGAAAAAAAGCAATATTAAAAATCTGTAGGTTCTGGAAATATAACAGAAAATATGCCTAAGCTTCCCTGGTTGATGATGGTGATGATGGTGGTGGATTTTTAAAAGACAGAATGGTATTTACTAATTTTTTAACACCTTGTGCCAGGCACTGTACCAACTCTGTACCTTATCTAATTTAGGCCCATGAGAGAGGCACAATTATTGTTCACATTCTACAAGTAAGAAAATGGAGGCTTAGAAAAATGTGCTGACCTGTCAAAGATCACTCAGAAGTTGCAGGTCTTCACTCAGATTCAGGCTTTCGTTTCAGGCTCATACTCTTAACCACTGATGGATACTAGCTTCTGCTGTATTCTTCTCCATGTTATTAGATATTTCAATGAAACGGGGAAGTGGAATACACCCAGGCACTCACCACTCAAATAAACAAATATTAACACTTTCTGTGTTTAGTTCATTAGTGTTTTAAAGAAATAAATATTTTAGATGCAGCTTAACCTGGCCTATTCCATTTTTTTGTCCGTTCTTCTGATCAGGCTCATCCTGAAAATGTTATGTTTTCTTCCAGTCTAAGGTGTTGTGTCTTTACCAGATGTGTTCACAAAATAGTTTTTGCACTTAACACCCGCTACCCTGTGTGCTAGGTGTCATTTCCCTTCAGTCGATGGGTGAAAATTTTGAAGTTGAAGTGACATAACCAAACATCCCAAAGTCTGGAGATAGCAGAGAGAGGACTGGATTAAATAGGATGTGGATTCTTTTTGGGAGTGCTGGTATATTTTTAACCTCTCCTTCTTCTCTCCTAAGTGACTTCTGGGTGACTAGAGAATTTAAGTACATTTCATTTTGATATTTGGGGTATGGGAAAGGATGCCAGTTGGAGTTTATCATTTTCCATAAGAATTGTAAAAAAGTTCCCTTTTCTCATCTTCCCCGGGATGCAGTTTGTGGATCTTCTGTTTTTTTTTTTTTTTGGGCGGGGCTCGGGTTGGGGAGAGAGGGGGGCGGACGGGCCACTTCTATTGGTCTTTCATTTCTCTATTTTCATCCGTCTTTGTTCTTTGGCTCCTGCGGGCCTCCCATCGCGGTGGCCTCTGCTCTTGCAGAGTGCCGGCTCTGGGTGCATGCGCTCCAGAGCTCCGGCTTGGTAATTGGACACATCGGTCCAGCCGCTCTGCAGCACGTGGGATCTTCCCAGGCCAGGGGTCGAACCGGTGCCCCTTGCACTGCAAGGCGGTGTCCTTACCCACTGGACCACCAGGGGAGCCCCGAATTTTCTGTTTTTAAAAGTGATAGTTTCATGGATAGGGTTAGATGAAAAAGTGCTATTACTTAACTGAAAAGACACTAAGCCAGGGGAAAAGTCCTGGGTTATGGCAAGTGCTGTGTTACCCCAAGTCTGGTTTTGATCATAGTATCTGTTGTCATGGATTTTGCTATGCTTGCCAACTATTCTTATCTGCTCAGGCAGGTCTTGGAGTACAGCCAGACATAGCTGACCAGTTACCAGTTTAGGGAGCAGGCACCAGAAGTCATAGAGGCCAGTGATTCAGCAGGCTTGGGACTATCAGAAAAAGTGCTAAGGACAGGTCTGATGAAACTGATGTTTGATTACCATCTAGCAAGTAGAGATGCTGGTAAGCCCATCTTATCAAGGGTCACTGGGAATTTCTTTCTGAAGGCGTCTAGCCCAGTGTCATGTACACAGTAGGTTCAGTCAGTCCTGGTTTAATTTTAAACCCGGGAGCCAGAATGTGTATGCTGAGGGTAAGTGTCAGTCAACTTCTTGCTCAGGAGTGAGTTGAAGTTCTGAGAATCAGGATACCTACAAGGGCTGACAAGTCACTGATTCTCAGGTGTGAGAGAGGACAGTGTTGCTGGAAGAGGAAGTCAAGGGACCCTGACAGAGACCCTGTTGTGTAGAGGCAGACATGGACAGCTAGTTGTCCCTTTATTGTTTTCCTGGTGGATTCTGGTGGCCTTGGCCAGCAAGATGGATTCAGGTCACGGAAACCAAGAGACCCTTGACTGTATCTGCACTCTAAGACAATGTTATCTGCATCTGTGCCCATTGGACAGGGGGACAATGTGGTGGAACGGCTTTGAGGGCGGGCCTTGAAACCACACAGACTTACCTTGAATTCTGGTGGGTGATTTGGCCCAGTACCTCAACTGACTTGAATCGCAGTTTCTTCTTTATAGAATGGAAATAATAATGCTTAGCTCACACTATGATATGAGAATTAAATGAGGGAATATATGTACAACACTTAGCATACATCTTTGCATGCATTTAGCTATCAATAAATGGTAGTTATTAATAGTAATGTTATGGAGATGTTCAAACGTAGACAGTGTATTCAAAAGCAGAGACATCACTTTGCCAACAAAAGTCCATATGGTCCAAGCTATGGTTTTCCCAGTAGTCATGCATAGATGTGAGAGTTGGACCATAAAGAAGGCTGAGTGCTGAAAAACTGATGCCTTTGAATTGTGGTGTTGGAGAAATCTCAGAGAGTCCCTTGGACTGCAAGGAGGTCAAATGAGTCAATTCTAAAGGAAATCAACTCTGAATATTCATTGGAAGGACTGATGCTGAAGCTGAAGCTCCAATACTTTGGCTACCTGATGCAAAGAGACGACTTACTGGAAAAGACCCTGATGTTGGAAAAAATAGAAGACAGGAGGAAAAGGGGACAACAGAGGATGAGATGGTTGGATGGCATCACTAATCAATGGGCATGAGTGTGAGCAAGCTTCATGAAATGGTAAAGGACAGGGAAGCCTGGTGTGCTGCAGTCCATGAGGTTGCAAAGAATCAGACACAGCTGAGCGACTGAACTGAACAGAGATGTTCTTATGTGTAGTTGGTTTAATGGGGAAGAACTGCAAATAAAGGAGGTTGTTCTACTGCAGTACTATGCAGTGTCATCTCTAGATGCAGAGCTTGGATTTAAATCTTTTAGATGCATCACTCACCACACATAGCTGTGTGGCCATGAGCAAGTTCTTAATTTCTGTGTCTCTCTATTTTAATTTGCAGATTTGAAGCAATAATAGTACCTGCTTCATAGAATCATTGGGAAAAGGAATTTATAATTTGAAAAAACAAAATAAAACAAAAAGCCTTGTCAAGAATTCCTGACACACAGCAAGCACTATTCTTAATATAATACAAGCACACTTGTTAATACTTATTTATTACCAGTCGTTACTGGGAAATGATTAGAGTGTGAAAATAGAATATTGTTCTTTGTGAAGGAGAGAGTCTTCCACCACTGGAAGTACTTAGTGGGATGTAGTTTTGGGGATTCAGACGTTAGGAGGTTGGAAATATGAGGCCACCATCACGCTCTTTCCTTTACTAGACAAGAAGCACAGTATATTGGCTGCATATTAGCTGTGTGACCACGGGCAAGTTACTTTTCTGTGCCCCAGGTGGGCCACTCTTCTGTAAAATGAGACAATTGAATTTTCCACCTCGTGTGATTGTTGTGAAGATGAAAAGACTTCTTATATCAAGGGTGCTTAGAATGGTGTGTGTGCATTCTCCGTTGCTTCGGTTGTGTCTGACTGTGTGTGATGCTGTGGACTGTAGCCTGCCAGTCTCCTCTGTCTCTGGAATTCTCTAGGCAAGAATACTGGAGTGGGCTGTGATGTCCTCCTCTAGGGGATCTTCCCGACCCAGGGGTCAAACCTACATCTCCTGCTTTACAGATCGGACATGCTGAGCCACTGGGAAAGCCCTCTTAGAATAGTGCTTTATTCCAAACCTGAGATTTTTTTCTCTCCAACCTTCCATTCCTTCCATTCTCTCTCCTTCCTCTACCTTTCTGTCTCCCAAAATAGGAACCACTTTGGGTCACTGTTTCTTTAGAACTTTCTCTAGGACCTGACCCTCAAGCTGGCTCACAATTGGGAAGAGTGACTTTGCATTTTAAGCTGTTTGTTTTGGAGTCTGCATGTATGTCTGTTGAGAACATATTTCGACAACAATCTGTCAGCCCAGTAATGAGGGTTTGCTAATGAGGCTCCCGGCAGACAATTTTTATTTACAGAGATGACAAATGCCACTACTTGGCTGTGTTTGAATCATTTCAAAGGCCACGAGGCTCATTATAGTCATCAATACTTGCTATACTGAGGCTCATTTTGTCTGAGGCAGGCATATGTAATTTGGATTTCTGTTAATTGAATCATTTTGGGTAATCCTGCAAAGGGAAGAATCTTTTAAAACTCCTGTCCTTTCACCCATCCCTGAACTTGTCTATTTAATGACTAACTTCTGCAGGTCACATTTTGGACACAATCGCTGCTGTTAGAACTGTGGTCATTATTTTAGAATGTTTGCCAAACTCCCTCAGACATTCTCAGCCTTTCTCTGTTCCTAAGGCAGAAGTTGAAAACATGTGTGCACACAGGAAGGACCCAGGCAGGTAATGGAAGTATATGAGGGGCTGGGTGGAGTCTGGAGAGTCAGAGGCACCAGCTTTGTCTGATGGGACCAGCCCGTCCTCACCACTAGCGAAGACATCCATCGGGGAGCACTGGCCACCATCTTGGGGCCTCCTGGTTTTTGTTTTCTTTTTTTCAAAAAAAGGATGAAATTTGCATTTTTATATGAAATCCCTATATTTTTGGTTGTTTTTTGAAGACACTGGCAACTAATTCAATAGACTGTTGAATCCTAGGGCTTTGATCTGGACCTAAGGTCTAGACACTTTGCAGTAGTATTTTTTGCTAGTGAAAAACAAACAGCAACAGTAATAAACCCCAGCAAAAGGCTTGTACAAATAGATGAAAGACATGTTTCTTTGTTTTCTCTTTGCAGACTGGTATAGGGGATACCTTGTCAAGCACAAAATGTTACAGGTGAGATGAATTTTGTTTTTATTTGGGGCCATATTGGGTGTCTGCACACGACCCCGCCAGTCCGCTGGGCAGTTACCTCCCACTACTGCTCCTCTGCAAATTGATTCCACTCCTCTCTCCTTGTTTTCCTCCCCTCTCTCAGTGTTCTCCTTGCTGTACCTCAATCCCTTCCCCTTTCTCTCCTTCTTTAAGGCCACTGTCCAGAGCTCTCTTCTCTCTGAGACTTTCCCTAATATGCCAGCCACATATGATTTCTCAAGTCCCATGGAATCATGCATCTTTTATTTGAAATTTATCTTCTGCTGCCTTTCTTTCGCTTGCTTGGGGCATTTGTCCTTTCCTCACCCATGTGTCCAATAGGATTCAGGAGGGACAGGTCCAGTCTCAGCCTTCGGGAAGTTCTCCTGCCCTAGCCCCATACGATACCGCGTCTCCACGGGAGATGCATCTGCTTTGCTTGTCTCCCTGCATCTCACAGTGTCTAGTGCAGTGACCAGATGTCCCCAGTGTGTATGTTGGCTGAACCGATGAAGGCATGTCCAAGTAATAGCTCAGCTCCCCTTGTTAACTGAGCCAGGCCTATGGAGCAAGGAAAATAATAGGTGCTTCTTTCTTCCTCCCTGACATGCTGTGTTGGAAGGCATGATCCCTCTCTGCTCACTAGAGAACAATAAAATAAACCCAGAGAGAAAGAAATCTCATATTAGAGCAGCCCACAGGCAACCAGGACACTTGCTTCAGGACCCGACCTTCCCTAAAGGTATAGGATGGCTGCTTTCCCAAAACGGGGCAGGAGAAGAGAAGTCAGGGTACCTCTCTCCCTTAGTGAGCCTCTCAGGTGCTCCTGCCTTGCCCATCTGGTAGTGTGAGCATTGGCAATGAAGTTGGAGCATTCTTTGGAATCCAGGGCTATTGTGGGTTCCTGGGCAAAGAACAGAAGAGGAATTAGATCTAAAAGAATGAATTTAGCACCCACCACTTGTTCACAGGAATTATTCCTGTGAAGTTTGAGGTTTTAACCATTTAGTGGTAGTTTTATCATGATTTTTTTTTGGAGAAATCATGAAAACCTGGGGTCTTTTTTTTTTTCTATAGGGACAAGTCATCCTTTCTGATCTTATCTTATCTCCAACAGGGCATTTTCCCCAAATCCTTTATCCACATCAAAGAAGTGACAGTGGAGAAAAAAAGGTATTTGCCATCGTCCCCTGACTTGACCCTCCAGTGACTCATGGATGCCTCCGTCCTGTCTGCTCTGAAAACCTGACTTGGCAGATATGGAAGATGCTCAGTGGATCCATCTTCTGCCTGTGTTTATTTGTCTCCTTTCCCTCACTGGATGAGAACTCTAATGCAAATTGATTTGTGTTCATATCTGATTCTGAGGGGGGATTAGTACATTTGGAGAATCAAACTTTTCACTGGCAGCTGCCGTTGAACTGAATTAAAGTAGATTAATCCTGAATAATGAGCTTGAAGGGCCCACCTCAAAGCAGGAGGTGGTAAAAAAGGAAGCCCCTTGCATTTGCATAATGTAATTGGTGTGGCTAATAGAGGTGGTTTAGTCTCCTGCCAGCAAGGCCGCTCTCAGCAGCTGCAGCTTAATGCAAATATGCCAACATTTTATCTTGTTAGCACCTGGGTCTCAATTTCACGCCATTTTTTTCTCCCACCTTAAATAGAAATATCGAGAATGTTATTCCTGCAGAAATTCCTCTGGCACAAGAAGTGACAACCACACTTTGGGAATGGGGCAGCATCTGGAAACAGCTCTATGTGGTGAGACTCGAAACACTGCTCAACCCTGGGAGGGAAGCTGCTTGCAGTTTTTGGCTTGTTTCAAATTGACATAATATAGCAAACAATATGAGGTCATCAAGGCCCACAGAAGTTAGGTAACTTCCTCAAAGCCACACAGTGAGCTAGTGACAGAGCCATAGTAAATGGGGATCAGGGCAGATCCTTCTATATTTTTTTAAACTACTGACAAAGTTATTGAACTTGAGTATGCTTAAGAATCACCTTGAATACTGTTGAAAGTAAAGCTTCCTTCAGTGGGGCTGTACATTTTAATATACTTAGGGATTTTGATTTGATGATCTGCTGGTAACACCTGGAAGAGTACTGTTCTCATGTATCAATTAACTAATGCCTGTTGTCATCAGATCTGTGAGAGAGCTTTGACCCTGGAAAAATGAGCGTATTTTACATGGTTTTCCCCGTATTGAAGTATGTCTAATTATAAATCCTCCTTTGATACTTCTAAGGCTCCTAACGAGTGGATAGCTAAGAAAACCATTAAACTGAGAGTGACAGTGTCAGTCAAAGCGTACTGAGTATTTGTCACAACGTCCAGTAAACTTGCTGGTGCTCAGTGGATCCATCTTCTGCCTGTGTTTATTTGTCTCCTTTCCCTCACTGGATGAGAACTCTAATGCAAATTGATTTGTGTTCATATCTGATTCTGAGGGGGGATTAGTACATTTGGAGAATCAAACTTTTCACTGGCAGCTGCCGTTGAACTGAATTAAAGTAGATTAATCCTGAATAATGAGCTTGAAGGGCCCACCTCAAAGCAGGAGGTGGTAAAAAAGGAAGCCCCTTGCATTTGCATAATGTAATTGGTGTGGCTAATAGAGGTGGTTTAGTCTCCTGCCAGCAAGGCCGCTCTCAGCAGCTGCAGCTTAATGCAAATATGCCAACATTTTATCTTGTTAGCACCTGGGTCTCAATTTCACGCCATTTTTCTCTCCCACCTTAAATAGAAATATCGAGAATGTTATTCCTGCAGAAATTCCTCTGGCACAAGAAGTGACAACCACACTTTGGGAATGGGGCAGCATCTGGAAACAGCTCTATGTGGTGAGACTCGAAACACTGCTCAACCCTGGGAGGGAAGCTGCTTGCAGTTTTTGGCTTGTTTCAAATTGACATAATATAGCAAACAATATGAGGTCATCAAGGCCCACAGAAGTTAGGTAACTTCCTCAAAGCCACACAGTGAGCTAGTGACAGAGCCATAGTAAATGGGGATCAGGGCAGATCCTTCTATATTTTTTTAAACTACTGACAAAGTTATTGAACTTGAGTATGCTTAAGAATCACCTTGAATACTGTTGAAAGTAAAGCTTCCTTCAGTGGGGCTGTACATTTTAATATACTTAGGGATTTTGATTTGATGATCTGCTGGTAACACCTGGAAGAGTACTGTTCTCATGTATCAATTAACTAATGCCTGTTGTCATCAGATCTGTGAGAGAGCTTTGACCCTGGAAAAATGAGCGTATTTTACATGGTTTTCCCTGTATTGAAGTATGTCTAATTATAAATCCTCCTTTGATACTTCTAAGGCTCCTAACGAGAGTGGATAGCTAAGAAAACCATTAAACTGAGAGTGACAGTGTCAGTCAAAGCGTACTGAGTATTTGTCACAACGTCCAGTAAACTTGCTGGTGCCCAGTGCTGTTGGCCCACTCACTGTTTAGGGCCGTGACTGTTGGCTCCTATGTGGATATTTCACAGTATATGGTAATGGGCACTTTCCATTACTATTCTCTAAGTTTCCCGAAAGTTGTTGGGAAAGTTTAGGGGGCAAACAGCAGACTTAAGGCTGAAGTGATGTTTTATTTATTTCTAGCGTACCTTTTGCACATGTCCCATGGAAGCTTGGCATTTTCTTTAAGAAATCTTTGAATGGCAAGTCCATCATGCCCTTCACCCTACGGAAGTCATTCTTACACTTCCACTTTCATGATTCTTGTCCTGTCTGCATGTCACAATTAAATATTTACTTAATACCTAAACTGTCTTCCTTTCCACTAAACTTACAGTAGTTACACAAGGAATTTTATAGCATGCTGTGTCATTCTAAGAATTCTCTGACTCTGCAACACCAACTGGATGTCCTATAATTCGATTCGGTTTAGTTCTAACACTAACCACCCAGGTTTATTCTAGAAGACTGCCCTTGCTTCAGATGCCAGTTGCAAGTTCGAGGTCCTCAGGCTACTCCCATTTCTATCCAAGTTGGTGCAAATTTGAGGACTCTCATGACACTCTCTCCAACCTGGCCTCAGGTTCTGTGAGTCCTAGAACAACTCACAAAACTCAGGAAAGTACTATTCTTACACATATGTGTGTGAGTGTGTCTATGTATATATGTATGTATGTGTATATATAGCAATGGTTCAGTTGCTAGGTCATGTCCTACTCTTTGCCATCCTGTACATTTTAATATACTTAGGGATTTTGATTTGATGATCTGCTGGTAACACCTGGAAGAGTACTGTTCTCATGTATCAATTAACTAATGCCTGTTGTCATCAGATCTGTGAGAGAGCTTTGACCCTGGAAAAATGAGCGTATTTTACATGGTTTTCCTGTATTGAAGTATGTCTAATTATAAATCCTCCTTTGATACTTCTAAGGCTCCTAACGAGAGTGGATAGCTAAGAAAACCATTAAACTGAGAGTGACAGTGTCAGTCAAAGCGTACTGAGTATTTGTCACAACGTCCAGTAAACTTGCTGGTGCCCAGTGCTGTTGGCCCACTCACTGTTTAGGGCCGTGACTGTTGGCTCCTATGTGGATATTTCACAGTATATGGTAATGGGCACTTTCCATTACTATTCTCTAAGTTTCCCGAAAGTTGTTGGGAAAGTTTAGGGGGCAAACAGCAGACTTAAGGCTGAAGTGATGTTTTATTTATTTCTAGCGTACCTTTTGCACATGTCCCATGGAAGCTTGGCATTTTCTTTAAGAAATCTTTGAATGGCAAGTCCATCATGCCCTTCACCCTACGGAAGTCATTCTTACACTTCCACTTTCATGATTCTTGTCCTGTCTGCATGTCACAATTAAATATTTACTTAATACCTAAACTGTCTTCCTTTCCACTAAACTTACAGTAGTTACACAAGGAATTTTATAGCATGCTGTGTCATTCTAAGAATTCTCTGACTCTGCAACACCAACTGGATGTCCTATAATTCGATTCGGTTTAGTTCTAACACTAACCACCCAGGTTTATTCTAGAAGACTGCCCTTGCTTCAGATGCCAGTTGCAAGTTCGAGGTCCTCAGGCTACTCCCATTTCTATCCAAGTTGGTGCAAATTTGAGGACTCTCATGACACTCTCTCCAACCTGGCCTCAGGTTCTGTGAGTCCTAGAACAACTCACAAAACTCAGGAAAGTACTATTCTTACACATATGTGTGTGAGTGTGTCTATGTATATATGTATGTATGTGTATATATAGCAATGGTTCAGTTGCTAGGTCATGTCCTACTCTTTGCCATCCTGTGAACTGTAGCCTGCCAGGCTCCTCTGCCCATGGGATTCTCCAGGCAAGAAAACTGGAGTGGGTTGCCGTGCCCTTCTCCAGGGGATCTTCCTGACCCAGTGATCGAACTCGGGACTCCTGCACTGCAGGTGGAATTCTTTACTGTCTCAGCCACCAAGGAAGCCCCATATGTAGTCATGTGTATTATTCAGCTAAATACAGTGAAAACAAAACAATGTTGTTAAGTGGTTTCTGTGGAAAGTTCTGAGTCCAAGAATTTCTCTCTGTTTTTTGTTGAAAAAGTGGAATTAACATGTGAGAGAGGGGTTCAAGAAATATTGCTAAGAAACTGCAACTTTCTCCTCCCCTTAATCAGCAGAATGGGACGAGAGTAGAGAGGAACCACCATCTGACACCCTAGCATGTGACCTTGTATCTTTTTTTTTTCTTTTGGCCACTTCTACTGATCTTTCATTTATCTATTTCCATCCATCTTTGTTCCTTGGCCTGTGTGGGCCTCAGAGGCCTCTCTCATCGCAGAGCACTGGCTCGGGAGTTGGACACATTGGTCTAGCTGCTCCACGGCACGTGGAATCTTCCCAGGCTGGGGATCGAACCGGTGCCCCTTGCACCACAAGGAGGTGTCCTTACCCACTGGACCACCAGGGAAGCCCGACTTTGTATCTTTGTAATGCCAAAAACTATCTCCTGTCCCTTAGGTTGTACACATGTCACACTTGGGGGAACACTGCCCTAAAAATAGGCCTTTTCGACCATAGAAGTGGCCCTGGTTCTGAGCTTTCAAGGACCTGACCTCTGAGACCTGTGTTATGGCAGATGTTCATGGCATTCCTGCTCAACACATATCTTTTTTGATAAAAGTCAAAAACCAGGAAGTGATTAGGACTGCTATTTTTGCTTTTGAAAAACCCCTTTGGGCCCAGGGACAGAAACATGTCAGTGACAAAGACCACCACCCAATCCCATCACAGCTGGGTAAGGGCCAGGCAGGCACTCAAGCCATGGCCCATGAACATACATGCTTGATTTTGGCTCAGTTTGCTAAACAGATGCCCAAGACCTTTGGTGCCACTAACGCTGGATCATTTCCTGTTTTGCTTCTAGGCCAACAAAAAGGAGCGTTTCCTCCAGGTGCAGTCCATGATGTATGATTTGATGGAGTGGCGGTCCCAGCTTCTCTCAGGAACCTTGCCCAAGGATGAACTAAAGGAATTGAAGCAGAAAGTCACATCCAAAATTGACTACGGCAACAAGTAACCTCTCTTTCCTCCAAAAAGATACTTTCTCTCCCCACCCATCCCCCTTCCCTCCAGCCCTCTGAGTAAACTAGGTTTCATTTTTAGTGGCGAGTTTGCCACTTTCTATTTGGGAGAAGCCGCTGCCAGTAGCCCATGCTTGTGTGCCTTTGTTGTCACCCCTGTGGGATCCAGGGACATGCAAGTAGAGAGAGACTTGCTTATGCAGTGCTTATTAGCGGAGCTAGAGATTTAGGACACTCATTTAACCTACTTCCAAGAGGCTGGGGAGCACTGTCATGCTGGTTTGGTTTTGGCTTAGTTGTCGTTTTATTCTTGCATTTACAAAACCCTCCCTTCAATCCCAGTGTGAGACTTAATGTCCCTTCCCCCATCCTAAATTATCTAAGCCACATGCCGTCAGTTAGCCCACATGCACAGTTACAAAAGTATTTTCCTCAAAGTGGAATAAGCAGAAATTGGTTGGTCTGAATGCTGTGAAGTCAGGAGAATGTCGAACAGTTTTTTGATGCAAGACAATGCACTAATAATAATAGGAGTGATGACCACATTATAGCTCACACCTAGTCCAAGCTGATTGTGCACCAGTCTTAAGCTAAGTGTTTCACATTCACTGTCTTATTTAATTCTTATAACAGCTCTATGAGGCAGACAACTTTAGTATCCTCACTTGTTCAGATGAAGAAGCTGAAGCACTTAAAGATTAAGTTAAGTAACATGTCCAGAATCACATAGTTAAGGAAGAGGCAGAAGCAGAATTTAGATCCAGGCAGTCTGACTCCAGAGTTTCTGGGTCTCACCGTTGTACTACTTGGATAGCATCGGAGAATTATAAAGGCTCCCCCTCCTTCCTGATTATGTGAATGCTCTCCAGACATCTTCCTTATTTCTTTATTCACCCATACAACAAACATGTATTGAGCACTTATAATTGGCCTGATTTCCCACTAGATTTTTTGAGGCCACAGAAATAAAAGTTTCTATACACTAGGGACCACAGTCCAGTTAAGAGTGAGCTACAAGCAAACTATTGATGCATATTATGGTAACTTTAATGGCTTAGGAGGCAAGAGCAGTCTTAATTCAATTTGGAGAAGGAAGTCAAGGAAGGCTTCCTAGAGGAGGTGACCAGACCTAAATTTTGAAGGACAAAGAAGTATGAAATAGGCTTTAAATAAATGGAGAATAGGGGTGCATGAGAGAACATGGCATGTTCAAAAGTGGGTCAGAAGCCTGGAACATAGGGCCTGAAGAGGAGGTAGAAAGAGTCTTTTCAGTGGGAATAAAAAAGAAATTTTCCTAGCAGCCAGGTTTCTTTACCTTTGTCACATGCACTGGGACGATGATCCAAAGACAGTCAGTGGATCCAACTGACAAGCTGCCCATCGCATGAGCACAGTTCCTCTGCCGGTTTCCCGCTGGCAGCTGGCAAGCGAGTCCGAGTCAGCTTATCCTGTGCACCATCCCAAAGTGACAGGAAGGGCTTGCTCTGCAGCTGTTGACCCCGTCGGTGCAGTGTCGTCTCTAGCTGCACACGGTCACAGCTGGGATGTGGGAATTGAGGGAGTTTTTCTGCTTTGCATAAATGGCATCTGTGACCTTCAGATGTTTCCTCTTAGAGGCTCTGACAAGGATGGAAAAAATGGTCACCACTCTTAGGAAGCCTTCCTTGATTCTCTCGCCACCCCCCGGCTGAGTTAGGCACTCTTGTGGGTCTTGAGTACCCTGAAGAGTAGTGACCTGTCTTCGGTGCTGTGCTGGGAGGTCCTCTAAGGCAAGTGCATTTTGATGTGCTGGGCTCAGGGTCTACATGCAGTAGGTGAATGGTGGTGAAGGGAGAGAGAAGGTCCTTTCTCAATCAGCCTCCTTCTGCAGCGTCCCCAGACAGCATTGTGCTTTCGATTTCAGTCAGTTGCCTTTGGGGAAGTGAGAGACACCCTCAGAGGCCAAGGCCCTGAGCTAACGGGCCCTTTGTTTCTTGCCTGGCTTCCATGATGACTTCAGCTGGAAGAGAGAGAAACTGGGCAACTTTGATACAGATCTGGTGTCTCGGGGGCTCAGAGCTCTGATAGGGGACAGGCACCTTCCTGAAAGCCAGAAGTCCACAGGTCTGGTCTGAGTCAGGAAGAGCATGAGGACCATCAGCTCAGGCTGTAAGAGCAGGGGGAACAGGACTCCAGGTCTTAGAGGAATGGTCAGAATCAGCCTATTTTTTCCCTCAGAAATTCCGTTCTTTCATTCAGACATCAAACTTTTGTGCAATGCCTGATAGGCCTTCAGGACACAGACATTTACAAAATATGGCCTTTCTGTAACAACAAAAGGCAAACGAAGAGAACTACCACTAATTTTCTGAGCACCTACTAGGTAAAGTTTTAAGTACTTTCCATGCATTAACTCAGTCAAGTCTCACGACAAGTCTATGAAGCAGGTGCTATTATTATTATTATTATTGCTGTTTCTTAGATGAGGAAACTGAGGTTCAGAGACTGATTTTGCCCAGTCAGTTTGCTCAGGAGGCACTGGGATTTGAACCAGGTGGCTTAGCTCCAAAGTTCCAGCATTTAACCTCTGCCTTCTACTGCCTCCTGGAGGACCATGTAAGTTAGTAAGAGAAAGACAGAAGTAAACAGACATTGGGTTCTAAGTCATGCATTGCATGAGGAATCATAAGTGACAGGGTGAGGGGGCAAGGCAGGAAGTGACATCTGCCCATCATCAAGCAGGACTGGCAAGAATTATTAGATGAAAAGATTCAGGGAAGAGAGAGGCTGAGAAGAGCTGAGAGATGAGCATGAATGTGGAGAGGAAGGTAGAGGCTGGAACCTCAGGACCCGAGTGCCAGTTAGAAATGGTCAGGTTTGTCCAGAGAGTGATGGGGAGCCATGTCAGAAAAGGCCATTTCTGTTTTCTTCTCCTTAAAACAATATTTGTATTTTGAAAAATGTATACAGTGAGGGCTCCCTCCCTACCCATGTTGTGGGTTCATTTGATCACTTTCCTGGAGCAGAAGGGAGCAGCAGGACTACCTTGAGAGAAAACTGTCAAGTCGCTTCCTTCTCCAAAACAAACAGTCTGGTGTGCCATTGGGAGGCAGCCTCTCCTGCCCGTGGGTTAGTTTTGCCCCTTGACAACCAAAGTTTCCAGGTTTCCGATGAAACTGGTAATACACAAGTGCTTTGGTATCTAAGGAATGAGGGATCCTCAAACGATTTCCTTCAAATCCCAAAGCAGCTATTGTAAGAGCAGGGGAACAGGACTCCAGGTCTTAGAGGAATGGTCAGAATCAGCCTATTTTCCATCAGAAATTCCGTTCTTTCATTCAGACATCAAACTTTTGTGCAATGCCTGATAGGCCTTCAGGACACAGACATTTACAAAATATGGCCTTTCTGTAACAACAAAAGGCAAACGAAGAGAACTACCACTAATTTTCTGAGCACCTACTAGGTAAAGTTTTAAGTACTTTCCATGCATTAACTCAGTCAAGTCTCACGACAAGTCTATGAAGCAGGTGCTATTATTATTATTATTATTGCTGTTTCTTAGATGAGGAAACTGAGGTTCAGAGACTGATTTTGCCCAGTCAGTTTGCTCAGGAGGCACTGGGATTTGAACCAGGTGGCTTAGCTCCAAAGTTCCAGCATTTAACCTCTGCCTTCTACTGCCTCCTGGAGGACCATGTAAGTTAGTAAGAGAAAGACAGAAGTAAACAGACATTGGGTTCTAAGTCATGCATTGCATGAGGAATCATAAGTGACAGGGTGAGGGGGCAAGGCAGGAAGTGACATCTGCCCATCATCAAGCAGGACTGGCAAGAATTATTAGATGAAAAGATTCAGGGAAAGAGAGAGGCTGAGAAGAGCTGAGAGATGAGCATGAATGTGGAGAGGAAGGTAGAGGCTGGAACCTCAGGACCCGAGTGCCAGTTAGAAATGGTCAGGTTTGTCCAGAGAGTGATGGGGAGCCATGTCAGAAAAGGCCATTTCTGTTTTCTTCTCCTTAAAACAATATTTGTATTTTGAAAAATGTATACAGTGAGGGCTCCCTCCCTACCCATGTTGTGGGTTCATTTGATCACTTTCCTGGAGCAGAAGGGAGCAGCAGGACTACCTTGAGAGAAAACTGTCAAGTCGCTTCCTTCTCCAAAACAAACAGTCTGGTGTGCCATTGGGAGGCAGCCTCTCCTGCCCGTGGGTTAGTTTTGCCCCTTGACAACCAAAGTTTCCAGGTTTCCGATGAAACTGGTAATACACAAGTGCTTTGGTATCTAAGGAATGAGGGATCCTCAAACGATTTCCTTCAAATCCCAAAGCAGCTGGACCAGGGAGAATGTTTTATTCGTATATTTTTAGAACTGAATCCATTTTGATAAATTTTGAAGAGAAAGGCGCTGGAGAGATCTTGGTGTTAAATTATGTATCGGCCGTGCTCCATCTTTTCCCAGGTCGTGGGAGCCTCTGCTCAGCATCAGTCGAATGCATTTATTCCCCTTTAGCGTTGCCTGTTCAGCAGCAGGGCTGTACAACGCTCTGAGTCACATCTAGTTGGAAGTTAATTTCCTAATGAATATGGACAAACGGATGAACCTTGGCTCCCTCCTGTTCGCATTTGGAGGAGAGGAGATATGTGCCTCTCAATCCAGTTCTCATATAAGCAGTGAGAACACTGTCCTCCCCAGTTTGATACTCAGGAATGGTTCCTAAGCAGGACCACCGTTGTTCCTCCCAGAGTCTCTATCAGCCTACCTCCCCCTGCCTTCTACGTATGGACAACTGAGTGCCTTCATGTCAGTATCAAGTGCAAAAGCAGCTTCAGGTTGGGACCTCTGCACACATAACCCCTATCCCTCCATCCAGTACTGCTTCTAACAGCCTCCTCTAGAAAATATACCACAAAGGTGCATTTATGAGGCATTGCTTTATGTCAATTCTATAAAATTACATGTAACTTCATAAATATTTTAAAAGAGTTTTGTAAATATTTAATATTATGCTAATTTGATTTTGAATTGTGAATGTCAAGTGTTCTGTTTTGGGGGCTTACTGTGTTTTATAAGACTTTGTTAAAAAGGGAAAAAATACACTTTTAGAATTTTTATGAGTAAATTTAATGTACTGAAAATAAAAATTTAAAGAAAGAGTGCAGACTAGGATACCATATTATTTTTTACTAGCTACGTGACCTGGAGCAAATTATCCTGTCTTTTCTTTATGTGTAAAATGGAGGTATTAATAGGACCTCCCTTATAGAGTTGTTATAAGAGTTAAACTCCTTAATATGTGTGAGCAGTTTAACGTACAGCCTATCTCACGTGCTGTGTCCGTATTCTGCTGTCATTGCTATCATCAGTGCCAATCAGAATGGCGGCTGTAGTTGAAACAAATCACTACCAAGCAGGGAAAACTTTGTGACCCTGAAGTCACAGAGTTAGAAGCCACCTGTGGATAATAATCATACATATGAGATCCCCCTCAACAACTATTTTCAAAATATCCTTAATAAATGGTACATGAATACCTTTTCTGCATATGTATCCTATATCATGCTGTATTATATTCTATTATATAATATTAAACAAATGGATATAAGGCAAAATTCTTCCTTGACCCCTCCACCCCTCTTAGTCCTGGGCCCCGACTTTTCCTCACAGATATGCATGTTAGTAGTGTTGGTGCAGTGGGTCCATACCTTTCTGTCTGTACATGTACCCAGGAAACTTACCTGCCTTGCTTTGTTTTTTCACTTAAAACACACTGTATGCATCTTTCCATGCCTTTTTTTCCCCCATGAATACATATCATTAAACATATCAAAACTAGGGATTTCTCTGGTGGGCCAGTGGCTAAGACTCTGCACTCCAGGTGTAGGGGGCCCAGGTTCAATCGCTGGTCAAGGACATAGATCCCACATGGCTGCAACTAATGCTGGAACTTAAAAAAAAATCTCACATATGAAAATGAAGATCAAAGAGCCTGTGTGCCACAGCTAAGACCCGGTTCAGCCAAATAAATAAATATATCGAAACTATGTCATATTTTTAAAGCCCTACTACATGGAATTTCATTACAAATCTCACTACTGATTATTTAGCAGATAATTCTGCTTTTGATACTCAGGAATGGTTCCTAAGCACCATTGTTCCTCCCAGAGTCTCTTTCAGCCTACCTCCCCCTGCCTTCTATGTATGGACAACTGAGTGCCTTCATGTCAGTATCAAGTGCAAAAGTAGCTTCAAGTCTTAGCCACTGGACCACCAGAGAAATCCCTACTTTTGATATCCAGACAATCCTGTCAAATGTCCTTTGCAGACATTTTGATGTTTTTCAACACTTTGCTGATGCAATACACATCCATATTCAAGTGCGGTTATTTCTCTATGTTCAGTATCATAGGAAGCATACATTAAAATATGTTTAATACTACCACAATACCTCCCAGAAAGACTGATCTGTATCATTGTACCTCTCAGCTGCGTGCAAGGCTGTCTGTGTAGAGTTGTTCTAAGGGAATCTATGAATCTAAGAAATCAGTCCTGTTGGAAACTTCTCCTCAGCTCTCTACGGGCTTTAGCTTCCCTTGACTTCTCCTCATCTCTCATTCTTACTTTTCAGAATCCTTGAGCTTGATCTGATTGTCAGAGATGAAGATGGAAATATCTTGGACCCTGATAATACTAGTGTCATCAGCTTGTTCCATGCACATGAAGAAGCGACTGGTAAAATCACAGAGCGTATCAAGGAAGAGATGGTGAGCTTTGTGAAATAGGTGTTGGCCAAGGGAAGCAGGCTTTAGCACACCATAAACTTATAGCAATAAGCTAATTAACCAGACTGTATGTTATTCAAAGGGACATCTGTCCTAGGACCTGAGATGATCAGTAACCACATAAATTTCATTGTGTTTTTGTGCTTAGGTCTTTATTCATTTTACAGACAGCCCACAGGTAGTTTAATGCCAGGCAAGTTTCCTGTTCTCATGGAACTTTTCTATTCCAGAGAGGGAAAAAGAAGAAATCTAGTAAAAAAGCAAATAACTCCAATTGGTGATGAATTTCTAAAAGGCCATCAATTAGGGTTACGTGAATCTGAGTGAACCAGGAGCTATTTTTTTTTTTTTTTAATAAGTGTTCATTCTTCTTATTGTCTTTTTTTTTTTTTTAAAGATTTATTTATTTATTTACTTTGGTTAGGGAGGAGTGGGGAGGGAGGGGAGTAGGCGGGCCACTTCTCTTGGTCTTTCATTTGTCCATTTTCATCCATCTTTGTTCCTTGGCCCGCGTGGGCCTCCCATTGCGGTGGCCTCTGTTGTCGCAGAGCACCAGCTCTGGGCGCATGCACTCCAGAGCTCCGGCTCGGTAGTTGGACACATCAGTCTAGCCGCTCCGCAGCACGTGGGATCTTCCCACGCCAGGGATTGAACCAGCGCCCCTTGCACTGCAAGACGGTGTTCTTACTCACTGGACCACCAGGGAAGCCCACCAGGAGCTATTTTAAAAGGCACCATCAGGAAAGGCCTCTCCTAGGGCAGACATCTGAGATGACACTTATATAATGTGAAGGCAGAAAGCCTGGGAAGATCTGGGGACAAGGTGTTCATTGCAGGGGGGCTCAGCATGTGCAAAGGCCCTGAGGTAGGACTGAGTTGTGAATGTTCGAGGAGTAGAAAGACCAGTATGGATGGGGTCTAATGAGCAGTGAAAGAGTTTAGGCAATGCTTTAAAGAGTTAAGAGAGTCAAGCAGCAGGAGCCAGCTTTCATAGGACCTAAAGGTCATGGGAAAGAGCTGTAAGAGTTCCTTGACGATTTAATAAAATTTGAAGATGGAAATATCTTGGACCCTGATAATACTAGTGTCATCAGCTTGTTCCATGCACATGAAGAAGCGACTGGTAAAATCACAGAGCGTATCAAGGAAGAGATGGTGAGCTTTGTGAAATAGGTGTTGGCCAAGGGAAGCAGGCTTTAGCACACCATAAACTTATAGCAATAAGCTAATTAACCAGACTGTATGTTATTCAAAGGGACATCTGTCCTAGGACCTGAGATGATCAGTAACCACATAAATTTCATTGTGTTTTTGTGCTTAGGTCTTTATTCATTTTACAGACAGCCCACAGGTAGTTTAATGCCAGGCAAGTTTCCTGTTCTCATGGAACTTTTCTATTCCAGAGAGGGAAAAAGAAGAAATCTAGTAAAAAAGCAAATAACTCCAATTGGTGATGAATTTCTAAAAGGCCATCAATTAGGGTTACGTGAATCTGAGTGAACCAGGAGCTATTTTTTTTTTTTTTTAATAAGTGTTCATTCTTCTTATTGTCTTTTTTTTTTTTTTAAAGATTTATTTATTTATTTACTTTGGTTAGGGAGGAGTGGGGAGGGAGGGGAGTAGGCGGGCCACTTCTCTTGGTCTTTCATTTGTCCATTTTCATCCATCTTTGTTCCTTGGCCCGCGTGGGCCTCCCATTGCGGTGGCCTCTGTTGTCGCAGAGCACCAGCTCTGGGCGCATGCACTCCAGAGCTCCGGCTCGGTAGTTGGACACATCAGTCTAGCCGCTCCGCAGCACGTGGGATCTTCCCACGCCAGGGATTGAACCAGCGCCCCTTGCACTGCAAGACGGTGTTCTTACTCACTGGACCACCAGGGAAGCCCACCAGGAGCTATTTTAAAAGGCACCATCAGGAAAGGCCTCTCCTAGGGCAGACATCTGAGATGACACTTATATAATGTGAAGGCAGAAAGCCTGGGAAGATCTGGGGACAAGGTGTTCATTGCAGGGGGGCTCAGCATGTGCAAAGGCCCTGAGGTAGGACTGAGTTGTGAATGTTCGAGGAGTAGAAAGACCAGTATGGATGGGGTCTAATGAGCAGTGAAAGAGTTTAGGCAATGCTTTAAAGAGTTAAGAGAGTCAAGCAGCAGGAGCCAGCTTTCATAGGACCTAAAGGTCATGGGAAAGAGCTGTAAGAAGTTACTCCAACTGCGGTAGTGTGGTCCAGTGGCTAAGACTCTTCACTCCAGGTGTAGGGGGCCCAGGTTCAATCCAGGGAACATGATTCTAAGGGAAACATGATCTTTTCAAGGTTAACTTTATCTGATTCATATTTTTAAAAGTATTTTATCCACTGTACATTATTTGAAAGCAGCTTTGTTTTAGGCTTTACTGAGATATAACTTTCATACTATAAGATTAATTCATTTAAAATTATAATATAGGACTTGCCTGGTGATCCAGTGGTTAGGACTCTGTGCTCCTAATACAGGAGTCCCAGGTTCAATCCCTGGTCAGGGAACTAGATCTCACATACCACAACTAAGACTTGGCACAGCCAAATAAGTAAATGTTTAAAAAAATAAAATTATAATATAATGAATCTTACTAATATATAGTGTTGGGCAGACTCTAACACAATCAAAGTATAGAATAATTCCGTCATCCTAAAAGTTTCTTTGGGTTTCTTTTCAATTCAACCCCCTATCCCAACCCCAAGTCCCAGGCAACTCCTTTCGTGCCTACGCTTTGTCTTTTCTAGAATTTAACGTGAGAGGAATCGTATGGTTTTTGTGTCTGACTTCTTTTACTCTGCATGATGTTTTTGAGGTTCATGTTGTTGTGTGAATTAATGTTTTTTCCTTTTCATTGCTGAGTTGCTATACCACTGGCCAGTTACCCAGGGTATACATTATATACCTTTGGGTATAATACTTGATCTTTTAATTGTTGAAGGTTTGAGCGCCTTGCACTGCAAGACGGTGTTCTTACCCACTGGACCACCAGGGAAGCCCACCAGGAGCTATTTTAAAAGGCACCATCAGGAAAGGCCTCTCCTAGGGCAGACATCTGAGATGACACTTATATAATGTGAAGGCAGAAAGCCTGGGAAGATCTGGGGACAAGGTGTTCATTGCAGGGGGGCTCAGCATGTGCAAAGGCCCTGAGGTAGGACTGAGTTGTGAATGTTCGAGGAGTAGAAAGACCAGTATGGATGGGGTCTAATGAGCAGTGAAAGAGTTTAGGCAATGCTTTAAAGAGTTAAGAGAGTCAAGCAGCAGGAGCCAGCTTTCATAGGACCTAAAGGTCATGGGAAAGAGCTGTAAGAAGTTACTCCAACTGCGGTAGTGTGGTCCAGTGGCTAAGACTCTTCACTCCAGGTGTAGGGGGCCCAGGTTCAATCCAGGGAACATGATTCTAAGGGAAACATGATCTTTTCAAGGTTAACTTTATCTGATTCATATTTTTAAAAGTATTTTATCCACTGTACATTATTTGAAAGCAGCTTTGTTTTAGGCTTTACTGAGATATAACTTTCATACTATAAGATTAATTCATTTAAAATTATAATATAGGACTTGCCTGGTGATCCAGTGGTTAGGACTCTGTGCTCCTAATACAGGAGTCCCAGGTTCAATCCCTGGTCAGGGAACTAGATCTCACATACCACAACTAAGACTTGGCACAGCCAAATAAGTAAATGTTTAAAAAAATAAAATTATAATATAATGAATCTTACTAATATATAGTGTTGGGCAGACTCTAACACAATCAAAGTATAGAATAATTCCGTCATCCTAAAAGTTTCTTTGGGTTTCTTTTCAATTCAACCCCCTATCCCAACCCCAAGTCCCAGGCAACTCCTTTCGTGCCTACGCTTTGTCTTTTCTAGAATTTAACGTGAGAGGAATCGTATGGTTTTTGTGTCTGACTTCTTTTACTCTGCATGATGTTTTTGAGGTTCATGTTGTTGTGTGAATTAATGTTTTTTCCTTTTCATTGCTGAGTTGCTATACCACTGGCCAGTTACCCAGGGTATACATTATATACCTTTGGGTATAATACTTGATCTAATTGTTGAATATATGAGTTGTTTCTAATTCAGAGCTATTAAACTAACAATTTCTATGAACATTTATAAACAAATTTTTGTGGGGGCCTATGTTTTTATTCTTTTTGGGTAATAATTGTTGGATCATATGATGAGTATACGTTTAACTTTTTTTTTAATAATTTTTTTTGGCCACTTCTATTGGCCTTTCATGTATTTATTTTCATCCATCTTTGTTCTTTGGCCTGTGTGGGCCTCCCATCGCAGTGGCCTCTCTTGTCATAGAGCACCGGCTCTGGGTGCATGCGCTCCAGAGCTCCAGCTCGGTAGTTAGACGCATCCGTCCAGCCACTCTGCAGCACACAGGATCTTCCCAGGCCAGGGATCGATCTGGTGCCCCTTGCACTGCAAGGCGGTGTCCTTACTCACTGGACCACCAGGAAAGCCCATGTTTAACTGTTTTTTTTTTTTTTTTAAAGATTTATTTATTTATTTATTTTGGGCGGGGGTTGGGTAGGGAGGGAGGGGAGCGGGCAGGCCACTTCTATTGGTCCTTCATTTCTCTATTTTCATCAGTCTTTGTTCTTTGGCTCCTTGGGCCTCCCATCGCGGTGGCGTCTGTTGTCGCAGAGCACTGGCTCTGGGCACACGCGCTCCAGAGCTCCGGCTCGGTAATTGGACACATCGGTCCAGGCGCTTCGCGGCATGTGGGATCTTCCCAGGCCAGGGATCGAACCAGTGCCCCTTGCACTGCAAGGCGGTGTCCTTACCCACTGGACCACCAGGGGAAGCCTCGTGTTTAACATTTTAAGGCACTGCCATACTGTTTACCCAAAGGGCTGTACAAACTTGCATTCCCATCAGCAGAGAATGCATGAGAGTGCCAGTTCTCTGCATTCTGGTTGACACTTGATGTTGTCCGACTTTTCTCATTGCTGTTTTGAATGTCCCTGAATGATTAGTAGTTTTGAGCATATCTTCATGTGCTTACTGGCCTTCACCATTTGTTGTTTTTTTTTTTGTGAAGTGTTTGTTCAAATACCTTGCCCATCTTCATTGGGTCAATTTTCTTATCACTGAGTTGTAAGAGTTCTTTGCATATTCCAGGTATACATTCTTTACACATGCATGCTTTGCAAAAATATTTTCTTCCCATGCATACTTTGAAGAAATGCGTTTTTTAAAGAGCAAGCTTTTTAGTTTGATCAAGTCCATTTAACTATTTTTTCTTTTATATAGTTCATGTTTTTTAAGACACTAAAATTTATGAGGAAGGCCAGATCATTTGTGGCATTCCCCAAAAATCAAGAGAACAACAGGAACTTGATTCAGACCACAGACACTTTAGGTGAAGGACTGAATATAATGTTGAAATCTTTAGGCCTGAAACCTACATGGTTCTCAATATCCTGGGTCAGCTTTCTTTCTGTTTTCCTAAGTGGTGCTGGGCTAATTTTCTCTTTTCTATTCTTTCCCCTTCCACCTCTCAGTCAAAAGATCAGCCTGATTATGGCATGTATTCCCGGATCTCCTCGTCTCCTACCCATAGCCTCTATGTCTTTGTGAGAAACTTTGTGTGCAGAATTGGGGAAGACGCCGAGCTCTTCATGTCTCTCTACGACCCCAACAAGCAAATGGTCATAAGGTAAGTAAGTTCGGTATTTCCTGACTTCTGTGTAGTTGGGAAGTTGGGGCTGGCAGAGCTCTGAGCATCTTTTCCTTCTGCCATTACTTGTGGAGAAATTCCCACCCAGGAGAGAAACAGCCTTACTGAGAATGTGGACATAACTTCTTTTAGGGTGTGGGAGTCAGGTGGAAATATTACTTACCACCACATTTTTTCCTAAGAGGAGAGTTATGGTTACATAGTAGGGTTTTAATATTTTTTTTAATGTATTACATGTGTATTTTTATTTTTTAATTGGGGGCTGTTTAGTTTCTGTTCGCTTCCTGCTATTAGGGTGGTATCATCTGCCTATCTGAGGTTGTTGATATTTCTCCTGGCCCTCTTGATTCCAGCTAATGATCCATCCACCTTGGCCCTTCTCATGACATACTCTTCATATAAGTTAAATAACGAGGGTGACAACACACAGCCTTGACGTACTCTGTTCCCAATTTTGAACCCGTCCATTGCTCCATGTCTGTTACTGCACTATATTTGTTTTTCTCTTGCTGACGTACTTCACTCTGTATGACAGACTCTAGGTTCATCCACATCACATGATAGGGTTTTGTAAAATATTTTTTGATTAATGGAAAAAAACCAGAAATAACAAGATTCAAGCAGGTAGCACTGTATAGAATAAAAGTATCTTTTTGAAAGGAGAGTTAAGGAATGAATGGTGAAAATGCTGTATCCTCAGTGGTCATGACCGGTTAAGAGTGTGGGCTCTGGAACCCAAGCGGGTTCACACCGTGATGCCAGCATCTGTTCCTTCTTCACCTTGGGCAAGTGGTTCATCTTTTATTTTTTTTTTTGTCCACTTCTATTGGTCTTACATTTATCTATCTTCATCCATCTTTGTTCTTTGGCCCGTGTGGGCCTCCCATCGCAGTGGCCTCTGTTGTCACAGAGCACCGGCTCTGGGCGCGTGCGCTCCAGAGCCCCAGCTCGGTAGTTGGACACACTGGTCCAGCCACTCTGTGGCACGCGGGATCTTCCCAGGCCAGGGATTGAACTAGCGCCCCTTGCACTGCAAGGTGGTGTCCTTACTCTCTGGACCACCAGGGAAGCCCCTGGTTCATTTTTCTTAAGCCTAACTGTCCCAGTTGCAAAATGTCCACATTGACCTTACAGGGTCACTTCTTTCAGACTTGAATAAGAAAAAGCATATGAAGCACAGGCCTGGTATATGGTGCTCCAAGTGACAGTGGCTATTACTGTTCCCTCCTTAATTAATTGTTCTTGGAAATGGAAGAGGTACAGGAACTTCTGTGCACCTCATCTCAAGGAAGGGAAAACAGTTTGGGGGAATCTCCAAAGAAAAGACTTTGAGGTATCTTTGGCCTCCACTGCCAGCCCTGGCCTCTACTTGAGACTCAGTCCATCCTTCCTCTCGGGGGACCACTGCCTGTCCCTTCCAGTGGGGTTTTGAGCCATATGTGGTCCCATATTTGAGATCCCAGATAATGCAATCGAATGGACCCAGAGCATGTGCCTTCTGCTTTTAGGGAGAAACTGATATCTTTTAACCTTAGTTGTGTTGATGAAGTTGATACATTGTGTCTGACTCTTTGTGGCCCCATGGGCTGTAGCCTGCCAGGCTTCTCTGTCCATAGGATTTCCCAGGCAAGAATACTGGAATATGGGTTGCCATTTCCTTCTCCAGGGTATCTTCTCAACCCAGGGGTCGAATTTGCATCTGGTGCTTGGCAGGTGACTTCCTTACCACTGAGCCACCTGGGGAGCCCCATACATTTCCTAGTGACTTATAAAATTCACTTGAGAAAATAATGGTTCTCCTGGAGGCATTTATGAAACATAGATGGGATCCATCTCGGAATATTGAGCTGAGGTCTGTATATGATCTTACAGAATCCTCATTACTCTGTGTGATTTGGGTGAGAAAATGAGGCTCAGAGAGGTCAAGTGACATGCTGAAGATCACATATATTTACAAATGGCAGAGCTGAGATTTCTACCCAGGTCCATCTGACTCCAAAGATAAGCTAGTTTCCAATTTATTTGGTTACCAAGGAAAGAGCTGTATCAAATATCCTCAGTGGTTCCCACTAGGGTCTTAGCACTGTTATGGAGGAAAGCTATTCTTTATAGCAAACTTAAATCCCTAATTTAAAGAATCAGCCCAACTCCTCTGGCTAGGCCCCAGTTGACCCTGTGAGCAAGTGTTCCTGCTCTCTAGCACCCACCTTGAGATGGTCTGTGTGTCCTAGGCCCTTTGCCGTTCCCTGCCAGCTGCTCCCAAGGCACCTGTGACAAAGATTTTGAAAGCACTCCCTGCCTTTTTTTTAAAAGCCACAAGGATTCCTCATGGCTGAATTGACAAGGGTGCCTGGCCTACTGGCTCAGCTAAGTGATCGATGGCCCGAACCAGCTCTGCGGAGGGAAGCAATGGATCAGTGAGATGGCAGCGCTGTTCCCTGATGCGCCCCACCACATGATGTGCTCGACAGGGCGTGTTTGAGTGATGCCTCTGAATGTGCTGGAGCCTTGGAGAAGCCCTCAGGAGAGTGAGGGATGAGGAGGAAGGGTGCCAAGGGGCAGAATCCGCCCTCCCCTCAAAGGAAAAAAGAAAAAGGTAGAAAACAAAGAAGGAAGAGGCATGAGACAGGAAAGGGGCAGGGGAACTGGGAAGCGCTCTCCCTGTCAGTCTGATGCTGGGTAACTGTTGTTTCCCTAAGAAACCAATTCTCTCCTCTCCTGCCTGTTCTCCCCAGGAGGTGCCCACGAGGCACAGGCAAGTTAGTGCATTGTCCGTGGGGCCCAGAGGTGGGCTGGGGAGAATTTGGCTGGACCCAACCTTTCTATATTGGGATGAATGGTGGTCCAGTTCCAATGGAAGCCTGCAGAGATTTGGTTTGGGAAACTTAAGGTAAATTTTTGTAGGACAAAAACCAAGCAGCTCAGGCATCAGGCCAGTGGCAAGGCTAAGGTCCTAAAGGAGCCCAGGAAAGAGTTGGAATGGATCTCCCCCTTCTCCCCATGCCATATGGAAGAGGTCTTCCCTGTCTTGATGCCAGGTAGGCCTTCAGATTTGCCACTGAGGTCATCCTGGGCAGAGATGGATGGGGCCGGCTCAGTCCTCTAAATTGCTTTTCTTATTTATGATTCTATTTCCCTAGAAGAAAATTGCTGGTGCCTGATGTTCAGACCTAGCTGCTTAGTTCTCTACTGGGGATGCTCCAGGTGAGGAAAGGTTCTGGGAAATACCCAGGTATTTCAATAAGACACTCTAGAAATAACCAATGGGAAATAGTTTTTAAAAATTTTGTATATGGAGTCTTCTTGTTTATTTTTATGTAAATTCCACTTAAATTTTTAGATCTTACTTTAAAAAAGAGTTCATTTATCTTGATTAAATTTTCACCACTGGTTAACCTGACACAATGTTATTTTTGTTATAAGCTTTATTTCCCCAATGCACTTTGCTCAGATGACTCTTTAAGTCTTGGTAAAAGGAGAGAAAGAACAGGGCATCAGAGAGAAGAAACTTAAAAAAAAAAGGTGATTCCCTTTATGCTTGCTGAATTCTGTAATTTTATCTTTGGGGCTGACTTGATTTTTTGAGTTTTATTTTGTTTATGTCCTAATTCAAGATAATGGGCACTTATTTAGAACCAGCTGTATGCTCCTGAATCGCTAATGTGAATCAACTCAGCAAACGAGGAATCAGACTGGGAAAGGTAGAAAACAAAGAAGGAAGAGGCATGAGACAGGAAAGGGGCAGGGGAACTGGGAAGCGCTCTCCCTGTCAGTCTGATGCTGGGTAGCTGTTGTTTCCCTAAGAAACCAATTCTCTCCTCTCCTGCCTGTTCTCCCCAGGAGGTGCCCACGAGGCACAGGCAAGTTAGTGCATTGTCCGTGGGGCCCAGAGGTGGGCTGGGGAGAATTTGGCTGGACCCAACCTTTCTATATTGGGATGAATGGTGGTCCAGTTCCAATGGAAGCCTGCAGAGATTTGGTTTGGGAAACTTAAGGTAAATTTTGTAGGACAAAAACCAAGCAGCTCAGGCATCAGGCCAGTGGCAAGGCTAAGGTCCTAAAGGAGCCCAGGAAAGAGTTGGAATGGATCTCCCCCTTCTCCCCATGCCATATGGAAGAGGTCTTCCCTGTCTTGATGCCAGGTAGGCCTTCAGATTTGCCACTGAGGTCATCCTGGGCAGAGATGGATGGGGCCGGCTCAGTCCTCTAAATTGCTTTTCTTATTTATGATTCTATTTCCCTAGAAGAAAATTGCTGGTGCCTGATGTTCAGACCTAGCTGCTTAGTTCTCTACTGGGGATGCTCCAGGTGAGGAAAGGTTCTGGGAAATACCCAGGTATTTCAATAAGACACTCTAGAAATAACCAATGGGAAATAGTTTTTAAAAATTTTGTATATGGAGTCTTCTTGTTTATTTTTATGTAAATTCCACTTAAATTTTTAGATCTTACTTTAAAAAAGAGTTCATTTATCTTGATTAAATTTTCACCACTGGTTAACCTGACACAATGTTATTTTTGTTATAAGCTTTATTTCCCCAATGCACTTTGCTCAGATGACTCTTTAAGTCTTGGTAAAAGGAGAGAAAGAACAGGGCATCAGAGAGAAGAAACTTAAAAAAAAAAGGTGATTCCCTTTATGCTTGCTGAATTCTGTAATTTTATCTTTGGGGCTGACTTGATTTTTTGAGTTTTATTTTGTTTATGTCCTAATTCAAGATAATGGGCACTTATTTAGAACCAGCTGTATGCTCCTGAATCGCATGGAAAACTGAATGAATCAACTCAGCAAACGATACCACTAAGCTTCTCCTAAGTTAAAGAAGTACTAGGAAACATGGTATAGGTGATCGGGTTTGCAGAGCAGAAACAGAGGCACAGACATAGAGGACCAAAGTATGGATGCCGAGGGGGAAAGGAATGGGAGGTACTGGGAGACTGGGATTGACATATGTACACTGTTGATACTATGTACAAAGCAGACAACTGATGAGAACCCACTGTGCAGCACAGGCAGCTCTACTTAATGCACGGTGGAGACCTGAATGGGAAGGAAGTCCAACAGGGAGGGGTTATACGTAAACATGTAGCAGATTCATTTTTTTTTTGGTTTTTGCCATTTTTTTATATTTTGCTTTTTTGCTTTTACAGAGTTTTGTTGTTTACAGATATGTATAATCCCAGATTAGTCATATGTATATCCCATCCCCCATCCCACCCCTACAGTCATTTTCTTTTCTTTTTTTTTTTTTTAACATTTATTTATTTATTTATCGGGGAGGGTGGTGCGGGTTGGGGAGAGAGGGGTCGGGCGGGCCACTTCTATTAGTCTTTCGTTTCCATCTTTGTTCTTCGGCCCGTGTGGGCCTCCCATCACAGTGGCCTCTGTTGTCGGCCTCTGTTGTCACAGAGCACCGGCTCTGGGCACATGCGCTCCAGAGCTCTGGCTCGGTAATTGGACACATCGGTCCAGCCGCTCCACAGCACGTGGGATCTTCCCAGGCCAGGGATCGAACCGGCGCCCCTTGCACTGCAAGGCAGTGTCCTTACCCACTGTACCACCAGGGAAGCCCCCATTTTCTATATAGTAGAAACTAAGACAGCATTGTAAAGCAACTATGCTCCAGTAAGAATTAATTAAAAAAAAAAAAAAAGCACTGCTAAATTTCCAGATCTTGTCAATGCATCTAGACTGACTAGCATGAGCCATGCAGGGTTGTGTGAATGGTGTGTGATTGGTAGAAGATATGAGCTGATAGGTGATCAGATGTCAGAACCGTGTGACTGCGCTTCATAAAAGCTGTCAGTGGGTTCTCACTACTATAAGGTTCCAGTCCATCTTTAAATCCTGTAAGACCTACCTGGTCTGGCCTGTCTTTCTAATTTTTCCCCGTGGATCTCCTTTTTAGATGCATAAGCTCCATCCTGTCTCAGGCCCTTTGCACACGTTTGCTTTGCCTGAACTGTTTCCTTTTCCCACTCTTTTTTCCTGATCAACTTTTTTGACATGTTATATCCTCAGCAAACACTCCCCTAACCATCCAGACTACGGCTGGTTCTTCTGATGTACATCCTCACAACATCCTGAACTTTTCCTTTATAATATCCATACATATATGTATATATATATATATATATATATATATATATATATATGTATATATGTAGTTTTCATGCCTGAATTTAAATAATTATTTAAGTGTGTCTCAGGTAATGGTTAATGCCCTCCACAGCCCATCACAGTGTAACATTCCATTTTAAGGAAATGGTCCTGCATCCAATATTTACTCAATCTTGAAAGGCGAGCAGGGTGGGAAGGGCAAATACATTGTTCTTCCCTTTTTTTTTTTTTTTGCTGCGCTGTTTGGTTTGTGGACTCTTAGTTCCCTAACCAGGGATTAAGCCCAGGCCCTCAATAGTGAGAGTCCTAGCCACTGGACTGCCAGGGTATTCTCAATATACTAGTTTTTGGTGGTCTTTTTTTTTTAAATAATTTTTTCTTTTTTATTTTTACTATCGACGTAATTCACAGAACATAAACTTCACCACTTTTTTTTTTTAACATACAATTCAATGGGTTTTAGTATACTCCTAATTTTATACAACCATCCTACTATCTAATACCAGAGCATTTCCATCACCTCAACAATAAAACTCACACCTATTAGCAGTCACTCCCAATTACCTTTTTGCCAACCCCCCTGGCAATCACTAATCAACTTTTTCTCTCAATGGACCTGCCTGATCTGGCTGTTCAATATAAATGGAATCATATAATATGTGGCCTTTTGTGTCTGTCTTCTTTCACTTAACATAATGTGTTAAAGGTTCATCTGTGTTATAGCTATCATCAATCAGTACTATATTCCATTTTATGGCTTTATGAAGTTTAGTTGAATGGATAACATTTTTGTGGGGAAACAAACTAGTGAAGGTTTTTGCAGCTTTGGCCGAGCCAGGAAAAAAACATCTTGGAAATGAAAGAACTAAGACAAAACCAAGTTGATTCGATTCACATGGACTCATTAGCTGGGGTCATGCTGACCAGCAACAGGTGGGAGATCTGCTGTGGACTTTGGAACGCCAGGCCAGTGCAGGTTAGAATGCTGCATGCACATGCAGAACAAACTCCTTCACTTCTTGCTGGTCTAGTTGTCCCCCAGCTACAGCACACCCTTTCGATTCTTGGAGTCATGAGAGTAATTATTGATCAGGGCTGTGAGTGGGTCCCAGCCCGTGCTCATATCATTCCCTGCAAACACCTGGATGCTTAGGCTCTCAAAAACAGCAGACTGGTGAATTTGTTCAGGGCCTTGACCCAAGAGGTCTTGAGCCCCCCATTCCCATTCTGTCTTTCTGTCTATGTTGTGTGTATTTCTTAATGTCTTGCTGCACCCACTATTCTTAGTGCACCCGGCTGACATGCTGTGGCACATTTTGTTTATCCATTCATCACCTGATGGACTTTTAGGTTATTTCCACTCTTAGGTAGATACCTGAGAAGCTTTTGGCAACTCTGTGCCAGGGATTAAGCCCAGGCCCTCAATAGTGAGAGTCCTAGCCACTGGACTGCCAGGGTATTCTCAATATACTAGTTTTTGGTGGTCTTTTTTTTTTAAATAATTTTTTCTTTTTTTTTTTTACTATCGACGTAATTCACAGAACATAAACTTCACCACTTTTTTTTTTTAACATACAATTCAATGGGTTTTAGTATACTCCTAATTTTATACAACCATCCTACTATCTAATACCAGAGCATTTCCATCACCTCAACAATAAAACTCACACCTATTAGCAGTCACTCCCAATTACCTTTTTGCCAACCCCCCTGGCAATCACTAATCAACTTTTTCTCTCAATGGACCTGCCTGATCTGGCTGTTCAATATAAATGGAATCATATAATATGTGGCCTTTTGTGTCTGTCTTCTTTCACTTAACATAATGTGTTAAAGGTTCATCTGTGTTATAGCTATCATCAATCAGTACTATATTCCATTTTATGGCTTTATGAAGTTTAGTTGAATGGATAACATTTTTGTGGGGAAACAAACTAGTGAAGGTTTTTGCAGCTTTGGCCGAGCCAGGAAAAAAACATCTTGGAAATGAAAGAACTAAGACAAAACCAAGTTGATTCGATTCACATGGACTCATTAGCTGGGGTCATGCTGACCAGCAACAGGTGGGAGATCTGCTGTGGACTTTGGAACGCCAGGCCAGTGCAGGTTAGAATGCTGCATGCACATGCAGAACAAACTCCTTCACTTCTTGCTGGTCTAGTTGTCCCCCAGCTACAGCACACCCTTTCGATTCTTGGAGTCATGAGAGTAATTATTGATCAGGGCTGTGAGTGGGTCCCAGCCCGTGCTCATATCATTCCCTGCAAACACCTGGATGCTTAGGCTCTCAAAAACAGCAGACTGGTGAATTTGTTCAGGGCCTTGACCCAAGAGGTCTTGAGCCCCCCATTCCCATTCTGTCTTTCTGTCTATGTTGTGTGTATTTCTTAATGTCTTGCTGCACCCACTATTCTTAGTGCACCCGGCTGACATGCTGTGGCACATTTTGTTTATCCATTCATCACCTGATGGACTTTTAGGTTATTTCCACTCTTAGGTAGATACCTAGAAGTAGAATTGCTGGGTTACATGGCAACTCTGTGTTTAACTTTTTAAGGAACTGCCACAGTGGCCACACCTCAATATATTGTTAATGTCCAACAAAACATTAAAAAATCCTTTCCCTCTCACCTCTGCCACTCTTTATTCACTCTACAGAGAGTGCTGCTGCTCTTCACAAACATTAGCTGGGTTAGAATTTACTTGGCAGATAGTGGATGGAGAGAGCTTGGAATACACATATGTTAATAATTCAATGGCTTGACTTGCCTAATGTCTGTCTCTCTGATGGGCTTGTGATCTCCTGGAGGGAGGGACAGACAGGGAGAGTCTGTCTCAGACAACTCTTGTGTCCCCAGTGAGCAGCATGGTGTTGGGCACACAGTAGAGACTCAGGGGATATTTTTACCGAATGACTGTTGGGACAGCTGGCAGTAATGGCTTGCCACTCCCTCTTCCCACAGTGAGAACTACCTGGTGCGATGGGGCAGCCGGGGTTTCCCGAAGGAGATCGAGATGCTCAACAACCTGAAGGTGGTCTTCACGGTAGGTGTGCGCGGTCCTCTGGGTACCACAGCCCACGCTCACCAGCATGTGATCTTGGGGATAGGGATCGTCAGGGGTTGGGAGGGAGTGTGGCCTTGGTGCAGAGCTATGTTCTGGGCTCTTTGCAAAGAGGAAGCTATTGGGAAGATAAATCTCTTCCTGGTTCTCTCTTCTTTGCTCCCTACCTCTTTCTTACCCATGGACACACAGTTCTTCCAGCAATAATGTCTAGGGTAAACTAGGTGCAGCAGATTCAGATTTTCTGGTGAATTCACAGTTAACATGAGTTCCTGTCTTCAGTTCAGACCCTCTAGAAACCTTTACACAATACATCAGATTAATAAAGGCCTTCCTAGAACATTGACTCCCTTGGTAAATTGGATATTGTGAACATAATTAAGTCATAGGTAACTAAGGATCTTACAGTTCCCTGGGATCGTCCTTCTAAATACCAGTACTCACCAGGCAAGACATACATAGAAATGTTGGAATCAATTGTTATTTGGATGATTTATTTCTGAGGGTGAACTGGCCTTTTAGTTCTAGAAAGGCAAAATAGTGGAAAGAAAGAGAGAAGGGTTATCATTTCCTGCAGAAACCCTCTTTTCCCCTATTTCTAGCAAGGCATGTTCAGAGTATGATCTTAAAATATCTAAGGATATCGGTGTTTTCTGCAAGTGTCTTTGGGGAGAAGAGCATTTATGAGTTTTTTCACTATGTCAAAAAAAAAAAAAAAGGGGAAAGTATGTGTGTGAAAAAGGGAGATTACAGAGGAGGAGCTGGGGAGGGATCTGGGCATTGACCAAACCCATGGGTTTGATCCAGGAGTGACCGACATGCTAGATTAACCTGCATTGCTCCACAATAATTCTCCAGTTACAGCCCATTAAGTTCTATGTCTTATGTTATGTTGCAATTATATTGGTGCAACGCTGATTTATTTTGTTTGTTAGTTCCTGAAAAATGGGCCAGAGGCGTGGAATAAGATCATAGATCCTAATTGCTTAGACAGAGTTTTCTTGGCATATATAAATGTGCCTCAGTGCTGCTTATCTATTATTAGTTAGAAGGAGGAGCCTATTTATTTTCTTGATAAATAGGAGAGTCCCATGGGGCTTCCTGATTAAACCAGTAGACAGATGTTTCACAAGAGAGAGAGGGACAGGGAATCAATCAGTGGTTCATTTTGCAGAGAACCAATTCATGATATAAACATGTAGGAAAGGGCATCCGTAAATTTGTGTTGCTTAATGATAATGAGACTGTGTTCCTGCCTTGGTGGAATTCTGCCTGTGCCTCCACCTCTTCTTCCCACAGCAGATGAACTTGAGAACCTTGGCTGACTGGCTTGACCGGCTGACACATCCCTCTCTTGAAATGATAGGAATCTTCATTTCAGGCCAAGAAAAGCCATGGTGCTCTACCTCTTTAATTGACTCAAGCGCTACCCAGTGAGCACCTACTGTGTGTAGCTCTGGGCTAGATGCTGAGAAAACAGCAATGAGTAAGCTGGTAGGCTCCTGTTCTCAGGGTGGGATGGGGGCAATTCAGGAAAACTAATAAGTCATAGGAAAAGGATCTTACAGTTCCCTGGGATCGTCCTTCTAAATACCAGTACTCACCAGGCAAGACATACATAGAAATGTTGGAATCAATTGTTATTTGGATGATTTATTTCTGAGGGTGAACTGGCCTTTTAGTTCTAGAAAGGCAAAATAGTGGAAAGAAAGAGAGAAGGGTTATCATTTCCTGCAGAAACCCTCTTTTCCCCTATTTCTAGCAAGGCATGTTCAGAGTATGATCTTAAAATATCTAAGGATATCGGTGTTTTCTGCAAGTGTCTTTGGGGAGAAGAGCATTTATGAGATTTTTCACTATGTCAAAAAAAAAAAAAAAAAGGAAAAGTATGTGTGTGAAAAAGGGAGATTACAGAGGAGGAGCTGGGGAGGGATCTGGGCATTGACCAAACCCATGGGTTTGATCCAGGAGTGACCGACATGCTAGATTAACCTGCATTGCTCCACAATAATTCTCCAGTTACAGCCCATTAAGTTCTATGTCTTATGTTATGTTGCAATTATATTGGTGCAACGCTGATTTATTTTGTTTGTTAGTTCCTGAAAAATGGGCCAGAGGCGTGGAATAAGATCATAGATCCTAATTGCTTAGACAGAGTTTTCTTGGCATATATAAATGTGCCTCAGTGCTGCTTATCTATTATTAGTTAGAAGGAGGAGCCTATTTATTTTCTTGATAAATAGGAGAGTCCCATGGGGCTTCCTGATTAAACCAGTAGACAGATGTTTCACAAGAGAGAGAGGGACAGGGAATCAATCAGTGGTTCATTTTGCAGAGAACCAATTCATGATATAAACATGTAGGAAAGGGCATCCGTAAATTTGTGTTGCTTAATGATAATGAGACTGTGTTCCTGCCTTGGTGGAATTCTGCCTGTGCCTCCACCTCTTCTTCCCACAGCAGATGAACTTGAGAACCTTGGCTGACTGGCTTGACCGGCTGACACATCCCTCTCTTGAAATGATAGGAATCTTCATTTCAGGCCAAGAAAAGCCATGGTGCTCTACCTCTTTAATTGACTCAAGCGCTACCCAGTGAGCACCTACTGTGTGTAGCTCTGGGCTAGATGCTGAGAAAACAGCAATGAGTAAGCTGGTAGGCTCCTGTTCTCAGGGTGGGATGGGGGGAATTCAGGAACTAATTAAATGACTAAATAAACAAGAAAGACGTGAAAAAGGCAATCCATGCAATGCAGATAATTAAAACTGGGTGATGTGATGGTGTTTGACTGAGAATTATGTTCAGTTGGGCTTTGAGGTGATGTTACGTTTGGGATGAGATATGACTTGGCAGGCATGTGCCTTGCTGGCCTCGTTTCTCTTGTCTCTGGATGTCAGCTTCTTCCTAGTTTCCTTTTTGGGGGCAGAGCCTGAGGAGTTGGCATGTGGGGTGGGCCGAGGCTGGATTTCCCTTGCATCTGCTTCATGAGCCTTCACCCTCTGCACTTCTGGAAGAGGAAGGGAGCCTATACACAAAGGTCCTCAGAAAAATTTGCCCAGCTTAGGTGTTGCAGATAGCAATGGGGAACAAGACTGAGGGGTAAAACAAACACTAGTGTGTTAGTTTCTCAGCCATGTCCAACTCTTGGCAGCCCCATGGACTGTAGCCACCCCCAGGGTCCTCTATCCATGGGGTTCTCCAGGCAAGAATACTGGAGAAGGTAGCCATTCTTTTCTCCAGGGGATCTTCCCAACCCAGGGATTGAACCTGGGTCTCCTGTATTGCAGGCAGATTCTTAACCATCTGAGCCACCAGGGAAACCCTAACGGAGCGCTAGGATGAATTACTAAATCAGGTAACATGTGTTTGAGGGGTTTTTTTTTTGAACATGGGCTTCCTGATTAAACCAGTAGACAGATGAAGAGAGGACAGGGAATCAATCAGTGGTTCATTTTGCAGAGAACCAATTCATGATATAAACATGTAGGAAAGGGCATCCGTAAATTTGTGTTGCTTAATGATAATGAGACTGTGTTCCTGCCTTGGTGGAATTCTGCCTGTGCCTCCACCTCTTCTTCCCACAGCAGATGAACTTGAGAACCTTGGCTGACTGGCTTGACCGGCTGACACATCCCTCTCTTGAAATGATAGGAATCTTCATTTCAGGCCAAGAAAAGCCATGGTGCTCTACCTCTTTAATTGACTCAAGCGCTACCCAGTGAGCACCTACTGTGTGTAGCTCTGGGCTAGATGCTGAGAAAACAGCAATGAGTAAGCTGGTAGGCTCCTGTTCTCAGGGTGGGATGGGGGGAATTCAGGAACTAATTAAATGACTAAATAAACAAGAAAGACGTGAAAAAGGCAATCCATGCAATGCAGATAATTAAAACTGGGTGATGTGATGGTGTTTGACTGAGAATTATGTTCAGTTGGGCTTTGAGGTGATGTTACGTTTGGGATGAGATATGACTTGGCAGGCATGTGCCTTGCTGGCCTCGTTTCTCTTGTCTCTGGATGTCAGCTTCTTCCTAGTTTCCTTTTTGGGGGCAGAGCCTGAGGAGTTGGCATGTGGGGTGGGCCGAGGCTGGATTTCCCTTGCATCTGCTTCATGAGCCTTCACCCTCTGCACTTCTGGAAGAGGAAGGGAGCCTATACACAAGGGTCCTCAGAAAAATTTGCCCAGCTTAGGTGTTGCAGATAGCAATGGGGAACAAGACTGAGGGGTAAAACAAACACTAGTGTGTTAGTTTCTCAGCCATGTCCAACTCTTTGCAGCCCCATGGACTGTAGCCACCCCCAGGGTCCTCTATCCATGGGGTTCTCCAGGCAAGAATACTGGAGAAGGTAGCCATTCTTTTCTCCAGGGGATCTTCCCAACCCAGGGATTGAACCTGGGTCTCCTGTATTGCAGGCAGATTCTTAACCATCTGAGCCACCAGGGAAACCCTAAAGGAGCGCTAGGATGAATTACTAAATCAGGTAACATGTGTTTGAGGTTTTGTTGTCCTGGTTCAGTTTCCCCAAATGTCTGAGTTTGGGGAGGCCAAGGTAAAAGTGATCAGGAGACAGCCCAGGTTGAAGCCTCATTCTAAACTTGCTTGTTTTCACAGCCTCTGGGGAATGACTTGTGTTCAAGCATTTTTACTTGTTCTTACAGCAGCAGCAGTACCCTTAATACCAAGGGTCTCTGATGACACAGCTCTTAAATATCTGATGTCTTCTTTTGAGCGAAACTTTTTTCAGAGAAGAAGGGTGGAAAGGGGGCTTACCTAGGAACTTTATATATATGATTTTATAGTGTGTTAATTTGCTAGGGCTGCCATTACAAAGTATCTTAGGTGGAGTGGCTTAAGCAATAGGAATTTTAGTTCCAGTGCCTGGAACTCCAAGGTCTAGGAGCTGGCAGTATTGGTTTCCTTGGAGGTTTCTCTCCTTGGCTTGCAGATGGCCACTTTCTCCTGTGTGTTCATACAACCGTCCTTCTGTGTGTGTTCTGAACTCCTTATAAGGGCACCAGTTACGTTAGATTAGCGCCCACCTTAATGACCTCATTTTACTTAATTACCTCTCTAACATCCCTGTCTCCAAATACAGTCATGTTCTGAGACATGGGAGATCAACATGAATTTGGTAGGGGATGGTGGTGCATAATTCATCTCATAACATTTAGGAAGTGACCTAAAAGGTGGAAGGGGAGCTGTGGCTCTGAAAGGACTGAATGACACTAACATAGCTTTTTGAAATGACTGAAGCACTCCTGCATCTGCAAGAGGGAAGGGGGGGCCTATACACAAGGTCCTCAGAAAAATTTGCCCAGCTTAGGTGTTGCAGATAGCAATGGGGAACAAGACTGAGGGGTAAAACAAACACTAGTGTGTTAGTTTCTCAGCCATGTCCAACTCTTTGCAGCCCCATGGACTGTAGCCACCCCCAGGGTCCTCTATCCATGGGGTTCTCCAGGCAAGAATACTGGAGAAGGTAGCCATTCTTTTCTCCAGGGGATCTTCCCAACCCAGGGATTGAACCTGGGTCTCCTGTATTGCAGGCAGATTCTTAACCATCTGAGCCACCAGGGAAACCCTAAAGGAGCGCTAGGATGAATTACTAAATCAGGTAACATGTGTTTGAGGTTTTGTTGTCCTGGTTCAGTTTCCCCAAATGTCTGAGTTTGGGGAGGCCAAGGTAAAAGTGATCAGGAGACAGCCCAGGTTGAAGCCTCATTCTAAACTTGCTTGTTTTCACAGCCTCTGGGGAATGACTTGTGTTCAAGCATTTTTACTTGTTCTTACAGCAGCAGCAGTACCCTTAATACCAAGGGTCTCTGATGACACAGCTCTTAAATATCTGATGTCTTCTTTTGAGCGAAACTTTTTTCAGAGAAGAAGGGTGGAAAGGGGGCTTACCTAGGAACTTTATATATATGATTTTATAGTGTGTTAATTTGCTAGGGCTGCCATTACAAAGTATCTTAGGTGGAGTGGCTTAAGCAATAGGAATTTTAGTTCCAGTGCCTGGAACTCCAAGGTCTAGGAGCTGGCAGTATTGGTTTCCTTGGAGGTTTCTCTCCTTGGCTTGCAGATGGCCACTTTCTCCTGTGTGTTCATACAACCGTCCTTCTGTGTGTGTTCTGAACTCCTTATAAGGGCACCAGTTACGTTAGATTAGCGCCCACCTTAATGACCTCATTTTACTTAATTACCTCTCTAACATCCCTGTCTCCAAATACAGTCATGTTCTGAGACATGGGAGATCAACATGAATTTGGTAGGGGATGGTGGTGCATAATTCATCTCATAACATTTAGGAAGTGACCTAAAAGGTGGAAGGGGAGCTGTGGCTCTGAAATGACTGAATGACACTAACATAGATACTTCAAAATGTAAAAAATTCCTAATGGAAGAAGTAATTAGGGATGGAGATCATTATGAAGGGAAGCAAGACTTGAGTTTTTAAAGATGGAAAGGATGTGGACATACAGAGGAATAACAGGTAAGCTTTAGAGGCGGAGGTGTAGATGGGAGACTTAGGAAGAAAGATCTAAAGTTGAAGTGAGCATTGTGTGTTTGTGGAGTGATAAAGAAATCCTTGTGACGAAAATAGAGTACTAGCATGCAGAGAATAGTGGGGAATCAGTGGGATAGGACAGCTGGAAATATGTCTAGGACCTTTCACGTCAGCTGGGGAAAATTAGCACTAACAGGGTAGGAAATAGGAAGCTATTACCATGGTCGTGGGGAGAGAAATGAAATAATGAACTTGGCTTCTAAAGATGAGTTTCAGGGGATATCAGGGTGAGTTGGAGGAAGGAGTCAAGCAGGCCAGAGAAGAGGCAGTCCCACCATCAGGCTGGGAGATAATTGACATCTCAAACTCAGTTGCTTGCTCCGCAAGGTGGGAAATGCAAATGAGGGGAGGGGCTTCTCTGGTTAGAAAATGCTCTCCCTCCACCTTCTCTCTCTCCCTACCCAGGGGGAGACTTGAGAGAGTCTATTATTCTGGCTGTGAGAGGCCAGTCCTTGTTTTAGTGAAGGGTTTTCCAGGGAAATGAAACCAATAAGATACATAAATATATAGATTTATTCTAAGGATTTGGCTTAAGCAATAGGAATTTTAGTCCGTGCGCCAGTATTTGGTTTCCTTGGAGGTTTCTCTCCTTGGCTTGCAGATGGCCACTTTCTCCTGTGTGTTCATACAACCGTCCTTCTGTGTGTGTTCTGAACTCCTTATAAGGGCACCAGTTACGTTAGATTAGCGCCCACCTTAATGACCTCATTTTACTTAATTACCTCTCTAACATCCCTGTCTCCAAATACAGTCATGTTCTGAGACATGGGAGATCAACATGAATTTGGTAGGGGATGGTGGTGCATAATTCATCTCATAACATTTAGGAAGTGACCTAAAAGGTGGAAGGGGAGCTGTGGCTCTGAAATGACTGAATGACACTAACATAGATACTTCAAAATGTAAAAAATTCCTAATGGAAGAAGTAATTAGGGATGGAGATCATTATGAAGGGAAGCAAGACTTGAGTTTTTAAAGATGGAAAGGATGTGGACATACAGAGGAATAACAGGTAAGCTTTAGAGGCGGAGGTGTAGATGGGAGACTTAGGAAGAAAGATCTAAAGTTGAAGTGAGCATTGTGTGTTTGTGGAGTGATAAAGAAATCCTTGTGACGAAAATAGAGTACTAGCATGCAGAGAATAGTGGGGAATCAGTGGGATAGGACAGCTGGAAATATGTCTAGGACCTTTCACGTCAGCTGGGGAAAATTAGCACTAACAGGGTAGGAAATAGGAAGCTATTACCATGGTCGTGGGGAGAGAAATGAAATAATGAACTTGGCTTCTAAAGATGAGTTTCAGGGGATATCAGGGTGAGTTGGAGGAAGGAGTCAAGCAGGCCAGAGAAGAGGCAGTCCCACCATCAGGCTGGGAGATAATTGACATCTCAAACTCAGTTGCTTGCTCCGCAAGGTGGGAAATGCAAATGAGGGGAGGGGCTTCTCTGGTTAGAAAATGCTCTCCCTCCACCTTCTCTCTCTCCCTACCCAGGGGGAGACTTGAGAGAGTCTATTATTCTGGCTGTGAGAGGCCAGTCCTTGTTTTAGTGAAGGGTTTTCCAGGGAAATGAAACCAATAAGATACATAAATATATAGATTTATTCTAAGGATTTGGCTCATGTGATCATGAGGCGCTGACACGTGCAATATTGGTAGGGCTGGACAGTAGGTTGGAGATTCAGGGAGCATTTATATACTGCAGTGTCTTGAGGCAGAATTCCTTCTTTTCTGGGAAACCTCAGGTTTTGTTCTTAAGGCCTTCAACTGATCATATGAGGCTCCCCTACATTATGGAGGATGATGTCCTTTACTTATTGTAGATCCTCATCAGACCTACAAAATGCATTACAGAAACATCTAGTCTAGCATTTTTTAAAAAAAAACTGGATTCTACCAGCATCTTTTTTTTTTAATATTTATTTTATTTATTTGGCTGCACCAGATCTTAGTGGCGGCATGTGGGATCTAGTTCCCTGGTCAGGGATTGAACCCTGGCCCCCTGCACTGGGATCTTAGAGTCTTACCCACTGGACCACCAGGGCAATCCCTAGTCTAACCTTTAATCAAGCACCTAGGCAGCATAGCCCACCTGTGTGGACACATGTAACCATCACCTGGGGAGTTAGGAAGGTGTGGACCATGTTGAAACCATGTCTTGTTCCCAGAGACTCTGCACATCCATTCCCTTTCTCTGACTCCAGTCACAGTGAGAGGCTGGGGATGGCTTCTGTACCAGGCCCTGGCTCTGATGTCTGCTGACAGACTGTTCTAGTATATACGCCTGCATGGAAATTAACTTAGAAGAGAAGCAACTATTCTCTGAGTGAGGCCAGGCCCAGGGATCTCTGCTCTGATGCCAACAACATGCCTTGACATTCCGTCTCCCGCTGAATCTCAGCTGGAAAGGGGGGTCCCAGGAACACTGAAGCTTCTAGATTTGAGCAGGGCACTGGAAGGCTGGGTGGCCCAGGTGATTTTCCCTCTGGTATGCCTTTGGATGGTGAAAAATGTATTGTGGTGTTTAGGTTGATGGATTTTGAGGTCAGAGTGATTGGACAGTGTCTCCAATGACTAAGGTCATGTCTTTGGGGAGGACCAGTATCTTCTTTGTGTCTTGGTTTCCCCACCTGTAAAATTGGACAGCAGTAACTGTATTAATGATAGGGCTTTGGAGAATTATTAAGGATCAGGTAAAAGAATGATACATAAGACAGTTCTCACAGTGCTTGAGACATCAGGGTAGCTCATGAGTTCTGTGTTCCTCCTTCTGAACACATAGTTGGCTGTACTTCCCTGTCCACCTTGCAGTTATGTGTGACCATGACCCTTGCTTTGGCCAGTGAAACAGGAATGAAAGTGATATGTGTCTCTTCCGGGGGGAAGTTTTAAGAGCCAGTAAGTGTCTTGTCCCATTCCCTTTCCCTCATCTGGGGACAGTGGATACACCTGTTGTGGCAAGGTAGGTCACCCATCAGCCAGGGACCTAGAGTAAGTGAGTGCGTGGAGCCCCCACCCATCTGCACAGGACCTGTGGTCTGAGCTGGATGACAACTCTGGGATGCTGGGGTTGTTTGTTGCCTGGGTGAGATACATATATTAGGTTCTCAGAAAATGGTAGTACTTGGGGCTTCCCAGGTGACTCAGAGGTAAAGAACCTGCATGCCAACGCAGGAGACGATCCAGAGGTCAGGAAGATACACTTGGAGGAGGGCATGGCAGCCCACGCCAGTATTCTTACCTGGAGAATCTCATGGTCAGAGGAGGCTGGTGGGCTACAGTCCATGGGGTCACAAAGACTTGGACACTATTGAGCTAGCAAGCATGGATGCAAAGGGTGGTTAGGGTTTTCCCGTCTTCCTTTTGCCTTCTCCCTGAGAGGTGCTGAGCAACAACCAGTTGGATGGAGTCATTTGTAGCAAGTGGTATTTTTGGATCCGTCAGCTGGCATAGAGGGTTCCTGGCTGTATAATTAACATTGTCCTCTATCCTCTTCAGTTTGAGGTGGAAGAATCAGGACTGAATGCCGGAGTCCTGTCACTCAATTCCCTTTCCAAAACTCACCTTTCTTATGTGTAAAATGGATTGATAGCTTGATTTTCCACAGTTTTCAGGACAAATTGTATAATACAAGGTTCATGTACACTAAGTGCTAAACACAGCCCCTCCCCGCCTCAGAATTCACTATTACCAGGTTTTCTTTTCTACTTTTTGCTTATCAGATACATGATGTGTAACTATTCACTTCCTGCCCTGCAGGATCTTGGAAACAAAGACCTCAACAGGGATAAGATTTACTTGATTTGTCAAATCGTCCGAGTTGGGAAGATGGATCTTAAGGATACCAACACGAAGAAATGCACACAGGGACTGAGGCGGCCCTTCGGGGTGGCAGGTAACAGCACACACACAGCGCCGGCTATTCCTGGAGTGCCTGTCTTAGATGACTGGATTTTAAAGACTTTTCTTTCACTTTCCTCCTTGCCCTCCCCCACTAAAAAACTTACAGCCCCTAATGCTTGCATTTCTTGCGATTAAATCAAAATAATTGGTGACTAAATCCAGATTTATGATGGAGACAGTGAATAATGGAATCCCTGAGTCTGGAGCAGGGGGCTGGGACCACAGTGCCGCCAGAGCTGTTGGCAACCTCACTCCCCAGCACGGGGGAAAGGAAGAACACGTCTGGTGGGATCTAATTATAAGGAGCAAAGCATCTTAAAAAGATTATCCAGGACGGAAAATGCAGTTACACTGAATGAGTCACCCACCACACATCTGAATTCCAGGTAGAAGTGGGCTTTGGAGGGCTGGCATAACCGAGTGAGGCTGCTGGAGAAACATCACCTCTGCATTTCTCGCCAAGGCTCAGCTCTCCAGAGGTTTCCCAAGACTTCACTATTCTTGTCCCACTCTTATGGCTTTTGTTATATTTGACTATCACTTGTCCTATCATTTACCTAGTATGGTTTCTTTTAATTAACCTACTTTATTTAAGCGGAAAAAGCTGGAGTCATTTGTAGCAAGTGGTATTTTTGGATCCGTCAGCTGGCATAGAGGGTTCCTGGCTGTATAATTAACATTGTCCTCTATCCTCTTCAGTTTGAGGTGGAAGAATCAGGACTGAATGCCGGAGTCCTGTCACTCAATTCCCTTTCCAAAACTCACCTTTCTTATGTGTAAAATGGATTGATAGCTTGATTTTCCACAGTTTTCAGGACAAATTGTATAATACAAGGTTCATGTACACTAAGTGCTAAACACAGCCCCCTCCCCGCCTCAGAATTCACTATTACCAGGTTTTCTTTTCTACTTTTTGCTTATCAGATACATGATGTGTAACTATTCACTTCCTGCCCTGCAGGATCTTGGAAACAAAGACCTCAACAGGGATAAGATTTACTTGATTTGTCAAATCGTCCGAGTTGGGAAGATGGATCTTAAGGATACCAACACGAAGAAATGCACACAGGGACTGAGGCGGCCCTTCGGGGTGGCAGGTAACAGCACACACACAGCGCCGGCTATTCCTGGAGTGCCTGTCTTAGATGACTGGATTTTAAAGACTTTTCTTTCACTTTCCTCCTTGCCCTCCCCCACTAAAAAACTTACAGCCCCTAATGCTTGCATTTCTTGCGATTAAATCAAAATAATTGGTGACTAAATCCAGATTTATGATGGAGACAGTGAATAATGGAATCCCTGAGTCTGGAGCAGGGCGCTGGGACCACAGTGCCGCCAGAGCTGTTGGCAACCTCACTCCCCAGCACGGGGGAAAGGAAGAACACGTCTGGTGGGATCTAATTATAAGGAGCAAAGCATCTTAAAAAAGATTATCCAGGACGGAAAATGCAGTTACACTGAATGAGTCACCCACCACACATCTGAATTCCAGGTAGAAGTGGGCTTTGGAGGGCTGGCATAACCGAGTGAGGCTGCTGGAGAGAAACATCACCTCTGCATTTCTCGCCAAGGCTCAGCTCTCCAGAGGTTTCCCAAGACTTCACTATTCTTGTCCCACTCTTATGGCTTTTGTTATATTTGACTATCACTTGTCCTATCATTTACCTAGTATGGTTTCTTTTAATTAACCTACTTTATTTAAGCGGAAGTACATTTTTTTTCTTAAAAAACGATTTAAATACCCATGGAAATATTAAGAGCAATTTGATATGCCAGTTTTACTTTTTTTTGTTAAAACATATTTTGGTTGTATACCCTACCTAAACCCAGTGTCTCAGTTCTCTCCTGAGGACACCCAGGTCTTCTGTCATGACAAACCAGCTGGTTCTCCAACGAGTCCCCTGGCACTGTTTGCAAAATGGCAGAGTGGGAGAAGTTAGCTTATACTGAACTAACTGGTATTTCATCTGGCATTATTGCCAGCTAGCTATCTAGGTGATCTCAGATGAGCATTTTCCCCAGGGTCTTAGTTTCATTATCTTCAAAATAGGGGACGTGGACCTAGAGGATCCATGACCTGCTCTAAATGCTCTGATTCTGCGTGAGGGACACTCCTGACATCACCGTGTCCCTGTTAAGGCAGCAAGGGCCTTGCTGCTAAGTGTGTCTTTGTCTCTAGCTGTAGTTGGCTCTGTCTTTGGGTTCTCAATGAGAGCAATCTGCTGTAACTGAAAGATTCAGGGAAAAATCGCTTCAGGCATTGCTGGATCCAGGAACACAAATGAATTTTCATCTCTCTGTCTCTCAGCTCCTGTGTCCTTTTGCTGGCTTATTCTGAAGATGGCTGTCCAGTTACTTGGCAGAATATCAGCCAGCTCATCCAACTTTGCGTCCTACCAGCTTAGTAGTCCAGGGCAAAGAGAATACCTCTTTTCTATTAGTTTCAGGAAAAGCCCCAGGAGCTAAACTATATGTCATGTGCTTATCCCCAGAGCACTTATTCTGGGCAGAGGGGTATGGTTCTCTCATCCCCCAGGCTATTGGGCCAACTCAGGAGCCAGTGGGAGATTGTTCTACCCAAATCCTTCTTATTAAAAATAGGTGAGGGGAATTCTGTTCATCAGAAAGAATGGATGCTGGTCTGGTTCAAATTAATTTCCCCTGTTTCTCTCAGCTCCCTAACTCTTCTTTTGAGCTAGATGCAGTCACGAGTCAATGACTACCCAGGCAGTTTTAATAATTCCCTTACAAGTGTTGGAGGTATTTCCCATTATTAGGGTGTTGGCTCTATTTGCCTAGCATGTCTCCATGCTCCTCCCTCTGCCCCATTTCTATAATCCCTGCTTGGGCACAAGCATTCTTTACCTTGGTTTTATGAATCTTCCTTGGCTGATTTAAGGAGAAGTTTCAAGAGATCCAGGATCCCTCTGGAAATGCAGGTTCAAGGATCCACAGATACGTGTCTGCATGTGAGCGTGTGTATGAGAAGAGGGCGGTTAGCTCCTCGGATCCCACAGGGAGTCACTCCTCTCGCAGGCTGCCAAACCTAAGTTAGCTTATACTGAACTAACTGGTATTTCATCTGGCATTATTGCCAGCTAGCTATCTAGGTGATCTCAGATGAGCATTTTCCCCAGGGTCTTAGTTTCATTATCTTCAAAATAGGGGACGTGGACCTAGAGGATCCATGACCTGCTCTAAATGCTCTGATTCTGCGTGAGGGACACTCCTGACATCACCGTGTCCCTGTTAAGGCAGCAAGGGCCTTGCTGCTAAGTGTGTCTTTGTCTCTAGCTGTAGTTGGCTCTGTCTTTGGGTTCTCAATGAGAGCAATCTGCTGTAACTGAAAGATTCAGGGAAAAATCGCTTCAGGCATTGCTGGATCCAGGAACACAAATGAATTTTCATCTCTCTGTCTCTCAGCTCCTGTGTCCTTTTGCTGGCTTATTCTGAAGATGGCTGTCCAGTTACTTGGCAGAATATCAGCCAGCTCATCCAACTTTGCGTCCTACCAGCTTAGTAGTCCAGGGCAAAGAGAATACCTCTTTTCTATTAGTTTCAGGAAAAGCCCCAGGAGCTAAACTATATGTCATGTGCTTATCCCCAGAGCACTTATTCTGGGCAGAGGGGTATGGTTCTCTCATCCCCCAGGCTATTGGGCCAACTCAGGAGCCAGTGGGAGATTGTTCTACCCAAATCCTTCTTATTAAAAATAGGTGAGGGGAATTCTGTTCATCAGAAAGAATGGATGCTGGTCTGGTTCAAATTAATTTCCCCTGTTTCTCTCAGCTCCCTAACTCTTCTTTTGAGCTAGATGCAGTCACGAGTCAATGACTACCCAGGCAGTTTTAATAATTCCCTTACAAGTGTTGGAGGTATTTCCCATTATTAGGGTGTTGGCTCTATTTGCCTAGCATGTCTCCATGCTCCTCCCTCTGCCCCATTTCTATAATCCCTGCTTGGGCACAAGCATTCTTTACCTTGGTTTTATGAATCTTCCTTGGCTGATTTAAGGAGAAGTTTCAAGAGATCCAGGATCCCTCTGGAAATGCAGGTTCAAGGATCCACAGATACGTGTCTGCATGTGAGCGTGTGTATGAGAAGAGGGCGGTTAGCTCCTCGGATCCCACAGGGAGTCACTCCTCTCCGACTAGGTCTCCAATAGAAATATCTCAGAACCAAACCTAATGGCTTGCTGCCACGGGCACGGCTCTGACACTTTCCTCTCCGTCTCTGCTAAGCCCCGGGCTCTCAGATGTTCCCCTGACTGCTGACCTGCCAGCCCAGTTTCCCCAAAGGCGCTTGCCCGGTGCTGCCTGTGTCCCGTCCAATGCTGGCTCGCCTGCCTTTTCACGCTTTCCTGTCTCAGCCTGCCGCCCTACGGTCTCCACCCACTGGCATCCCTTCCTGGGAGCAGGAGGGCTTAAACCAGTCATGTGTTTCTCTTCTCTTTCTAGTTATGGATATAACAGACATCATCAAGGGGAAAGCGGAGAGTGATGAGGAAAAGCAGCACTTCATCCCTTTTCACCCGTGAGCAATTTCCCATTATGTTCCATTCTCTGAAACCACAGTTTTTTCTGATTGAGGGCCACTGAGAAGCAGGGTGAACTGGTTTCCTGAGTTGATGCTAGCCAGATAGGACCTCCCCAGGAGGAAAGCAGGGTAAGAATGATGGTCTCAGTGCTGAGGCATTCAAAACCAGCCAGCTTTTTACCTATTCATCCGTTGGATGTTATTTATTCAACGCGCTTTGATTGAAAGCTGGTGGAGATCTCCACATTGTGCTCTGCGTGGGGGATGAAGTGAGTTAGATCGACAAGGCTCTATTTTCATGAAGCTTATATTTAGGTGGGGAATTAAAGAGGTAATCGACAACAGACCAGTGCCTCAAGTACAGCCGAGACCATGAAGCTGTGAAGCAGCAGCGTATCAGGGGCCTGTAACAGGCAACTGGGACCTAGTTCTTCTCGGCAGAAATGTCCATGACTTGAGAGGAGGGCAGTGAAGAAGATCAGTGTCCTTTCCTTGATCTAAAAAACGTTTGAGAAAGCAAGACTCCGAGTTTAAGTTATCCTCATTTGTTTAAGGAGGAATTTGTTTTTCCTTTTTTTTTTTTTTACAGACAGTAAGGTCCGGGATTCAGATTAAGCCGTGTAATTAAGACTTGGCATGGAGGGCTGGGATGGGGGGAGCTGGGGGGTGGGGACCAGGGATATGCATATGACTGATCTGGGAACATACATGTCTGTGAACAACAAAACTCTGTAAAACCTTTAAAATAAAGAATAATAATAATAATAATAAAAAAGGCTTAGCATGAGCAGCTAAAGCTTTGCCACCTTTCTGAGCAGATATTCAGGAAGGCTTGGGGATCTTTCCTTTTTAAGAGTCTTCCTAAGGATACAAATGGCCTGTACTCATAGCCAAGGTCTTCCCTGAGTTTCAGAGCCATGTCGCTTTGTGAAAGAGAGAGATGTGCTTCTTGACGGCAGGCACGCCCTCTGAGCCGACATAGGTGGGCTCCCTCTTCACATAAGGTGTGTGGAGAGGCTGGGTAACTTTCTGGAGCCCCTGGAATCGCAAGGCAGGGCCCTGTGAAGGTCCCATGCAAGCATTTTGTGCTCTTTTCCTGTCTAGGGTGACAGCTGAGAATGACTTCCTGCACAGCCTGTTGGGTAAAGTCACAGCCTCCAAGGGAGACAGCGGAGGGCAAGGTACAGAGCCTGCGGGCCAAAAGACTGAGCCTGGCTTCAGCTTCAGCTCCCTTGATTCTACAGCAACCAGCTCAAATCCCTAGACCCTGGGAAACACAGCATCCCTGCCAGACAGACCACTGTGAGGAATCAGGGCTCGTGGTCTCCAGAGATGGAAACCTCTCTGAGAAAGGGAAGAGAGGCGTGTCCTTGTGCCCGAAGGGAGAGAGGAAGTGGTGGATCCTGACTCTCTCCTGGGTGTCAGGCACTGTAAATGCCTCCCTGTTGGAGTTCCTCCATGCCACAGTCTTGTGAGACAGATGGGATCAAGCCCACTTTACAGAGGCTGGGTTGAGAGGGTGCGCGGTGTGGCAGAAGCGGCCACTGCTAGAGGTAACCGGTGGGGTTCAAATCAGAGGTGTCTTGCTCCTGAGCCCTCTGCATCCCACCTTCCGTCCCCGCCCAGGGCTGGGCCACTGCATCCGTGACCACTTGTCTCTGCTTCCACTGTCTCCTCCGGAGGAAGACCGTGTGGGGAGATGATGGGAGGGCGAAACTGAGAGAGCTCCTTGAAGTTGGCTCTTCACCCTGAGTATTCCCTTTCAGGCCTCTGGGTGACCATGAAGATGCTCGTGGGTGACATCATTCAGATCCGCAAGGACTACCCACACCTAGTGGACAGGACCACCGTGGTGGCCAGGAAGCTGGGATTCCCTGAGATCATCATGCCAGGTTCTTCTTCCCCCGGGAAGGGTTGGGGTGGTCTAGCTAGTCTGGTCTGTTTTTATTTTTTTAAGAGTTAACTTCCTTTTCTATTGCTGTTCTCTGTTTCTTTCCCTGAAGGTAACCACGGAAAAGACTTGTATAGCCAAACACCTATGCATTCTTATAATAAACACAAACACATAAATACACACACATCTACTTCCCCCACAAATGGAAAAATACATTCTGGGTAACTTTCTGGAGCCCCTGGAATCGCAAGGCAGGGCCCTGTGAAGGTCCCATGCAAGCATTTTGTGCTCTTTTCCTGTCTAGGGTGACAGCTGAGAATGACTTCCTGCACAGCCTGTTGGGTAAAGTCACAGCCTCCAAGGGAGACAGCGGAGGGCAAGGTACAGAGCCTGCGGGCCAAAAGACTGAGCCTGGCTTCAGCTTCAGCTCCCTTGATTCTACAGCAACCAGCTCAAATCCCTAGACCCTGGGAAACACAGCATCCCTGCCAGACAGACCACTGTGAGGAATCAGGGCTCGTGGTCTCCAGAGATGGAAACCTCTCTGAGAAAGGGAAGAGAGGCGTGTCCTTGTGCCCGAAGGGAGAGAGGAAGTGGTGGATCCTGACTCTCTCCTGGGTGTCAGGCACTGTAAATGCCTCCCTGTTGGAGTTCCTCCATGCCACAGTCTTGTGAGACAGATGGGATCAAGCCCACTTTACAGAGGCTGGGTTGAGAGGGGTGCGGCGGTGTGGCAGAAGCGGCCACTGCTAGAGGTAACCGGTGGGGTTCAAATCAGAGGTGTCTTGCTCCTGAGCCCTCTGCATCCCACCTTCCGTCCCCGCCCAGGGCTGGGCCACTGCATCCGTGACCACTTGTCTCTGCTTCCACTGTCTCCTCCGGAGGAAGACCGTGTGGGGAGATGATGGGAGGGCGAAACTGAGAGAGCTCCTTGAAGTTGGCTCTTCACCCTGAGTATTCCCTTTCAGGCCTCTGGGTGACCATGAAGATGCTCGTGGGTGACATCATTCAGATCCGCAAGGACTACCCACACCTAGTGGACAGGACCACCGTGGTGGCCAGGAAGCTGGGATTCCCTGAGATCATCATGCCAGGTTCTTCTTCCCCCGGGAAGGGTTGGGGTGGTCTAGCTAGTCTGGTCTGTTTTTATTTTTTTAAGAGTTAACTTCCTTTTCTATTGCTGTTCTCTGTTTCTTTCCCTGAAGGTAACCACGGAAAAGACTTGTATAGCCAAACACCTATGCATTCTTATAATAAACACAAACACATAAATACACACACATCTACTTCCCCCACAAATGGAATCACACTTTATATACTTTCTGTACCATTACTTGATATACTCTGCACAGTGTTCTGAGTCTGACTTATCACTTAATAATTTATCATGAACATCCTTTCCACTTCATGTGGAATAATTTCACTCTTTCTGGGGTGAATATTGTCATTCTCTTAAACTGTTAAGCTTTTATTTATTGCCGAAAGAGTCCGCGCTTGTAAAATGTCCAGTAACATGAGAAGGATATAAACTGAAACATTAAAAGTCTTCTCAAATCTTTGTCTCCAAAAGTAACCACAACTATACGCAGTTTCCAAATGCGATTCTATAATAACATGCTTTTGAAACTTGCCTTCTTGCTGTAAACTTGAGTCTAGGGCTCGTGTCCATGACTGCTCTCACTCACTCACTGCTTCTTTCCACAGCTGAATGCTGGTCCACTGGTGGCCTAGTTTATTTATGCTTGCTTGACTGAGACATCAGTTTCTATGCATTCCCTATGGAGTTTTCAGCTGTCACCCCCCTCTCCATTCCTGAAGACCCTCCACACCTGGTCTCTGACCCTGTCTGTGTCCCTTGGACATGCGTGGAAGGTCACTGTGTCTCCTTCTGCACAGCAAAAGCTCCCTGGAGAGAACTGTCTGTGGCTGTTATTCATGCACCAAAATCAGTCCAACTGGAGCTTTACTTTGCCTTCCCAGAAGGTGTCACTAGAGGATGAAAATGAAGTGCTTTTAATGGAGACAAAACATGCCCAGTTGTGACTGTACCACCTCCCCTTTTGAAACTAATTTTCCTACCGTTCCTCCAGCCTCTTGGCACCTACTGCTCCAGTCTCCCAGATAAAGTAAATATGCTTTTCCAAACGGTTCTGATTTTAATGTCATTAGCAGACGTCATGGTGGGCACCTCCACCGACTCCCTCGCCTCCCCCACCGCCCAAATCTATTCCATGCCAGGTTCTTCTTCCCCGGGAAGGGTTGGGGTGGTCTAGCAGTTCTGTTTTATTTTTTAAGAGTTAACTTCCTTTTCTATTGCTGTTCTCTGTTTCTTTCCCTGAAGGTAACCACGGAAAAGACTTGTATAGCCAAACACCTATGCATTCTTATAATAAACACAAACACATAAATACACACACATCTACTTCCCCCACAAATGGAATCACACTTTATATACTTTCTGTACCATTACTTGATATACTCTGCACAGTGTTCTGAGTCTGACTTATCACTTAATAATTTATCATGAACATCCTTTCCACTTCATGTGGAATAATTTCACTCTTTCTGGGGTGAATATTGTCATTCTCTTAAACTGTTAAGCTTTTATTTATTGCCGAAAGAGTCCGCGCTTGTAAAATGTCCAGTAACATGAGAAGGATATAAACTGAAACATTAAAAGTCTTCTCAAATCTTTGTCTCCAAAAGTAACCACAACTATACGCAGTTTCCAAATGCGATTCTATAATAACATGCTTTTGAAACTTGCCTTCTTGCTGTAAACTTGAGTCTAGGGCTCGTGTCCATGACTGCTCTCACTCACTCACTGCTTCTTTCCACAGCTGAATGCTGGTCCACTGGTGGCCTAGTTTATTTATGCTTGCTTGACTGAGACATCAGTTTCTATGCATTCCCTATGGAGTTTTCAGCTGTCACCCCCCTCTCCATTCCTGAAGACCCTCCACACCTGGTCTCTGACCCTGTCTGTGTCCCTTGGACATGCGTGGAAGGTCACTGTGTCTCCTTCTGCACAGCAAAAGCTCCCTGGAGAGAACTGTCTGTGGCTGTTATTCATGCACCAAAATCAGTCCAACTGGAGCTTTACTTTGCCTTCCCAGAAGGTGTCACTAGAGGATGAAAATGAAGTGCTTTTTAATGGAGACAAAAACATGCCCAGTTGTGACTGTACCACCTCCCCTTTTGAAACTAATTTTCCTACCGTTCCTCCAGCCTCTTGGCACCTACTGCTCCAGTCTCCCAGATAAAGTAAATATGCTTTTCCAAACGGTTCTGATTTTAATGTCATTAGCAGACGTCATGGTGGGCACCTCCACCGACTCCCTCGCTCTCCACGCCCTCAGGTTGGCGTCTCTCTTGCTGCACAGAATCCAACTCTTGTCTGTCTCCCTCTGCCTCAGGGGACGTCAGGAACGACATCTACATCACTCTCTTACAAGGCGACTTCGACAAGTACAACAAGACCACGCAGAGGAATGTGGAAGTGATCATGTGTGTGTCGCGAAGATGGCAAAACGCTGCCTGTAAGGGACCCTGCTGATGCTCCGGGTGACAGGGCCCGCCTCGGGCGCCTCTGCTCATAGAGATTTGCTTTTCCTGTTCTCGATCCTGCTCTCTACATGCCAGGTGCCTTCGGGGTGGTGCTGAGTAATGTGATCTACAAGAGCTTGGCTGGCACAGGAGCCTGTAATAAGCGCTGGTGTTGTTACTTCTTTACACCAAAGCAGTTGGCTTTTCAGGGTCTGGCCCTTTCCTTTCATGACCTCTGCTTCTTCTTTTCTTGTTTGGCCTCAGTTATAAGTTAGCTTTTTTGCAGTTAAAATGTTGTTCTCATCAGAACCCGGATTGGTTTATTCAGGCAAAATTCATGGCAGGAAAAAGGCTCAGTACAGAGCCTTGGGCTGGTGTGAAGACGCAGGATGTCCTCAAAACAGATATTCCCAGCACTTAATCTGTCTCCCCAGGGCTCAGCCAGACGTTCTGGTGGAAAGCCTTATCCGTAAATTGGTCTCCAGAGGGCCGACAGAGCGTATTCAGGAATGCAAAACATATTGCTATAAATATTTATACAGACGTTTCTGGTAAATTATTCTCCTTCTGCACAGCAAAAGCTCCCTGGAGAGAACTGTCTGTGGCTGTTATTCATGCACCAAAATCAGTCCAACTGGAGCTTTACTTTGCCTTCCCAGAAGGTGTCACTAGAGGATGAAAATGAAGTGCTTTTAATGGAGACAAAACATGCCCAGTTGTGACTGTACCACCTCCCCTTTTGAAACTAATTTTCCTACCGTTCCTCCAGCCTCTTGGCACCTACTGCTCCAGTCTCCCAGATAAAGTAAATATGCTTTTCCAAACGGTTCTGATTTTAATGTCATTAGCAGACGTCATGGTGGGCACCTCCACCGACTCCCTCGCTCTCCACGCCCTCAGGTTGGCGTCTCTCTTGCTGCACAGAATCCAACTCTTGTCTGTCTCCCTCTGCCTCAGGGGACGTCAGGAACGACATCTACATCACTCTCTTACAAGGCGACTTCGACAAGTACAACAAGACCACGCAGAGGAATGTGGAAGTGATCATGTGTGTGTGCGCAGAAGATGGCAAAACGCTGCCTGTAAGGGACCCTGCTGATGCTCCGGGTGACAGGGCCCGCCTCGGGCGCCTCTGCTCATAGAGATTTGCTTTTCCTGTTCTCGATCCTGCTCTCTACATGCCAGGTGCCTTCGGGGTGGTGCTGAGTAATGTGATCTACAAGAGCTTGGCTGGCACAGGAGCCTGTAATAAGCGCTGGTGTTGTTACTTCTTTACACCAAAGCAGTTGGCTTTTCAGGGTCTGGCCCTTTCCTTTCATGACCTCTGCTTCTTCTTTTCTTGTTTGGCCTCAGTTATAAGTTAGCTTTTTTGCAGTTAAAATGTTGTTCTCATCAGAACCCGGATTGGTTTATTCAGGCAAAATTCATGGCAGGAAAAAGGCTCAGTACAGAGCCTTGGGCTGGTGTGAAGACGCAGGATGTCCTCAAAACAGATATTCCCAGCACTTAATCTGTCTCCCCAGGGCTCAGCCAGACGTTCTGGTGGAAAGCCTTATCCGTAAATTGGTCTCCAGAGGGCCGACAGAGCGTATTCAGGAATGCAAAACATATTGCTATAAATATTTATACAGCATATGTCCTGTACAATATTTGTCATGTGTGTTTATATTTGTTTACTTATATTTCCTTTAAGGTTGTCAGCAGTTGTGTCCAGCGTGTGGGAGGGTTTTGCTTTTCAATTTCTCCTTTTGGAGTACTTAGCTGAAAATAAAATAAGCTCTCGGCAGAAGTTTCAGCATGGGCAAATATTCCTCTTAGGCCACAGTAGATGATCAGAAAGCACAAGAGATGGGGGTATGAGTACTGATAGGTGTTCTGCTCTAGCCTGAGCTCAGGCAGATTTTTCTATCCTCTACCTACAAATAACTGGCATTCATAGAGGCATGGCTACATGCCAGGGACGGTCATAAGTATCCCCTGGAAGAGAGCAAGGTAACCCACTCCAGTATTCTTTCCTGGAGAATCCCATGGACAGAGGTGCCTGCAGGCTGCTGTCTATAGAGTCGCAAAAGAGTCGGACACAACTTAGTGACTAAGCAACAATAACAACAACAAGGGCATGTGATTAGTATGATGCCTTAACTGCTATTTCCTCCATTTTTACAGAGAGGGAAACTTAGCCTTTGTTGAGTGAAACAACTTTCCCAAGGTCATAGAGTTAGTAAACGGCAGAGATGGGATTAGATTTCAGGTTCCAGGCCCTCTTATTAACACTTCACATGACTCAGTGGTAAAGAATCCGCCTGCCAATGCAGGGGACGTGGGTTTGATCCCTGGTTGGGATGATCTCCTGAAGGAGGAAATGGCAACCCACTCCAGTATTCTTGCCTGGGAAATCCCACGGACAGAGGAGCCTGGTGGGCTACAGTCCGTGAGGTTGCAAACAATCAGATACAACTGAGTGACTAAACAACAGACGACAACAAATAACGCCTATAGATTAAAAAGAAAATTCTCCAATTTATTTATCACTTTAAAATGAGGCTAATAATCACTTTTGTCAAATTCTAAGAAGATTCATAATTGTTTTTTAAATTTAAAGATATCTTCACAATTGCCTTTTGGTGGAAAGCCTTATCCGTAAATTGGTCTCCAGAGGGCCGACAGAGCGTATTCAGGAATGCAAAACATATTGCTATAAATATTTATACAGCATATGTCCTGTACAATATTTGTCATGTGTGTTTATATTTATTTACTTATATTTCCTTTAAGGTTGTCAGCAGTTGTGTCCAGCGTGTGGGAGGGTTTTGCTTTTCAATTTCTCCTTTTGGAGTACTTAGCTGAAAATAAAATAAGCTCTCGGCAGAAGTTTCAGCATGGGCAAATATTCCTCTTAGGCCACAGTAGATGATCAGAAAGCACAAGAGATGGGGGTATGAGTACTGATAGGTGTTCTGCTCTAGCCTGAGCTCAGGCAGATTTTTCTATCCTCTACCTACAAATAACTGGCATTCATAGAGGCATGGCTACATGCCAGGGACGGTCATAAGTATCCCCTGGAAGAGAGCAAGGTAACCCACTCCAGTATTCTTTCCTGGAGAATCCCATGGACAGAGGTGCCTGCAGGCTGCTGTCTATAGAGTCGCAAAAGAGTCGGACACAACTTAGTGACTAAGCAACAATAACAACAACAAGGGCATGTGATTAGTATGATGCCTTAACTGCTATTTCCTCCATTTTTACAGAGAGGAAACTTAGCCTTTGTTGAGTGAAACAACTTTCCCAAGGTCATAGAGTTAGTAAACGGCAGAGATGGGATTAGATTTCAGGTTCCAGGCCCTCTTATTAACACTTCACATGACTCAGTGGTAAAGAATCCGCCTGCCAATGCAGGGGACGTGGGTTTGATCCCTGGTTGGGATGATCTCCTGAAGGAGGAAATGGCAACCCACTCCAGTATTCTTGCCTGGGAAATCCCACGGACAGAGGAGCCTGGTGGGCTACAGTCCGTGAGGTTGCAAACAATCAGATACAACTGAGTGACTAAACAACAGACGACAACAAATAACGCCTATAGATTAAAAAGAAAATTCTCCAATTTATTTATCACTTTAAAATGAGGCTAATAATCACTTTTGTCAAATTCTAAGAAGATTCATAATTGTTTTTTAAATTTAAAGATATCTTCACAATTGCCTTTTGTTGGAAAAGACTGGCTCCATTAATTAATATCTAGTTAAGCAAAATCCAGACATTTAAGTCATCCTCTTTTTTGTTGGATTTGAAACTTTTCGGAAAAATAAGTAAGAAGTTCTTTGCTGAAGAAACACAAAGGAAGAACAGACGGTTTTTATCTGAAAGGGAAATTGCATTTCACAAACGTGTGGACTATGCTTTGAAGTCATTTTTATCCTAACTACCTGTTGGAGAACTCTAACCTCAGCTTCATTTTTTGAAACACTGATGCATTTACCTTTGACGTTGCCGGAGGACAAATTAGAAGGAACAGTTAATGGAAAAATGGGCCCCTTATCTTGTTTCTAAAACATTTTATCCATGTTTCCACCTCTGCCATCCTTTTGAGTCACACCCAACCAGGCTGAATCAAGGTACTCATCACAGATGAATATATAAGCAGATATTTTGGAGGCTGAAATGGAGAGGTAACCGCGGGGCACAGTGGTTATTTATAGTTTCATCTATGAGGCAAGTTATGGGGGAGTTCAGTTGACTGACTATTGAAAATTGCTAAGGAAGCCTGTGGGAGGCCTTTATTTCTCTGCCTGTAGAAATGAATACAGTATTACTGTCTAATTAAGTGTCAGGCAGCACAGTCAAACAGTCCTGTTCTGTGCTGGTGGGTTCCTGTCGGCACAGCCCTCTTTAGGCTACCCATTTTTTCTCCTGCTCCTAGGTAGAGCTAGATTGGAGGATAGAGTAGGCAATATGGTCCTTGGCTCACATCGGGGGTCTCAACAACCTTGCTGTGGAGGGCCGTGACAGAGAAGCTAACAGCGTGGGCGCTCGGATCAAAGGACAGTATCAAATCCCAGCCTCCCCTCCAGTCAGCTGTGTGATCTTGGTCAAGTTTATGGACATGTAAAAGAGAAATAATAATCTCCTGTAGGGTTATAGTTTATCCAAAACAGTAGCTGTAAGGAATCTTATTGTTCTGTAGTTGCTCAATTGTGTCCAACCCTGTGGACTGTAGCCCACCAGGCCCCTCTGTCCATGGGATTTCTCAGGCAAGAATACTGGAGTGGGTTGCTGTTTCCTTCTCCAGGGGATCTTCCTGACCCAGGTATTGAACTTGCGTTTCCAGCACAGCAGGTGAGTTCGTAGCCACTGAGCCACCTGGGAAGGCAGGCAGGCAGTAAATACTCAGGAACAGAAAGGAGGTAGCATTTAGAGAAAGCAGTCCGACTGCCTGCTGAGGGCCTGGAAAGGACCTAAGGTGGTCAAAGGATAATCCAGTGTGGATACCTGAAACACGTTTAAGAAGTCAAAATGCTCAGATGCTGGACTGAGAAGCCTCCACTCCTCTGAGGCTAGCCAGTTTACCAGGGTGGAGGTAGGGCACCGGGGGCAGTGCTGTGCAGTGCTTAAGACACAACCTCTGGGCTCAGGCAGCCAGGCTGAAAACCCGGCTCGGCCCGTATTAGCGGGATGACCTGGAGCAAGTTCCACCATCTCTCTGTGCCTAGGAGCCTGTCTGAAAATGGACGAGCAGTGGCACCTTACTTTAGTGAATACCAGTGGAGGTGATCTGCATAATGGGTGTCCACTGAAATTCACTATGACCAGAAGCGTGCAGCCGTCCCTGTCTTGGTTACTGCCTCATGGACACTAGTTGGTATCGCCTCATGAGACCGCCGTCATCAGCCTCGAGCACGTTCAGGCTCTCCAAGTGTGTTCACATCCCCGGTGTCCTTTGTACCTCAGGTGGTTCCTCCGAGGTCATCAGGGTCTGTTCTGGCAGTCTGGTTTCTTCTCCTGCTGCAGTGTGCCCACCAATACCAAGTTGGCATTAACTTTCCTGGCTTCCTCCCACTGACCTGAAGCCACTGAGAGGCTCTCTTTGTTAATTGGGAGCCATGGGGGTGGATGATGGGCAAGTTACTGACTAGGCTCACCAGAGACAAACACACATCTAGATTTTCCCTAAAACCCAGCCCTGTTGCCGGTCACGATGCTGTGCAACATTCAGGTTTATCTCGGGTGTGTCGATGGGGAGGGCAGTGTCTTAGGCCTTCCTCAGAATAATGTTTTCTTCAGCCTCAGGCAATCAAAAATTTTCATCATCAAGATAGTTTTGTGGGATTCAATTGCCTGCTGTATAGCAGTTTTCCTTTCACCAGAGATAAATGTGTATTTTCAGTTTTTATAAGCTACATGGGATTCACTGGTGCTATAGAAATGCTAAGCCCATAAACATCCTGAGATATAAATCTTGGGAGGTAGGGGGCATCTAGGTTGTTACAGAGGGAACGTCGGACAAGAGGGTTATAGGATCTGAGATGTGGTCCTGGGTTCCTGCTTTTTGGGGCAGGTGACTTAACCTCTCAGTGGCTCAGGGGCTCAATTCCTCAGTTTTGGGATGGGGATAATGAGGTGGTTGTGAGGCAGTTTGTATAAAGGGCGTTGCATAACGCTGGTCACAAAGCAGTCTGTATATGGTCAGGACACCTTTGGAAATATGTTTTTAGTTCAGTGCCTCAGAGGTTCTGAAAGGCTCTGTCCTATGAGAGTTGTGTGTCTTCTCTTGCTTGCAGTTCCCTGGTTGTCGTTATCTTCTTAGAGACAAGTTTTGAAAGGATTCTATGTCCTTATTTTCAAATGGGTATGATCTGGCTATAGGTAGTATCAGTCAGTATTGAAACAAAATTCATTCTTTCCCGACAGCTCGGCAGTATGGAGGGGGCTCTCAAGTAAGAGGGACAGGTTGTAACTTCCCGCAGCTTAGCTTGCTTCTACAGGAGGCCCAGACTGAAGATGTGTGGCCAACTTTGGTCATTCAGACTCACAGGGATTCACTGGAGAATCTGATGGAGTCTGGTGAGAAGCATGGATTGTCTCACCCTAAAAATGTCCAGAGGCACACGGTTTTGCAATTTGTAGACTTGGAGCTGAAAAACCAATTCTCATGTTTCTAAATCTCTGAAGTCTTGAGGTTACAAATCTCTTGTTCTGTTTTAAAACTCAACCTCAGGCTGCTTCTGAATAATCCTGCCTTAGATCTTGTTTTGGGATCAAACAACTGGGATAAACACAGATAGAATTAGGGGCTGGCATACTCTATGCAGGGCTTCTCAGGTGGCTCAGTGGTAAAGAATCTACCTGCCACTGCAGGAGACGCAAGAAACATGGGTGTGGATCCCTGGGTTGAGAATATCCCCTGGAAGAGGGCATGGTAACCCACTCCATTATTCTTGCCTGGAGAATCCCATGGAGAGAGGACCCTGGCAGGCTGCAGTCTATGGGGTGGCAACGAGTCAGAGACAACTGAAGCGACTGAGCATGCGCACATGCATGCTCTCGTGCAAGATAATTCCCTGTTACTCTGAGGGTAATTTTTATGGCAAACAATAAATGTCCTATATAGGTTGCTCTGTTCTCACTCTTTCAGAGTGTCCTTCCTGCCTTTCTGCTCAAAGCCAACTTGGAATCTTTCTTTGAGATCTTCCACTGTCATCACCTCCAAGATATATTCCCGAGTCTTCAGGGAGCACTGGAGTGTCCTTTCTCCGTGCTTCATAGTTATGGCTTCTTAAGAGACAGGAGTTTTTAGTTCAGTGCCTCAGAGGTTCTGAAAGGCTCTGTCCTATGAGAGTTGTGTGTCTTCTCTTGCTTGCAGTTCCCTGGTTGTCGTTATCTTCTTAGAGACAAGTTTTGAAAGGATTCTATGTCCTTATTTTCAAATGGGTATGATCTGGCTATAGGTAGTATCAGTCAGTATTGAAACAAAATTCATTCTTTCCCGACAGCTCGGCAGTATGGAGGGGGCTCTCAAGTAAGAGGGACAGGTTGTAACTTCCCGCAGCTTAGCTTGCTTCTACAGGAGGCCCAGACTGAAGATGTGTGGCCAACTTTGGTCATTCAGACTCACAGGGATTCACTGGAGAATCTGATGGAGTCTGGTGAGAAGCATGGATTGTCTCACCCTAAAAATGTCCAGAGGCACACGGTTTTGCAATTTGTAGACTTGGAGCTGAAAAACCAATTCTCATGTTTCTAAATCTCTGAAGTCTTGAGGTTACAAATCTCTTGTTCTGTTTTAAAACTCAACCTCAGGCTGCTTCTGAATAATCCTGCCTTAGATCTTGTTTTGGGATCAAACAACTGGGATAAACACAGATAGAATTAGGGGCTGGCATACTCTATGCAGGGCTTCTCAGGTGGCTCAGTGGTAAAGAATCTACCTGCCACTGCAGGAGACGCAAGAAACATGGGTGTGGATCCCTGGGTTGAGAATATCCCCTGGAAGAGGGCATGGTAACCCACTCCATTATTCTTGCCTGGAGAATCCCATGGAGAGAGGACCCTGGCAGGCTGCAGTCTATGGGGTGGCAACGAGTCAGAGACAACTGAAGCGACTGAGCATGCGCACATGCATGCTCTCGTGCAAGATAATTCCCTGTTACTCTGAGGGTAATTTTTATGGCAAACAATAAATGTCCTATATAGGTTGCTCTGTTCTCACTCTTTCAGAGTGTCCTTCCTGCCTTTCTGCTCAAAGCCAACTTGGAATCTTTCTTTGAGATCTTCCACTGTCATCACCTCCAAGATATATTCCCCGAGTCTTCAGGGAGCACTGGAGTGTCCTTTCTCCGTGCTTCATAGTGTTGGACAGTCATCTCTCTGTCCCTGCCGGTTCTGCCTCTGCAGATGCAAGAGGTCAACTGTACCACATCATTTTATATAAGGAACTTCAGTATCTGTGGATTGGTTTCTTTTATCAGCAGTGGGGAAGAGGGGGTCCTGGAACCAAGCCCTCAAGGATGCCGAGGAATTGGATACATACGTCTGTCATCACTCCCTGCCGTCGAGTGATTTGTCAGCTCGTATAGAGAGCGATTCCTGCACCTCACTGGGGACCCTCATGTCGGCTTTACTGTCTCACTCATGCCTGTATTGCAGCATTTAGCTCAGGCTGGGGCCTGGAAGATGCTCCCTAACTGTGGGCTGCCTTACCCCCACTGCCCATGTGTTTGTCTGAAGCCTGAGCTTCCTCCCTTTGCCCAGCGCCTGCTGGAACCTCGATGTGTCAGTCTCAGAAATCCATCAGGACGAGCTGCTGCCTGGCTGATCTGAGCCTGTTTGTAAACTTTGTGCAATTCAGATGTAGGAAACAAATAGGATTAATAATACTGGCAGCATGCAGCGACTCCAAGGCTGGTTGCCCCCTGACAATAGGGCAGCCCCATCAGCTCCTACTGCGCTCCAGTGGTTTCCAGAATTCAAGTAATAGAATTTCTACAGTTATGCAACTGCCACTCCCAGGGCCCGGCACATTCATGTATAAATCCGTAATATAGAAGGGTACCTGGCAGAAGGCTTAAAGAATGCACGGTTCGGCTTCCCTGGTTGTCCAGTGGTAGAGAGTCTGCCTCGCACTGCAAGGGGCACCGATTCAATCCCTGGCTCGGAAAGATCCCACATACTGCGGAGTGGCTGGACCACTGTGTCCAGTTATGAGCCAGTGCTCTGGAGCACATGTGCCCAGAGCCGGTGCTCTGCCATGAGAGCAGTCACTGCAATGGGAGGCCCACACATGCCAAAGAATAAAGATAGGTGAAAATAAATATAAATAAAAGAGGCATGATGGGGAAAAGAAAAAAAAGAGAAAGAATGCAGGGTTATGTCAGGTCCTAGGGCCAGCCTTGGCCTTGGGACCAAAAGTACCTGAGCATAGAAAATGGCAATTCTATAGTGTTTTCTCTCTTTTCATTTTTCTTGGGTCAGAATGCAATTTGTGTGGGAGCTGGGGACAAGCCTATGAACGAATACCGGTCTGTCGTGTACTACCAAGTCAAACAGCCTCGGTGGATGGAGACGGTCAAGGTAATAATAATAGTAATACTTACCAATGACAATGACGATAACTCCAAACGTGAATCTAGGGACTCTAAGACACCTCCCTAAGACCTGAAGTAATACCCTATCCTGGGTCTGGCGGTGTGCCCAACAGTGAAAACTGTGGCCCAGTGGAGGAGTGCCCTGTTTCTCGTGCCCACTCTTTTTTTTTTAATTTTGCTTTTGATTTTTACACAGTTTTGTTGTTTACAGATACGTATATTCCCCAGGGCCTGTCCACCATGGAGCTGTCAGGTGGTCTTGTCGACTTTGCCCCAGCCACCAGGCCATGTCGTTCTATTTCATAGTGAGGAGTGACAGAGCTCGGGAGCAAATGCGAAGCTCTAAAAAGCTATTTTCACATGCCTGGAAAATCCCCTATTGGGAGGGTACCTCAGATGGAAATTGCATTAACCACAAAGTGACAGAAACTTTTTGGGAAACAAAGCATGCAGCGACTCCAAGGCTGGTTGCCCCCTGACAATAGGGCAGCCCCATCAGCTCCTACTGCGCTCCAGTGGTTTCCAGAATTCAAGTAATAGAATTTCTACAGTTATGCAACTGCCACTCCCAGGGCCCGGCACATTCATGTATAAATCCGTAATATAGAAGGGTACCTGGCAGAAGGCTTAAAGAATGCACGGTTCGGCTTCCCTGGTTGTCCAGTGGTAGAGAGTCTGCCTCGCACTGCAAGGGGCACCGATTCAATCCCTGGCTCGGAAAGATCCCACATACTGCGGAGTGGCTGGACCACTGTGTCCAGTTATGAGCCAGTGCTCTGGAGCACATGTGCCCAGAGCCGGTGCTCTGCCATGAGAGCAGTCACTGCAATGGGAGGCCCACACATGCCAAAGAATAAAGATAGGTGAAAATAAATATAAATAAAAGAGGCATGATGGGGAAAAGAAAAAAAAGAGAAAGAATGCAGGGTTATGTCAGGTCCTAGGGCCAGCCTTGGCCTTGGGACCAAAAGTACCTGAGCATAGAAAATGGCAATTCTATAGTGTTTTCTCTCTTTTCATTTTTCTTGGGTCAGAATGCAATTTGTGTGGGAGCTGGGGACAAGCCTATGAACGAATACCGGTCTGTCGTGTACTACCAAGTCAAACAGCCTCGGTGGATGGAGACGGTCAAGGTAATAATAATAGTAATACTTACCAATGACAATGACGATAACTCCAAACGTGAATCTAGGGACTCTAAGACACCTCCCTAAGACCTGAAGTAATACCCTATCCTGGGTCTGGCGGTGTGCCCAACAGTGAAAACTGTGGCCCAGTGGAGGAGTGCCCTGTTTCTCGTGCCCACTCTTTTTTTTTTAATTTTGCTTTTGATTTTTACACAGTTTTGTTGTTTACAGATACGTATATTCCCCAGGGCCTGTCCACCATGGAGCTGTCAGGTGGTCTTGTCGACTTTGCCCCAGCCACCAGGCCATGTCGTTCTATTTCATAGTGAGGAGTGACAGAGCTCGGGAGCAAATGCGAAGCTCTAAAAAGCTATTTTCACATGCCTGGAAAATCCCCTATTGGGAGGGTACCTCAGATGGAAATTGCATTAACCACAAATATTTGCATTACCAGATTGTCACGCTAAAGCAGAAGGGAATATTGTACATTAGAAATAGAGTTTGGAATTAATTGGTGAACAGTGAAGCTTGATCACAGCTCCACAGATCTCTGCATTGTGATTAATAGCAGCCTGTGTGCTGACCCCACACTGGAGATGCTCGTAAGGCTTCCCTTGCCGAGGGAGCTGTTCAGACCTCAGTGGTTCCTGCCTCGTCACCTGTATTCGTGTGTTCCCCAGCAGATCTCCCCGTACTCATTCTTCTCAAAGAGGTGCCCTGCCCATCTTCGGGGTCAGAGACCTGTTGGACGAGGTTGCTTTCTCTTCCCTGTGCTCTCTTGCACCTCAGTTATATCTCTCTGTGAGCTCCCACCACACTGTGAAAATTACATGTGGCCCTGTGGAGGCCGGGAGCTCTTTGGATATAGGGACAGTGCCTAACGTCAGCCTGGCCAGTGCCTCACATGATGGTAGCATATTGTCATGATTCCATGTGCAGTGAAAAGATGGGCAGCAGCTACTCAGGTGACTCTTAGCTCTTTTGCTCCGAGGTGCATAAACAAATGGTTTGGGGAGGGGCTCAGATTTTATTCTCTGGAGCAGAAGATGCCCACAGAAAACTCAAGTGGTTTTCTCACAGGGTAGCTAAGCTTCTCCGTCTGGGCCTGAATTTCACAACACAGAGATTGCTGTGGGGCTTTGGGAGTTGGGGTGGTCCAGGCCTAGGCCAGAAGCACCTCCATCAAGGGTGCAGCAGACCACTCACTGGACAGTGAAACCAGGGACTGAGAGGTCTAAGCCCACTGTCCTTGGAGGAACGAGCATCTGTATATAAGCAAAGACGGGAATGAGCCCTAGGAAGTTCTCACAAATGATCAGATTCAAGCACTTTTATTAATTTACATAACTGACAGTCTTCCAGCAAGCCCCCTAATGAGCATTGTTAATTTGCTAAGCCCTGCTGCGATTGCCTGAACTCCTGGAGTGTGTAAGGAAAATGTGCATCGTGCACTTTGCAGTGCATCAAATCCTGCGCTAAAGTTATGTGACTTTTATATCAATTTGGGGAGATTCATTTTTCCTCACTATAATTTACGGACTTCTTTTCATTGGCTGGGAATGCAATTTGCCAAATGGATTACATTTGGTACTTTATTTTCTCTTCATATCTAGTTCTTACGTAATTTATTTACAGTTCATCAGGCTTGATGGATGGGTAATACATCAGCATGCAGCACTCTCAGTTAAATGGTCAGGTTGCCTTTGTGGGGGGCAGGCTGCAGTGGGGAGGGCCATTTAACTCATTGTCTCCTGAGTTCTGGTTTCTGCCTGCTGAGGTGGCTGTCCCTATTGAAGACATGCAGAGGATCCACCTGCGATTCATGTTTCGACATCGGTCATCCCTAGAATGTGAGTACCCAACCACATGGCATCTCTGCAGGCCCATAAGGGGGGAAGGGTGGGATCACTGGGTGGCCCAAGTATCATTTTCTTTCCTGACTTTAACAATGCTGTTTCCAGCTAAAGACAAAGGAGAAAAGAACTTCGCCATGTCCTATGTGAAGTTGATGAAGGAAGATGGGACCACTCTGCACGATGGATGCCATGACTTGGTTGTCTTAAAGGTACCGTGTCTGTGCTGTGCTCAGTTGTGTCCTACTCTTTGTGACCGCATGGGCTGTAGCCCACCAGGCTCCTCTGTCCATGGGTTTCTATAGGCAAGAAGACTGAAGTGGGTGGCCGTTTCCTCCTCCAGGGGATTCTGCCCACCCAGGGATCAAACCAGCGTCCCCTGTTTTGGTGCGGGTTCTTTAGCCTCTGAGGCATCAGGGAAGCCCATGATCTGAGAGGAGCTCTGCAGGGAGGAGCATGTAGGAAGTGAGGGGAGATAGCAGGATTGCTTGGTAACTAAGCACAGGGACCCGGCATCACACACATCAGGGCTTTCCAGCTGTGAGGCCTGTACAAAGTCTTGACTTCTCTTGGCTTCCATGTCCTCATCTGTGAGCCCTCAGTGCGGAATTATGAAAATTATGAATTAGTCCATGTAAATATGACAGTGAGAGGCCTATGGAACTCTCAGTAGGTGAAAGGTTATTGTTACACATAGAATGGACTTTGACTCTGTAAGACACCTGTGGGATGTATAGAAGACCAGCAAGAAATATCTGAGAGAGTTCTCACTGTAGTGAGTGGAAACAGATACTAGAATATAAGGTTCTGATCCTGATCTTGACTAAAGGGAAGTCATCTCACATGTCTTCCCAAGACTTGTTTTCTTTTTCTTAACTGGTGATAATCATCTTTAAGACCAAAAGATGACTCATGCCAAAGAACATGTAGAAGAGTACAGATGTCAGCTGTCATTCTTCTTACATTATGAGACGTGCCCTGTTCTCTAGAAGTGTGGGGTATCTTCCTGATCTCACAGGCATACCTCCCCACAACCCCTCTTGGGACAGCAGTGTGCCTCTGCTGGCACCTGGCTGGAGAGCGAGGGTGTGACTGTGAAACAGGGCAAGGCTGGTGGTCAGCACAGGGATCACACCCTTGCCCTTGGCGGTGTCGTTCTGCCTGTGGTCTGCATGGCAAACGCGGCCTCATTAAAGCTCCATCACATGGTACTCTTCTCTGAGTCTTGGTGACTTTTCCAGAACACCCCTTTTGCTTCTGAATAGCCTCTGTTTTCTCATTTATGATGCATCAAGGTAGTTCTTGGCTTTTAAGCCCTTCTTCCTCAGTAGATTTTGAGTCCCATTTGCAGTCCCACTTGCAGTCAGTTTTCAGTTTAGTCACCTGTGAGGCTGAAATGATGTTCACTAAGGCATACAGAGCTCTGTGTACAGCATCTAGTGCAGAGTATGGGCTCAATAAATGGTGCCTGCTGTAATGCCTACCTCTTGTCATTCATTTTAGCATGCCAAGGGACTTACGTGTCTGTCATTTTACTAAATGTTCTGTATGCATTATGCCATCTAGTCCACTCTTTTGAAGTAGGCAGTATGCTTAATAATCAGTTTAATCATGAGAAAAATGAGACACAGAGAAACCAGGGAATGGATTCAAAATGACACAGACTTGTGAATGGTAGAAAGGGTCTAAATCCCATCACTTTCAGAATCTAGTGCCTTTCCTCCTTTAATCTGATTCCTTATTCCTCTGGTGAGCTTATTTGTATTAAAATCTTGTGAAACTTAGAAAGAATTAAACTATGCTGTTTGGGAATCTTCAGTTCCCTGCTGTGCCATTAATGAAGTCTGTAGAGCCTTCACACCTGTGGATGATCAACCCCTTTCCCTTTATCATAACCTTGTGTTCTCACCTGTTTTGTGGAAAAATAGTCCTCCCTCTCCAGCCAATGTGGACCACTCCTCTGATGATGTTTCTCCCTCTTTCTGGCTCTCCCGACCTGTGGTGTGTGATCTGACCGCTGTGCACTCTGTGTCACGTTGGGGGCGTACCTTTGGCTTGGGGAAGTAACCAGGGTGTTGTTTCCAGGGGGACAGCAAGAAGATGGAGGATGCCAGCTCTTACCTGACTCTTCCCTCTTACCGACATCACGTGGAGAACAAGGGAGCCACCTTGAGTCGAAGCTCCAGTAGTGTTGGGGGGCTCTCTGTCAGCTCCCGGGATGTATTCTCCATTTCTACACTGGTGTGCTCCACAAAGCTCACCCAGAATGGTATTGGAACCATTGAGAGCTGTGTGTGTGTGTGTGTGTGTGTGTTGAGAGCTGTGTGTGTGTGTGTGTGTTGAGAGCTGTGTGTGTGTGTGTATGTGTGTGTGTGTGTGTGTGTGTGTGAATTTAGGCCGGTAATAGTAATTCTGCTTGCCTGGACTCTGTTTTAGTGGGCTTGCTGGGTTTACTGAAGTGGCGTATGAAGCCACAACTGCTACAGGAGAATTTAGAAAAGTTGAAGATTGTTGATGGAGAAGAGGTGGTAAAGGTGAGTGGGACTTCATTTTGCTTGTTTTCATCCACCAGGGGTACAGCTTTAACTCCTGAGGGGCTTCAGGGGAGAGATGAAGTGTTGAGGGAGATAGGACAACTTTTCTTCTGACCAAGGGAGACTGTGTCCCAAGTTGGCATTAGAAACATTTACTGAGAAAGCCAGGGGATGATGTGGTTCAGGGATGCTGCATTGTTGAGCCGGAGAAAAACATGACTGTGCTCAGTCTCTAGAAATAGATCAGCATTGGTGTAGGTCCCAGCTCAGCCACTTGCCAACTCATGTGACAGTATTATCAATATGACATATTTGGCAGGATTGTTACGAGATACATATTTTAAACTTACTCAGCAAGTCTCTGACACATAATGTACAATAATTGAACTAAAGCATATGAAGCACACATTGTTTCAGAAGAGTGGATAAATACAGGGTGGTATTTATCAGAAAGAAGTGGCTAATATTTTTGTTGTAAGTTACTATAGTTGCATGATTTCTGAATATTATCTACATGTTGCTATAGAAATAAACAGTATTGTTTCTATTTCTTTGAGAAACTTAGGACTAAACATGAGAAAAGGAAAGACACCAGTGCTCACATTTTAAGTGAAACAAGCAGGAGACAATGTAGATGTTAGATGTTTTGTTGTGTCTATGTGGTGGTGGAGAATACAGTGTCTGAAGTACAGATCTACTTAAGCAACCCTCTCTCCAGCACTATGAATTGGGACAAGTGTTTCTCAGAGGTCTCCGTGATCTTGTTTCCATCAGGAACTTAGTACAGCTGAAAATTCTGAGACTGAACATTTGTTATGTAGTAGTTCTGTGTTTTGACTGTATGAAATATTGACCCATCTCTTAGCGGGGAGAGTTACAAGTTTGAGTTAATTGCCCGTACATGGAGAAGCAGTGGTCAAATTTCCAGATTAATGCTTTAATTGTGTACCATTGATCCACCTCTCCCGTTCAGCAATGGCAGGGAAATTCTCTGGACATCCTTTTACAAGGTCTATCACTTTTAGGCAGCCTGGAAAAGTCATCTGAAAGGGAATTCTGTTGTCTCCCTTTTGCATTCTGTTTTTCATTTTATCAAAAACTTGTTATTGACATACACTTTACATATAGTAGTGCTTATTTTAGGAGTACAGACCACTTAACTTAAAAGTATAGTTCAGTGAATTTTTACACACATTCACAACTGTATACCACCACCTAGATCAAGATGGAGAACATTTTTATCAATGCAGTAGATTCTCTTGTGCCCCCTCAGTCAGTAACCCACTCAAGGATAACCATTAAGCTTCTAAGCTGACTGCCATCATCATAGATGGATTTTTGTCTTTTATTGATTTTCATAAAAATAGAGTGATGATAAATGTACATTTTGTGTCTGACTTATCTGACTCCGCACAATGCTCACAAGAGTTAATAGTCATCTTTCCGCCTTGAAGTAGTTTGCTCATTTTTGTTGCTGTGGCATATTCTGTAATGTGAAAATACCACCCTGTATTTATCCACTCTGCTGAAGATGGATGACTGGGGTTGGTCCAATCGATAAACAGTTGTTTAAATATAAATACAGGGTGGTATTTATCAGAAAGAAGTGGCTAATATTTTTGTTGTAAGTTACTATAGTTGCATGATTTCTGAATATTATCTACATGTTGCTATAGAAATAAACAGTATTGTTTCTATTTCTTTGAGAAACTTAGGACTAAACATGAGAAAAGGAAAGACACCAGTGCTCACATTTTAAGTGAAACAAGCAGGAGACAATGTAGATGTTAGATGTTTTGTTGTGTCTATGTGGTGGTGGAGAATACAGTGTCTGAAGTACAGATCTACTTAAGCAACCCTCTCTCCAGCACTATGAATTGGGACAAGTGTTTCTCAGAGGTCTCCGTGATCTTGTTTCCATCAGGAACTTAGTACAGCTGAAAATTCTGAGACTGAACATTTGTTATGTAGTAGTTCTGTGTTTTGACTGTATGAAATATTGACCCATCTCTTAGCGGGGAGAGTTACAAGTTTGAGTTAATTGCCCGTACATGGAGAAGCAGTGGTCAAATTTCCAGATTAATGCTTTAATTGTGTACCATTGATCCACCTCTCCCGTTCAGCAATGGCAGGGAAATTCTCTGGACATCCTTTTACAAGGTCTATCACTTTTAGGCAGCCTGGAAAAGTCATCTGAAAGGGAATTCTGTTGTCTCCCTTTTGCATTCTGTTTTTCATTTTATAAAAAACTTGTTATTGACATACACTTTACATATAGTAGTGCTTATTTTAGGAGTACAGACCACTTAACTTAAAAGTATAGTTCAGTGAATTTTTACACACATTCACAACTGTATACCACCACCTAGATCAAGATGGAGAACATTTTTATCAATGCAGTAGATTCTCTTGTGCCCCCTCAGTCAGTAACCCACTCAAGGATAACCATTAAGCTTCTAAGCTGACTGCCATCATCATAGATGGATTTTTGTCTTTTATTGATTTTCATAAAAATAGAGTGATGATAAATGTACATTTTGTGTCTGACTTATCTGACTCCGCACAATGCTCACAAGAGTTAATAGTCATCTTTCCGCCTTGAAGTAGTTTGCTCATTTTTGTTGCTGTGGCATATTCTGTAATGTGAAAATACCACCCTGTATTTATCCACTCTGCTGAAGATGGATGACTGGGGTTGGTCCAAGTTCTGGCTCTTGTGAGAAAGGCACTTGGCCTTCCCAAACATGGCACAGAACGTGTGCCCTCCTTCTCCTGGGTGGACACAGCGGAGGGGGACTCCTGCATCACCTGCACCTTTCTTACAAGACCTCTATTATGTCGCCCAGTTTCTCCAGGACACTCTGGATGCTCTCTTCAACATCATGATGGAGCATTCTCAAAGTAATGAGTATGACATCCTCGTCTTTGATGCTCTGGTAAGAGAGGGGGCAGTGTTGAGGGACATTAGGCATTAACACTGGGTCTCACTGTGAGAACATGGAGAATTTATGGCTCAGGTGGCCCTTTCCATGAATCTCTGGAGACATTGTAACATTCAGCAACCAGACCAATAAAGGAGTTCCTACTTTTCCTGTTAGTTTTGAGCAGATTTGAAAGCACAGACGGGAATTAAAATGGGAGTATTTAAGTGTTGATGGTGGATTGGCCCTGGCTGAAAGTACATGAAGCTGTATATTATGCATATTCACTTTGGCTATGCATGAATTCTGGGAGTGAGTCCTTGGTCAGGTTGTAAAGTATCCCAAATATTCCCTAACTCTTTTTTACCTTCTTCCTTCTCATAATCTCCAGCTGAGCAGTCAGTATGCTCCTCCTGCCTTCCTAGACCGTCTTATAGTGGGCTGGGTAGGTGATCCTGTGAAAACGCTTGTTATTACAACACTTTACATATAGTAGTGCTTATTTTAGGAGTACAGACCACTTAACTTAAAAGTATAGTTCAGTGAATTTACACACATTCACAACTGTATACCACCACCTAGATCAAGATGGAGAACATTTTTATCAATGCAGTAGATTCTCTTGTGCCCCCTCAGTCAGTAACCCACTCAAGGATAACCATTAAGCTTCTAAGCTGACTGCCATCATCATAGATGGATTTTTGTCTTTTATTGATTTTCATAAAAATAGAGTGATGATAAATGTACATTTTGTGTCTGACTTATCTGACTCCGCACAATGCTCACAAGAGTTAATAGTCATCTTTCCGCCTTGAAGTAGTTTGCTCATTTTTGTTGCTGTGGCATATTCTGTAATGTGAAAATACCACCCTGTATTTATCCACTCTGCTGAAGATGGATGACTGGGGTTGGTCCAAGTTCTGGCTCTTGTGAGAAAGGCACTTGGCCTTCCCAAACATGGCACAGAACGTGTGCCCTCCTTCTCCTGGGTGGACACAGCGGAGGGGGACTCCTGCATCACCTGCACCTTTCTTACAAGACCTCTATTATGTCGCCCAGTTTCTCCAGGACACTCTGGATGCTCTCTTCAACATCATGATGGAGCATTCTCAAAGTAATGAGTATGACATCCTCGTCTTTGATGCTCTGGTAAGAGAGGGGGCAGTGTTGAGGGACATTAGGCATTAACACTGGGTCTCACTGTGAGAACATGGAGAATTTATGGCTCAGGTGGCCCTTTCCATGAATCTCTGGAGACATTGTAACATTCAGCAACCAGACCAATAAAGGAGTTCCTACTTTTCCTGTTAGTTTTGAGCAGATTTGAAAGCACAGACGGGAATTAAAATGGGAGTATTTAAGTGTTGATGGTGGATTGGCCCTGGCTGAAAGTACATGAAGCTGTATATTATGCATATTCACTTTGGCTATGCATGAATTCTGGGAGTGAGTCCTTGGTCAGGTTGTAAAGTATCCCAAATATTCCCTAACTCTTTTTTACCTTCTTCCTTCTCATAATCTCCAGCTGAGCAGTCAGTATGCTCCTCCTGCCTACCTAGACCGTCTTATAGTGGGCGGTGTACCATTCAGATCTGTCTTCTTTCCATCTTTCAAAATGGCCTTTTTCTCCTCTTGCTGTACCAACTCACATCCTTTCAGTGTCCTGTGAAAATAAACATAAGACACATCCACATTAAGGTGTCAGTGACCAGCAAAGTATGAATGTGTCAACCCTCTGTGTCAGTGATGTTTATATTTTTAAAGGGCTTTCTTGGAGATAATTGTGACCTAATCCAGTGCTTCCCAAGAGGGCTTCCTCTAAAGCTTGCCTTAAGGAGAAATGCTTCCTGACAAGAAGATCCTTTGATTAGAGAACTCAGGAAAGTGCCCAACTCTCTTTGAGAGTTACAGTGCCCATAAGTATGTACACGGCTCTGATAAGTCCTGCAATAAAGAAGGCAATCTAAAGTTGATAACGTGAGATTCCTTGAACTTGCCAGACCATGAAACCCTTTTACTGTATAAAACCCTTCATGAAACACATTTTAGAAGAGATGCTACCATAATAAAAAGGACTAAAGATAAATTAGTGACCTAACTCCTGGGCAAAATAATTTAATAGGGATGTAGTTGTGCCATGTGAATATGATGTTCTATCCTGGGTCTGCCCCCAAAACACTGATTCCTTGCCTCTTCCTCAAGATCTACATAATAGGACTCATTGCTGACCGGAAATTCCAGCATTTTAACGCTGTTCTGGAAGCTTACATTCAGCAGCATTTCAGTGCTACCCTTGCTTACAAGTAAGTAACTGTGGATCTCCTACTTGTCCTGCCAGGGTGCCTAGGTCACTAGAAATGTGAATCGCTTCTTTTTGTCACCAGCCTGTTTGAGTTCCACCTTTTCAGACAAAACCCAATCTGTTCTGTGTTCTTTGGATTAAATAAAATATACAGGGCTTCCTGGCTGAAAGTACATGAAGCTGTATATTATGCATATTCACTTTGGCTATGCATGAATTCTGGGAGTGAGTCCTTGGTCAGGTTGTAAAGTATCCCAAATATTCCCTAACTCTTTTTTACCTTCTTCCTTCTCATAATCTCCAGCTGAGCAGTCAGTATGTTCCTCCTGCCTACCTAGACCGTCTTATAGTGGGCGGTGTACCATTCAGATCTGTCTTCTTTCCATCTTTCAAAATGGCCTTTTTCTCCTCTTGCTGTACCAACTCACATCCTTTCAGTGTCCTGTGAAAATAAACATAAGACACATCCACATTAAGGTGTCAGTGACCAGCAAAGTATGAATGTGTCAACCCTCTGTGTCAGTGATGTTTATATTTTTAAAGGGCTTTCTTGGAGATAATTGTGACCTAATCCAGTGCTTCCCAAGAGGGCTTCCTCTAAAGCTTGCCTTAAGGAGAAATGCTTCCTGACAAGAAGATCCTTTGATTAGAGAACTCAGGAAAGTGCCCAACTCTCTTTGAGAGTTACAGTGCCCATAAGTATGTACACGGCTCTGATAAGTCCTGCAATAAAGAAGGCAATCTAAAGTTGATAACGTGAGATTCCTTGAACTTGCCAGACCATGAAACCCTTTTACTGTATAAAACCCTTCATGAAACACATTTTAGAAGAGATGCTACCATAATAAAAAGGACTAAAGATAAATTAGTGACCTAACTCCTGGGCAAAATAATTTAATAGGGATGTAGTTGTGCCATGTGAATATGATGTTCTATCCTGGGTCTGCCCCCAAAACACTGATTCCTTGCCTCTTCCTCAAGATCTACATAATAGGACTCATTGCTGACCGGAAATTCCAGCATTTTAACGCTGTTCTGGAAGCTTACATTCAGCAGCATTTCAGTGCTACCCTTGCTTACAAGTAAGTAACTGTGGATCTCCTACTTGTCCTGCCAGGGTGCCTAGGTCACTAGAAATGTGAATCGCTTCTTTTTGTCACCAGCCTGTTTGAGTTCCACCTTTTCAGACAAAACCCAATCTGGTCTGTGTTATTTGGATTAAATAAAAATATACAGGGCTTCCCTGGTGGTCCAGAGGTAAAGAGTTCACCTTGCAGTGCAAAGGGCAGTGGTTCGATCCCTGGCCGGGGAAGCTCCCACATGCTGAGGACAGGCTGGGATGGTGTGTCCAATTACAAGCCAGCCTCTGGAGCGTACGCACCCAGAGCCAGTGCTCTGCAGCAAGAGAGCCCACTGTGATGGGAGACCCACACAGGCCAAAGAACAAAGATGGATGAAAATAAATACATAAAAAGCCAATAAATGAGGCCAAAATTAAAAAATATATATATGCAAACTCATAGGCTGGTATGAATATTTTACGGTGGCAGAAGTACATGGCAATATTGGCTCATTCATTCAGCTATCATTTATTGAGCAGCTACTTGTGATCAACTCTGGGATTCAAAGGCTAGAGAGAAGAAAGTGAATATGGCAAGTAGCTTAGCATAGCCGGTGTACAGAGGGCTGAGACCCTGTACAGAGACCTTTGATCTCAGACCCTCAGAGATCAGAGATGATGCTGGGGGAGGGGAGGCCCATTGACGAAGGAGCCTGGAGAAGCAGGCCAAGTAGTTTGAAGTCTACCCTGCTGGTAATAAAGAAACATGGAAAGTTTCCAAGCAAAGATGCTCCATGATATACAAGAACATTTTCTAAGGGAAATCAAAGGCTGAAAAGAACATCACCACCACCACCATCCCTACTCACATTCTCATTGTGACTAGTTTTCCCAGTCAAAAGACTTTTTTCCATTGGTTTTTCCTTTGCTGGCTTTTTATGGGCAGGAAATACTTATTCATTCCCTGTATTAAATGTATACTTTTAAGCAGAGTTATTTTTATGATGCAAATGAGTGCGTGAGCTTGGCTATACTACCACCTTTAACCTTTGATTGAATGCCTTGTAATTTACCAAGCAAACTAATTACCATGCTGTGGGCTGAAAAGAGATACATTTTGAAAATATAATCCCTTATTCAGGAAACTCATGACGGTACTGAAGACATACTTGGACACCTCCAGCAGAGGAGAGCAATGTGAGCCGATTCTGAGAACGCTGAAAGCGTTGGAATATGTATTCAAATTCATTGTTCGGTCGAGGACATTATTTTCACAGTGAGTACTTATTATGTAAGACTGATTGATTAGGTCTGCAATTCCTCTGGGACACAACAGTCTTCGTGCCATTGGAGAAAGTCTTTCACAGAATTACAGCCAGCCATTGATCAAAAACAGCTTAAAAATCCAACTTGGAGAGTTATGAATAGGTAGTAATTGTTCCAAGTTCACGTGGAGAGAAAAAAGAAATCATGTGTTGAAGAGTTACGCTTCCTCCAGTGAATCTGATTTGTGATTTGAGGCTCTTCTGCATTTCACCTAACATCCTTCATTTGATCTGAGATATGGTGAAAACTTTCCAGGAATCTATATTCCATGGGGCTGGGGAAGCAGAGCTCAGAAAATCTGACATTTATTTGGCTCTAGGAGGATGTGCATGACAAATGAGCTGGTATTTGCAGTTGACCTGCGTGTCTGTGAAATCCTAATGGCCAAAAAGGGAGCTGGTATGTTGGAGCACCCAAGAGATTTGATATATGATGGTCAGTATCACAGAGGTTAGCTGCCCTTTTAAAAGACTTTAGAGATGGAGTCATACCAATGCAATCTTCAAAACAGCAATTTATGTTCATACTGGCTACAAGGCAGTTAGGCAGTAGATTGCGTGTATGTATGACCAGGTTGGCCATGTGTTATGGGAAATAAAAAGAAGCATACAGAAAACATACTGCCCAGATTCTTACCAAGTGGACTTTATTTTGCATTATGGAAAAATCTCAAGAGTAGTATGGCTGGATCCAGATGCTTGGTGCCATTCAGGTAGTTTCTGTCTCTCCAGATCTTGGCTCTGCTTTCCTTTTGTTGATTGTCTTCTGAGGCAAGTTGTCCAATGTGGAAGCTACCAGAACCTCAGATTCACAGTCTACCAGCTTAAGCAACTCTAGGTTCCTTGTTCTACCAAAATCCTGTGCCAAGAATTGTCTTGATCACATGTCAAGATCTTAAATAGTATGACCACAGGAATGAATGTAGAGTTTGTGTGCTTATGGTCCCATGTCTGCTTCTGGAGCCATGGGTCATGTCAACAACTTATGGTATGAACTTGTTTACTTGGAGGGATTGTGTTCCTTCCCACTGCCCACAAGTAGAAGTCTGTAAATCATCATTCTAACCAAGACACTGGATGAGTTATGGAAGCTTCATAGTTAAAGGCAGCTGAAATGGATGATCATTTAGATTTTCCTTTTTAAGACTGATTGATTAGGTCTGCAATTCCTCTGGGACACAACAGTCTTCGTGCCATTGGAGAAAGTCTTTCACAGAATTACAGCCAGCCATTGATCAAAAACAGCTTAAAAATCCAACTTGGAGAGTTATGAATAGGTAGTAATTGTTCCAAGTTCACGTGGAGAGAAAAAAGAAATCATGTGTTGAAGAGTTACGCTTCCTCCAGTGAATCTGATTTGTGATTTGAGGCTCTTCTGCATTTCACCTAACATCCTTCATTTGATCTGAGATATGGTGAAAACTTTCCAGGAATCTATATTCCATGGGGCTGGGGAAGCAGAGCTCAGAAAATCTGACATTTATTTGGCTCTAGGAGGATGTGCATGACAAATGAGCTGGTATTTGCAGTTGACCTGCGTGTCTGTGAAATCCTAATGGCCAAAAGGAGCTGGTATGTTGGAGCACCCAAGAGATGTGAGATATGAGGGTCAGTATCACAGAGGTTAGCTGCCCTTTTAAAAGACTTTAGAGATGGAGTCATACCAATGCAATCTTCAAAACAGCAATTTATGTTCATACTGGCTACAAGGCAGTTAGGCAGTAGATTGCGTGTATGTATGACCAGGTTGGCCATGTGTTATGGGAAATAAAAAGAAGCATACAGAAAACATACTGCCCAGATTCTTACCAAGTGGACTTTATTTTGCATTATGGAAAAATCTCAAGAGTAGTATGGCTGGATCCAGATGCTTGGTGCCATTCAGGTAGTTTCTGTCTCTCCAGATCTTGGCTCTGCTTTCCTTTTGTTGATTGTCTTCTGAGGCAAGTTGTCCAATGTGGAAGCTACCAGAACCTCAGATTCACAGTCTACCAGCTTAAGCAACTCTAGGTTCCTTGTTCTACCAAAATCCTGTGCCAAGAATTGTCTTGATCACATGTCAAGATCTTAAATAGTATGACCACAGGAATGAATGTAGAGTTTGTGTGCTTATGGTCCCATGTCTGCTTCTGGAGCCATGGCTCATGTCAACAACTTATGGTATGAACTTGTTTACTTGGAGGGATTGTGTTCCTTCCCACTGCCCACAAGTAGAAGTCTGTAAATCATCATTCTAACCAAGACACTGGATGAGTTATGGAAGCTTCATAGTTAAAGGCAGCTGAAATGGATGATCATTTGAGATTTTCCTTTTTAGGAGAATTCTTTGATATTTCAGCTGATGAATAGAAAGAGATGAGTGTCTTGAACCATGTCACAAAGCACATGGCACTTAAGCTATTCTAAAGGTGAAAGATCTGTTTCAGTTCCTCTATTTTGTCAGATAGTCAAGGCATAGACCAGATATTGAAGTCTGAAGGGTGTTCTTCCAAGTATAGGAGACATTTGTCTATCATTTGAAAGCCAGTAGGGGACAATTATGAATCTTGGAGGTTTTCAAGGATTCAAACATTGTAATTCCAGATTAGGCCATGATATCTTATCCCATCTCCAAATGAGAACTTCAGATCTACAAGAACATTTTTCATGTTCTTCAAGAACATGTTCACATAAGATGTGAACATATGTGTCATATCTTATGCCTCAGTTTATCCTTTTGATTTATTTCTCTTCTGTCCGTTCATCCATCTATCCCTTCCTCCCTCCCTCTCTCCTCATTTTACCTCTCTTAATCTTCGTCTCTTTTCTCCAGTGAAACACAGGGCTTTGTGCATTTGCTTTCTTCTTTTCCATCTGAAGGCATGTCCTCTTGCAGAGGCCCCTGCTCTTCATTCAGTATAAATTCAGTGCTATTGGAACTCTAAATGATTCTGGGCTTCTTAAGGAGTTGGATAATGTGTTATTCTCTGCTGTGCTTCCAGTATGGTATATATAGAACATAACTGACCCTCCAGAAATGCCTGTTGGATGAAGTGCATTTGGGGCTAGATGGTGTCTCTAAGGTGACCTATACATAATCTTGAATCCTTTCTCATGAACAGAAACATAGGCTGACCAGCAAGGAGTGTCTAGGACCTTATGCTGAGGGAAGGTAGGTCTTGCTCATTCTAGACTCTTTCATGGTGGATTCTCTTCAATGGAGCTTCAAGGACATTGGGAAGTGATGGTGGTTATTTTCACAAACTAAGAAGGCATTTTATTTGGGAATGGTAGATAGATGTTTCAATGCTTTGAGAATTCTAAGCCAGCTGGTGGGAAATCGTTAATATAATTATTGCTTTGGGAGCTTATTGTGTCTGGTATTGTGTTCCTGTTTCCTGTTATTCCTTTGTCTTCTTTTCTCCTGTGCATAGTCACAGCTGATCCATTCGTTGTTCCCTGCCATCTTTTCTTTGCGCATACTGCACAAACATTTACAAGGGCTAGGGATTTTCCTGTATCAATGTGCAGGATGCAGTTGGGTAAGAGAGGGAGAAAACTTGTTAAGAAGGACTGAGACTTTTTAAAGGACTGCTCGTGTCTATCACATAGCCAAAGAAAATGATATTCCTTTCCCCTCTTCTTGTGTCACTAGCTCCTGAGTCAAAGTCCAGGGGGTGTCTCTGGCAGTTGCCACGGAAGCTCGCAGAGTAGGTTTGAGCTTCTGGCAGAGGGAGAAATACAGAGAATTCTAAACTGTAGGAAATGTGTCCAGAAATGCTGAGTGGCCATAAATAGGACCAATCTCCACTGGGCTTTTCTTCAACAACTGGACCCCTGGGAGGTATAGTACACAGTGAGGAATATTCCGAAGGAGCTGAAGTGATTCTGTTCTAGGCACCGAGCTTCTTCACAAAACCCCTTGCAGTGCCTTTCATTTGGAAGCTCAGCCAGCCAGCTGAGCAGATCCCTAGGGTTTCTGAGCCTGTAGAATTCGAGTCTGCAGTAGCCTCTGCTTCCCTGATCCGTGTGATGGACATTCCAGGAAGAGCTCCCTTTCCTGTGGCCAGGCATATAAAATGAGACTGCAGAGCGTTTGTGAGCCAGACTTCTCAAATGAGAGAGGATCAAGAGCCCAGGCCTGCAACAGCACTGACTTCTGCGTGTCTGTGCTTCTTACAAAACTAGCCCTGCCGTGGGCTTGAGAACAGGGAGATGCGTGGAATGTGGTTATGTTCACGCTGTCCTGGGCAGTGTTGGCTCAGTGATGGTCAGTGCTCACCCTAGACACTTCCGTCCCCATGAGCACCTGACCTAGTGAGAGACCCAGACTCTCTGAGCCTCGGTGTCCTCATCCACGACTGAGGATAAACCAGCTTTTAGTGTTTTGATTATGAAATGAGATTTTATGTGCTGTTTCCATGTGGTATCTAATATTTACTTCGCAAGCAAAATAAATCTGTTAGCTGCTCTCATGTTTTCACCTAGGAGAGGCAGGAAGAGTGCTTGTTTCAAAAACTCAAATTTAAATTGGAAAGTGGAAGTTTTACTGTCTAGATCCATGCTCAGAATTAGGCTTACTGTTCATGCTGTATAAAACATTTCTTGCTCTTTAATTTTTAGGAGGAGGAACACATCTACCGGGTGTCAGTGCTTTTCAAAGACTTCAGTGGAGGGGCTATTTACGGCCCCATGAATTCACCTGGGCCTCTTGCTGGGCCCTGCTGTGTCTGCAGTGCTCAGTCTCCCTGTCTGTGTGTCAGGCTTTGGCCCAAGCAGCTGTGTACCCAGCTCTCTCTGTTCCCTGCCTGCTCCACCTGTCTTTTCCTTTGCATCATGCCTTCTGCTTTCATTACAGACCTGCTTAGTTCTTGCTTCCTACTCCTCCTCCATGCTGGCCCTCTCCGAGGGCTGGTCTACTGGCACATGCTCCTTCTTCACCATGCGCATCTATACCCTTGGCTGGAGAGGCAGTCTGCTCAGGGTTTAAAGGCACTGTGTCCAGAGCTAGGCTGCTTGTGTTTGAACTGCACATTTGAATCCCACCACTACCAAATACTAAGGTTTATGACCTTGGACAGATTGCTGAATCTGCCCAAAGCTCAGTTTCCTTGCATGTGAAACAGGCATATACGGAACAGGGAACAAGCCTTGCAGGGTGGCTGCGTAGTTGGATAAACTCATGGGAGTCAGGCAGGTGGCAGGTGGCATGAAGAGCTCCCTTTCCTGTGGCCAGGCATATAAAATGAGACTGCAGAGCGTTTGTGAGCCAGACTTCTCAAATGAGAGAGGATCAAGAGCCCAGGCCTGCAACAGCACTGACTTCTGCGTGTCTGTGCTTCTTACAAAACTAGCCCTGCCGTGGGCTTGAGAACAGGGAGATGCGTGGAATGTGGTTATGTTCACGCTGTCCTGGGCAGTGTTGGCTCAGTGATGGTCAGTGCTCACCCTAGACACTTCCGTCCCCATGAGCACCTGACCTAGTGAGAGACCCAGACTCTCTGAGCCTCGGTGTCCTCATCCACGACTGAGGATAAACCAGCTTTTAGTGTTTTGATTATGAAATGAGATTTTATGTGCTGTTTCCATGTGGTATCTAATATTTACTTCGCAAGCAAAATAAATCTGTTAGCTGCTCTCATGTTTTCACCTAGGAGAGGCAGGAAGAGTGCTTGTTTCAAAAACTCAAATTTAAATTGGAAAGTGGAAGTTTTACTGTCTAGATCCATGCTCAGAATTAGGCTTACTGTTCATGCTGTATAAAACATTTCTTGCTCTTTAATTTTTAGGAGGAGGAACACATCTACCGGGTGTCAGTGCTTTTCAAAGACTTCAGTGGAGGGGCTATTTACGGCCCCATGAATTCACCTGGGCCTCTTGCTGGGCCCTGCTGTGTCTGCAGTGCTCAGTCTCCCTGTCTGTGTGTCAGGCTTTGGCCCAAGCAGCTGTGTACCCAGCTCTCTCTGTTCCCTGCCTGCTCCACCTGTCTTTTCCTTTGCATCATGCCTTCTGCTTTCATTACAGACCTGCTTAGTTCTTGCTTCCTACTCCTCCTCCATGCTGGCCCTCTCCGAGGGCTGGTCTACTGGCACATGCTCCTTCTTCACCATGCGCATCTATACCCTTGGCTGGAGAGGCAGTCTGCTCAGGGTTTAAAGGCACTGTGTCCAGAGCTAGGCTGCTTGTGTTTGAACTGCACATTTGAATCCCACCACTACCAAATACTAAGGTTTATGACCTTGGACAGATTGCTGAATCTGCCCAAAGCTCAGTTTCCTTGCATGTGAAACAGGCATATACGGAACAGGGAACAAGCCTTGCAGGGTGGCTGCGTAGTTGGATAAACTCATGGGAGTCAGGCAGGTGGCACAGGGCCTGTTGCATGGCAAGCTCCCCTTAGCTGTGATTACCTGCCAAGTGCACGTCACCTGTTACCTCCATCAGCCCTCACACAGTGCTCATCTCCTGACCTCGTCTCCTCTCTCACTCCATGCCAGCCTCACAGGCCTTCCTGCTGTGCCACAATGCAGCACCCTTCCCCAGACACCCGCTTGCTCACCCCTTGACCTCTCTTACAGCTTTATTCAACTCCTTCTTCACTCCCTTATGTACGATGGCAACCTCTGCCCCTGGCACTTTTGATTGTCCTCTTGTTCACTCTGCTTTTTGTCGTTTTTCCTCCTTGTGGAACTAATGACATGCTAACATACAATAATATGCTATGACATTCTCGCCCTCTTCCTGCTAGAGTGTCAGTCCCCTGAGTCTTTGACTATTCTGTGCCGCGTTCTAAGCACTGAGAACAGCACCCAGCACTTAATAGGTGTGCTCAGTCATGTCCGATCCTTTGTGACCCTATGACTGTAGCCCACCAGGCTCCTCTAGGCAAAAATACTGGAGTGGGTTTGCATGCCTTCCTCTAGATGTTCTTCCTGACCAGGGATCAAACCCCTGTCTCCTGCATCGGCAAGTGGATTCTTTACCATTAGCACCACCTGGGAAGCCCCGCATAGTAGGCACTCCTTCAGTAAGAAATGGGATAGCACATCTATCCCCTTTCACAAATGAGGCTGAGGCTCGATTCAAGCGCAAAGTTCACACAGCTAAGCATCAGTAGGGCAAGCTTCACGTTCTACTTCATCCGATTGAGCAGATTCAGGATCTGAAACTGGACCATCCATTTGTGAAGTGGAACTGGCCAGGAGGGGCTGTTCTGAGAGGGAGCAGCTCCAGCTGGAAGGGTCAGCTTGCTGTGAGCTGCTGAGAGATGCACGTCTGTATGGTGTAGGTGCCACCGCCATCCCTAAGCACAGCAGGACTCCAGAGAAGAGAGTGATGACTTGGAGCAGGAGTTGTCAGGAAGGGTGTCTACACCAGTATGGTGAAGCTGTCCCTGCTACAATGGCTTTGTCCCTGTGCCCTCCTAAAAACAAAGGAAAGCTGATATGGGGTTGGCCCAGCTGAGCTCACACCCCTTGGAAACAAGTCACTGGGAAGGGAAAGAGGAAGGTGCTGAGTAGCCTAGGGAGCAGCAGCATTTCCAGGAGTCCTGTTCCCAGCCCTCCCCTGGGGCCTGGGAAGGCTGGCCACGGCAGGCACAGTGTCATTCGCCTGCACTGGGGCTGCTGCTCCATTCACGCAGGCTCAGAGGAGCAGGGTTCTCATCTCCAGCAGCCGCCCCCAATCAGGTTGTGCTCACCCAGGGCCAGGCATCCTTGCTGTTTCTCTGATTGCCTTCAGCAGCAGATGATTCGATGCTCTCTGATTCTCGCTTTTGCCTTTTCATTTTGCATCTTGCTTTATTCCACCTATCCTGGCCTCCCTCCCCTATCCACCCGCCTCTACCTCATCTTTCCACAGGTTCAATTTCTTCTTATGTAAATATTATGTACTAGTTTATCCTCCAGGTCATGAATATGTTAGAGAGCAAGGTTGTCTTGCATTAAGCTCAGGCATGCCCAGTGTAGCCTGCAGTCAGATGGAATACATGAGCCTCTGCCTTTTTAAACAAATATGAATTTAACTCGAAGGTACTTGCCAGTGTGATTTGTTTTCATTGTTCATGTATGAATAAATATTAAAATGTAATCATCTGTTTATGCTGAAGATGGGTCAGAATGCTGGTCATATTGCTATGCCTGTTTCTCCTGCATGTAATATGTTTGCATGTTAATGCCATTTATTCCTGTGTAAGCTTTGGTTTTCGGCTTTGAATCTAATTTCACTTTTTGATGACAGTAATGACTCAGTAAACTGCACGATTGCAGTTAATGGAATTATTTTATGATAACAGTAACTTGGCCTCAGATCAGGATGGAAAACTGTCATCAAAGGGATGTAGTCAAACAGTTACTTTTCTTTAATTTATTATCTATTTTATGAGTTGCTACAGGGCAGAGGGGAAGGTACCAGTCTGTTTCTTACAAACATATGTGAAAGCACTTTGTACATCATTTAGTTGTCCTTATTATAACATGAAATTGCACATACACATGCACTTTTAAACAGCCTTCTTTCCCCTTTGCATGTGGAGATAATGATAAACTTTTACTGAGCACCTATTATGTGCGAGGGACTTTGTTAAGTGTGGGGAATGCTGAAATTAATGTCAGACTTCCTGAAGTAGCAGGAGATAAGTGGGAAAGAAAGACATGCCTTCCAGGAGTCCTGTTCCCAGCCCTCCCCTGGGGCCTGGGAAGGCTGGCCACGGCAGGCACAGTGTCATTCGCCTGCACTGGGGCTGCTGCTCCATTCACGCAGGCTCAGAGGAGCAGGGTTCTCATCTCCAGCAGCCGCCCCCAATCAGGTTGTGCTCACCCAGGGCCAGGCATCCTTGCTGTTTCTCTGATTGCCTTCAGCAGCAGATGATTCGATGCTCTCTGATTCTCGCTTTTGCCTTTTCATTTTGCATCTTGCTTTATTCCACCTATCCTGGCCTCCCTCCCCTATCCACCCGCCTCTACCTCATCTTTCCACAGGTTCAATTTCTTCTTATGTAAATATTATGTACTAGTTTATCCTCCAGGTCATGAATATGTTAGAGAGCAAGGTTGTCTTGCATTAAGCTCAGGCATGCCCAGTGTAGCCTGCAGTCAGATGGAATACATGAGCCTCTGCCTTTTTAAACAAATATGAATTTAACTCGAAGGTACTTGCCAGTGTGATTTGTTTTCATTGTTCATGTATGAATAAATATTAAAATGTAATCATCTGTTTATGCTGAAGATGGGTCAGAATGCTGGTCATATTGCTATGCCTGTTTCTCCTGCATGTAATATGTTTGCATGTTAATGCCATTTATTCCTGTGTAAGCTTTGGTTTTCGGCTTTGAATCTAATTTCACTTTTTGATGACAGTAATGACTCAGTAAACTGCACGATTGCAGTTAATGGAATTATTTTATGATAACAGTAACTTGGCCTCAGATCAGGATGGAAAACTGTCATCAAAGGGATGTAGTCAAACAGTTACTTTTCTTTAATTTATTATCTATTTTATGAGTTGCTACAGGGCAGAGGGGAAGGTACCAGTCTGTTTCTTACAAACATATGTGAAAGCACTTTGTACATCATTTAGTTGTCCTTATTATAACATGAAATTGCACATACACATGCACTTTTAAACAGCCTTCTTTCCCCTTTGCATGTGGAGATAATGATAAACTTTTACTGAGCACCTATTATGTGCGAGGGACTTTGTTAAGTGTGGGGAATGCTGAAATTAATGTCAGACTTCCTGAAGTAGCAGCAGATAAGTGGGCAAGAAAGACATGCCTGCCAGCCATCAAATGTCAGCATGCCTGAAATAAGCAACAAGCAATGATATGATTCAGTGGAGGCTTGCGAATGGCTCCTGGTGGTAGAGAGGTTTGAATGACAAACTTCACCTCAGGAGGAAAAGTCATTCTTCTCAGAGAAGGTGATCTTTTAAACTAGACTTTGAAAGATATTTAAGAAGCCTGCCATGGAAGAAAGGAGAATCCAGAATTCCAAGTAGAGGGAACAGCATATGATATAGAACTTAGTCTGAGGACCGTTTATAAAAGCTCTGCTCTATGCATGGCCCTGTATCACATTTCACTGGACCTCACTGAGTATTCATGACAGCTCTGCTAAGTATTGGCATTGTTATATTCATTTTGCAGAAAGGGAAATTGAGGCCCAGAGGTGTACAGAAGGTGACTTTAGATCACACAGTTAGAAGCTGGCAGGGAGGGATCTGAGATCAAATCTCAGTTCTTTGAGCTATCCTGTGCCTATGCATGAAGGGCATTTTTATGGAACCATGGCTAGTGGGAAAAGCTGCGGTGATGGAGGAGAGAGGATGTGTCTCAAGAAGGGAGTGGAGGCTAGATCGTGAAACACCTTGCATGTCCGACCAAGGAGTTTGACCTCTGTACTGGGGGATGTTGCCATAGATGTTACCCTCCATCCTCTGAGTACAGAATGAATTCCTGGGGGGCAGGGGTGGGCTACAAACTTATCCCCTGGGACCAGACAAAAATATTAAAATTTCTTTCTTTTGTCCTAAGATGAAGAAATTAAACTTTATGAACATTTGATTTAGAAGAATACATGACTATAATTTATATATGAATAAACATCTGTTGAGAATCATACTTAAACATTTTTTTTCTCATAGGAGCAGTTTTGGAAACCACTGCTATTGGAAGTAGAGAGCCATCAAATTCTAAACCATGGAGTTAACATGATTAGAGTTGTGTTTTAGAAAGATTAGTGCAGAAGTTAGTAAGTGGGGGATGGAGGAGGGGAAGCAGGAGATCAGTAATGAAGCTATTGCAGTAATCTTCTCAGGTGACTCTAGTGGTAAAGAACTCACCTGCCAATTCAGGAGACGTAAGTGGATTCATTTCCTTGGTTGGGAAGATCCCCTGGAGAAGAAGGACATGGCAGCCCACTCCGTTACTCATGCCTGGGGAGTCCCACAGACAGAGGAGTCTGGCAGGCTGTGGTTCATAGTCTAAAAGAGTTGGACGTAACTGAAGTGACTTAGCGCACATGTTGGCAAGAGGACTTGAACTGAGGCATTCTCGGTGAAGCTGGAGAAGAAGAAAAGCAAGAATGTAAGGGTTTATAGATTATAGTTGCGAGAGTGTGTGCTAAATTGTGTCTGACACTTTGCAACTTCAGGATTGTAGTCCTCCAGGCTCCTCTGTCCTTGGGATTTCCTAGGCAAGAATACTGGGGTGGGTGGCCGTTTCCTTCTCCAAGGGACCTTCTCCGTCCAAGGATCAAACCCGTGTCTCCTGCTGCATCTCTTGAATCACAGGCGGGTCCACTGAGCCTCCAGGGGAAATCCATAGATAGCAGGATTGCCCAAACTAATTGAATGTGTGAGTAAAATTGATGGAGGGAACTAATCAGCTGAACTGACACTGAACTTTGTGGTCCATTTTATTAGATTTGCTCATCAGCATGATGCATGAGGGGAGAAGAAGCTTTTGGGGGTGGTAAGATGATGAGTTCGGGACATGTGAAGCTGGAGGTATTTACTGGCGTGGCCAGATGGAAATGTACCACAGGCAGTTAGATACAGATTTAGAGCTCAGGGGAGTGGAGAAAGGAGATATGATTGTGGTAGAAATTGATCTCCTTTGGTAGAAAGAGGCATTTGAAGCTGTAGCACAAGGTGAGCAATGCTATAGAACGAAGAATGAAATGCAGGAGATTAGCATGTTGGAGGGACGGATGGGGGAGAGTCCCAGTGAAGGGACTAGGAAAGGAAACAGAAAGGATTGGTATTACAGGGAGGGGCCGGGAAAGGGAGCATTTCCAGGAGGGAGTATTGGTTTTAAAATGATTAGTGGGTCAGAAGTTAGTAAGTGGGGGATGGAGGGGAAGCAGGAGATCAGTAATGAAGCTATTGCAGTAATCTTCTCAGGTGACTCTAGTGGTAAAGAACTCACCTGCCAATTCAGGAGACGTAAGTGGATTCATTTCCTTGGTTGGGAAGATCCCCTGGAGAAGAAGGACATGGCAGCCCACTCCGTTACTCATGCCTGGGGAGTCCCACAGACAGAGGAGTCTGGCAGGCTGTGGTTCATAGTCTAAAAGAGTTGGACGTAACTGAAGTGACTTAGCGCACATGTTGGCAAGAGGACTTGAACTGAGGCATTCTCGGTGAAGCTGGAGAAGAAGAAAAGCAAGAATGTAAGGGTTTATAGATTATAGTTGCGAGAGTGTGTGCTAAATTGTGTCTGACACTTTGCAACTTCAGGATTGTAGTCCTCCAGGCTCCTCTGTCCTTGGGATTTCCTAGGCAAGAATACTGGGGTGGGTGGCCGTTTCCTTCTCCAAGGGACCTTCTCCGTCCAAGGATCAAACCCGTGTCTCCTGCTGCATCTCTTGAATCACAGGCGGGTCCACTGAGCCTCCAGGGAAGTCCATAGATAGCAGGATTGCCCAAACTAATTGAATGTGTGAGTAAAATTGATGGAGGGAACTAATCAGCTGAACTGACACTGAACTTTGTGGTCCATTTTATTAGATTTGCTCATCAGCATGATGCATGAGGGGAGAAGAAGCTTTTGGGGGTGGTAAGATGATGAGTTCGGGACATGTGAAGCTGGAGGTATTTACTGGCGTGGCCAGATGGAAATGTACCACAGGCAGTTAGATACAGATTTAGAGCTCAGGGGAGTGGAGAAAGGAGATATGATTGTGGTAGAAATTGATCTCCTTTGGTAGAAAGAGGCATTTGAAGCTGTAGCACAAGGTGAGCAATGCTATAGAACGAAGAATGAAATGCAGGAGATTAGCATGTTGGAGGGACGGATGGGGGAGAGTCCCAGTGAAGCGGGACTAGGAAAGGAAACAGAAAGGATTGGTATTACAGGGAGGGGCCGGGAAAGGGAGCATTTCCAGGAGGGAGTATCAGCAGTATCAGCTATTACAGTGAGGTCCTGTAGACTGAAAACTGACCAGGAGCAAGCTAGATTGCAATTAGGACATCTTTGGTGAATCAGCCACCCCTCTCCCAGAGATTATTAGCCTCTTTCCTAATATCCGGGCAGGAGGAGATCTCATCTGCATATGAATTACTACACTGTGGATTGCTTTTTGCCAGAGTATAGTCCCGGACTGGCTTCCCCTCACCTTTCCTTAGAAGCTGAGCCAATTGTTTCCTACTTGTTACCAATCTCACACTCTGCTTACAGCAAAGTGTAAAATGCTGGTCTTTTTTCCTTCCATTGTCCCTTTAAATGCCTTAATTTAGCAGAACAAGATGCTGTAGATAGTTACAGGAAAAGCCAGGAGGACAGAGCATATTCATTCTTTCAGGCTGAAGCAGTAAAAGATTTCCTTTCCCTGTTAACTCCTAGGTAGAAGTCTGGGAGCTAGCTTGCTGGCAGAATCTTTGTCTTCACACAAAAATAACTGTTTCTTTCAAATACTGAGGCTGACAGTTCCTCAGAGAATAACTCGGGTGGGAGATCAATTTACTGAATAAATGTGTAGATTTATGAAATGTGTTTGCAAGTCCCTTGTAGCTAAATATGAGCGTGCAGGATAATAAAGAGTCTAGTTTTCCAGAGGGGTGAAATTCATCAAGCTCACCTTATTGTTGGGGATGCTGGATTGAGCCAGGTGGACTCGATGTGCTCTGTGATCCACTTCAAATGCACTTGAGGCTGGCGTCACCCAAGCATGACTTGTTTCCTTAGTCAGCAGTGTTGAATAACATTAAGATCAAGTGGAAAATCTCAGACAAACTTTTTGGTCAACCCAATACATCACTGTTGTTGGAACAGTTTCTTATTTTGTCTCTGGGATGGATGCAAAGTTAAAAAGGACTTGGTTGTGGAGTACACAGGGCCATTGTCCTTCAGATCTCCAAATTAGTTCCTCTGTGTCTCAGATCTACCCTCCTAACACAGCTAGGTGCAAACACAGATTCATTTATTCAATTCACTTGTTCATTCATTCAGTCAACATTTTTGAGTCTACGATTTGAAATTCTGTGCTAAGATATTGCTGTGAGGAAGACAGATTCGGCCCTGCCCCCATGCTTATCTTGTATAATACTGTGGGGGATAAAAAATAAATCAAATCATGGCAAACCATGACACATGCTGGCAAGGGGGTTAAGTGAGTAGCTGAGATGGGTGGTCCAGCACCTCAGTGAGTAATTCCAGTAATCACTTGTATAATTGTGGGCCAATGGCCTAACCTCTGTGACTTAGTTTCCTCATCTACTATTGGAATTACTTAATGATGTTACTGTGAGGATTCTGATGAGTGATGTTTAAAATTAGATGTGAAGACTGGGGGTGATCTAGCCACGCAGGGATGGAATACAAAGTCCTTAAGGAGGGAAAGTCTGAGCAAGTGATCTTGAATTAGAAAGCTCTTGAAAGAGTTTTGTTTTGTTTTGGTTTGTTTGTTTCAGAAAATTAGAGAAGACTTGGGCTTCCCAGGTGGTACAGTGGTAAAAAATCTGCCTTCCAATGCAGGACACTCAGGAGATGTGGGTTCGATCCCTGGGTGGGGAAGATCCCCTGGAGAAGAAAATGGCAACCCACTCCAGTATTCTTGCCTGGAAAACTTCATGGACAGAGGAGCCTTGCAGGCTACAGTCCACAGGGTAGCAAAGAGTCAGACACACTGAGCACAAAGGCACAGATAGAGAAAACTAGTGTGGCTGAAGTATTGAGAACACAAGAGAGATTAGGAGGAAGATTAATTTGAAGAGAGAGGCAGCACCTACAAGGCCAAGTCTTAGTGTATTACAAAGTCTTCGGAAAGCACACAACTGAAGGTGCTTGTGTGGAAGGCAATGTGCTGACACTTGACAGAGAGAGTCATGTCATGGCACTTGCGTCACTGTCTCATGTGTGCATTTGGGCAGCTGCCTGGTCTAACGTTGGAGAGGACACTGAGCCCCAGTGTAGAGTGAGCTGTACAGGGCGCTGTGACTGTTCAGTGTCCCCTGAGATGGGCAGCTCAGTAGAAAGTGACAGAATTGCTAATACCTGAGTTAATTAATTGCCTAACCCTGGATGGGAGTAAAGGACTCTTGAGTACAAGCAGAGTGCATATTGTTCTACAGAGCATTTGTGTTTTGGATTATAGTAATTCTATATTTAAAATCAAAACCTGTGCATTTCATCAACCCCCACAAGCTTCTTTGGTTACCTCCTGTAAGATTCAAAGACATAAACCACCCATCTTTCATTGGGTGAGGGAACACACAGCTTACACCACCTCACTTCTCTGAGTCATCCCTTCATGTTTTTTTGTTTAAGTGTCTCATCTCTTCTTAGCATTATTGTTGTATAATCACATTTACTATTTTTTAATGCTGTATATGTTTTAGCAACCATGAATTGTTGGTTGTAGTTTTGGACAAGTTTTTAAAAATATATTATCATATTGTCACTGCTCAGTGATCTGTTAATGTATGGGTCTAGACACCCTTATCACCCTAAGTAGCAGGTAGTATAATTCACTGAATTTGATCATCCGAGTGCACTATGCAGATATGCATGGTCCTGTACAGGTGAATTTTCCTCAGAAGAATGTTTTTCGCAGTTTGCTGGGCTAAATAGTTTCATTAATTGGTATTTCCTGATTTCCTATCAGATGGGCATTCTGGAGGGAAGACAGACCTGCCAGTTTTGGGTGCCATAGGGGTGATCAAATGAAGAACTTGCCCACAGTCAAATGTATTTTGCGAACAAGCCACAGATGATAGCATTATGTCAACGGTTAAGAATATCCCAGGTAGCATGAGCCATAGCAGTTTATATTGCTAACCTATCTCTCTTCCTTAAACACTTTCTTCCCTTAACTTCCATAGCACAGAACTCCTTCTGTATTCCTCATACTTCTCAGAGCCTTTTGAGGTCCTCAGTGCTCATTTTGGATCAATCCTCCTTTCCCCAGGTGACTGAATTCAAACCCATTGCTTCAGTGACAGCTTCTGTCCAAATCACCCAGAAATCCAGCTTGACCTCCTCACTGAGTTCCATACCTGTGTATCCAGCTGTTTCCTCAATATCTTTTGTATTTCAAAGGCCACCAAAGTTACAGTAACTGGAACCTAGCTCATGGCATATCCTCTTCTCACCAACCAGTGGCTCAGTGTGCTGCATGAGGCAGACAGATGGGATTTTTTACCTCACTTTTTGTGCGCTTCCCCCCCAATATAATCTACAACTAAGTCCCATCCTCTTCCTCTCTTAAATGTCCACATCTTTCCATCTTCACTACCAGCATTCTATTCACGGCTCTCAGCACCTCACACCTGGGTCACTGTGTTAGCTCTCCCTGTGGTCTTACGCCCGTCCATGTCCTTCTAGGATCTGTTTGCCACTGAGCCTTTGGAATTTCCTGAATAGACTATTATAACATATGGAAAGCTTTGTTTCTCTCTTATTCTTTTTCTGACTGCATTAGCTAGGATTGTAGACCAATGTTGAATAAAAATGGTGATCTTTATTATGTATTGGAATTTAAAGATATTTTAGATGCATTTTATCAGCTTAAGGTAGTACTTTTCTTTTATTAATTTGATAACAATGTTCATCATGAAGCAATATTATATTTTGATGTGATTACTGATGTTTTGAACTTATTTATATCATTTTTAGATGTGCATCTTCCCCAGCACTGATTTTTCTGTTTTTTTTTTCTTGCTTGCTTTTGGATTGTCTTCAAATTTTTTTTTTTTAGTTTTAGTTTACTTTTACATAGTTTTGTTGTTTACAGCTCTGTATAATCCCAAATCCCAAATCCCAGGCATATCTTGGATCCCTCCCACCTGTGCCCCCTCCCACGCCCTCCCATCCTGCCCCTCCTGCTTGTTGCCTAAGCCCCAAGTAAGATCCCTTAGTTCCACAGTGCATTCACAATGGCTACCTCTTTTACATATGATAATGTGGGTTTCCATGTTACTCTTTCCAAGCTTCTCACTCACTCTTCCCTTCCCCCAGTGTCCACAGGTCTGTTCTCTATGTCTGTCTCTCCATCGCTGCTCTGCATGTGTATTCATTGGCACCACCTTACTAGCTTTCACATACGTGCGCCAGTATACTGTATTTGTCCTTTTCCTTTTGACTTCACTTTGCATAACAGGCTCCAAATGTCTTCAGTTTTTTCACTCGCTTTTCCCCTTTAGTAGTTTGAAAGTTATACATTTTATGTCTAATTCTATTAGTGGCTACTTAGATGTTCTATCATATACATTTAACTTAATAAAAATCTAAAGTCAGTATCATCACAGTCCTTCTGAATAATACAAGATTTTAGAAGACACTGCCACTTCCTTCTTAAATATTATGCTAAGAATTGTGTAGCTACAACTAAGTCCCATCCTCTTCCTCTCTTAAATGTCCACATCTTTCCATCTTCACTACCAGCATTCTATTCACGGCTCTCAGCACCTCACACCTGGGTCACTGTGTTAGCTCTCCCTGTGGTCTTACGCCCGTCCATGTCCTTCTAGGATCTGTTTGCCACTGAGCCTTTGGAATTTCCTGAATAGACTATTATAACATATGGAAAGCTTTGTTTCTCTCTTATTCTTTTTCTGACTGCATTAGCTAGGATTGTAGACCAATGTTGAATAAAAATGGTGATCTTTATTATGTATTGGAATTTAAAGATATTTTAGATGCATTTTATCAGCTTAAGGTAGTACTTTTCTTTTATTAATTTGATAACAATGTTCATCATGAAGCAATATTATATTTTGATGTGATTACTGATGTTTTGAACTTATTTATATCATTTTTAGATGTGCATCGTCCCAGCACTGATTTTTCTGTTTTTTTTTTTCTTGCTTGCTTTTGGATTGTCTTCAAATTTTTTTTTTTTAGTTTTAGTTTACTTTTACATAGTTTTGTTGTTTACAGCTCTGTATAATCCCAAATCCCAAATCCCAGGCATATCTTGGATCCCTCCCACCTGTGCCCCCTCCCACGCCCTCCCATCCTGCCCCTCCTGCTTGTTGCCTAAGCCCCAAGTAAGATCCCTTAGTTCCACAGTGCATTCACAATGGCTACCTCTTTTACATATGATAATGTGGGTTTCCATGTTACTCTTTCCAAGCTTCTCACTCACTCTTCCCTTCCCCCAGTGTCCACAGGTCTGTTCTCTATGTCTGTCTCTCCATCGCTGCTCTGCATGTGTATTCATTGGCACCACCTTACTAGCTTTCACATACGTGCGCCAGTATACTGTATTTGTCCTTTTCCTTTTGACTTCACTTTGCATAACAGGCTCCAAATGTCTTCAGTTTTTTCACTCGCTTTTCCCCTTTAGTAGTTTGAAAGTTATACATTTTATGTCTAATTCTATTAGTGGCTACTTAGATGTTCTATCATATACATTTAACTTAATAAAAATCTAAAGTCAGTATCATCACAGTCCTTCTGAATAATACAAGATTTTAGAAGACACTGCCACTTCCTTCTTAAATATTATGCTAGAATTGTGTAGTGTTTCAGTTTTGCCTTTTTTTCCTGGTAGTTCCACAAATTAGATGTTATTTTTGTTTTAAGCAGTCAGTATTAATTTATATGATTTTACTAATAAAAGTTCATCAACACTACTATACTGAAAACTTAAAAATAGTTAAGGTGGTAAATTTTATGTGTTTTCTTATCACAGTGAAAAAAATGATCACTTCTCTTGTCATCTTTGACCTTACGAATCTGTTTTTCTTCTCCTTGAAGTGAATCTTTCATTATTAATATTAGTAAACTTTATTGGTAGAGTCTCTGATTTTGTTCTGAGACTTAGAAGAATGTTTACCTGCACATAGGCTTCTAGTTCTTCTTTTCACTGTAATGGGCAATGAGGGTTACCTCTTGGTCTTGCTGATGTTCATTATAGACATTCTGTTTCTTCCCTCTGGTAGGTTTTAAGATCATTTATTTGTCTTTGATATTCTGCATTTCTCCATGCTTTACTTCAGAATGGGTGTGTTTATACAGCTAGATGTTAGTTCTCCTGGGCCTAAATTTTGGTGTTTTTAATACCAATTTTAAAACACTTATTATTCATCATTCTTTTTAATTTTTACATTTCCCCCCTATCATCTATTATCTCTCGGAAATATCAGCCAGTGTATGTTAGACTTCACATTCTCCATGTCTCATAAACTCTCATATTTTCTATCTTTTTGGTGTTGGGGCTTCATTCTGGCTAATTTCTTTAAAATTATTTTCCAGCTCACCTATTTCCCTCTTTAACTACATCTAATAGACTATTGATTCATAGAATGAGATGTTTTATTTTAACTACTGTGTTATTTATTTTTCAGAAAATTCCATAGAATTCTTATACAAATACAATTATTAAACATTTTTTTTGTTTCTTAATCATTTTCGAGCATCTTTTCTATATTTTGAAGCACGTTAGATGTAAAATTTAGTATTCTTTGTTGGATAATTCCAATAGGGGGAGTATTTTTTGTGGCTAATTCTACTGTTTCTATTTCAGGTGACCTTGATTCCTTGTGTATTTTTCTTTCATTATTATTTTCTTTCTTTCTAATGTGGACCATTTTAAAAGTCTTTATTGAATTTGTTACAATATTGTTTGTGTTTTATGTTTTTGTTTAACGAGGCATGTGGGATCCTAGCTCCCTGACCAGGGATCAAACCTATACCCTTTGCATTGGATGGTGAAGTCTTCACCACAGAACTACCAGGGAAGTCCTTCTGATTATGTTTTAAGCTTATTTCCTCTCAACTTTATCAGTGGCTAAGTATTTTTAGACTTGTATTAAAGTTTTTATTTTTTCCAGAGAAAATACAAATTTCTTTCTGTGGTTCACCTGGGGAGCAAGTAACAACCAGAGACCTCTTTTAGTTAAAATTTCTCCTTGACAATCAAAGTGAGGTACATGAATTTAGGAAAAAAGAAAACAAACAAAACCACATATGAACAAAATCCTAGTGAGGACTGGCTTGTAGTTCAAAAATCTCAGTAGAGATGTGTTTTCCTTCTCCACTCAGCACCAAGTTTCCTTACTGTTTATTTCATGCGATAGATTATTTTTCACCCTCTTCATAGGAAGGTGTAGCAATGTGGGATATCAGCATATTGCTGGGGTCTCTAGTATGTAGACTCCCAACTGATCTCATTCTTTCTCTTCCTGGAGCAGTGATCTGCACAGGAGGTTAAGAACCCTACGGTTGAGCCAGCGCCTTGGGGCGGAAGTTGGCTTGGTTGCTCTGTGGGTACCTGAGCCTCACTTTTGCGTGGTGTCCCTCCTCTGTGAGTTCTGTCCTTGCGGAGAGTTCACTGCCTCACTGTAAAAATCCAGCTTTGGTAGGTAGTTATTTTCACGAGAGGCTCTCCAGGGCACTTTGCGAAGCGGAGGTCTTTTTTTCAGCAATTATTTTATTTTGCTTTTTGATTTTACAGAGTTTTATTGTTTACAGATATGTATAATTCCAGATTAGTCATATGTATATCCCTGGCCCCTCCCCTTCTCTGCCCCCTTCCCGACACCTCCCATCTTACACCTCCAATCCTTGGTACAGCCCCTGTGTAGAATCTCGTTCCCACAGCTCATGGACAATAGCTATCTCTTTTACAGATGATAGTATAGGTTTCCATGTTACTCTTCCCATGCCTTTCACCCACTGTTCGCTCCCCACAATGTCCATAAGTCTGTCCTCTATGTCTGTTTTTCCATTGTTTCTCAGAGTGTGTTATCATTACCATCTTTCTAGATTCCATACATATGTGTTAGTACACTGTACTTGTCTTTTTCTTTTTGACTTACTTCACTTTGTATAATAGACGGATATAGATTCATCCACCTCATTAGGACTGATTTTCTTCTGCATTTCTTTTTACGGCTGAGAAGTATTCCATTGTATAAATGTACCAGAGCTTTTTTATCCATTCATTCGTCGATGGGTATCTAGGTTGCTTCCATGTTCTAGCTATTGTATAGAGAGCTGCAATGAACATTGGGGTACAGGTGCTTCTTTCAGTTTTGATTTCATCAGGATATAAGCCTAATAGTGGGATTGCTGGGTCATAGGGTGCTTCTATTTTTAGTTTTTAAAGAAATCTCCATACTGTCTTCCATAGTGGCTGTATCAATTTACATTCCCACCAGCAATGCAAGAGTGTTCCCTTTTCTGAAGCAGAGGTCTTTTAATGTCACTGCAGCCAGAATGATCTTTCTACATTTCAGATCTGATAAAGGTGCTCGCCTTCTTAAAATCCTCTGATTTCTTCTCATTGCTGTAAGGATGAAGGCAAAACTTCACGTGACCTGGGAAGGTCTGTGGGTCTGGCCCCTGGCTGCCTGCCAGCCTCTTTTCCTGGGACCTACCCGATTCTCTCCACTCTGGATTCAGGGGCTTCCATTCAGTTCCTCTGACCAGCTCAGCTCACTTCTGCCTCAGGGCCTGTGTGCTGGCTTTCATGTGGATGGAATGGATGCCCTTTCCTGTCCTTTTCTCCTGTTTTCTTTCATTCTCATTTCCTGGGTCATGGCCTACATCATGCCCTTGGGGAACCTCTCCCTGTATTTTCTGTCTGGGTCAAATCTCTTTATATTCTTATTGCCCATGTATTTTGTCTTTCAAAAATGTACAACAAACAAATATGTATTGAGACCAACAATCACTGTACTATCAAGGGATTTGAAAAGAGAATAAAAATTGACACCCAAATATATATCACAGCTTCCATTTTACACACTTGGGTACTGATTTTTGTTTCCTTTTGCAGATTCCTTGACAGCACAGTTGGTGCATAGTAGATGCTCAATAAATATTTATTATTTGAATGAATTTTCTAATACCTGCTCAAGGCGAGTCAGTGTCCCTTCTCCTAGACATTAGAGAGTCCATTACTTTTTAGGTTTCCCTTCCCTATCGCTTGTGACTTACTTCCTGGGGTAACTGATGCTCTCTGCATTTCATTTTAGGTCATGTAGGCCCAGCTGGGTCAGCAGGGCAGCCCTGGGTTTTAAAGCCCTCCTGTGTGGATCAGAGCCCCTCTTCTCTAGTCAACATTTTCCTCTTCTAATACAATTTAACATAGTAACCTGGCGCCTCCTCCATTGTAATAAAGATTAAAAGGTAGCCTCTCCTAAACCCTAGAAGCCAGCAGGCAGCATGTCGAAGGCCCTGCTGGGAGCCTTGGTCTGTGGCACTCACTGCACGTCTTGCTTCTCTGAACCTCAGACCTGGGCATTCTCCCCCATTTTGGACACATCCGTGGGGCAGGAGGAATGTGCACCTTATACCTAATTCACAAGTCATCTCAGGCCTGGAAATCTAGAGATGGTTAAAAGATTGAGTGCCTCTCAACTTTTTTAGAATTTCCGTCTGAGCCTATAGCTTCTGAAAGGCCTATAACTCAACCTTTATTCTTCCTTACATTCCACACCAACACATTTTATACCTGTCTCAGGCATGCTGGGCCATAAAACTGGGTTCTTATTTATAAGCCCTTAACTTACCAATGAAAGTTTCTATCTTGTTGAAAACTTTGTCTTGTGATCAAGGTTTGGTTTGCACTAGCAATTGAGTGTTTACTCAACACTTATTTATTGATGAGCCACTAGACTACTCTGCTAAGCCCTGGAACTTTGGCAGTGAATCCTAGAGACACAGGCCTATGGTGGCATTTTGACTCTCAGTGGGAAGGGAGTCTTTAAGCAGGTTGCCATGTGGGTGAATGTGACGTCAAGAAAGGTGTGTGTGTGAGAGAGAGAGATGCCTTGAGAGCACGTAACGAGGAGATCAGATCTCATCATGAGGTCATGGAGGTGTCCTGGAGGAAGCACTGTCCAAGCCATGACCTGCGTGATAAGCAGGAATTGGCAGGTAAAGAGGAAGAGGTTGTAATTGGTGAAAAGAAAGCTGGAAGGAGGTCCCTGAGATCATAGGGCTTTGACTCAACTGAGCTTTGGAAAGGCAGGGTGGCTGGAGTTCATTAGAGCAGCAGAAGATTGCCTAGAGGGACAGGAAAGACAGACCTTGAAGATCCTTGAAAGTCAGGCCATGGCATCTGGACAATATCCTGAGGGAAATAGGGAGCCATTAAAGGATTTTCAGCAAGAGAATAATATGAGCGCATTTGTGTTTTTGAGATGTTCCCTGTGACCTTTGTGTAGAAAATGGATTGAAAGGGATTACGTGTGAAGAAAAGGAGGTGGTTCAGAAACCTCTGCAGTTGAGAGGTGATGGGGATTTGGATGAAAACGGTGCTGAGGAAGATGGAGATAGTACATGGCTCCGGTGGCTGTAGTTAACAGTACTGTGTTACAGCAGTCCCCAGCCCTCAGGCCATGAGCTGGTACCCATCTGTGGCCTGTTAGGAACTGGGCCCCACAGCAGAACGTGAGTGGTGGGTGAAAAGAAAATCACCCCACCTCCCCAGTGCGCGGAAAAATTGTCTTCCACGAAACCAATTCCTGATGCCAAAAAGGTTGGGAACTGCTGTTGTAACAGTACTTGAAAGAATAGATCTTACATGTTCTCAACACACACACACACACACACACACACACACACACACACACGTGCACACTATTTTGTGAGGTTATGAATGTGTCGACCAACCTTATTGTGACAATCCTTCTGCAACTATACTTGAATCAAATTATCACAAATTATCAAATTATCACACTTAAGCTTATACAGTATTATATGTTAATTATACTCAGTAAAACCCCAAAACAAATGGCTTGGGGAAGTGGAATGAAAGGAATTTGGTGACTGAAAGACTCTCTGGGTCTTCAAGATCCACCTGTACCTACCCCAGGCTGACTTGGGCACCGATGAAGCCCTGCCATGTGGGGGATGTGGCCGTGTGAGCAGGTGTAGTCTTGGATGATTTTTACACTCCATCCTGACTCTTTAACCATAGAAGTGAGTTAGGAATCCTGGAGGTTCCCCTCAGTGGAAAGGTGGTCTTCTTAGAGATGAGGGAAACACTGCCAAAGTGAAGCGAGCTATAAGGGTGCCAGTACACAGTACTGCTGGGGTCTGGTTTAGTGCTCAGTCCTAGGGACACAGGCCCCAGCACTGTCTGCCACACTGCCCTCTCTCAGCAGTGCATCTGGCCCTCAGCCACCCTAGCACTCAAATGAGGCTCCCAGGATTGCAGACCTCAGAGTGTTTGGACTTGACGCTTCCTCAGGTATTCTCAGATTTCAAAACAAAGAGTTTCACTGCAGATACATTTTTTAAACCAGCACCGTTAGTAAAGAAAATGTTAAAAATTCTATTTAACTCTTCTCACTAAATGTCAAGGCTCTCCATGGAACAAGAGCAGAAGCAGGTAGCCTGGAGTTAATTATCCTTCTCAGGAAGCCACAGACCCAAGGGCAAAGTTCAGATGGTGTTGGCATGATCAGCGTTTAGAGTAGTACTAACTTGACATTTCTCAGGCAAGTGTCTCTCTAGCTGCAGTCCGCACCATGAACCAGAGAGCAGGTGGTAAATTAGCATCTCTACTCCATGATTGCAGAGGGACAAATGCCTCCAGTTGCGTACCCTTGAGCTGGATCTTGGGGCTGCGGCTCTAGGTGCCATGATGAGAAGGAGCGAATTCAGGAAAGACTCTGGGGAAAAGGTTTGTTGTAGCAACAGAAAAAAACTGGAAGTCAACAAACAGTAATTCACCCTCCCCATCCCCAAAGAGTAGATAGATCTTTTCAAATTAAAGGTAATAATTATTTGTTATAAAATCAGAATATAATATAAAATGTATAAGGGGATTGTTGACCTACAGAATTCCTTTTCTAAGAGGTAATAAAATGATAAGTTTAATGTATAGATTTTACTAAGCATGTGTGTGTGTGTGCACCTGTGTGTATTATCATTCTGCAACTTATTTTTCTGTTATGACCTAGAGAATAGTATGCTTAGCTTAGTACAATAATTCAGAGAAAGGCAAATACTCTGTTTTTGCTTATATGTAAAGTACAAAAAATAATACATATGTTGCAAGACAGACTCACAGACACAGAAAACAAACTTGTGGTTACCAAAGGGAGTTTGGAAAAGGGGGAGGGATGAGCTAGGAGTATGGACTTAACAGATACAGCTGTTATACATAAAATAGAGAAGCAGCAAGGTTGTACTGTGTAGCACAGGGAAGTATGCCCATTGTCTTGTAGTAATCTCTCATGGAGTATAATCTGTAAAACTACTGAATTGCTATGCTGTACACCTAAAACTGATATTGTAACTCAACTACATTTCCATGAAAAATTTTAAAAAGATATCAAGGATACTTCCCAGGCCATTAAAGAATTAAAGAAAGAAGTAGGAAGGGAAGCAGTCAAGACCTAATCTCTTTTTAGTACCTAAACTTTTTTTTTTTGCCTCTAAGTCATTGTTTATTTTTCATCCATCTTTATTCTTTGGCATGTGTGGGCCTCCCATTGTAGTGGCTTCTTTCGTTGTAGAGTGCTGGCTCTGGGCATATGCACTCCAGGACGCTGGCTTGTAATTGGACACACTGGCCCAGCTGTTACTCGGCATGTGGCATCTTCCTGGACCAGGGATCGAACTGGTGCCCCTTGCACTGCAAGGCAGACTCTCTACCCACTGGACCACCAGGGAAGCCCAATACCTAAACTTTTTAGACCAACTTGGCCTGAAGACAAAGAGCTGGAAGAACTTGTCTGAATATTAGCTTCTCTTTCAAGTAGATGATGTCATCTATATTTTTCTCTATGTCTTGAAACCATGGAAAACTCTGTGTGTGTGTGTGTGTGTTTGTATTTCTATCCTTAGGAACACTGTTTTGGAAACACTCAATTTCTAATTATATTGAGGGAAAAGACCCTGAACATCATTCCTCACGCTAATGGAGAAATTTACCTAAGTGCAGACATATGCAACTGAGTTCTTCCTGCCAAATTGCATAAAGGCTGCTGCTCCTCTCAGCAGAATGAAGGATGGCACAGGCACACAGCACCCTCTATTCATAGCTCAGAGTTCTTTTCAAGGCTTTTGCCTGCATTTTATTACCTACTTACTATTAATTTATTACGTGAGGTTGCCATATTTTAAAAGTAAAGTGAATGTTTTAGATGGATTGTTTTTCTTTCATATCTTCCATATTGTTGACTTCTATTTGTTTTTATTATTTAGGCTGTTTACACTTCTACCTGAGGCAGTTTTTCTTCAGTGATTGCCTTAATTTGTGTGCGTTCATTCCAGACATTTTTCAAAATAGGATTCCCCACATGTTGAGTTTGTCTTTTTTCTCTTCTCATCTACAAATCATTCTTCCCTGGGGTGATTTACAGGAAGGAGCCTGTTTAGTGAAACTTCTTTGTGGTTTGCCTTCAGGGGCAATCCCTCCTCAGATGTCAGCTTCTGGAGACAGAACAGCTGAAGTAGAAAGAATTTTGTCCATGACCTAAGGACTGGCAGCAGGAACTGGTCTGAGCCCTGCCTATGGACAAGCTGGTAGTACTCTGTTCAGCCAAGTCTGCATGAAATGATCTCTGGCCATGAAAGCTGCTTGGCAATTCACACTGTGTACTTTGTATGAAATAGTTATCCTAGCCCTCTCTTTTTTTTTTATTCTTTTTTTTTTAAACCTTTATTTTGCTTTTAACTTTTACAGAGTTTTGTTGTTTACAGATATGTATGTTCCCAGATTAGTCATATGTATATCTCCCCCTTCCCAACCCTTCCAACCATCACACAGCACCGCTGAAGGATCCCCGTTTCTCACAGAGCAATGACTAGAGCTATTTTCTTCACTTGTGATAGTACAGGCCTTCATGCTACTTCCTTTATGCCTCCCACCCTCTGTTCCTTCCCCACAATGTCCATATGTCCACTGTCCATGTCTGTCTTTCCGTCGCTTCACTGCGTGTGCCATCATCACCATCCTACTAGATTCCATATATATGTGTTAATATACTGTATTTGTCCTTCTCTTTCTGACTGACTTCACTTTTGATGATATGTTCTAGATCCAGCCACCTCATTAGGGCTGATTCTTCTGCATTTCTCTTTACAGCTGTGTAGTATTCCATTGTATATATGTACCAGAGCTTTTGGATCCATTCGTTCGTCGATGGGCATCTAGGTTCCTTCCATGTTCTAGCTATTGTATAGAAAGCTGCAATGAACATTGGGGTACAGGTGCTTCTTTCAGATTTGATTTCATCAGGGTATAAGCCTAAGAGTGGGATTGCTGGGTCATAGGGTGCTTCTAGTTTTAGTTTTTTAAGAAATTTACAGACTGTCTTCCATAGAGGCTGTATCAATTTACACTCCCACCAGCAATGCAAGAGTGTTCCCTTTTCTCCAGCCTCTCCAGCATTTATTGTCTGTCGATTTGTGGATGATGGCCATTCCAGACATTTTTCAAAATAGGATTCCCCACATGTTGAGTTTGTCTTTTTTCTCTTCTCATCTACAAATCATTCTTCCCTGGGGTGATTTACAGGAAGGAGCCTGTTTAGTGAAACTTCTTTGTGGTTTGCCTTCAGGGGCAATCCCTCCTCAGATGTCAGCTTCTGGAGACAGAACAGCTGAAGTAGAAAGAATTTTGTCCATGACCTAAGGACTGGCAGCAGGAACTGGTCTGAGCCCTGCCTATGGACAAGCTGGTAGTACTCTGTTCAGCCAAGTCTGCATGAAATGATCTCTGGCCATGAAAGCTGCTTGGCAATTCACACTGTGTACTTTGTATGAAATAGTTATCCTAGCCCTCTCTTTTTTTTTTATTCTTTTTTTTTTAAACCTTTATTTTGCTTTTAACTTTTACAGAGTTTTGTTGTTTACAGATATGTATGTTCCCAGATTAGTCATATGTATATCTCCCCCTTCCCAACCCTTCCAACCATCACACAGCACCGCTGAAGGATCCCCGTTTCTCACAGAGCAATGACTAGAGCTATTTTCTTCACTTGTGATAGTACAGGCCTTCATGCTACTTCCTTTATGCCTCCCACCCTCTGTTCCTTCCCCACAATGTCCATATGTCCACTGTCCATGTCTGTCTTTCCGTCGCTTCACTGCGTGTGCCATCATCACCATCCTACTAGATTCCATATATATGTGTTAATATACTGTATTTGTCCTTCTCTTTCTGACTGACTTCACTTTTGATGATACGTTCTAGATCCAGCCACCTCATTAGGGCTGATTCTTCTGCATTTCTCTTTACAGCTGTGTAGTATTCCATTGTATATATGTACCAGAGCTTTTGGATCCATTCGTTCGTCGATGGGCATCTAGGTTCCTTCCATGTTCTAGCTATTGTATAGAAAGCTGCAATGAACATTGGGGTACAGGTGCTTCTTTCAGATTTGATTTCATCAGGGTATAAGCCTAAGAGTGGGATTGCTGGGTCATAGGGTGCTTCTAGTTTTAGTTTTTTAAGAAATTTACAGACTGTCTTCCATAGAGGCTGTATCAATTTACACTCCCACCAGCAATGCAAGAGTGTTCCCTTTTCTCCGCAGCCTCTCCAGCATTTATTGTCTGTCGATTTGTGGATGATGGCCATTCTGACGGGTGTGAGATGATATCTCATTGTAGTTTTGATTTGCATTTCTCTAATTATTAGTGAAGTTGAGCATCGTTTCATGTGCTTTTGGGCCATCTGTATGTCATCATTGGAGAGGTGTCTTTTTAGGTCCTTTTCCCATTTTTTGATTGGGTTGTTCATTTTTCCGGTGCTGAGTTGTCTGAGTTGCTTGTAGATTTTGGAGATTAATTCTTTGTCTGTTGTTTCATTTGCTATGATTTTCTCCCACTCTGTGGGGTGTCTGTTGAGCTTTTTTGTAATTTCTTTAGCTGTACAAAAGCTTTTAAGTTTCATGAGGTCCCACATGTTCATTTTTCTTTTTAGTTCCACTATTCTAGTAGGTGGGTCAGAGAAGATCTTGCTTTGATTTATGTCCTTGAGGGTTTTGCCTATATTCTCCTCTAAGAGTTTGATGGTTTCTGGCCTTACATTTAAGTCTTTAATCCATTTTGAGTTGATCTTTGTGCATGGTGTCAGGGTATGTTCCAACTTCATTTTTTTGCATGTAGCTGTCGAATTTTCCCAGCACCATTTGTTGAAGAGGCTGTCTTTGTCCCATTTTATAGTTTCGCCTTCTTTGTCAAAAAAAAGGTAGCCATAGGTGCGTGGGTTTATCTATGGGTTCTCAATCTTGTTCCATTGATCTATAGTTCTGTTTTTGTGCCAGTACCATACTGTCTTGATAACTGTTGCTTTGTAGTAGAGTCTGAAGTTGGGGAGGCTGATCCCTCCAGCTCCATTCTTCTTCCTCAGGATTGCTTTGGCTATCCAAGGTCTTTTGTGTTTCCATATGAACTGTGTTATTGTTTGGTCTAGTTCTGTGAAAAATGTCAATGGTAGTTGGATAGGTATTGCATTGAATCTGTAGATGATATTTGGTAGTATGGTCATTTTCACAATATTGATTCTTCCAATCCAGGAACATGGAATATCTCTCCATCTGTTTAAGTCTTCTTTAATGTCTCTCATGAGTGTCTTTTAATTTTCAGTGTACAGTTTTTTGGTTCTTTGGGTAGGTTTATTCCTAGATACTTGATTCTTTTGGTTGCAATGGTGAAGGGGATGGCCTCTTTGATTTCTGATTTTCTGATTTTTCATTGTTTGTGTATAGGAATGCCAGTGATTTCTGTGTGTTGACTTTGTATCCTGTGACTTTCAGGAATTCTCTGATTAGCTCTAGTAGTTTTGTAATAGTGTCTTTGGGATTTTCTATGTATAATATCATGTCGTCTGCAAAAAGAGAGAGCTTGACTTCTTCCTTTCCAGTCTGGATTCCTTTGATTTCTTTCTCTTCTCTTAATGCTGTTGCTAGAACTTCCAGGACTATGTTGAATAGTAGTGGTGAAAGTGGACACCCCTGTCTTGTTCCTGATCTTAGAGGGAATGCTTTCAGTTTTTCACCATTAACAATAATGTTCGCTGTAGGCTTCTCATAGATGGCTTTTATTATGTTGAGATAGGTTCCTTCTATGCCCATTTTCTGAAGAGTTTTTATCATAAATGGATGTTGTACTTTGTCGAAGGCTTTTTTTGCATCTATTGAGATGATCATGTGGTTTTTGTCTTTCAATTTGTTGATATGGTGTATCACATTGATTGATTTGCATGCCTTGAAGAAGCCTTGCATGCCTGGGATGAACCCGACTTGATCATGATGTATGAGTTTTTTGATGTGTCGTTGAATTCTGTTTGCTAGGATTTTGTTGAGGATCTTGGCATCTAAGTTCATCAGTGAAATTGGCATATAGTTTTCCTTTTTTGTGTTGTCTTTGCCTGGTTTGGTATCAGGGTGATAGTGGCCTCATAGAATGTGTTTGGAAGTGTTCCTTCCTGTGGAATTGTTTGGAAGAGTTTTAGAAGGACAGGCATTAGCTCTTCTTTAAATGTTTGGTAGAATTTGACTGTGAAGCCATCTGGCCCTGGGCTTTTATTTTTGGGTAGATTTTTAATCACAAATTCAATTTCTGAGCTTGTGATTGGGTTGTTCAAAGTTTCTGTTTCTTCCTGGCTCAGTCTTGGGAGATTAATCTTCTCCAGGAAACTTTCCATTTCTTCCAGGTTGTCCAGTTTGTTGCCATGTAGCTGTTCATAATAGTCTCTTAGAATCCTTTGGATTTCTGCATTATCTGTTGTAATCTCTCCTTTTTCATTTTTGATTTTGTTGATCTGGTTCTTCTCTCTCTCTTTCTTAATGAGTCTGGCCAGTGGCTTGTCAATTCTGTTTACCTTTTCAAAGAACCAGCTTTTTGTTTTATTTATCCGAACTATAGTTTCTTTCATTTCTTTCTCATTTATTTCTGCTCTTATCCTTATGATTTCCCTTCTTCTGCTGGCTTTGGGGTGTTTTTGTTCTTATTTCTCCAACTGTTTTAAGCGGAGGGTTAGGTCATCTGCTTCATATTTTCCTAGTTTCTTGAGATGGGATTATATTGCTATTAATTTCCCTCTTAGAACTGCTTTTGCAGTATCCCATAGGTTTTGCACTGTTGTGTGTTCATTGTCATTTTCTTCTAGGAATTGTTTAATTTCTCCTTTGATTTCCTCAGTAATCAGTTGGTTTTTTAGGTATGTGTTGTTTAATCTCCATGTGTTTGTATTTTTAGCAGTTTTTCACCATTAACAATAATGTTCGCTGTAGGCTTCTCATAGATGGCTTTTATTATGTTGAGATAGGTTCCTTCTATGCCCATTTTCTGAAGAGTTTTTATCATAAATGGATGTTGTACTTTGTCGAAGGCTTTTTTTGCATCTATTGAGATGATCATGTGGTTTTTGTCTTTCAATTTGTTGATATGGTGTATCACATTGATTGATTTGCATGCCTTGAAGAAGCCTTGCATGCCTGGGATGAACCCGACTTGATCATGATGTATGAGTTTTTTGATGTGTCGTTGAATTCTGTTTGCTAGGATTTTGTTGAGGATCTTGGCATCTAAGTTCATCAGTGAAATTGGCATATAGTTTTCCTTTTTTGTGTTGTCTTTGCCTGGTTTGGTATCAGGGTGATAGTGGCCTCATAGAATGTGTTTGGAAGTGTTCCTTCCTGTGGAATTGTTTGGAAGAGTTTTAGAAGGACAGGCATTAGCTCTTCTTTAAATGTTTGGTAGAATTTGACTGTGAAGCCATCTGGCCCTGGGCTTTTATTTTTGGGTAGATTTTTAATCACAAATTCAATTTCTGAGCTTGTGATTGGGTTGTTCAAAGTTTCTGTTTCTTCCTGGCTCAGTCTTGGGAGATTAATCTTCTCCAGGAAACTTTCCATTTCTTCCAGGTTGTCCAGTTTGTTGCCATGTAGCTGTTCATAATAGTCTCTTAGAATCCTTTGGATTTCTGCATTATCTGTTGTAATCTCTCCTTTTTCATTTTTGATTTTGTTGATCTGGTTCTTCTCTCTCTCTTTCTTAATGAGTCTGGCCAGTGGCTTGTCAATTCTGTTTACCTTTTCAAAGAACCAGCTTTTTGTTTTATTTATCCGAACTATAGTTTCTTTCATTTCTTTCTCATTTATTTCTGCTCTTATCCTTATGATTTCCCTTCTTCTGCTGGCTTTGGGGTGTTTTTGTTCTTATTTCTCCAACTGTTTTAAGCGGAGGGTTAGGTCATCTGCTTCATATTTTCCTAGTTTCTTGAGATGGGATTATATTGCTATTAATTTCCCTCTTAGAACTGCTTTTGCAGTATCCCATAGGTTTTGCACTGTTGTGTGTTCATTGTCATTTTCTTCTAGGAATTGTTTAATTTCTCCTTTGATTTCCTCAGTAATCAGTTGGTTTTTTAGGTATGTGTTGTTTAATCTCCATGTGTTTGTGTTTTTAGGGTTTTTTTTTCCTGTAGTTGGTCTCTAGTCTCATTGCATTGTGATCCGAAAAGATGGTTGATATAATTTTGGTCTTCTTGAACTGACTGAGGTTTGATTTGTGGCCCAAGATGTGGTCTATCCTGGAGAATGTTCCTTGAGCACTTGAGAAGAAAGTGTATTCTTCTGCTTTTGGATGGAACGTCCTAAAGATATCAATGAGGTCCATTTCTTCTAGTGTGGCATTTAAGGTTTGTGTTTCTTTATTAATTTTCTGTTTGGATGATCTGTCCATTGGTGTGAGAGGAGTGTTAAAGTCTCCTACTATTACTGTGTTATTGTTGATTTCTTCTTTTATGTCTGAAAGTACCTGTCTTATGTATTGAGGTGCCCCTGTGTTGGGTGCGTAGATATTCATGACTGTTATGTCTTGTTCTTGGATGGATCCCTTAATCATGATGTAGTGACCTGCCTTGTCTCTTAGAATCTTCTTTACTTTAAAGTCTATTTTGTCTGATATAAGGATTGCTACTCCAGCTTTCTTTTGATTTCCATTTGCATGGACTATCTTCTTCCAGCCTCTCACTTTCAGTCTATGAATGTCTCTAGGTCTGAAGTGGGTCTCTTGTAAACAGCATATATGTATGGGTCTTGCTTCTGGATCCATTCAGCCAGCCTGTGTCATTTGGTTGGAGCATTTAGTCCATTTATGTTCAAAGTAATTATTGATACAAATGTTCCTATTGTCATCTTCTTAGAAATTTGGGCTTTTATTTGTAAGGCTTCTCCTACTCTATTTATTGGCTATATCAGGCCCTTTAACACTTGTTGTAGGGCTGGTTTTGTGGTACAGAATTCTTTTAGTTTTTGCTTGTCTGTGAAGGTTTTGACTTCACCATCAATTCTGAATGAGATTCTTGCTGGGTAGAGAAATCTTGATTGGCGGTTATTCTCTTTTAGCCGTTTAAATGTGTCTTGCCATTCTCTTCTGGCCTGCAGGGTTTCTGTTGAAAGATCCGCAGTTAAACGTATGGGGTTTCCTTTTATGTTATTTGTTGTTTGCTCCTAGCTGCTTTTAGTAATCTGTCTTTATATTTAGTCTGCGTTAGTTTGATTAGAATGTGCCTTGGTGTGTTTCTCCTGGGGTTCATCCTGTATGGAACTCTTTGTGCTTCTTGGACTTGGTTGACTATTTCCTTTCCCATGTTGGGGAAGTTTTCAACTATAACCTCTTCAAGAATTTTTTCATAGACTTTCTTTCCCTCTTCTTCTTCTGGAACTCCTATAATTCTAATGTTGGTGCGTTTGACATTGTCCCAAAGGTCTTTAAGGCTATCCTCAGTTCTTTTAATTCTTTCAGTTTTGTTGTGTTCTTCATCACTTATTTCCACCATTCTGTCTTCCAGCTCACTTATCCGTTCTTCAGCCTCTGATACTCTACTGTTGAGACCTTCTATAGTATTTTTGAGTTCAGCAATTGAGTTGGTTGTCTCCATTTGCTTATTTTTCATTTCTTGCATGTCTCTTCTCAATGCACTAATTTCCTCTAATATTCTGTTTTTGGTGTTTTGCATCCTCATTAGTATAGCTTTTCTGAATTCTCTTTCAGATAGTTTGTCTATCTCCTCCTCTGTCACTTGAAGCGGTGTTTCTCTAGCTTGGTCCTTCATTTGTGCAGTGTTTCTCTGACGTTTCATTATTAGGTTAATTTTTGTTTCTTTATGTGTGTCTGTGTGTGTGGAGCTCTTTTTCCCCCACCAGGCTTCTTGGTTGAATTCTCCCTTCCTTTGGGTTTCTGTCCTTCTAGAAGGGTTCGGTGGTTTGTTACTTGGGTGGTGTTAGGTCTTGTTTACAGATGAATAATCTCTAGTGTTGTATGGTCTTTGATAGTGTGGGGTCTTGGAATCAGGGCTTCCACTCTGAGGATCCTTCGTTTGATGATTGGTCAGAGTTGTAGGCTCTATATCTGGTTTGCTATGGTGTTCCGTGATATTAGTTCACATACTAGCATCTGAGGATCAAGAGGTGCATCCCTGATGGGTGACAGTCATAAAAGCATGCAGATGTTTTCTAACATAATCGTAAGATATACATACATACACAGCAATCCCCACAACTGACCAGTTTTACAGAGATAAGGCACAGGAAATCTTTCTGGCAAATCACACAATCATAGATGATACTTGCCCGTTAAGCTTTGAATTAATTAAAATAGTGCCTGAATAAATAGATCCAGCGCAATGTCCTGGCTTGGATAATTACAATGAGAGCAATTTTTAACTAGGTCATGTGTTGGGGGTGATGAGGAGGAGAATGTATAGGTAATGAGAAGGAATAGATTCGTCTTGGAAGGATTTTATAGGGTTAGGTAGCAAAGATTAGTGTGTGTATTGTTTAGTGTATTTGGAAGAGAATAGTGGAGACAGGAAGATAGGAAATAATTTATCTAGAGGATATTGGTAGATAGGAAAATGTTTTACATTTAGAACATAGAGGGAGAAAGCAGTGGGAAAGAGGAAAGAGAATTAGAGGTTTCCAAGAATTAAAATTAAAATAAAAAAAATACAATAAAATAAAAGTCAAAAGAAGAAATTAAAAATTAAAAACAGCAGAAAAAATTAATAAGAGACCAAAACACAAACCAAAAACACAAAAAACAAAACAAACGAAAACCAAAAAACAAACAAACAAACAAACAAACAAAAAAGCAGAATAAACAAACTAATAAACCCCAAACCAGACCAATCAATTGAATAAGCAAAATAGTCCACCACCAATAAACAAGCAAAAAAAAAAAAAAAAGCTAAATACTGTCCCTGGTTTTTATCTTCTCATCTGCCTGTTGGAAACCAATCTGCTCTTGATGGTGGTGTCTTGATGGCGTAGTCTTTCCCTTATAGCGCCGGTTGCTATGGTTTCTGTTTTTGTGTTCAGCAAAATGAGGGCTTTGCTGCCATACGGGGTGCTAGCCAGGATGATGGGCTGATCCCAGTACTTCGGGCGGGGGCCGCGGTGCGCGCAGCCCCGTGTTGGAGATGGGCACCCTGGCTCTACCGCGCACCTGCCAGTAGTCTCCGATTCCTGCTCTTTCCCCGGCTTTCTCCGCTGCTGCTGCAGCTCGAGGTGTGCGCGGGCTCCTCCGCCGCTGGCACACGTGCACTGCGGGTTACGTGTCTAAGTCCCAAAGGCGGGCGCGAGCTTTCCTGTCCAGCTCGTGCCTGGCCCCTGGTCAGCAACCCCTAGGCGACTTCCCCTCTCCGTTCAGCAAGCCCTCCAGTTGGAGTGGTTGAACTTACCCACGACGCGCCGCGGCTTCTCGCTCCGGGTTCTGGCGGCTTCTCACTCCGGGTTCCGGCGGCTTCTCCTTAGCCCTCTCTTATAGAATTCCTTTCTAAGACGGCTTTATTCTTTCTCTTCAGAGAATAACTCCTTACATTTAAACTTTGTTACCAAGAATAGTGTGAGTTTTTAAAAAGATTAGTGTGTGTATTGTTTAGTGTATTTGGAAGAGAATAGTGGAGACAGGAAGATAGGAAATAATTTATCTAGAGGATATTGGTAGATAGGAAAATGTTTTACATTTAGAACATAGAGGGAGAAAGCAGTGGGAAAGAGGAAGAGTAATAAGCGGTTTCCAAGAATTAAAATTAAAATAAAAAAATACAAAAAAATAAAAGACAAAAGAAGAAAAAAAAAATTAAAAACAGCAGAAAAAATTAATAAGAGACCAAAACACAAACCAAAAACACAAAAAACAAAACAAACGAAAACCAAAAAACAAACAAACAAACAAACAAACAAAAAAGCAGAATAAACAAACTAATAAACCCCAAACCAGACCAATCAATTGAATAAGCAAAATAGTCCACCACCAATAAACAAGCAAAAAAAAAAAAAAAAGCTAAATACTGTCCCTGGTTTTTATCTTCTCATCTGCCTGTTGGAAACCAATCTGCTCTTGATGGTGGTGTCTTGATGGCGTAGTCTTTCCCTTATAGCGCCGGTTGCTATGGTTTCTGTTTTTGTGTTCAGCAAAATGAGGGCTTTGCTGCCATACGGGGTGCTAGCCAGGATGATGGGCTGATCCCAGTACTTCGGGCGGGGGCCGCGGTGCGCGCAGCCCCGTGTTGGAGATGGGCACCCTGGCTCTACCGCGCACCTGCCAGTAGTCTCCGATTCCTGCTCTTTCCCCGGCTTTCTCCGCTGCTGCTGCAGCTCGAGGTGTGCGCGGGCTCCTCCGCCGCTGGCACACGTGCACTGCGGGTTACGTGTCTAAGTCCCAAAGGCGGGCGCGAGCTTTCCTGTCCAGCTCGTGCCTGGCCCCTGGTCAGCAACCCCTAGGCGACTTCCCCTCTCCGTTCAGCAAGCCCTCCAGTTGGAGTGGTTGAACTTACCCACGACGCGCCGCGGCTTCTCGCTCCGGGTTCTGGCGGCTTCTCACTCCGGGTTCCGGCGGCTTCTCCTTAGCCCTCTCTTATAGAATTCCTTTCTAAGACGGCTTTATTCTTTCTCTTCAGAGAATAACTCCTTACATTTAAACTTTGTTACCCTTCCAACAAAATTTTCTCTGGTCACTATTAAGCTGGATGACTCACTCCAGGCTCATTGCACAAAACTTCCATGTCTTAATCTGTAGTTTACAATTCAGTTCAGGCCCGTAGACCTTGGCGGTGAGAGGGGAGTTGGTGGTAGTGACGGTGACCACGTGGGGAAGAGCAGGAACAAAGAGAGAATCCTCTCTTTCATGATCGGTTTTCAGCTCGATTGCTTTGGTTTAAATGTGACTGCTGAGTGCACCAAAGGGTTTCTTTCAATAAGTACGATCAGTAAATGCATGGATGATTTTCAGACAGAGTCAGCTATTGATCTGGCTACAGTTATTCTTTATCCCAATTTGGGGAGAGGAGAGAAAGCACCAAAGAGACAGAGACAGCAAAGTAATAGAGAGGTAGGTAGTTTCTGATCTTAGAGTGCTGTGAGTTTTGCAGGGTAATTACTCTTCTGAAACGATGAACGGCTTAATGGTTGTTTTTGTAAAGTCACTAATTTACACCTCCAGTAATAGAGTGAATTATTGGCTCAGGGGTAGGAACATCAGCTACGTAATCTTGGATTTAGAGCTTGAACAGAAGAAGGTTAGAGCCAACCATCTAACTTCCTTAGACAGTCCCAGAAGTCACCCCAGGGGAGAATGATGCTATCCTGTCTACCTGGACTTGTTCTCTTTCCTGGCAGTTTTGTTCTTACTTGGCTCTGTTCCCGGAGGCCGTATTGCCTAGTTGTTGCACGGCATATGTGCTCAGTTGTGTCTGACTCTTTGAGATCCTATGGACTCTATAGCCCACCAGGCTCCGCTATCCATGGGATTTTCCCAGGGAAGAGTACTGGAGTAGGTTGCCATTTGCTACTCCAGGGGATCTTCCTCACCCAGGGATTGAACTCCCATCTCCTGCACTGGCAACCAGATTCTTTACCACTGCTCCACCTGGGAAGCCCAATGCCTAGTGGTTAAAGGAGTGAAATTTGACTCCAGACACTGTTGGTCTCAAATCCTGACTCTGCCATTTATTAGCTGGGTGGCCTCATGCAGTTAGTATAATATCTAGTGCATAGTGAATGCTTACTGAATAGCAGCTGTTGTCAACATTAGCTGTCTTAGTGGTAAAAGTAATAATAATAAATACAACTGGCTTAGCTGAAGATGACTGTTGACACTATCCTCAAGGTGTTGTTAGGTATTATTAGAATTAGCTAAGTTCTAGACTCATACGACATTTCTGTACAGCCACATAGAATGTGCTAAGGTTTATTCATTTAGTAGTTTTATCATTTGCTGATGCATTTGTTTGAAACTCACTTTGATGTTCCACACCTATTGCTTGCCACAGGAATATGATGACAAACCTAGTCTTGATCTCTGTCTGCATGGAGTTTATATTCCAGTGGAAGAGGCAGACAAGTGAGTGGGGTAATAAAGAATGAACTATTTGAACAAGGAAACCTTGGTCACCATGACAGTCTGCATTAAATGCTATGTGCAGGATGGATCATTCATCTAGGCAAATTCACTGCATACATGGTCTCTCTTCTACAGTATTTCTCATGTGTCTGGCATCACTGGGGACACACAGTTATCATGACTTGTATGGCAGGGCAACAGGGTGATGGAGTGTGACCTCATTGTTTAAGTACTTTTGCTCAGTTCCATGTAAGATCATGGAAACATTGAAAATAGTTCTCATTTTTAAAACCTTCTAATTAACCAGGTCCCACTCCCAGCCACTTGTGCAGTGAGTCAGGTGTGTGCCTTGCCAAAAGCAAATTTAGGCGAAAGATGTGACCAGGTGAGGAAGACAGAGGCAAGCCAGGCCCAGGTCTAATCCTGGGGCCTTTCCAGGACCTCTTGGAGGAAGGAAGGAGGTGGGGATAGGCTGCAGGGGTGGCATGGGAGGAGGTGGGGTCCTGAGGGCTGAGGGGGGCCTTCTGGGATCTGTGTCAGTCGTAGCCCCCCACTCCCTCTCCTTGGCTTCTCTTCCCCTGTTCATGCTTTAGTTTTTCCTTTTTTCACATGTAAGGTGTAGATAATAATAGCCTCTGTCAGAAAAAATCAGCACAGTGCCCCACCGTCAGGACTCACTCAACAGTAATATAATTCTGTTACTCAGGTTTTCTCACTACTCAGTGATACATCATTGACTTGCTGGTTGACCTCATAACTTCTTGGGGATAGAGATCGAGTCTTCTTTTCTTCTCCAGTGCAGTTCCTGGCATATAGTAGTTGCTCAATAGATGGTGGTTACTTTTATAAAGTTGCTCATTTCTTCCTCCAAAGGCTTTAGAAAGCAAAAAGGAGTGGATCAGGAAGCAAATGGTGGTACTCTATAACAATCACTAGTATTTGTTGAATGTTAATCGTGCACGAAGCACTGTGATCATTGCTTTACATGCATTATTTTAATGTAGGTCAACTGGGTGGGGCTGGTACCATTTTACTAGTCAGAAAACTGAGTCTTCTAGAAATGAGAATGCTCAGCCACGATCACCCACCTGATAAGTGGCAGAGCAGGGCTTGAAGGTGCACAGTCTTAGTTGAATGTCCATGTTGCCTCCCAGAGACAGGTAGGAACTCAGGAAGTTGCCTGGGAACGTGGCTCACACAAACTAAAAGTAGCCAAGATATGAGGTCTAGAAATGAAAAGGGGCTGGGGAACCCTCCTGGATTCCAAGGTGAATCTTCCTCCTGGCTTTCTGCAGCCTGAGGTAGCCTCAGTTCGATTCTACTTCCCTGGGCTGCTGACCTGAAGCTGGCATCCCTGTTTTCAGCCGAGGCTTTATGTACCTGCATGGAGGAGGTGGTGCAGAGCCTTGTACACACCATATGGGGCCCCATTTGCATTTAGTGAGTGCTCAGCTGTGCACAGTGTCTCCTTAATGAATCTCATGCCAGTCAAGCATCGCTATATTTATCCAAGCCCTGGGAGCTCAGTGCCTGCTGTGGTCAGACTCACATGCCCCAGAACAGGGCCTTGCAGGTTGTTCCAGTTTTCCTTGTGGTCAGGGCCTTCGGGCCCTTCAATAATTTTTTCCCTGGCAGAATCAGCTGGTTTCGAGGTGTTCTGAAGCCAGAAAAAATGTTTCCCTCCTGAAGCTATATACAGAGAACAAGTGCTAAAGAAGGACCTTGAAAGTACATCTGCTGTGCCCTTGACTTCAAGGCCACATTCAAACTTGGCAGACAGATGAGGCCTGTTTTTCTTTTCTCTTCATGTTTCTCAGGGGAGGAATCACAGTGCTGAACGCACTCTCTCCCTGTCCCCATCAGTTCATTTCTTCCATGTAATTTAAGACTCTTCTGTATTTTTTCCTTACTCTTTCTAAGAAATATTCTGTTTATTTAAATACACTGAGATCAGAGAGTTTGCCAAGATGATCACTTTTGTGCTCAGAAATCAACAAGAATCAACTGATAACAACTGATATTTACTTAACACTTACTAAGTGGCAACTACCGTACTAAACACTTGAGAGGTATTATCTCATTTTTTTACTTCAAAATAACCCTTTGAATGAGCATCATATCTCTATTTTATCAATAAGGCAGGTAAGATTCAGAGACATAATTTGTCAGAGGCCATACAGCCAATCTTTGGAGAAGTCTAGCTAGACAGCAGAGCTCTTTACATTAGTTGTTTGCTTCCTTTCTTTTTCCCAAATGTAATTGTTTTCAGCTGTTTTTCCTGTTCCCACCAGCTTAAAAATTCACACACACACACGGGGCTGATAAGACTGCAACAATTTTGCTTAATAGTGTAGCCACTGTAAAACACAAGTCACTTATGGTTTTCTCAGGATATATGCCCAGTAGTGGGATTGTTGGGTCCTATGGTAGTTTCATCCCTAGTTTTTTAAGGAACATCTGTACTGTTCTCTATAGTAACTAATAACAATTTATATTCCTATTAAATCAACAGTGTTGATCACTGTTAAATCAATAGTGCCAGAGGGTTTCCTTTTCTTCACATCCTCTCTAGTAGTTATTGTTTGTAGATTTTTTGATGATGGCCGTTCAGAACTGGCATGAGGTGATATTTCACTATGATTTTTATTTCTCTAATGAGTGATATTGAGTATCTTTTTGTGTGTTTGTTGGCCATTTGTATGTCTTCTTCAGAGAAATGTCTGTGTAAGTCTTCCTTCTACCCCAGTGTTCATTGAAGCACTATTTATAATAGCTAGGACATGGAAGCGACCTAGATGTCCATCAGCAGAGGAATGGATGAAGAAATTGTGATACACATATACAATGGACTATTACTTAGGCTAAAAAGGAGTGCATTTGAATCAGTTCTAGTGAGTTGGATGAATCTAGAGCTTGTTATACGTTGTGAAGTAAGTCACAAAGAGAAAAACAAATTTCATATATTACCACATGTATATGCATTCTAGAAAAATAGGACTGATGAACCTATTTGCAGTGCAGGAGTAGGGAGGCAGACATAGAGAACAGACTTTGCATGCAGTGGGGAAGGGAAAGGGTAGGACAAATTGAGAGAGTAGCATTGAAACATACACATTATCATATGTAAAATACACAGCGAAACCTACACATTATTTGCTGTGTATGTAAAATACACAGCAAATGGGAAGTTGCTGTGTGACACAGGGAGCTCAGCCTGGTGCCCTGTGACAGCCTAGAGGGGTGGGCAGAGGGTACGACAGGAAGGTTCAAAACAGAGGGCTCACACATAGACCTGTGGCTGATTCACACTGTGTATGGCAGAAGCCAACACTATTGTAAAGCCATCATCTTCCACTTAAAAATAAATTTAAAAAAATGCAAGCCATTTCCCCACAGAATTGTTTATCATCCTTTATAAAACCTTGACACCTGTAGAGTGTATTTCTTCCCTTCAACTGGGGTGTGGTGTTAAGGTGCTTGACTCATGACGTGCAGAGCGGGGAGCAGCTCCGATTCCTTTGGAGACTGAGCTTGAGGCTGAGCTCAGTCTTGGCCTCGTGGGATCTGTGTCATCTCTGCTGACTTGTTAGAATCTCGGAGCATAGCAGGAAAAGGATGCCGAGTTCTGGGTCTAGCTATGCCCCTGGTACAGCCTGGGACCCAGAGCAGATCACATCTGTCTTGCTGGTAGAAATTAAATTCCATTTCCTACAAAGTTTTAAGTTTGAGTAGAAGGCCTTGACTTGGTCTTATAACCTAATAGTTTGTTTCGTTTCCTATCTTAGTCATATAACCTTTAAGAGATGGTAGCAGAACTGAGTCACCTCCCCACTCAGACCCTCGGTCTCCGTCTTTGCCGTAGGAAGCGTGGGCCCGGTGCTCACTGGCCTCCCCCGGGAGCTCTTGGTTTAGAACCCCATGGTGCTGCAGAGAGAAGCCTCTTTCACCCTGCAGAGTTCTGACTGGACAGGAGCTGCAGGGAATCCAACCAGGGCTAGTCTGACGGGACTACCAAACAGGAAGTTATTAGAAGGATGGTTATGTGTCTCATAAAATTCAAAACGGATTAAATAACTAGACACAGGGACGCTGGGAATCAAGGTAGCCTCAAATATCGCTTCAGTGGGAGTTCATGAACTTTCCCGCTGGAGCACTGCCTGAGATGACTCCCAACACAGCCCATTCCTATGTTTTTCTGTTAAAAACGATGAATTCTAGGGAGAGAGCAGCCACAGACAATTCACTTGTGGGAGGTGGGCTGAGGGAGGAGATGGGCAGGGCCAGCCAGGAGGAGAAAGCTGCTGGAAGCCATTTTTGTAGGCAATACAAGTGGTCCCAAAGAAGAGGGGCTGGTGGGATCCCTCCACACACATCCACCCACACACATACAGATGTGCGCGCCTTATAGGGGAAGGCCTTATACAGTACATAATGATGTAAATAATCATACATTTACCATGGGCAGCCATGTCTGGGTGTCAAATGTGGGAGGGAGACACCATAGACAGTGATATGAACTAGAGTGTATTTCTTCCCTTCAAGGTGGGATCTTGACTCATGACGTGCAGGCGGGGCAGCTCCGATTCCTTTGGAGACTGAGCTTGAGGCTGAGCTCAGTCTTGGCCTCGTGGGATCTGTGTCATCTCTGCTGACTTGTTAGAATCTCGGAGCATAGCAGGAAAAGGATGCCGAGTTCTGGGTCTAGCTATGCCCCTGGTACAGCCTGGGACCCAGAGCAGATCACATCTGTCTTGCTGGTAGAAATTAAATTCCATTTCCTACAAAGTTTTAAGTTTGAGTAGAAGGCCTTGACTTGGTCTTATAACCTAATAGTTTGTTTCGTTTCCTATCTTAGTCATATAACCTTTAAGAGATGGTAGCAGAACTGAGTCACCTCCCCACTCAGACCCTCGGTCTCCGTCTTTGCCGTAGGAAGCGTGGGCCCGGTGCTCACTGGCCTCCCCGGCAGCTCTTGGTTTAGAACCCCATGGTGCTGCAGAGAGAAGCCTCTTTCACCCTGCAGAGTTCTGACTGGACAGGAGCTGCAGGGAATCCAACCAGGGCTAGTCTGACGGGACTACCAAACAGGAAGTTATTAGAAGGATGGTTATGTGTCTCATAAAATTCAAAACGGATTAAATAACTAGACACAGGGACGCTGGGAATCAAGGTAGCCTCAAATATCGCTTCAGTGGGAGTTCATGAACTTTCCCGCTGGAGCACTGCCTGAGATGACTCCCAACACAGCCCATTCCTATGTTTTTCTGTTAAAAACGATGAATTCTAGGGAGAGAGCAGCCACAGACAATTCACTTGTGGGAGGTGGGCTGAGGGAGGAGATGGGCAGGGCCAGCCAGGAGGAGAAAGCTGCTGGAAGCCATTTTTGTAGGCAATACAAGTGGTCCCAAAGAAGAGGGGCTGGTGGGATCCCTCCACACACATCCACCCACACACATACAGATGTGCGCGCCTTATAGGGGAAGGCCTTATACAGTACATAATGATGTAAATAATCATACATTTACCATGGGCAGCCATGTCTGGGTGTCAAATGTGGGAGGGAGACACCATAGACAGTGATATGAACTACAGTGTCATTTATTAAATGTTTTCAGACAGCTGTGGTTAGAAGAAAGAGTAAGGGGTCTCAAGGCAAAAGCCTTGGTGAAGAGACCATCCGTTACCTTAGCTTTGGGCACGAAGAAAAGCTCAGAGTACCCGCTCACAGGGAAAGCACCACCACTGTGGATTAGGACCCTCCCTTCCTTCCTGCTGGCTTCTCAAGTGGCACTAGTGGTAAAGAACCTGCCTGCCAGTGCAGGAGACATAAGAGGTGCAGGTTTGATCCCTGGGTTGGGAAGATCCCCTGAAAAAGGAAATGGCTCTCCACTCCAGTATTCTTCCTGGAGAATCCCTTGGAGAGAGGAGCCTGGTGGGCTCCAGTCCATAGGGTCTCACAGAGTCAGACACAACTAAAGAAACTTAGCACACATGCATGTACCTCCTTCCAGCCAGACTGGGTCTCATTTTTTCCACTTTGATGAGATTTGGGCAGTGTTCAACCTATTGAGAGTTTACATCTTGATCTTTCTAATACTCCTACTCCAACAATTAACAACAGTGAGACAACAGCTGATGTTTACCAGGGCCCAGCCTGTGCCCAGTGTGTCATGTGTGTGTGAGCTGGTCTCTCCACAGTCCTTGGATGCAGTGGTGTTACAGCCTGCATTTGTAGGTGAGAAACTGAGGCTTACAGGAATTAGGAGTGTTAGCAAAGCATCGAGCATAGTTGTCAACAAAATGACTGAGAGGCCAGGTTCGGGAGCCAATGGCCAGGGTTGAATTCTGGCCCCAACACCTCTGGCATGGAGTCCTTGGACGTGTTGCTTAAGTCATTGATCTGTAAAATGGGTATAAGGATGGACCCCTTACCACAGTGTGGGCTTGAGGGTATGTGATTGAATAGCACAGACAGTGCCTGAGAGTGGAGTGATGCTTGGTGAGGTCTGCTGTTATTAGCAAGGGTCCCAGTTAGTACTGGGGAGAGCAGTGATCAGAACCCAGGCTGACTGATCTAAAACACATCCCCTAGGATGTCTCTGGTTCAGGACTGAGAGGCATAGGAGAGAGGAAAAGGGAGGAAGAGGAGGAGAAGGAGGAAGGGGAGGGGTGAGGGAGAGCAAAAGAGGGAAGCCTTAGAATTGCTGGCTCCTCTCACAGCCTTGTGGCTATGACCTTGAACTAGATACCCAGAAAGTCAGCAGCAATTTCTGGATCCCTGTGCTAGATTGAAACATTCAGCACTGACTTTCCTTTAAGTGTCTTACTTCAGGAGGCTTTAGGAAGGGGCTACTTAGGATAAAAGAAGAGACAGAGAGTGAGTAAGAGAAAAGAGAGATGGAGTCACAGAGAGAGAGAAAAGCAGGTAAATGTATAGACTGACAGAGAATGAATGGTACTCAGAAGAAGAAACACAGAAAGACACCGACTAAAAGAGAAAGGAAGTAGAAGGGAAGCATAAAGAAAAGGGGGGGTGAGGGGATGGGTGAGGGTGGAGTGGAGACAGTCCCGAGGTGGCGGTGGTGCTGCCAGACCCGTGATTGATAGGGTGGACCAACTTCTTAAGTGCGTCAGTGCTTTATCTGAGCAGAGCACCTTCCGGGCAGCTGGCAGCTCAGTGGTGTCTGACTGTGTAGGGCTGTGACAGGAGACCCTGTTTATCTGAGTGGGAGATAGGAGTGCTCTGCTCTGTTTGGCCCAGGATGCCACAGATTATTAGGCTGTGGATTTTTCACTGGTTGGTGACAAAAGCTTGCCTGGGGTGACCTTGGACTGAAATGCAGGCCAAGGTTGGGCCACGTGGGCACTAAGACTTGGGGCCTACAGACTAGTTTTTTACCACGAGGTGGTTTCTGTAAAAAGAAGCCTGTACGCATTTGACAGACTTTGAGGCTCTCCGCAAGGATGTCCAGCCTTCTTGCTCATGTGCAGTCACTCGGCTGTGTCTGGCTTTTTGGCACCCCGTGGACTGGAGCCCACCAGGCCCTTCTGTCCTGGAGTGGGTTGCCACTTCCTACTCCGGGGAATCTTCCTGATCCAGGCATTCACCTCGTGTCTCCTGAGTTGCAGGATCCATCCTTAACTATTACTAATTTTATAGTATGATTGATGAGGAATCTCACTTCATGAGTGATTTTTTTTTTTTTTTTTTTTACAATATCAATATAGGGCCTTTATAATCAGAGGAACAAAAGTTTTAAATTAGGTCCTAAGTACACTCCTAAAATGTGAGGGCAGAGAAAATGACATCTCCTAACATACAGCAGACATGACCATATTCAGCCCACAAGTGGGCAGTGGCTAAGGGGCAGGACAGTGTGTTTGAAAATATTTCTCCTTGATGCTCCCAAGAAACTTTGAAAATCTGATGACGAGTCTCTCTCTGATTCTTGCAGAAAGATGAAATTATTAATGTCCTCTCAGCTTGGACAAGTTTCATTCCTTTGAGTTTCTTCAGGGTTTAAATAAAAGTCAGGAGGTCTTTAATCCATTTTGAGTTGATCTTTGTGCATGGTGTCAAGGAATGTTCCAACTTCATTTTTTTGCATATAGCTGTCCAATTTTATTAGCACCATTTGTTGAAGAGGCTGTCTTTGTCCCATTTTATAGTTTCGCCTCCTTTGTCAAAAATAAGGTACCCATAGGTGCGTGGGTTTATCTCTGGGTTCTCGATCTTGTTCCATTGATCTATAGTTCTGTTTTTGTGCCAGTACCATACTATCTTGATGACTGTTGCTTTGTAGTAGAGTCTGAAGTTAGGGAGGCTGATCCCTCCAGCTCCATTTTTCTTTCTCAGGATTGCTTTGGCTATTCAAGGTCTTTTGTGTTTCCATATGAACTGTGTTATTGTTTGGTCTAGTTCTGTGAAAAATGTCAATGGTAGTTGGATAGGTATTGCATTGAATCTGTAAATGATATTTGGTAGTATGGTCATTTTAACAATAGAAGCACCCTATGAGCCAACAATCCCACTATTAGGCCTATATCCTGATGAAATCAAAACTGAAAGAAGCACCTGTACCCCAGTGTTCATTGCAGCTCTCTATACAATAGCCAGAACATGGAAGCAACCTAGATGTCCATCGATGAATGAATGGATACAGAAGCCCTGGTACATATATACAATGGAGCTGTTAAAAGAAATGCAGAAGACTCAGTCCTAATGAGGTGGCTAGCTCTAGAACCTATCATAAAAAGTGAAGTGAGTCAAAAAGAGAAAGACAAGTACAGTATACTAACTCATATATATGGGATCTAGTAAGATGGTCATGATAACACACGCAGTGAACTCACGGAAAAACAGAGAATAGACGTAAGGACATTGTGGAGACTAACAGTGAGAGGGAGGCGTAGAGGAAGTAACATCGAAACCTATACTGGCACGTGTGGAAAAGATAGCTATGGTCATTGTGCTAAGGGAATAGGAGTACCTACAATCACTTGGGGCGATGGTCTGGAGGGGTGGGAGGCGGGGAACTGGGTGGGGGGAGGGTCCAGGGATATGCATATGAATGATCTGGGAACATACATGTTGGTGAACAACAAAACTCTGTAAAATCTTTAAAATAAAGAATAATAAAAAAAAAAAAGTCAGGAGTGGGGTGGTTTATTATACCCAGTCAATTGGATGGTACCAGTAGTGGGTGTGGACCTGGGTTTTCCCTGAGATGATTATGCAAGCAGCCACTGCTGAACCAACCCCTGGCCCCTTAAGTCCAGATCTCCACCTCTTTCTGCTTTCAATTTCAAATAAAGTTTGTGGCTGCAACAGGCTTTCAAAGGTATTGCCTGATGGCTTGAGAAATGATTCAGATGTGTCTTCTTTCAGGCTTTACGAAGGCAAGGAACAGATGGAGTTTGAAGAATCCATGAGACGGCTCTTTGAATCCATCAACAACTTGATGAAAAGTCAATATAAAACAACCATCCTTTTGCAGGTTGGTTTACACTACAAAGAAAAAAATCTGTATTTTCCCTTGGTCATCTGTTAGATAACAGCATGGTGAGATAATGCTTACTTTGCTTGAATGAGCACCCCTGTGTTAATTGAAGGCCTGGGCTGGCCCTGTGGTGTAGGGATCATGAACACTAAGGGCTCCTCGAGGCAGGAGAAGGCTTATTTATTGTTTGTTTCCCATGAAGGTAGCAGTGACTCTTCTTAAATAGCTCGGAAGCTTTTGCTCCCTGGAAGGAAATAGGTCAAACCTGATCTACTTTTAGTGGTGAGAATAATTAGATGTCAGTCTCTGAAATCGTCCACTTTTTATTCTCACCACCATAAACTCAGATTCCCTTTGGGGCTGAGAGTCTCCTCAATAAATACGAGATACTTTGGAGAGAATGGGACCTCTGATTTAGTGGTTCATGATGCATATCTACAAACCCTGGTCTTTGAGAAACCTATGTATGAGAGAGTTTAGCAGCCAGGAGCTGAGTGTAGAGGCTGTTTACCATAACTGACACAGCCTTAAGTGTCAGGAAGGATTGCCTCATAAGTCGGTGTGGAAAAGATAGCTATGGTCATTGTGCTAAGGGAATAGGAGTACCTACAATCACTTGGGGCGATGGTCTGGAGGGGTGGGAGGCGGGGAACTGGGTGGGGGGAGGGTCCAGGGATATGCATATGAATGATCTGGGAACATACATGTTGGTGAACAACAAAACTCTGTAAAATCTTTAAAATAAAGAATAATAAAAAAAAAAAAGTCAGGAGTGGGGTGGTTTATTATACCCAGTCAATTGGATGGTACCAGTAGTGGGTGTGGACCTGGGTTTTCCCTGAGATGATTATGCAAGCAGCCACTGCTGAACCAACCCCTGGCCCCTTAAGTCCAGATCTCCACCTCTTTCTGCTTTCAATTTCAAATAAAGTTTGTGGCTGCAACAGGCTTTCAAAGGTATTGCCTGATGGCTTGAGAAATGATTCAGATGTGTCTTCTTTCAGGCTTTACGAAGGCAAGGAACAGATGGAGTTTGAAGAATCCATGAGACGGCTCTTTGAATCCATCAACAACTTGATGAAAAGTCAATATAAAACAACCATCCTTTTGCAGGTTGGTTTACACTACAAAGAAAAAAATCTGTATTTTCCCTTGGTCATCTGTTAGATAACAGCATGGTGAGATAATGCTTACTTTGCTTGAATGAGCACCCCTGTGTTAATTGAAGGCCTGGGCTGGCCCTGTGGTGTAGGGATCATGAACACTAAGGGCTCCTCGAGGCAGGAGAAGGCTTATTTATTGTTTGTTTCCCATGAAGGTAGCAGTGACTCTTCTTAAATAGCTCGGAAGCTTTTGCTCCCTGGAAGGAAATAGGTCAAACCTGATCTACTTTTAGTGGTGAGAATAATTAGATGTCAGTCTCTGAAATCGTCCACTTTTTATTCTCACCACCATAAACTCAGATTCCCTTTGGGGCTGAGAGTCTCCTCAATAAATACGAGATACTTTGGAGAGAATGGGACCTCTGATTTAGTGGTTCATGATGCATATCTACAAACCCTGGTCTTTGAGAAACCTATGTATGAGAGAGTTTAGCAGCCAGGAGCTGAGTGTAGAGGCTGTTTCAGGGGGCCTTCATAACTGACACAGCCTTAATTCACAAGTGCTCAGGAAGGATTGCCTCATAAGTCGTGAAGAAGAAAATCCAAACACATTGATCTAAACCAGTGAGTTAATGCACATAATTTCCTCTTCTTTTGATCAATTATCTTTTTTTTTTTATTCTTTATTTTAAAGGTTTTACAGAGTTTTGTAGTTCACAGACATGTATGTTCCCAGATCAGTCATATGCATATCCATGGTCCCCACCCTCACAGTTCCCCCCATCCCACCCCTCCAGACCTTCGCCCCAAGCCATTGTAAGCACTCCTCTTCCCTTAGCACTATGACACTAGGTATCTTTTCCACACATAACAGTATAGGTTTCCATGTTACTCCCTCCATTCTTCCCCATCCCTATTTCTTCCCCACAATGAATGAATGGATACAGAAGCTCTGGTACATATATACAATGGAATACTACTCAGCTGTTAAAAGAAATGCAGAAGACTCAGTCCTAATGAAGTGGCTGGCTCTAGAACCTATCATAAAATGTGAAGTAAGTCAAAAAGAGAAAGACAAATACAGTATACTAACACACATATATGGAATCTAGTAGGACGGTCTTGATAACACATGCAGGGAACTCAATTATCTTTTTAATTGCTAATTTAAATGCCTGCTAGCTAGGTAGCTATGCTTGGGGTTGCTGGCCTCTGGTTAGAATGAATGATGTCATGGTGTTCAGCTAGGATGCAGGTGAGCATGCAAAGGCAGAAGTCTGTCTGGGGCGTGTTTGCTGCCAATGGAATGGGTTCCAAACGTTGCGCCGTGAAATCACAAGAGGATCTTGAATACATTCTGATGACTGATTACCACCTGTATACATTCTAATCAAATTGATATGGAATATGATCAGGGAAAAGGGTGTTTAAAACTCTCCCTATTTGATTTTCACATGAAACAGTTTGGAAATCACTGCTAATGATTTCCTTTGATTTAACAAATGTTGGGAGCTTCTGTAAGAGTGTGTGTGTGTGTGTGTGTGTGTGTGTGTGTGTGTGTGTGTACGGGAGCTTTGTCTTGTTTATCATTATATCCTCACCATGTAGAACAGTCCTCATAGAGTTGATGCTTGATAAATAGCTGTTGAATGAATAGCCCTCAGAATAGATGTTAAGATCTCTGACTCACAGATGTGGAAATTTAATGGCTCCTATCTGCTAGGGGGTGCAGGCTGAGTAAAGAGGCTGTTTCAGGGGGCCTTCATGATGATCATAGCATTAATTCACAGATGCTCAGGAAGGGTTGCCTCATGTGTTGTAAAGAAGAAAACCTAAACCCATTGATCCATACCAATGAGTTAATGCACATGACTTCCTCTTCTTTTGGTCAGTTATCTTTGTAATTGCTAATTGAAATGCCAGCTAACTAGCTATGCCTGGGGATGCCCAGCCTCCTGTTTAGACTGAATGAGGTTGCTGGGATTCAGATTTCCTGCCTGGCTCTAAAGACCATATTCTGAACTGCTGCCTTATATTGTTCTTTATTGTACACATTTAGTACCTACTGGGGATATGAGTGTTTTCTCTGAATGAATTGGGACTCAGGTCTTACAGTTCTGACTTTCGCTTCCCTCTTGCTAGTTTTTTTTTTTTTTTTAAGTCTTCCCTCTGTTCCTCAAATCTTCATCATTTTAAAGCAAAGGGAATAACTGGAGCAGGGAGTAGCATGAAGAGACATGGTAAGAGCAGAGCCTGTCCCTGTACCTATATCATACTGGAAGCAGCTGATTTCCAGTGGGAGGCCACACAGTGTTGGGATATCTGGTGAGAGCTAAGGATGGCCACTTGCAAGGAGAAAGGCTATTGCCAATAGGCTCCAGGGAAGCTGAAATGTGAGGGAGCAGACGTGATGGACAAAGGAAGCTGGTTGGTGGGGAGGAGAAAGGAATTGATACGCCAGAGAGGTGGAGGTGCCCAGAGAGAGAGAATGTAACCTTGAGAAAGACAGGGCAGACCCCGAGCCATCATGTCCAATCTTAGCACCTCTTTATTTCCCTGTGATGAACTAGCTGTCTTTGGGAGAAAGGAATAAAGGGAATATGAAGGCAGGAGAAAAAGGAAGCAGAAAGATGAGCCAGTGAGTATGTCTGGCCCTAAGAAGACCAGAATGTTTCCTGTTGATCAGCTGTCTGATTTTATGCTGGATTTCACCTCTCAAGGTCTCTGTTTCCTCATCTATAAAACTTCACTGTTTGGATGAAAATCAGATAAACATTGTTTGCGAAAAATGCTGTGCAAATACAGAGAGCTAATAGGATTATTATGGCTTTGGCATGAGTTTTTTTACTCAGGTTCTGATTGTCTGGGTAGCTGTGCTAGAAATGGCCTGTTTTCCCTGGGATCTAGGCCAGATTATACTGGTTTCTCCTCATAGATTTTTACCCCCAGAGCCACAAAAAGGGACTTTACTTTTTTAAAAATTTACTCTAAGGGCCAAATTTACGTTCTGGGATAAAATCAGTGATGTTTTCTATCTATTCCTATGGTTGTTGAAAAGTTGTCAAAGAAGATCAATTAATATTCAAATATGGAGAGCAATACCATTTGAAAAAAATTGAATGCCTTTTTTAGGGTATGAGTGGAGAGGGGTTGAGGCCTTGTGATATCACCAAACCCCACACAAGGGGTCTTCTATAGACTTTGATATTCACTACAGGAGAAAGAGCTTTGGATGTCGAGCAGAGATATCTGAGTGGGAAATGGGGTATCCATGCTTGGGCATTTAACACTGAGCAAATCATTTCCATTATCTGGGGCCTCATTTACTGTTTTATAAAATGGGAAGCCTGATGTCTGTTTAATTTAGAGGATTATTAAGAGAATGAAGGCAATGCATGTGAAGCATGGTGTGTAAAACCTGTTACCTAGTTCAACTAAAATAATTTTAGTCATTTGTATCTCTTCATCCTTTACCTCATTATAAAACAGGAGCCTTGAGGGCATTTTCCCAGAGTGGAATCTGGAAGGAAATATTTGTGTTTCTAACCCTGTCACATGAAGTCGAGCGGTGTTAGGACATCCTGTTACTCTGTGAGATCAAGAAACAGATATAAATTTCAAAGAGGATAAGCTCACAAGAACTGACTCTATAAAAAATAAAAAAAGGAAGGCAAAATTTTGCCAGTGAGTTAGGATGGCATGACTGGAGCCTTGCTTCTGAGTCCACATGGGGTAGAGTAGGAAAGAGTGCTGTGATGTATTAGTAATGTCTGCGTGGAGCATGCCAGTGATTGTGACACCTGGCCCTAAGAAGACCAGAATGTTTCCTGTTGATCAGCTGTCTGATTTTATGCTGGATTTCACCTCTCAAGGTCTCTGTTTCCTCATCTATAAAACTTCACTGTTTGGATGAAAATCAGATAAACATTGTTTGCGAAAAATGCTGTGCAAATACAGAGAGCTAATAGGATTATTATGGCTTTGGCATGAGTTTTTTTACTCAGGTTCTGATTGTCTGGGTAGCTGTGCTAGAAATGGCCTGTTTTCCCTGGGATCTAGGCCAGATTATACTGGTTTCTCCTCATAGATTTTTACCCCCAGAGCCACAAAAAGGGACTTTACTTTTTTAAAAATTTACTCTAAGGGCCAAATTTACGTTCTGGGATAAAATCAGTGATGTTTTCTATCTATTCCTATGGTTGTTGAAAAGTTGTCAAAGAAGATCAATTAATATTCAAATATGGAGAGCAATACCATTTGAAAAAAATTGAATGCCTTTTTTAGGGTATGAGTGGAGAGGGGTTGAGGCCTTGTGATATCACCAAACCCCACACAAGGGGTCTTCTATAGACTTTGATATTCACTACAGGAGAAAGAGCTTTGGATGTCGAGCAGAGATATCTGAGTGGGAAATGGGGTATCCATGCTTGGGCATTTAACACTGAGCAAATCATTTCCATTATCTGGGGCCTCATTTACTGTTTTATAAAATGGGAAGCCTGATGTCTGTTTAATTTAGAGGATTATTAAGAGAATGAAGGCAATGCATGTGAAGCATGGTGTGTAAAACCTGTTACATAGTTCAACTAAAATAATTTTTAGTCATTTGTATCTCTTCATCCTTTACCTCATTATAAAACAGGAGCCTTGAGGGCATTTTCCCAGAGTGGAATCTGGAAGGAAATATTTGTGTTTCTAACCCTGTCACATGAAGTCGAGCGGTGTTAGGACATCCTGTTACTCTGTGAGATCAAGAAACAGATATAAATTTCAAAGAGGATAAGCTCACAAGAACTGACTCTATAAAAAATAAAAAAAGGAAGGCAAAATTTTGCCAGTGAGTTAGGATGGCATGACTGGAGCCTTGCTTCTGAGTCCACATGGGGTAGAGTAGGAAAGAGTGCTGTGATGTATTAGTAATGTCTGCGTGGAGCATGCCAGTGATTGACACTCCCAGTTCACACCTTACCCTTCCAGCCAGGGTAGTGGCTTAGATGGAAGCCCTAATTCATGCCTGCCTGAGTTCAGAGTTGAGCCCACCTGGTTCAATCTCAGCTTTGCCCATTGTGAGTTTTTGGACCCAAGCAAGTTATTTCTCATGTCAGAGCCTCATCTGGCTTTTGTGAATTGCATTCTGTGGTTTTCCTTATTGTTCAGAGCTGACATGGCAGTAGCTCACATGGAACTATGGAGAATTTAAAGCCAGCCATCCAAAGAGGGTAGAAAGAGCACTAAAAACACCTTCCACTGACTGAGTACTGATTGAGTGTCAGGCATGAACCGAGCTTTCATGTAGTGTTTTCAGTCTTGCCAGAGGTCTGTGAGGAATAGCTGTCTTCAGCGTCCACAGGAGGCTCGTAAAGTTAAAGAAGTCATCCTGAATTATACCTATTCATGGTGGGTAGAACTAGGATTTCAATCCATCCCGGTCTTCTGACTCCAAAGTTACTATCTGTCTCTAAGCCGCAAAGAATGGCTGTGGCCAGGAGTTTCTGGAATGGGTCGTATGCTCAAAAGTCCGCGCGTGTGCCAGCCCTGTGAACATTGTTGATAAAACTGATGGCAGGGTGAGATGATCAACATCTGACACTTGGGAACTGGATGTAGCTCAAATGGGAGTCGTGACCATTTGGTGACGTGCAGGCCCATTTGACCCATTCTCCTTTAGGTTGGGATTCTTCATCGCCCCCCAGTTTGATGTTGTGAGTAGAAATAAATAAGCAGCTCATACTTACATGGTGCACTCCCTTGGCCATTCTGATTGTGTGCATGCTAGCATAGCCACTAGAGCGTCCCGGAGGGTAGAGGGCTTTGCTTTTATGTGTCCAGAACCTGAAGCAGTAACTGTCACATAGGTACTTAAATTTATCTTTCAGCTGGATCAATGAAAGAATGAATATGAGCTTCCACTATTATATGTTTTACCTTTTTAAGCCCAGTAACTGTCACTTGTTTTCTGTAATTTTGAGGATGGACATGACTGGAGCCTTGCTTCTGAGTCCACATGGGGTAGAGTAGGAAAGAGTGCTGTGATGTATTAGTAATGTCTGCGTGGAGCATGCCAGTGATTGACACTCCCAGTTCACACCTTACCCTTCCAGCCAGGGTAGTGGCTTAGATGGAAGCCCTAATTCATGCCTGCCTGAGTTCAGAGTTGAGCCCACCTGGTTCAATCTCAGCTTTGCCCATTGTGAGTTTTTGGACCCAAGCAAGTTATTTCTCATGTCAGAGCCTCATCTGGCTTTTGTGAATTGCATTCTGTGGTTTTCCTTATTGTTCAGAGCTGACATGGCAGTAGCTCACATGGAACTATGGAGAATTTAAAGCCAGCCATCCAAAGAGGGTAGAAAGAGCACTAAAAACACCTTCCACTGACTGAGTACTGATTGAGTGTCAGGCATGAACCGAGCTTTCATGTAGTGTTTTCAGTCTTGCCAGAGGTCTGTGAGGAATAGCTGTCTTCAGCGTCCACAGGAGGCTCGTAAAGTTAAAGAAGTCATCCTGAATTATACCTATTCATGGTGGGTAGAACTAGGATTTCAATCCATCCCGGTCTTCTGACTCCAAAGTTACTATCTGTCTCTAAGCCGCAAAGAATGGCTGTGGCCAGGAGTTTCTGGAATGGGTCGTATGCTCAAAAGTCCGCGCGTGTGCCAGCCCTGTGAACATTGTTGATAAAACTGATGGCAGGGTGAGATGATCAACATCTGACACTTGGGAACTGGATGTAGCTCAAATGGGAGTCGTGACCATTTGGTGACGTGCAGGCCCATTTGACCCATTCTCCTTTAGGTTGGGATTCTTCATCGCCCCCCAGTTTGATGTTGTGAGTAGAAATAAATAAGCAGCTCATACTTACATGGTGCACTCCCTTGGCCATTCTGATTGTGTGCATGCTAGCATAGCCACTAGAGCGTCCCGGAGGGTAGAGGGCTTTGCTTTTATGTGTCCAGAACCTGAAGCAGTAACTGTCACATAGGTACTTAAATTTATCTTTCAGCTGGATCAATGAAAGAATGAATATGAGCTTCCACTATTATATGTTTTAGCATTTCTTATGTGTCATACATTGAGCTAAAACTTTTACATACACTATTAGTTCATTCGACTTTTTTTTTGTAACAAACACCTTATTAGGCAAATACTCTTCTTATCTCTGCTTTACAGATGAGGAAATGGAGGCTTAAAGAGATTGAGTAACTTAACCACAGTTAAGAAGTGGCAGGTCTGGGACTTGAATCTAGGCTGTGTAAGTTCAGAGCTTGAGTTCCTAATCACCACCAAGCAAAGTAAGGTTTCATGAAAGAGCTGAGTCTTTTGGCAAAATGCTAGATGGTTAAGCAATAGGCATTGTCCATAGCAGTACAGATGGGCAGATGTCTGGTCTGTAGTCATGACATCGAGCTCATTAAGGAGGCCCCTTTCTTTCCTGTCTTTTCATTGTCAATTATAAAGTATCCAGATGTCTGAAGTAAGGGAAGAAAGTTGTTCATTCTTGGAAAGTGGACTGCAGGCTGCACGCTGAGCCCCCAGTGGGAGGAGAGGTGAGACTTGTGTTTAACAGCAAGAACTGGAGTTGCGCCTCAACTTGTTAAATGATTGGAATGCTATCCCCTTCTCAACAGTCTACTGCATACTTAGGGGTATGTTTGGGCATGCTGCATTTATGGAGGATAGGTGAAACTCTGTTCCAGATAGGCTGCTATAGTCACACTGATGGCTTACATTTCTCATTCCATCGTTACACCAACCCTATAAAGTAGGTAACTTTATTCTCAACTCTTTTTTTTTTTTTATTCTCTTCAACTCTTGATGAGGAAACTAAAGCATAAAAGTTAGCTTCCTCAAGGACAGGCGGATAAAAGGAACCAATGTGGACTTGAACTTGATCTCTTCAGTCAGTCATTTTAAACACTGAACACTCTTCCTTTCTGCCAAACCTCACAGGCCAGCATACCTTTGGGTTACAGAAAGCACGGAGACATATGTCTCCCAGAACCTGTTGGACCCTCTTTCCTTGCCTTTCCCTGAAAGAGCAGTGACAGGTGTGTTTCTGAGGAGAGTGAATGTACATTCCTCGGGGACAGCTCAGCTGGATCAATGAAAGAATGAATATGAGCTTCCACTATTATATGTTTTAGCATTTCTTATGTGTCATACATTGAGCTAAAACTTTTACATACACTATTAGTTCATTCGACTTTTTTTTTGTAACAAACACCTTATTAGGCAAATACTCTTCTTATCTCTGCTTTACAGATGAGGAAATGGAGGCTTAAAGAGATTGAGTAACTTAACCACAGTTAAGAAGTGGCAGGTCTGGGACTTGAATCTAGGCTGTGTAAGTTCAGAGCTTGAGTTCCTAATCACCACCAAGCAAAGTAAGGTTTCATGAAAGAGCTGAGTCTTTTGGCAAAATGCTAGATGGTTAAGCAATAGGCATTGTCCATAGCAGTACAGATGGGCAGATGTCTGGTCTGTAGTCATGACATCGAGCTCATTAAGGAGGCCCCTTTCTTTCCTGTCTTTTCATTGTCAATTATAAAGTATCCAGATGTCTGAAGTAAGGGAAGGAAGTTGTTCATTCTTGGAAAGTGGACTGCAGGCTGCACGCTGAGCCCCCAGTGGGAGGAGAGGTGAGACTTGTGTTTAACAGCAAGAACTGGAGTTGCGCCTCAACTTGTTAAATGATTGGAATGCTATCCCCTTCTCAACAGTCTACTGCATACTTAGGGGTATGTTTGGGCATGCTGCATTTATGGAGGATAGGTGAAACTCTGTTCCAGATAGGCTGCTATAGTCACACTGATGGCTTACATTTCTCATTCCATCGTTACACCAACCCTATAAAGTAGGTAACTTTATTCTCAACTCTTTTTTTTTTTTTATTCTCTTCAACTCTTGATGAGGAAACTAAAGCATAGAGAGTTAGCTTCCTCAAGGACAGGCGGATAAAAGGAACCAATGTGGACTTGAACTTGATCTCTTCAGTCAGTCATTTTAAACACTGAACACTCTTCCTTTCTGCCAAACCTCACAGGCCAGCATACCTTTGGGTTACAGAAAGCACGGAGACATATGTCTCCCAGAACCTGTTGGACCCTCTTTCCTTGCCTTTCCCTGAAAGAGCAGTGACAGGGGTGTGTTTCTGAGGAGAGTGAATGTACATTCCTCGGGGACAGCTCAGCATCTGTAAGGAGACTGCTTTTTCTGGTCATCTGTGGTGAATCCCTGTGTCAGTGTCTGTCCAGTTTCCAGGGGCTTTGACTGTCCATGAGTTGGCTAAGATAAAAGAATTGCACATTGGTGGGATGGGAATGTTGTCAGAGCTCTTGAATGAGGATGATGGCTGGGGTTCTGGTATGACCTTGCATCTTTGCAAGATGTGCTCTTTTGGAAACCAATACTGGCACCAATACTGTACATTCTTACTCTGGGAAGAAGAGAGAGAGAGAGAGACAGAGAGAGAAAGATAGACAAGGAGTCTAGAAACAGAAGATAAATTTCCCTTTAAGCTTGAGGGAGTGCAACTGTGTGGTTTTGATTTTTGTTGTTATTGATCATTTGCTGTGTGCTCACAGCCTGGAATTATCAGCTGGATAGAAGTCCATCTGGATAGCACTCATCACAGCAGTCATCTCCTGTGCCTCCTCGTGGGACCACTACAGTCACTGCTGCTTGATCTGGGTCTGGCTCTCCTCTTGAGGGCTATCTTGGTTGCTGGCAGAGGGACTTGGAATTGATGATTCATCTAGGAAATTCACTTGGAGCCATATTATAAACTAATTACTGACCTGGAATGTTTTCCTGGTGGCCTTTCCTGAAACCCTCCTATATGTAGTGAGAAGAATTCTTAACTTAAGGCATATCAGAAAAAGCCATCCTTTGAAAAAGCTTCTTTCAAAAGTCATCCTCATAGGGCATCCCTGGTGACTCAGTGGTAAAGAATGCGCCTGCCAATGTAGGAGACATGGGTTCGATTCCTGATTGGGGAAGATCCCCCATTCCTTGGAGCAACAGAGCCCATGAACCACAACTATTAAGCCTGTGCTCTAGAGCCCAGAAGCTGCCACTACTAATGCCCTTGCACCCTAAGAGCCCTCTGTTCACTCTGCAATGAGAGAAGCCACCACAATGAGAAGCCCCAGCATGGCAAGCAGAGAGTAGCCCCTGACTCGCCACAACTAGGGAAAAGCCCAGGCAGCACATAAGACCCAGCACAGCCAAAAATAACTAAACACATAAATTTTCAAAAAAAAAAAAAAAAGCCATCCTTTTAAAGGGAAGATGTTTCTTGATCTATTTCCTCCCCAAGTTTAACTTTGTCTCCTCTATTAAAACTCCCCTACTTGCCAAGAGGGTAACTTTTCCTCAAGCAGAGTAGGGAGTTGCAGAGCATATTGGTCAGAAGCCAGCTGGACAGAATCAGGGACATATTTTTGCTGTGTGGTTTATTAACTGTGTGTCTTCTGGAAAGTTATTTTACCTCTCTGTGCTATTGTTTTCCTCATTGCTAAAGCAGGATGACCATATCTATTCCTAGAGTAGTTTTGTAAATATGAAGTGAGATCATGCATGACTGAAGTTTCCACTATTGGTTTGCTATTTTGATTAATTTACTAATCAAAATATATATTCATATGCATGTGTATATATGCAAAGCATATGTATATGTATGCAAAATTGCTGTTGCATTTTTCTTAAATATTACGTATGATATAGGAATATATACTGTGAGATGGGGCTTCCCAGGTGGCTTAAAAGGTAAAGAATCTGCCTGCAATGCAGGAGATCTGGGTTCCATCCTGGGTTGGGAAGACCCCCTGGCGAAAGGAAAGGCTACCCACTCCAGTATTCTTGCCTGGAGAATTCCATGGACAGAGGAGCTTGGCGGACTACACCTCATGGCGTTGAAAAAAGTCGGACATGACTGAGCGACTAACGCTTACACGTTTTTTAGATGAGAGTAATAATACAATAGTATTAGTTTTTGTGTAACAGTAGTATTAGTAAGAGTAAAAATGTTAACAGCAGTAGAGCAGCATGGTTCCCAGGAGGCCAACAGGCCTGAAAGCCAGACTGTTGCTAGTTGCCAAGTTTAAAAACTTGGAACAAATGGAAGTCCCCAGGGCATTTTGTGGTTGGGCTCTTCTGCCTCCTGGGGTGCTCGGTGGTAGCATCTGCTGAACCCACCTGCTGTCACTCCACTCGGATGTGTCAGGGCTGCATGAAAGTGAGGACTGTACCTGAGGCCAGTGATGGCTGTGACCGCAGACATGGCAAACTTCCCATCCACTTTGGAGAAGAAAACCACAGCCGCTTCTGTGGGAGGCTACCTGGACCAGGTGGATGTTTAGTACTCCCCAGTCGATCTATTTCCTCCCCAAGTTTAACTTTGTCTCCTCTATTAAAACTCCCCTACTTGCCAAGAGGGTAACTTTTCCTCAAGCAGAGTAGGGAGTTGCAGAGCATATTGGTCAGAAGCCAGCTGGACAGAATCAGGGACATATTTTTGCTGTGTGGTTTATTAACTGTGTGTCTTCTGGAAAGTTATTTTACCTCTCTGTGCTATTGTTTTCCTCATTGCTAAAGCAGGATGACCATATCTATTCCTAGAGTAGTTTTGTAAATATGAAGTGAGATCATGCATGACTGAAGTTTCCACTATTGGTTTGCTATTTTGATTAATTTACTAATCAAAATATATATTCATATGCATGTGTATATATGCAAAGCATATGTATATGTATGCAAAATTGCTGTTGCATTTTTCTTAAATATTACGTATGATATAGGAATATATACTGTGAGATGGGGCTTCCCAGGTGGCTTAAAAGGTAAAGAATCTGCCTGCAATGCAGGAGATCTGGGTTCCATCCCTGGGTTGGGACGATCCCCTGGAGAAGGAAATGGCAACTCACTCCAGTATTCTTGCCTGGAGAATCCCATGGACAGAGGAGCTTGGCGGACTACACCTCATGGCGTTGAAAAAAGTCGGACATGACTGAGCGACTAACGCTTACACGTTTTTTAGATGAGAGTAATAATACAATAGTATTAGTTTTTGTGTAACAGTAGTATTAGTAAGAGTAAAAATGTTAACAGCAGTAGAGCAGCATGGTTCCCAGGAGGCCAACAGGCCTGAAAGCCAGACTGTTGCTAGTTGCCAAGTTTAAAAACTTGGAACAAATGGAAGTCCCCAGGGCATTTTGTGGTTGGGCTCTTCTGCCTCCTGGGGTGCTCGGTGGTAGCATCTGCTGAACCCACCTGCTGTCACTCCACTCGGATGTGTCAGGGCTGCATGAAAGTGAGGACTGTACCTGAGGCCAGTGATGGCTGTGACCGCAGACATGGCAAACTTCCCATCCACTTTGGAGAAGAAAACCACAGCCGCTTCTGTGGGAGGCTACCTGGACCAGGTGGATGTTTAGTACTCCCCAGTCGAGTTGAAAACACCCTCTGAGTCTCAGGGTGACAGCCATTCTGTTTTACTTTATCACCAGCCCAAGGCTGGGAGGCTGGGAAGACTGGCTCTTCCTGAAGCAGCCCTTGTTCCGTCTTTGCCCAAGCGCCTCCTCACTCACAGCTGAAGCACTGACGTGTGAGCGTCCATACAGACGCCTGGTGCTGCTGCTCTACAGCCTGCTCTGGAGCCCTGGAGAGACATGCAGAGCTTGAAAGCTGGCAGCTTGCTGCAGACACTGGAGTCTCGGCGTTCTCCAGCTTGTCAAAGATTTCACTTCTGTCTTTGTTCCCTCACTTTGGTCATAATTACAATGAGTCCACAATATTCTTTGTCCAGACCCTAGGTAGTGAGGGCTAGTGTCAGAGAGATGAGATAAGGGGAGATTCAACACATACACTTTGGGAGGCCCACTGTGTGCTGGGCATTGCCATAGGGGCAAGATAAGCTTTATTTCCCATCATTCCCCTCTGCCCCACATGAAGGTGCTGAGGCTCAGGGGGTGAGGAGATGGCCCTAGGTGTGTGGAGGTGCTGGATGGAGCACTGGGATTCCCCACCTCAGAGCCCTGTGGGCCCAGAGCTCTATGTTCCTGAGCCCAAGAGTGAAGGAAGGAACAGTTTGTTCGAATGCTTAGACCAGTCTTTATCAGGGTGCGTGTCTCAGCATCTGGTGTCTCTTTAGGATGTAGGGATTGTCAGCTGGCAGCCCATGGGAGAAGTGTAGCCTGCAGGTGTGTTTTATCTGGCTAGCACAGTGTTAAAACAAGTGAACAAGAGAGCCTCATTCTTTAGGCAAAGTATGGGTTCCACCCACCTTATCACTTCCCACTGACCTATATGCTTCTCATTTCCCTCCTTTCTGCTGCTTGCCCAGGCCTGCAGGCATCTGTTTTTGCTGTATCTTGATGTTTCCTAATACAGATGGCCTGACCAACTAGGCTAGAAGGCACTGTATATGATAATTGACTGGAGGAATGTCATAGTGCAACTTGGCATATTAAAATTCAGAAAAGTTCTGATCCCTAAAAATCCCAAAACCAAAGGGGAAAAAAAAAAAAAAAACCATACTGGCTTATCTTTGCCTAAACCAGATTTCCCCCAAATTATTTGATTGCAAATCCTTTCCCTCTCACAGAATATGTAACAGCATCCTAAAGGGCAAGGGTATCCCAATAGGGCCTAGTTTTAGAAACATTTGCTTTGGAATCTTGTTATCTCTTATCATCTTGATTTGAAAGAATAAAGAATAAATCTCTAGACACAAAATCCAATAACTATAAAAGAAAGGTCTGAAACATCTGACAACATACAAATTAAAATCCTTCTGTGCAATGAAAGACATGATAAACAAAGCTAAAAGAAAGCAACAGTCAAACTAGAGGATAAGCAAGAGAAAATTCTTGCAAAATACATTAACTGCAAAGGGGTTAATATTAATGATATATAAAGAATTCTACACCCATAAGAAATTGCCCTAAGGAAAAATGGAGAAAGAATATAAAACAAGTGTATAGTAAATGTGTGAGTATACTCAGTCATGTCTGACTCTGTGACCCCATGGACTGCAGCCCACCAGGCTCCTCTGTCCAGGGGATTTTCCAGGCAAGAATACTGGTGTGAGTCACCATTTCCTTTTCCAGAAGGGATCTTCCCAGACCAGGAATCAGACACACATCTCTTGTTTTTCCTCCAATGGCAGGCAGATTCTTTACCACTGTGGCAATAGTAAATATAGCTGTTCAGTAAATATAGAAAAGATGCCACCTGCCCTATACTCAGAGGACTGCAGATTACAGCTGAAAATTTTGTATCAGATGGACAAAATTAAACAGGTTTGTATACTAGTGTTAGCAAGGTTATAGGTTTCAGGGAGTAGAAGGAAATTGATGACTGCTTCTTTCTAAGGTAATACGTCAATATCTCGTAGGACATATTCTGTATATACGTTTGTGTGCACATCTGCATATATGTACCGACATTTGATGCACTAACTCCTCTTCAAGCAGCTCATCCATCCCACAGGGATTCTCAGAGATACACAAATGTATGTACATTTATGACTTGGCATATTAAAATTCAGAAAAGTTCTGATCCTAAAATCCCAAAACCAAAGGGGAAAAAAAAAAAAAAAACCATACTGGCTTATCTTTGCCTAAACCAGATTTCCCCCAAATTATTTGATTGCAAATCCTTTCCCTCTCACAGAATATGTAACAGCATCCTAAAGGGCAAGGGTATCCCAATAGGGCCTAGTTTTAGAAACATTTGCTTTGGAATCTTGTTATCTCTTATCATCTTGATTTGAAAGAATAAAGAATAAATCTCTAGACACAAAATCCAATAACTATAAAAGAAAGGTCTGAAACATCTGACAACATACAAATTAAAATCCTTCTGTGCAATGAAAGACATGATAAACAAAGCTAAAAGAAAGCAACAGTCAAACTAGAGGATAAGCAAGAGAAAATTCTTGCAAAATACATTAACTGCAAAGGGGTTAATATTAATGATATATAAAGAATTCTACACCCATAAGAAATTGCCCTAAGGAAAAATGGAGAAAGAATATAAAACAAGTGTATAGTAAATGTGTGAGTATACTCAGTCATGTCTGACTCTGTGACCCCATGGACTGCAGCCCACCAGGCTCCTCTGTCCAGGGGATTTTCCAACAAGAATACTGGTGTGAGTCACCATTTCCTTTTCCAGAAGGGATCTTCCCAGACCAGGAATCAGACACACATCTCTTGTTTTTCCTCCAATGGCAGGCAGATTCTTTACCACTGTGGCAATAGTAAATATAGCTGTTCAGTAAATATAGAAAAGATGCCACCTGCCCTATACTCAGAGGACTGCAGATTACAGCTGAAAATTTTGTATCAGATGGACAAAATTAAACAGGTTTGTATACTAGTGTTAGCAAGGTTATAGGTTTCAGGGAGTAGAAGGAAATTGATGACTGCTTCTTTCTAAGGTAATACGTCAATATCTCGTAGGACATATTCTGTATATACGTTTGTGTGCACATCTGCATATATGTACCGACATTTGATGCACTAACTCCTCTTCAAGCAGCTCATCCATCCCACAGGGATTCTCAGAGATACACAAATGTATGTATTTAACATTTTCTTACCACTTATTTTATAATAAAGGAAAACTAAAGATAGCATGGAGCCTATCAGTGGGGAGGACTTGGTGTGCCCACATGAGCCTGGTTATGCAGTGGTTAGGATTGCAGAGTGCACGCAATGAACTCATGGGCAAAAATACCAGTGGTACATGGCTAGCCGCAAAAAGCAAGTCGCAGAACTGTAGCCTGCATGCATGTGCACAGGCACACACAGGCACCACACACACGCTCGAGCACAGAGAGCCATCCGGACTCACCCCAGTGTTGACGGTGATCCCTTCAGAGCTGAGCAGTGGAGGCTGGGGCTGAGATGGAGAGGGGGGACTTCGGGAACAGTTTTTACCCTACTGCTTGTGTGAATTCTTTTAAATAAGAAATGTATAAGGCTACTTAAAAATGAGAGATAACAAGAAAAAGCATGAAGGCAAGGAGAGAGACAGTTGCTGTTTGAGTGAGGTGGACGTGTAGCTTGAGGGTTACATGGAGTGGCTCTGTAAGCAGCCTGCCTGCCTTTGAAGCCGGCTCTCCCATTTGCTAACTTTGTGGCCTAGTTGTTACATCTTGATGCCTTGGAGGTTTCTGGTCTATGAAAATAGTGTGTCCCTTGTAAACTGAAATAAGGTTTAATAAAATAATCTAACAGCATGGTATCTGCTTTGCTGAATGTTCTCAGAGAATATTCATAATTATCTACATTAACTAAGAAACTCAACTGTATAGGGTAGGGGTGAGATTTTATTTTAAAAAATAATTTTCACTGTTTTGATTTTGGTCTAATTGTAAAAAGATGATTGTTGTTGTTTAGTTGCTCAGTCATGTCTGACTCTGTGACCTCATGGACTGCAGCCCGCCAGGCTCCGTCCATAGGGATTTTCCAGGCAACAATACTGGAGTGGGTTGCCATTTCCTCCTCCAGGGGACCTCCTGGCCCAGGGATTGAATCTGAGTCTCCTGCATTGGCAGGTGGGTTCTTTACCACTGAGTCACCAGGGAAGCGCTAAAGGATGATATATGTTGATGATAGAACACTTGGGATATACAGAAAAATAGAAAGAAATAAAAAAGACATATAAGAGGATTCCCTGGTGGCTCAGATGGTAAAGGATCTGCCTGCAATGCAGGAGATGTGGGTTTGATCCCTGGGTCAGGAAGATCCCCTGGAGAAGGGAAGGTCAACCCACTCCTGTACTGTTGCCTGGAGAATGCCATGGACAGAAGAGCCTGGTGGGCTACAGTCCATGAGTTGCAAAGAGTCAGACATGACTGAGCGACTAACACTTTCACTTTTTTCTTTCTTTCAAAGAAAATATAAAATGCATATATTTGCCAGATTTTTAAACATTATTTTCCAACTAGGTGATTTACAACTCCTTCTGTGGAAATCACAGTCAACTCTGCTGACTCTTCAGCAAATGATGTTCTTTTACCAGGGCATGGATGTATTCTCACCTCTGGACGCATCATTTACCTCACACAGAGGAAAGAAACCATCCACTGCAATGCCCAGTATTCCTAACCCAGTTAGCAGGCCAGAATGTGCCCACAATTGTTCTTAAATTGTTCACGGAGAGCTTGAGGGTTACATGGAGTGGCTCTGTAAGCAGCCTGCCTGCCTTTGAAGCCGGCTCTCCCATTTGCTAACTTTGTGGCCTAGTTGTTACATCTTGATGCCTTGGAGGTTTCTGGTCTATGAAAATAGTGTGTCCCTTGTAAACTGAAATAAGGTTTAATAAAATAATCTAACAGCATGGTATCTGCTTTGCTGAATGTTCTCAGAGAATATTCATAATTATCTACATTAACTAAGAAACTCAACTGTATAGGGTAGGGGTGAGATTTTATTTTAAAAAATAATTTTCACTGTTTTGATTTTGGTCTAATTGTAAAAGGATGATTGTTGTTGTTTAGTTGCTCAGTCATGTCTGACTCTGTGACCTCATGGACTGCAGCCCGCCAGGCTCCGTCCATAGGGATTTTCCAGGCAACAATACTGGAGTGGGTTGCCATTTCCTCCTCCAGGGGACCTCCTGGCCCAGGGATTGAATCTGAGTCTCCTGCATTGGCAGGTGGGTTCTTTACCACTGAGTCACCAGGGAAGCGCTAAAGGATGATATATGTTGATGATAGAACACTTGGGATATACAGAAAAATAGAAAGAAATAAAAAAGACATATAAGAGGATTCCTGGTGGCTCAGATGGTAAAGGATCTGCCTGCAATGCAGGAGATGTGGGTTTGATCCCTGGGTCAGGAAGATCCCCTGGAGAAGGGAAGGTCAACCCACTCCTGTACTGTTGCCTGGAGAATGCCATGGACAGAAGAGCCTGGTGGGCTACAGTCCATGAGTTGCAAAGAGTCAGACATGACTGAGCGACTAACACTTTCACTTTTTTCTTTCTTTCAAAGAAAATATAAAATGCATATATTTGCCAGATTTTTAAACATTATTTTCCAACTAGGTGATTTACAACTCCTTCTGTGGAAATCACAGTCAACTCTGCTGACTCTTCAGCAAATGATGTTCTTTTACCAGGGCATGGATGTATTCTCACCTCTGGACGCATCATTTACCTCACACAGAGGAAAGAAACCATCCACTGCAATGCCCAGTATTCCTAACCCAGTTAGCAGGCCAGAATGTGCCCACAATTGTTCTTAAATTGTTCACGGAGAGCTATTAGGAATAACTCAATCCATGTCATCCTTGCCACCAGTAAAACAATTCAAGCATACTGTCTTCCAATAATGGTAAAAATTATCCTTTACTGGGCATCCAAAATATACCTGGCTCTGCTGGATGTCTCATTTATAATCCTCTTTTCAACCCTGCAAAATAGGCATTATTTCTTCTATTTTATAGACAAGGGAAATCAGAAATCAGAGAGGCTGTGTGTTTTGTCCTGAGTCACAGGTCTCCTAAGGAGTGGAACCAGAATTTGGCTGTGAGTCTGTATCACCTCAAAGCCTATGTTGTTCCGCTATACATAACTGGGCCCTTGAAGATAGAAGAAACTTGTTAAAGTACGTCTAAGGTTTCAGTCCACATGTAGCGTCTGAGTCCCTGTAGCAGTGCCCAGTGGGTAGGCTCGTTCTCCGTTGATCTGTGTTCGCCTGCAAAGCATCCTCACCACCAGGCAGAATTGTTGGCAGAGTAGTTGGCCGTAGGCATAACTCATGTTTATTTCACTTTCTACCTAGGTGGCAGCTTTGAAATACATCCCATCTGTCCTTCATGATGTGGAAACTGTCTTTGATGCAAAGTTACTCAGGTGAGAGCTTATGCAGCACTTTCCTGGGCTTTGTGGTCAAACTAGGGATGCAGAGGGAGAGGAGGGATCCTGTGGGGAATTCCAGACGGGCACTCAGCATGGGGACAGGGAGGACATGTGGTCAGAGCTTCCTACAGGGATTTTAGTGCGTGATGTTTACATTTTCCTTTGCTTGTGTCAGATTTGGGGAAAACTAACTATAAAATAAGCATCCTCCTTTGATGGCAAAATTCTGGGGCACAAGAAGACCCTGTTTGTGCCCTCTAGGAGTCTCTGATTCCCTCAGTCTTAGGAAAGTTCTGGAATCAAATCCTCTCGACCTTCAAAGGCAGATTACCTAGGGATTCCCAGTCCTTTGGCCAAATCCCCGCGCTGGGGAACCTGATATGAGGGCCTAGTACCCTCACAACAGTGCAAGGACCTCTTTAGTGATACTGTTCTCCAGCTCATGTGTCGCCCACCCAGCAGGATTGCAATTTGCCTCCTGCCATTTCATTGTGGCTCCTCCATCGTCTTTGGATGTGGGGTACCTTTACTTGGTGAGTTCCAGTGTCCTCCTGTCGATGCCTGTTCAATTGCTAGTTGTGATCTCGGTGCTCTGGCAGTAGAAGACAAGCACACGACGTCCTGCTCTGCCGTCTTAATCTCCTGATGGCACAAATCTGTATTCTTGGTAACAATCCCTGGTGGCTTACAGAATCCTCCTGCTATGCAGGAGAGGCCAGAATGCAGGTTGGATCCCTGAGTTGAAAAGATCCCCTAGAGAAGGAAATGGCAACCCACTCCAGAATTTTTGCCTGGAGAATCCCATGGGCAGAGGAGCCTTGCAGGCTACCATCCACTGGATTGTTAAGAGTCAGATATGACTGAGCACGCACACACACAAAATGATACAGAGTGTGAATATGTAGGTTAAAAAACTGACCTTTGGTGGAAATGTCTCTATTTCACTTGGACTTGAAGGTTGTTTGGGGTTCCAGTCTTTGCCCTGTAAGTTCTGTGGTTAAGCCCTGTAAGCTCTAAGACAGTATATAGAAGATTTTAAAAACATTTTTTTTAAAAAAGCTGTGCCATGTAGCATGAGGAATCTTAGCTCCCCAACCAGGGATCGAACCTATATCCCATGCTTTGAACCACTAGACTGCCAGGGAAGTCCCTAAAAACTTTTCATATTGGAATACTTTTAGATTTAGAGAGGAGCTGCAGAAATAGTATATGGAGAGTTCCTACATAGCTTTCACTGAGATCTCTTATTATTCATATTTTAGATGACTACAGTGTAGTTATCAAAACTAAGACATCAACATTGGTGTAATTCTATTCAGTGCTTTCCAGACTTTATTCAGCTCTCATCAGCTTTTCCAGTCTTCATACGAAGATTTCTGCTGGCTTTTTCTCATTCTTTTGGTCTCAAGCTCAATGCTTTCCTCTTGGAGAAGCTACCCCGGGATATGCCCCTGGATATTATAAATAAGTGAAATTCCTCCCCAATGGGAGATGCCCCATTACAGCTCCCTGTTCATTTCATTCATTGCATATCTGGCCCTGTATCGATCTGCTTGCTTTTGTGTTATGCATTGACCTCCATTAGAATGTAAGTCCCATGCCAACTGGGACCAAGTCGGTTTCTATTCTATCTCCTCTGCCCTGCACATTGCCCATCACATATTAAGTAGATGCTTAATAAGGACTTGAAGGAAATGAACACAATGAGCTGATTTTGGAAGGCTGACAGGGGCTATAATTTTGTTTCAGTGGCATTTTAATTTTTACTCTATTTGGAAAGAACTGTCTTCTCTTTAATATCCCAAACTTGTCCTAATCCACAACTTTTCACAGCTTTTTTTTTTTTTTTAATGAAGGACCTTTTAAAATCTGAAGACATCCAAAGCATTACTAAGTATAAAACATTAGTAAATAAAATGGCATGCTAATAAAATTAGAACCTGGTTTTAAACCTTGCTTCTTTGACCCCTTAGCTGTATAACTTTTGAAAAGTAAGTTGATCTTTTTAAACGTTCCTTTTTCCCAGTTGTAAAATTGAGATGGGTTCTGGATCTGCCCACAAAGTTGTGAGGCTTACATGTTCATGACAGATGTCAAGTGCAAGACACTTTCCTGTGATTGAGGTTCCTGATGCTATTTTTCAATTTTCACATCTTGTTGACTGCTGTTGGTAATGGTATTCAACACCAAGACCAACTATGGGTATAAACTGAAGGCTTATCATGCATGGGGCAGGGGGAGGGGTGGCAAAGGGAGCAAGATGTTTGTTGTTTCTGCCTCCAGAACAGACAGGCTGGGGCTGGACTGCATCAGGAAGTGCAGGCATTGGTTTAACAAGATCTCTGTGCTTTTGTTTTCCCTGCCCTTAGCCAACTCCTCTATGAGTTTTACACCTGCATCCCTCCCGTGAAGCTCCAGAAGCAGAAAGTCCAGTCCATGAACGAGATCGTCCAGAGCAACCTCTTTAAAAAGCAAGGTGAGTGCAAAGCATCTTGGCTGGTGCGGGTGCCAGAAACTCCACGGGTCATCACGTGCTGCCCAGTGATCAAATGTTTCTTCTCTAACACCTCCCTTCTTCTGAATGAAGGAGGAAACTAGAAAGTTGCTGGCAACTTAATATCAGAGTCAAAACTAATTGAAGGAAAGCATAGACTGTACAGTTTGTTTTTCCTGAGAAAGTTTAATGAGAGGCTAAATTTGAGGTCATTTTCATACATTTTTAAAAAAAAATTTGTGCCATGTAGAATGTGGGCTCTTAATTCCTCAATCAAGGATTAAATCCCTGGTCCTTGCATTGGAAGTGGGGAGTCTTAACTACTGGACCTCCGGGAAGTCCAGTCTGGAGCCATTTTGCTGGGAGGTTTTTTTTTTTTTTTTTTTAATTTTTTTTTTTTTTTGGGTGGGGGTCGGGTTGGGGAGGGAGGGGAGCGGGCAGGCCACTTCCATTGGTCTTTCATTTCTCTATTTTCATCGGTCTTTGTTCTTTGGCTCCTGTGGGCCTCCCATTGCAGTGGCGTCTGTCGTTGCTGAGCGCTGGCTCTGGGCGCATGTGCCCCAGAGCTCCGGCTCGGTGATTGGACACATGGGTCAAGCCGCTCCGCGGCACGTGGGATCTTCCCAGGCCAGGGCTCGAACCGGCGCCCCTTGCACTGCAAGGCGGTGTCCTTACCCACTGGACCACCAGGGGAAGCCCCTGCTGGGAGGTTTTTACTCTGTGTGAGAGGAAGTAGGTGCTGCTGCAGTCCCTTCCCAGAAGCACCGGTGAGTCGGTCTCCTGTGGTGTTCGCTTCCAGGGGCACTCCCTGTAGAAGCAAGCACACGCACACATACACCATGTAGCCTCCCTGGCCTCTTATCGTTACTCTCATAGCGGCATGTTACACAGCTGCTCTGGACTTTGTCTTTCTTCTTGTAATGATATTTCCTGGAGAACAGGGAAAGACAGTGGACTTGGGCAGCAGTTGTGGTTAGAGCTCACCCAAACTGATCTCTGGTAACCACCAGTCCCCAACCAGCATCCCACAGCCTTAGGGCTCCCTGTTTTTGAGGCCAATGAGCTGGATGGCCCGCAGATCCTCCAACTGTGACTGCATAGGACTTAGAGGTCAATATTCTCCGTTTCCTGACATCACTCTGTTTCATGAAATTGAGAAAGATGAGGGTCCACTTCTCTGCTCAAGGCTTTCCATATTGAGATTCCTCTCTGTCCATGCTGGGATCAGTGATCCAATGATAAGCAAACTGTGTGGTAAGCAAGGAGTCTCGGAAAGCAGAACATCAGTCATCACCCATCCGGGATTCATTCAGAGTGAGCCTTGAATATTTATGTAAATTGCTGGGTAATCACAGAAGCATTCAGGAACCACTTCACCTATAAAGGCTTTTCCCTCTAATGCCTGGTTAAATCCCTGGTCCTTGCATTGGAAGTGGGGAGTCTTAACTACTGGACCTCCGGGAAGTCCAGTCTGGAGCCATTTTGCTGGGAGGTTTTTTTTTTTTTTTTTTTTATTTTGGGCAGGGGGTGGGGAGGGAGGGGGGCGGGCAGGCCACTTCCATTGGTCTTTCATTTCTCTATTTTCATCGGTCTTTGTTCTTTGGCTCCTGTGGGCCTCCCATTGCAGTGGCGTCTGTCGTTGCTGAGCGCTGGCTCTGGGCGCATGTGCCCCAGAGCTCCGGCTCGGTGATTGGACACATGGGTCAAGCCGCTCCGCGGCACGTGGGATCTTCCCAGGCCAGGGCTCGAACCGGCGCCCCTTGCACTGCAAGGCGGTGTCCTTACCCACTGGACCACCAGGGGAAGCCCCTGCTGGGAGGTTTTTACTCTGTGTGAGAGGAAGTAGGTGCTGCTGCAGTCCCTTCCCAGAAGCACCGGTGAGTCGGTCTCCTGTGGTGTTCGCTTCCAGGGGCACTCCCTGTAGAAGCAAGCACACGCACACATACACCATGTAGCCTCCCTGGCCTCTTATCGTTACTCTCATAGCGGCATGTTACACAGCTGCTCTGGACTTTGTCTTTCTTCTTGTAATGATATTTCCTGGAGAACAGGGAAAGACAGTGGACTTGGGCAGCAGTTGTGGTTAGAGCTCACCCAAACTGATCTCTGGTAACCACCAGTCCCCAACCAGCATCCCACAGCCTTAGGGCTCCCTGTTTTTGAGGCCAATGAGCTGGATGGCCCAGATCCTCCAACTGTGACTGCATAGGACTTAGAGGTCAATATTCTCCGTTTCCTGACATCACTCTGTTTCATGAAATTGAGAAAGATGAGGGTCCACTTCTCTGCTCAAGGCTTTCCATATTGAGATTCCTCTCTGTCCATGCTGGGATCAGTGATCCAATGATAAGCAAACTGTGTGGTAAGCAAGGAGTCTCGGAAAGCAGAACATCAGTCATCACCCATCCGGGATTCATTCAGAGTGAGCCTTGAATATTTATGTAAATTGCTGGGTAATCACAGAAGCATTCAGGAACCACTTCACCTATAAAGGCTTTTCCCTCTAATGCCTGGTTAACATGGTGCATCCAAAATTGCTGTCTGAACCCCATCCTTTGGAATGAAGAGTAGGAGAAGGCATGGGAAGGAAGTATTCTTGTGATAGAATAGAAATTCATGCCTAGAGTTTGCTGACCATTTAGACAGACGTGTGACAACAGATGAATGTAGTACATACATGGTCTGTTTGTGCAAGGTGGTTTGTGTAGGTGACTAGAAACTAATCCTTCTAAGGCTTGTGGTGTGTCTTGTATGACTGCTCTGTTTGTTTTTAAAAGTGAGCCTTCCTCAAGGTTTCACCTTCTGATTTCCAAGTCAGATTGAATTACCCTCACGCTGAAAGCTTTGAAATATGCCCGCCCCTTCCTGCCCTGGCAGTCCCTTCCTGGATTTCAAGTGGTGTCACTGCAGAGATGAAGCCAGTCCCATCCGAGGGACGGGGCAAGGATGACTCTTGCTGCACATGGGTCCACTCAGATAGCAGAGAGAGAGAGAGAGAGAGCGAGCGAGCAGGGCTGCTTGGCTCGCTTTCCCTCTTCAGAGCTGCCATTGTCATCAGGGGCCCAGCTTAGCGTCGAGGTCAGATGGAGGGTTAGCACCATCCTGGGTTGGGCATGTGGTGTCGGTGTCGAGTCCAGCCTGGTGGAAGTCAGAGTCGTTCCTTTACTGGAGTCACATCTCCTGGGCTGACCGTGGCCCCTGAGAGTCAGCCTGATCACAGGGCAGGCTGGACAGCTGCTGCGCACCAGGCCTGCTGTGTCTCTGAGTTTCAGAGTCAGTAAACACCCTCTGATTAATACGAAGCGACAGAAGGCCAGCCCCAGTGCTGTACACAGTTACAAAAGAAATGCAAAATTCTCACCTTACATACATACAGAGACTAGAAGTAGGTGAACAGAGAGCCCTTTAGGGAGCTATTTTAAAGAGACTACAATGTATAATTAGTCTATCTATCCCAGGGGGCTGTTTCACAGTTACAAAAGTGAATCCCTTACAAAGAATGCAGGTAAGCAAGGAGTCTCGGAAAGCAGAACATCAGTCATCACCCATCCGGGATTCATTCAGAGTGAGCCTTGAATATTTATGTAAATTGCTGGGTAATCACAGAAGCATTCAGGAACCACTTCACCTATAAAGGCTTTTCCCTCTAATGCCTGGTTAACATGGTGCATCCAAAATTGCTGTCTGAACCCCATCCTTTGGAATGAAGAGTAGGAGAAGGCATGGGAAGGAAGTATTCTTGTGATAGAATAGAAATTCATGCCTAGAGTTTGCTGACCATTTAGACAGACGTGTGACAACAGATGAATGTAGTACATACATGGTCTGTTTGTGCAAGGTGGTTTGTGTAGGTGACTAGAAACTAATCCTTCTAAGGCTTGTGGTGTGTCTTGTATGACTGCTCTGTTTGTTTTTAAAAGTGAGCCTTCCTCAAGGTTTCACCTTCTGATTTCCAAGTCAGATTGAATTACCCTCACGCTGAAAGCTTTGAAATATGCCCGCCCCTTCCTGCCCTGGCAGTCCCTTCCTGGATTTCAAGTGGTGTCACTGCAGAGATGAAGCCAGTCCCATCCGAGGGACGGGCAGGATGACTCTTGCTGCACATGGGTCCACTCAGATAGCAGAGAGAGAGAGAGAGAGCGAGCGAGCAGGGCTGCTTGGCTCGCTTTCCCTCTTCAGAGCTGCCATTGTCATCAGGGGCCCAGCTTAGCGTCGAGGTCAGATGGAGGGTTAGCACCATCCTGGGTTGGGCATGTGGTGTCGGTGTCGAGTCCAGCCTGGTGGAAGTCAGAGTCGTTCCTTTACTGGAGTCACATCTCCTGGGCTGACCGTGGCCCCTGAGAGTCAGCCTGATCACAGGGCAGGCTGGACAGCTGCTGCGCACCAGGCCTGCTGTGTCTCTGAGTTTCAGAGTCAGTAAACACCCTCTGATTAATACGAAGCGACAGAAGGCCAGCCCCAGTGCTGTACACAGTTACAAAAGAAATGCAAAATTCTCACCTTACATACATACAGAGACTAGAAGTAGGTGAACAGAGAGCCCTTTAGGGAGCTATTTTAAAGAGACTACAATGTATAATTAGTCTATCTATCCTTGGTTCAGGTGTGGAAGCAATGTGCTCTTATGCACAGTTTATGGGTAACTCCTCTCCCACTATTTATTTGCTAAGTGAATCCTCTTACAAAGGAACTTTCCTGGTGGTCCAGTGGCTAAGACTCCACACTCCCAATGCAGGTGGCCCAGTTCAATCCCTGGTCAGGAAGTGGATCCCGCATGCTATAATTAAAGATTCCATGTGTCTCAAGTAAGACCTGGTGCAGCCAAATAAATAAATACATGAATAAATATTTAAAAAATAATCTGAAAGAGGATATATATAGACATATATATAATATATATATAATTGAATCACATAAAACTAATGCAACATTGTAAATCAATTATATTTCAATTTAAAAATACACATAAATTAAAACAATAACCCCAAGGGAAACTTCAACTCAGCCTTCTCTTTAAGTCCTCAATTTCCAAATGAAAAACCCCAAGGGAAACTTCAACTCAGCCTTCTCTTTAAGTCCTCAATTTCCCAATGAAAGCAATCTGAATTCATATGCACGCCCACACTGAGTGTCTGTGGCTCTTGGGTGAGTGTCTCCTTTATGCCCTGAAATAAGGTGAGTTTCAGTCCTTAGCCACATCTGAGCTAGAATGAAATTCCCCCTGTTGTTCTCCCTGGCAGGTGTCCTGTACCTAGGGAGGCGGTGTGCTGTGAGCCTGCACTTATTTAACTGCCAGATGTGCAAACTGCCTGGAGTGTCGGCCACATTAGCTTGTGCTCTCGGCCTTAAACACTTGTATTGACATCAATACAAAGAGCCAGAAGGCTTTTAAGTACTTTCTGAAATTTGGCAGACTATCCTATTGGCCTCTCTTCAGGAGGATCCTATGGAAAAGAAGGAAAAGGTTTACTGGTTAAGGGCACTGGTTCTTAGGTTGGATTCCTGGTTCAGCCCCTTATCAGCTGGGTAACCACTGGCAAGTTACTTAACCTCTCTAATCCTCAGTAAACTCATCTGCAAAATGGGAAAAATGATAACAATATCTAGAAGATTGTTATGCGGGCTGATGAGACCAACAGTGCTTCTGAAATGCTTATCAAAGCAATCTAGTATCCTATACTAAGTCAGCATGGTTATTACTGGTGTTGTGGCTATTATTTCTGCTTTTCCTTTAATTTTTCCAACTTCTAACCTTTTGATTCTTTGCAATAAGGGCATCCTTTCATAGTTGATAGTCACATGAAACCCTAAGCTATGTTTCCCTATTTCCCTGTAAACTGTATGTTTATCCGCAGGGTCTGAGAAGCATAGGACTTAATGAAATTAAAGGCCTTGGTGTGTGTGTACTTCCCATCCTGACTGCCAAGGTTTTTTTCTGATTTTTGTCTCATTTCCCTAGAGTATTTTTGCACAGAGCCTGGGCAGTGTGAACCTGGAAGTACAGGTCAGGGTGAGATGTTTGTGGTTTCTCACCTCATTGTTTACCTTGCTGCAGGCCTCAGTATAGTTAGTGGTTTGGGACACTCGACAGTCATCTTCTCTGATGGTTTGCTCCTTTGTGTGCTTAGTCACTCAGTCACTCAGTCGTGTCTGTGCTCTGTAAATGGGATTTCCCAGGCAAGAATACTGGAGTGGGTAGCCATTCCCTTCTCCAGGGGATCTTCCTGACCCAGGGATCGAATCCTGCAGATTCTTTACTGCTAGCGGCACCTGGGAAAGTCCTTGGGGCTGTTTTAACACACTTTTACATGTGCTCATGCATACAATTTTTAATTCTTCTTTTTTCATTGAGGCAATTAGCCTCTGTTTGCCTCTACTTTTACTTGACCTGTTACCCTGAGTAAATTTCTTAATCTGTATAAGCCTCAGTTTCTTCCTCGGTAAAGTGGGAATAATCCCAGAACGACTGGACGGTTGTGCAGCCTCAGTGGCCTCATGGGACTGGTTAGCCTGGGTGTGAGGGGCTCAGGGTTCACCAGCGGCCAAGGTCTTGCAGGGGGTGGCTCGTCCTGTGCAAATGATTGCAGGGTTCAGTGGGAGGAGAACAGGGGGAGACCAATGGAGACAAACTTCCTGTTTCCTCCAGACTAGCCTGGTGGTCATGACGGGAGAAAGGATGTATAGGTACACTCCAAGAAAGCTCTGAGTGGAATCTGCGAGGAAACCAAGCCTTCTGTGCCTTTGAAACAGATTTGTCCCTGTGAGAACCTAATCTCTAAGTAATGTGTGTTTTTCGTCTGATGCTAATCGGATGTGCCATCTGGTTCAGTGTAAACTGCTTTAGGACCCACATTGCTTGCTTTCTCTACTTCCAAAACAAACAGGGGCTAGAGTGGGGTGAGGGGAGACAGAGAGATGGAGAGACAGACAGGGAGACAGAGAAAGAGAGAGCCAAGACAGGGAGACAGAGAAAGAGAAACAGAGATAGGGAGACAGATCTGACAGAGATTTGGAAACTCTTCCAATGTTTGTTTTCTGTGGATGGGATTTTCTTTGGAAACTTTATTGAGTTCTCTGAACATCAGCATCCAGTTTTTCTTTTACGAACATGTGGTTTCCTTCATCCACCCTCCTCTTATCTACTGCCCACAGGATCCAATGGGCTGGGTCTCTGTGGTGGGAGGGGTAGACCTCGCTGCCCAGTGCCCTGGCGGGCAGTTATCTCTTCTAATCATCACATCTCTGCAGCACTGGGCAGGAAGAGAGAAAAAGTCCTCTCACTCTAACAGTTATTACTTTGCTTGGTGAACTTACATAGCATCTCTGAGTTATGGGTTCCGCATCTGAAAAATGTGAGTAGGAATGTGGCCATTAGAATATGGACTTTTGATTTAGGAGATCCTTGTTTGTGATCCTGGCTTGATCACTTACTTGCTGTGTTCCTTTGAACAAGTAAGCTCTTTGAGCTTTCATTTCTTTAGCTACGAATTAGGATAATGCATGTAAAACAGCTAGCAGAGTGCCCGACACAGTTGCTGCTTATTTAATAAAGACATCTATTGGATCCATCTATTGGTGACAGAAATAACCACAAGAATAAAATGACATCAGCAGCATCTTAAAAGGAGACAAGTCAGCCAGCTATCTTGGTACCAGCGCCAAGGTCTTGCAGGGGTGGCTCGTCCTGTGCAAATGATTGCAGGGTTCAGTGGGAGGAGAACAGGGGGAGACCAATGGAGACAAACTTCCTGTTTCCTCCAGACTAGCCTGGTGGTCATGACGGGAGAAAGGATGTATAGGTACACTCCAAGAAAGCTCTGAGTGGAATCTGCGAGGAAACCAAGCCTTCTGTGCCTTTGAAACAGATTTGTCCCTGTGAGAACCTAATCTCTAAGTAATGTGTGTTTTTCGTCTGATGCTAATCGGATGTGCCATCTGGTTCAGTGTAAACTGCTTTAGGACCCACATTGCTTGCTTTCTCTACTTCCAAAACAAACAGGGGCTAGAGTGGGGTGAGGGGAGACAGAGAGATGGAGAGACAGACAGGGAGACAGAGAAAGAGAGAGCCAAGACAGGGAGACAGAGAAAGAGAAACAGAGATAGGGAGACAGATCTGACAGAGATTTGGAAACTCTTCCAATGTTTGTTTTCTGTGGATGGGATTTTCTTTGGAAACTTTATTGAGTTCTCTGAACATCAGCATCCAGTTTTTCTTTTACGAACATGTGGTTTCCTTCATCCACCCTCCTCTTATCTACTGCCCACAGGATCCAATGGGCTGGGTCTCTGTGGTGGGAGGGGTAGACCTCGCTGCCCAGTGCCCTGGCGGGCGGTTATCTCTTCTAATCATCACATCTCTGCAGCACTGGGCAGGAAGAGAGAAAAAGTCCTCTCACTCTAACAGTTATTACTTTGCTTGGTGAACTTACATAGCATCTCTGAGTTATGGGTTCCGCATCTGAAAAATGTGAGTAGGAATGTGGCCATTAGAATATGGACTTTTGATTTAGGAGATCCTTGTTTGTGATCCTGGCTTGATCACTTACTTGCTGTGTTCCTTTGAACAAGTAAGCTCTTTGAGCTTTCATTTCTTTAGCTACGAATTAGGATAATGCATGTAAAACAGCTAGCAGAGTGCCCGACACAGTTGCTGCTTATTTAATAAAGACATCTATTGGATCCATCTATTGGTGACAGAAATAACCACAAGAATAATAATGACATCAGCAGCATCTTAAAAGGAGAGACATATTTATTGTCAGCCATATTTGCTATGTAGGACAGACATTTGTGACCCCCATGGACTGTAGCTCACCAGGCTCCTCTGTCCATGGGATTCTCCAGGCAAGAATATTGGAGTGGTTGCCATGTCCTCCTCCAGGGGATCTTCCCAACCCAGGAAACCAAACCAGCATCTCTGTGTCTCCTGTATTGGCAGGCAGATTCTTTACCACTAGTGCCACCTGAGAAGCCCATATAGGGCATGTTCAATGCTGTGCTTAGTCGCTTAGTCATGTCCAACTCCTTGCAACCCCATGGACTGCAGCCCACTAGGCTCCTTCTCTAGGGGATCTTCCTAACCCAGGAATTGAACTGAGATCTCCTGCACTGCAGGCAGATTCTTTACCAGATGAGCCACCAGGGAAACCCCATATAAGACATAAACATATATTAAATTCTTACAACAACCAGGTTACATAGATATAATTATCCCCATCACAGTGGGCAAACCAAGGCCTACAGAGTCAAATAATTTCATCCCAATGAGACCAAGAGTACAATGTAGTAGCATATTAGGGTTATGTGATTCTGGAGTAACAAATTAATCTCTGAATATCATTGGGGTTTATTTTTCTCTTGTGCAAAGTCTGATGAAAATCACACACTCTTTGTTCCTTGTGAAGCTAGGCCAGTGGCACCCATGGCCTGTCTGCAGCAGGGAGGCGAGGGAGGGAGAAAGAACATCCACTTTCAACAGCCTCAGCCTGAAGGTGACACCCCCAGATTCCACCCGCAGTCCATTGCTCAGAAAGGGACTCTGGGAAGTGAAGGGAAGCACATAGAATCTTGGATTGCTGTCTGTCTCTGCTATTCGAGGGCACCAGTTGATACCTAGATTTGGAACACAAATCATTTGAATAACACAACTCATTCTCTTTTTACTATACAATACTTGTTCTTACAATGAAGAAAAGAGAAGATATGTTTATTTTCTTGTTGAAAATGCTTCATTCTCCTTATTAGAAATAAGTGCCTTCTTGTTCCTTCTGAGAAATTTTTTTTTTCTTTCCTCACCCCTGCCCATGGTCCAAATTATTGGCACCTCTCTGACAGCCGTGCACCAGGAACCTCAGTCTGGGCAGGAGATGGGATCCCTGATGCCAGTGGCTGCTATGTCACTGCAGGTTTTTAGAGCACGGCTTTCCTTTGGTGATATGTGATGTAAGCAGGCTGCCAGGAACTTGGCATGCCCATGTCATGCTGGGCACTAAGACTGTTGTGATGAAGGGAAGGGTGGTAAGGAGCAAGCCTCTTCCTCAAGGGACAGGCTCTCGCCTCGTGACTGGCTTCTCATCTCTCCTGGCACCAAATGTGCCCTTCCCCGATTCTTCGCTTCATCAGTACTGCCTGGAATACCTCCTAACACCCATGCCCATTCCTTACTCCCACCCCTGAATACACTACCTAGGAATTCCAGTGATCCCTTTAAGCCCACTAGGCTCCTTCTCTAGGGGATCTTCCTAACCCAGGAATTGAACTGAGATCTCCTGCACTGCAGGCAGATTCTTTACCAGATGAGCCACCAGGGAAACCCCATATAAGACATAAACATATATTAAATTCTTACAACAACCAGGTTACATAGATATAATTATCCCCATCACAGTGGGCAAACCAAGGCCTACAGAGTCAAATAATTTCATCCCAATGAGACCAAGAGTACAATGTAGTAGCATATTAGGGTTATGTGATTCTGGAGTAACAAATTAATCTCTGAATATCATTGGGGTTTATTTTTCTCTTGTGCAAAGTCTGATGAAAATCACACACTCTTTGTTCCTTGTGAAGCTAGGCCAGTGGCACCCATGGCCTGTCTGCAGCAGGGAGGCGAGGGAGGGAGAAAGAACATCCACTTTCAACAGCCTCAGCCTGAAGGTGACACCCCCAGATTCCACCCGCAGTCCATTGCTCAGAAAGGGACTCTGGGAAGTGAAGGGAAGCACATAGAATCTTGGATTGCTGTCTGTCTCTGCTATTCGAGGGCACCAGTTGATACCTAGATTTGGAACACAAATCATTTGAATAACACAACTCATTCTCTTTTTACTATACAATACTTGTTCTTACAATGAAGAAAAGAGAAGATATGTTTATTTTCTTGTTGAAAATGCTTCATTCTCCTTATTAGAAATAAGTGCCTTCTTGTTCCTTCTGAGAAATTTTTTTTTTCTTCTTTCCTCACCCCTGCCCATGGTCCAAATTATTGGCACCTCTCTGACAGCCGTGCACCAGGAACCTCAGTCTGGGCAGGAGATGGGATCCCTGATGCCAGTGGCTGCTATGTCACTGCAGGTTTTTAGAGCACGGCTTTCCTTTGGTGATATGTGATGTAAGCAGGCTGCCAGGAACTTGGCATGCCCATGTCATGCTGGGCACTAAGACTGTTGTGATGAAGGGAAGGGTGGTAAGGAGCAAGCCTCTTCCTCAAGGGACAGGCTCTCGCCTCGTGACTGGCTTCTCATCTCTCCTGGCACCAAATGTGCCCTTCCCCGATTCTTCGCTTCATCAGTACTGCCTGGAATACCTCCTAACACCCATGCCCATTCCTTACTCCCACCCCTGAATACACTACCTAGGAATTCCAGTGATCCCTTTAAGACCTTCAGTTTTAGGCATCTGGGTTGTTTCAGCTTTTTTAAATTGTAAGCACTGCTGCTGAGAACGTTTTTTGTACATTTTTAAAAAATGTTCAAGGATGTCTTTGGGGCTTATAAGTATGAGTACATTTGCTTGGTCATGGAAGATCTGAATATTTGTCTTCAGGAGATACTACTAAACTGTTTTCCACTAATTTCCTCTCCTACCAATAATGCGTGAGAGATTATGTGGATCTGCATACTCTTCGACACTTAATGTAGTCCCAGTTTTAAACTATGCCAATAAAATGGGTGTAAAATATGTCATCACTGTCTTGATTGGCAGTTTCCTGATCACCAATTGCACTGAAAATCTTTTCCCTATGTTTCTTTGCCTTTAGTGTTTCATATCTATGATATGTTTGTCATGTCTTTTGTCCATTTTGGAGGGTTGGTTGTATTTCTCTTGTTGACTTTAGAGGATATCTTATATTCTCTTCATAGTCGTGTTTTGCTGATTTTATATATTATGAGAATCTTCTCACCACTTACAACTTGTCTTTTCAATTTACTTAAGTTTATTTTTCATTTCTTACTCTTAATACCAATTTATCCATCATTTTAATAGCCAAATTTTTTGTACCATTTGTAAGAAATATTTCTCAGTCCCCAAATCTGAAAGATTTTCATTTATATTTTTTCTAAGAGTGTCACAATTTTATTTTGGATACACAAGTCCTCAGTCCACCCAGAGAGCTTATATTTTATGTACGGTGTGAAGTAGGAGTTGATTTTGTCTTTTTTTTGCCATTTTCCCACATAGTGTGTTCCCAGTTTCAAGTGTTGGTCAGTCTCTACTTTCTCCACGTCAGTGTCATTTTGCATTTCCAAGACGTTGCTGCGGACTTGAGGGCAGGGTTGCTGAAGCCTGGATTCAATCCCTGGTCCACCACGTGGAGTTTCTCTGTGCTAGTGCTACTTAGGGGTGGAAGTGTCAGAAGGTCAGGAAAAAAGGGTAACCTCTCCTTCCTAAAGTGAAAGTGTTAGTCACTCAATTGTGTCCTACTGTTTGCGACCCCATGGACTATAACCTGCCAGGCTCCTCTGTCCTTGGGATTCTCCAGGCAAGAATACTGGCATAGATAGCCATTCCCTTCTCCAAGGGATCTTTCTGACCCAGGAATCAAACCCAGGTCTCCGGCACTGCAGGCAGATTCTTAACCATCTAAGCCACAGAAGAAGCCAGGCCCCAAATTAAGGCTCCTTTGTTACGTTAGCGCCCTGAAAACTATGGATCAAGACATAACACTTCAGGTTTGGACCTTCTCAGTTATGAAAAAATGAGATGGTTTCTTGAAATTATCACTTTTCTTTTTTTTTTTTTTAATTTTGGCCGCGTTTTCTGGTTTTTATTTATTTTCATCCGTCTTTATTCTTTGGCCTGTGTGGGCCTCCCATTGCAGTGCCCTCTCTCATTGCAGGGCACCGGCTCTGGGCACATGCACTCTAGAGTGCTGGCTTGTAATTGGACACACCCATTCAGCCACTCCATGGCACTTCCCGGGCCAGGGATCGAGCAGGTGCCCCTTGCACTGCAGGGCGGACTCTACCCAATGGACACCAGGGAAGCCCATCACTTTTCTTTTTGTTTACTTGTTTTGGGCTGTTCTGGATCTTCACTGCTGCATGAACTTTTTCTCTAGTTGTGGTGAGTGGAGACTACTTTCTAGTTGCGGTACATGAACTTCTCATTGTGTCTTCTCTCGTCCAAATTTTTGTACCATTTGTAAGAAATATTTCTCAGTCCCCAAATCTGAAAGATTTTCATTTATATTTTTTCTAAGAGTGTCACAATTTTATTTTGGATACACAAGTCCTCAGTCCACCCAGAGAGCTTATATTTTATGTACGGTGTGAAGTAGGAGTTGATTTTGTCTTTTTTTTGCCATTTTCCCACATAGTGTGTTCCCAGTTTCAAGTGTTGGTCAGTCTCTACTTTCTCCACGTCAGTGTCATTTTGCATTTCCAAGACGTTGCTGCGGACTTGAGGGCAGGGTTGCTGAAGCCTGGATTCAATCCCTGGTCCACCACGTGGAGTTTCTCTGTGCTAGTGCTACTTAGGGGTGGAAGTGTCAGAAGGTCAGGAAAAAAGGGTAACCTCTCCTTCCTAAAGTGAAAGTGTTAGTCACTCAATTGTGTCCTACTGTTTGCGACCCCATGGACTATAACCTGCCAGGCTCCTCTGTCCTTGGGATTCTCCAGGCAAGAATACTGGCATAGATAGCCATTCCCTTCTCCAAGGGATCTTTCTGACCCAGGAATCAAACCCAGGTCTCCGGCACTGCAGGCAGATTCTTAACCATCTAAGCCACAGAAGAAGCCAGGCCCCAAATTAAGGCTCCTTTGTTACGTTAGCGCCCTGAAAACTATGGATCAAGACATAACACTTCAGGTTTGGACCTTCTCAGTTATGAAAAAATGAGATGGTTTCTTGAAATTATCACTTTTCTTTTTTTTTTTTTTAATTTTGGCCGCTATTACTGTTTTTTAATTTATTTTCATCCGTCTTTATTCTTTGGCCTGTGTGGGCCTCCCATTGCAGTGCCCTCTCTCATTGCAGGGCACCGGCTCTGGGCACATGCACTCTAGAGTGCTGGCTTGTAATTGGACACACCCATTCAGCCACTCCATGGCACTTCCCGGGCCAGGGATCGAGCAGGTGCCCCTTGCACTGCAGGGCGGACTCTACCCAATGGACACCAGGGAAGCCCATCACTTTTCTTTTTGTTTACTTGTTTTGGGCTGTTCTGGATCTTCACTGCTGCATGAACTTTTTCTCTAGTTGTGGTGAGTGGAGACTACTTTCTAGTTGCGGTACATGAACTTCTCATTGTGTCTTCTCTCGTTGTGGAACACAGACTAGAGTGTGTGAGATTCAGTAGTTGCAGCTCCCGCACTCTAGAGCACAGGCTCAGTCGCTGTGGTGGCTTAGTTGCTCTGTGACATGTGGAATCTTCCTTGATCAGGAATCGAACCTGTTCCTCCTGTATCGGCAGGCAGATCCTTTGCCACTTAGCCACCAAGGAAGCCCAGTGATTTTTCTTACAGCAAGAACTTTCTTGGGTGCATTGAGCAAACTTCTTTTAGTTTCTTTAGGTATCTGATAGAAAAAGCAGAGAACTGAGAGTAAGGAGACCTGAATAATAGCAATCTGATAGAAAAAGCAGAGAACTGAGAGTAAGGAGACCTGAATAATAGCAATAGCAATAATGTCAGCATCAGCAACTGTAGGTGAGGTATAGTGAGTGCTTACTATACACCAGGCACTGTGACCAACACCAGTGGACATTATCTCATTTACAGCACAGTTGTGTGATGTTCGACAAGTCACTTGACTTCTATAGAACGACTATAAAATTGTGAGATTGAATAAGATTTTCCAGAGCTCAACCAACATGACAATCTATGATTAAAAAAAAATCATTCACTGAGTGACAGGAGCAATACTGCTGAATCTTTCTAATGGCATTTAATGCCTAAAATACCTTCTCACTGTATTGCCCCTAACACTTCTGAATGTCCTATAAGCTGGGAGTGAGGATATTTTATAGAAGGTGAAACAGATGCAAGAAAATGGCATGATGCCCTTAAGATCACACAGTGAGGCTCAGAACCCTGCAAACAGTAAACGGGTTTACTTATTGGAGCCAATTTATTTTCTTCAAGAAAGAGCTATTGAGTTATGAGAATCTTAAGATTTTTTCCTATGAACATTTGAAGGCTTCAAAGATCTTCAAATAGGGGCCTGCCCTCCACCTACAGTGTTACAAAGCTACCTCCAGTTCCAAAATGTCTTTTCTACACTGGACACCAGGAAGCCCATCACTTTTTGCTGCTTCTGGATCTTCACTGCTGCATGAACTTTTTCTCTAGTTGTGGTGAGTGGAGACTACTTTCTAGTTGCGGTACATGAACTTCTCATTGTGTCTTCTCTCGTTGTGGAACACAGACTAGAGTGTGTGAGATTCAGTAGTTGCAGCTCCCGCACTCTAGAGCACAGGCTCAGTCGCTGTGGTGGCTTAGTTGCTCTGTGACATGTGGAATCTTCCTTGATCAGGAATCGAACCTGTTCCTCCTGTATCGGCAGGCAGATCCTTTGCCACTTAGCCACCAAGGAAGCCCAGTGATTTTTCTTACAGCAAGAACTTTCTTGGGTGCATTGAGCAAACTTCTTTTAGTTTCTTTAGGTATCTGATAGAAAAAGCAGAGAACTGAGAGTAAGGAGACCTGAATAATAGCAATCTGATAGAAAAAGCAGAGAACTGAGAGTAAGGAGACCTGAATAATAGCAATAGCAATAATGTCAGCATCAGCAACTGTAGGTGAGGTATAGTGAGTGCTTACTATACACCAGGCACTGTGACCAACACCAGTGGACATTATCTCATTTACAGCACAGTTGTGTGATGTTCGACAAGTCACTTGACTTCTATAGAACGACTATAAAATTGTGAGATTGAATAAGATTTTCCAGAGCTCTACCAACATGACAATCTATGATTAAAAAAAAATCATTCACTGAGTGACAGGAGCAATACTGCTGAATCTTTCTAATGGCATTTAATGCCTAAAAATACCTTCTCACTGTATTGCCCCTAACACTTCTGAATGTCCTATAAGCTGGGAGTGAGGATATTTTATAGAAGGTGAAACAGATGCAAGAAAATGGCATGATGCCCTTAAGATCACACAGTGAGGCTCAGAACCCTGCAAACAGTAAACGGGTTTACTTATTGGAGCCAATTTATTTTCTTCAAGAAAGAGCTATTGAGTTATGAGAATCTTAAGATTTTTTTCCTATGAACATTTGAAGGCTTCAAAGATCTTCAAATAGGGGCCTGCCCCTCCCACCTACAGTGTTACAAAGCTACCTCCAGTTCCAAAATGTCTTTTCTACACTTGGAGATCTGAGAAGGGACTGCTGCTCACATCTTTTTCCTTTTCAATGTGACTGATCGCAGAATTCAGTCTCAAAAAGAAACCTTCAGATCCAGAATCAGAGAAGACAGTGATCTAATAAAGCTGCAGAACAAATCCAAGAGAGATTTATGAAACTTTTTTCTTTTTTTTTTTCTGGCTGAAGTAAAAAAAAAAAATAAAAAATCTTGGCACACAATCAAAGAAACGAGTTCCTCTTGAACCTCCCCATATGCTTAGAATAGCAGCTGTGAATGACATTACAGAATACAGTGTCATTGGGGGCGGGGATGTGGAGCAAAGAAACCCAGATCACTTCTTTAATGACAATCCAAATCAATTCTTCTGCAATTAAGAAAAAGTTTACCCTCATTAAAACTAGAGAAGGACAAAATCAGACTGTTCTTGTACCTTTCAATCCATGTTCCATGGAAGTTTTTCCAGTTTTGGAATGACGGAGTAAGTGGAAACACATGAAAGGAAGGAGGTTAGATAAATCTTTAAGAAGTTATATGTTTACTCCAAATATTTTCATTTATTTTCGTTGTGAAGTTACAGTTATAGGTGGTTTGAATTCTAGTGAGGCAGAATGTTTGGTGACTTCTGTGTTGACCTGTTTAAGTTTGATTTTGCTGGGTTTTTTTCTCCACGTCTCCCTAGAACAGCAGAAAGTTTCCTTGAGACCACGATACAGTTGAAGACCAGGTGCACATTTATTCAGTTCAAGTAATATTTACTGAAAATCTAAAAATGCAGCAACATTGTGTTATGGGAAATGGGAGAGAAATACAATGGTAAATAATTTCATGGACACCATTTATTTAACCATTTTTGTGTGCCAGGTGCTATGCTAAGCTTTTTCACACACGATCTCCTTTCATTTATCATGACTTCCCTGTAAAGTGTCGGTATTAATATTCCCATTTTACAAGTGAGGAAACTGAAGCTTAGAGAGGTGGAATCTTAAGATTTTTTCCTATGAACATTTGAAGGCTTCAAAGATCTTCAAATAGGGGCCTGCCCCTCCCACCTACAGTGTTACAAAGCTACCTCCAGTTCCAAAATGTCTTTTCTACACTTGGAGATCTGAGAAGGGACTGCTGCTCACATCTTTTTCCTTTTCAATGTGACTGATCGCAGAATTCAGTCTCAAAAAGAAACCTTCAGATCCAGAATCAGAGAAGACAGTGATCTAATAAAGCTGCAGAACAAATCCAAGAGAGATTTATGAAACTTTTTTCTTTTTGTTTTTCTGGCTGAAGTAAAAAAAAAAATAAAAAATCTTGGCACACAATCAAAGAAACGAGTTCCTCTTGAACCTCCCCATATGCTTAGAATAGCAGCTGTGAATGACATTACAGAATACAGTGTCATTGGGGCGGGGATGTGGAGCAGAGAAACCCAGATCACTTCTTTAATGACAATCCAAATCAATTCTTCTGCAATTAAGAAAAAGTTTACCCTCATTAAAACTAGAGAAGGACAAAATCAGACTGTTCTTGTACCTTTCAATCCATGTTCCATGGAAGTTTTTCCAGTTTTGGAATGACGGAGTAAGTGGAAACACATGAAAGGAAGGAGGTTAGATAAATCTTTAAGAAGTTATATGTTTACTCCAAATATTTTCATTTATTTTCGTTGTGAAGTTACAGTTATAGGTGGTTTGAATTCTAGTGAGGCAGAATGTTTGGTGACTTCTGTGTTGACCTGTTTAAGTTTGATTTTGCTGGGTTTTTTTCTCCACGTCTCCCTAGAACAGCAGAAAGTTTCCTTGAGACCACGATACAGTTGAAGACCAGGTGCACATTTATTCAGTTCAAGTAATATTTACTGAAAATCTAAAAATGCAGCAACATTGTGTTATGGGAAATGGGAGAGAAATACAATGGTAAATAATTTCATGGACACCATTTATTTAACCATTTTTGTGTGCCAGGTGCTATGCTAAGCTTTTTCACACACGATCTCCTTTCATTTATCATGACTTCCCTGTAAAGTGTCGGTATTAATATTCCCATTTTACAAGTGAGGAAACTGAAGCTTAGAGAGGTGGGGAAACTTGCCAAGAATCATAGATCAAGTAGCGTGGTGGGGCCAGAATTCCAAATGGGGTCTGTTTGATTCCAATGTGCACCCTCTATCTAAACTGCTGTGAAATATGGCATCCGGAGGAGAAAGTTTTCTCTCCCCCCAGGGAGCTTACAGTTGGGAGAGAAAAGACTTAGCCCAAAGATCTTCAGATGTCAGCCTACATAGGTCAGGAAGGTGACAGAAACGAAGGTGCAGAGTGATAGCTATTATGGCATTTTATAGAATAACCTAAGTGAATGTGTTATATTAATATATACACATATACACACACACACTTAATGTCCTCCTGAGTTATGTTTTTTATAACAGATTTTCCCCTTGCCTAGTGAACACATGAAACTTTCTTTACTTCACAGAGAAGTATGGCTTCTTTCATTTGTTCCCCTAAACCACAGTGCCATTGTTTAGTCATGTGTTTGCCCACCTTTGACACAGAGTAGTATACAGAGGAGTATTGCTCTACGACTGCTAAGGAAAGGAGAGTGGAAATGACCAGTCCACATTCAAGCCACACTGGAGAGCAGCAGGGAGTGGTGCGGACTGGGGCAAAGGACTTGAAAACGGGTTATAGGACGGCTGTGCATCACTCCCAGGTGACTGTTAGCTCGTCAGCGTGTGGGCTCAGTGCTACCTAATCTCTTATTTTTGAGGGGAAAAAACCCGCTGATTTCTTTTTAAAATGTTATTTTCAGGCTGAATAAAATCTGCATATGGATCCAGCACAGCAGCCTCTGGTGTAAATTTATGATTTACAGGGTTTTAAATAATTTATAGGGTTTTAATAAATTTTTATAAATTTATATGGCTATTTACAAATAATCCCCTAAGAATGACTACTTCTGGAATTCAGTGAGAACTGTGCTCTGGGGATGTTGGGGACGAGAAGAGATACGGTGTCCGCTGAATCCGGAGGGGCAGTGCGTGCGGAACAGACCCTCTCCAGAGAATAGTCTTTGGGGAGAGCTCGTATTGTCAGGGCTGGAGCACCGTCTCCCTGGAGAGCACTGCCTTTCAAGCCTGCCTGCCTGCCGCAGCCCCTTGCTAATGAGGGTCTTGGACCACACCGTAAGCTCCTTTATGTGTTCTCCTGGGAATGCTGGACCAGTGTTGGGGGAACGATGCTTATTGTTTATAGAAATTAGTATCATCAAAATCCTGTGTTTTTGTACAGTGTTTCGAAGTAAATAAAAGCCCCTATGGTCTCATGATTTGGAGGTAGCCATGGCTATTCTCCCTCTCTTTTGCATGGTGTATTGTGTACCACTGGAGTCATGTTTGTACCTGCTTCTTTCACTGAGGATCATCAGGAACCTTTTCCTAGGCAATCTTTAAGGACTTTATCGCAGTCTGTTATATAGGTGGGCTATAACTGATTCCATTATTTTCCTGTTTAGGGATGCTTGACTTCATTTAATTTTATGCTAGAAAAACTTACTGGAATTCATCATCTTGATAAACACATGGGTGTTCTCTGGGCTCATTATGTCTTCACTGCTGGGCATAAACCCAGCGTTCTAGTGCTTGTCTAGGATTTTGACTCTGCCTTCCTCCTCCTCTTACAAACGCACACACACACACAGGCACACTCAAGCACAGGCGTTTTCTTCTTCCTTGTGTGTAGACCCTGTGCCATGCAGACCATGTTGTCCTCTCTTAAAGAGCTGCAGTGCAGGCTCCCACTTGGGAGGGCTGTGTTTTCACAGCTCCACTGTCATCCTGGATGCCAGGGGGCATGTCTGTGTACGGGCCTTCCCCTTGGTATGAGACCCTTCAACTTCAGTGCGACCACACTGAGAGCCCTCATTAGCCCTGGCAGCCAAAGTGGATTTGCTGAGCGTGGCACCTCCCGGCTGGAGCGACTGCCCAAGAGGAACCAGACACCAGAGCAGAGAGGGAAGCCAATGATCCAAAGGCAAATGAGGCTCTAATTATGGCTTTAGCTAAAGAGGGTAAAATTATTTGAGGAGAGACATCTTATTCCTGAGGTAAATACAGCCCAGGGCAGTTGTTCAAAACAAAGACTTGGATCAAAATCTGATTTTACTGCCCAGACCAAGACACATCACCTCTAGTGCATCGAATTCCTTAGCTGTCATATGGAAACTGTCCAGGACACGTATCTCATTGGTTTACTATGAGGATTACATGAAATAATTCCTGGGAGAATTATTGAGACGTTGGCAGCGTCTGACATTGGGTCTGGACTCCCACATGGAGTTTCACTGTGATCAGTAACTCTTACTGGTCTTACCAGTGTTCGTAATCATCTAACAATGGAACTGTTAGTTATGGAATATGGAACTGGAGCTCAACAGACCTGAATTCTCAGCCCTGCAGTTTTCTATCGGTTCCAACTTAGAAGTGAATAAATCTCTGAGTTTTATTTTCCGTGTGTCTCAAATGAGAAGCTTGGATCAGGGGTTACATCAGGTCCCTTTCACTTGGAGATTTGTGGACCTTCCTGTGCTGAGAACTATAGATCATGCTCTGCACAGAGCCTCCTGTCCACTCTGTCTTGCAGGCTCCGTTATTAAATCATTATTTTCCTGTTTAGGGACTTGATTTTAGCTAGAAAACTTACTGGAATTCATCATCTTGATAAACACATGGGTGTTCTCTGGGCTCATTATGTCTTCACTGCTGGGCATAAACCCAGCGTTCTAGTGCTTGTCTAGGATTTTGCCTCTGCCTTCCTCCTCCTCTTACAACGCACACACACACACAGGCACACTCAAGCACAGGCGTTTTCTTCTTCCTTGTGTGTAGACCCTGTGCCATGCAGACCATGTTGTCCTCTCTTAAAGAGCTGCAGTGCAGGCTCCCACTTGGGAGGGCTGTGTTTTCACAGCTCCACTGTCATCCTGGATGCCAGGGGGCATGTCTGTGTACGGGCCTTCCCCTTGGTATGAGACCCTTCAACTTCAGTGCGACCACACTGAGAGCCCTCATTAGCCCTGGCAGCCAAAGTGGATTTGCTGAGCGTGGCACCTCCCGGCTGGAGCGACTGCCCAAGAGGAACCAGACACCAGAGCAGAGAGGGAAGCCAATGATCCAAAGGCAAATGAGGCTCTAATTATGGCTTTAGCTAAAGAGGGTAAAATTATTTGAGGAGAGACATCTTATTCCTGAGGTAAATACAGCCCAGGGCAGTTGTTCAAAACAAAGACTTGGATCAAAATCTGATTTTACTGCCCAGACCAAGACACATCACCTCTAGTGCATCGAATTCCTTAGCTGTCATATGGAAACTGTCCAGGACACGTATCTCATTGGTTTACTATGAGGATTACATGAAATAATTCCTGGGAGAATTATTGAGACGTTGGCAGCGTCTGACATTGGGTCTGGACTCCCACATGGAGTTTCACTGTGATCAGTAACTCTTACTGGTCTTACCAGTGTTCGTAATCATCTAACAATGGAACTGTTAGTTATGGAATATGGAACTGGAGCTCAACAGACCTGAATTCTCAGCCCTGCAGTTTTCTATCGGTTCCAACTTAGAAGTGAATAAATCTCTGAGTTTTATTTTCCGTGTGTCTCAAATGAGAAGCTTGGATCAGGGGTTACATCAGGTCCCTTTCACTTGGAGATTTGTGGACCTTCCTGTGCTGAGAACTATAGATCATGCTCTGCACAGAGCCTCCTGTCCACTCTGTCTTGCAGGCTCCGTTATTATCTCCTGTTTGGCAGGTGCTGAAGTTGCGGCTTAGGCAGAAAGCTGGGGCTCCACCCCGGCTCCTGACGCCTGTGCTGTACCGAGTCGTCTGTGAGTCGCAGCACTCGGTGCAGCGCACTTGTGCTCAGATGCATTTGCTGGCTGCACTCCAGGCTTCTGAACAACAGGGGTGGGGGTGAAGCTGGGACTGTGCTCATGCTGCACTCTTGCCTCTTTAACCCAGTCCTCCCAAAATTATAGACATAGAAGTCTGGAAAGAGACTCTTGTCAAACTTTCAGGGCAGCTGCTGATCCCTCAGCTCTAGTTGACATAAATGAGACTGTTAAACAGCCACTCTGCATGGCAAGTGGGGTTGTTTTGTGACGTACCTGGAGGATCGTATGTGCAGTGTCTGAGCTGAAATGGGTGTTACCAGCTAGCTGCCCAGAGACGGTCAAGTGCAGTGATTCAGAGAACCTCTGCAGAGGGCTCCCACGCTTGCATGTACAACAAGCTGACGAACTCCCCCTACATCTACCAGATTAGCTGCTGTCTCCCTCTTCTCCTAAAGAGCAGTAAGAAGTCCTCTTTTACTCCTCAGCCCACTCTTCCCTCTCTCCCTCCTTCTTTCCCTCCCTCCCCAACATTTCTTTCCCTTTTCCCACCCTCTCTCTCTATGGACACAGAGGACACCCATTTGTTTATCAAGACAATGAATTCCAACATGTTTTTCTAGCATAAAATTAGATGAACTCAAGTGTCCCTAAATAGGAAAATAGTGAGATCAGTTATAGCCCATCTATGCAACAGACTGCTATAAAGTCCTTAAAAATGGCATAGGAAAAGTTTCCTTTTTAACTTAAATTTAAAAAATTAGGTGTAAAGAAATCTCTGGAAAATTGATCTGGCTCTTATGAGGAATGTTGAGAGTAGGGAGGGGGAGGAGGCTGTTGCATGTGGAGACAGGGGTTATGTAGAAACTCTGTACTTCCTATTCAGTTTTGCTATTAACTGAAAACTGCTCTAAAAATAAAGCCTGTCTTTAAAATGTTTAACAATGCAGTGAATATACACACAAACACACAAATTGATCTTCTCACACCATCCACTTTGCAGGGGATGAGGAAAAAGCCTTGGAAGGTGACGTGGTTCCCTCAAGGTCAGCTAGTTGCCCACACGCCAACTGTGTCCCTGGAAGTGTGACTCTAGCGTGGTTGAGTCCTTTTTCTTTCTGGTTCAAGGACGGATGTCGGTGCCTTAGGGAAGTGACGAGGGAGTGAATTACTTTGCATTGCCCATGCCCATAGATGAGGGACTTTACCTTCTTAAAGTATCACTGTCTTGCGACAAAGCCCTGTCAGCTGACTGTGGAGATGGCTTCCAGAGGCCCCCCTAGAGGAATCAGAAAATGCTGGAGCAGGGGTTCTGGCTGCCTGTTTCCACCGCACTGCCCACAGCTCCCAGCTGTGCAGGCCTAACATCTCCCTATGTCTGTGCTTCTCTTTCTCTGTCTCTGTCTCCCCTCGCACCCTGCCCCCATCTTCCCCAGGCAGCCTCTTCTTTCTTCTTTACCACCACTGTCTGGTCAGTGTCTCGGAGGCTGGGGTTGCTGATTGGCTGGCCTGGGTCATATGTGCCTTGTTCTGCTTTTAATCGCAACAGGATCACTGGAGATCCTGTCCCTGGAGGGACATTTTCAGGGGACATTTGGGGAATAAAGTGTGCTCATGCAGACCCCACACATGACTCCTACATTTGGTCATTCTAGAGCCAGAGAGGGCTCCCATGGAGAAGTGTTTACAAGGGTAAAAGCCCTTCTCAGAGACCTTGGGGCTCCACCTGCCAACCTCTTCCTTTGGAGCAAATCTGCTGCCTTCACCTCTGTCCCGGAAATACTTCACCTTGCCCCCTGTCCTGTTTTTCAGCCTGTTTCAGGCATTAACTGATTTTCAGCCAGGCTCTTGTCTACCATCCGCTGGGACTCCAGGGTGTGCGGTAGGGATGGCAACGGACTAGAGGCCCAACAGAGAGTGTGGGCTGTAGGTAGTCATTCTGTGTCATTTTTCCTCCCAGAGAGAGCTACAGCCAGTTTTCTTCTGGGTCGTCTAAGATGTGGGCACACTGTGTCAAGGGGAGCATGGTTGCTGTTATTTTCCTGGTTCACTCCCATAAAGCCTGTCTTTAAAATGTTTAACAATGCAGTGAATATACACACAAACACACAAATTGATCTTCTCACACCATCCACTTTGCAGGGGATGAGGAAAAAGCCTTGGAAGGTGACGTGGTTCCCTCAAGGTCAGCTAGTTGCCCACACGCCAACTGTGTCCCTGGAAGTGTGACTCTAGCGTGGTTGAGTCCTTTTTCTTTCTGGTTCAAGGACGGATGTCGGTGCCTTAGGGAAGTGACGAGGGAGTGAATTACTTTGCATTGCCCATGCCCATAGATGAGGGACTTTACCTTCTTAAAGTATCACTGTCTTGCGACAAAGCCCTGTCAGCTGACTGTGGAGATGGCTTCCAGAGGCCCCCCTAGAGGAATCAGAAAATGCTGGAGCAGGGGTTCTGGCTGCCTGTTTCCACCGCACTGCCCACAGCTCCCAGCTGTGCAGACCTAACATCTCCCTATGTCTGTGCTTCTCTTTCTCTGTCTCTGTCTCCCCTCGCACCCTGCCCCCATCTTCCCCAGGCAGCCTCTTCTTTCTTCTTTACCACCACTGTCTGGTCAGTGTCTCGGAGGCTGGGGTTGCTGATTGGCTGGCCTGGGTCATATGTGCCTTGTTCTGCTTTTAATCGCAACAGGATCACTGGAGATCCTGTCCCTGGAGGGACATTTTCAGGGGACATTTGGGGAATAAAGTGTGCTCATGCAGACCCCACACATGACTCCTACATTTGGTCATTCTAGAGCCAGAGAGGGCTCCCATGGAGAAGTGTTTACAAGGGTAAAAGCCCTTCTCAGAGACCTTGGGGCTCCACCTGCCAACCTCTTCCTTTGGAGCAAATCTGCTGCCTTCACCTCTGTCCCGGAAATACTTCACCTTGCCCCCTGTCCTGTTTTTCAGCCTGTTTCAGGCATTAACTGATTTTCAGCCAGGCTCTTGTCTACCATCCGCTGGGACTCCAGGGTGTGCGGTAGGGATGGCAACGGACTAGAGGCCCAACAGAGAGAGTGTGGGCTGTAGGTAGTCATTCTGTGTCATTTTTCCTCCCAGAGAGAGCTACAGCCAGTTTTCTTCTGGGTCGTCTAAGATGTGGGCACACTGTGTCAAGGGGAGCATGGTTGCTGTTATTTTCCTGGTTCACTCCCATCCAGCTGGAGCCCACTTTGTCCTGGCAGTTGCCCGTCTGCCCTGGTTACAGCGGATTCCGTTACTACCATCAGGGCCAGTCAACTGTTGATTAGGCTTTTAAATTCTACAAACCACTACCAGCCGCCCGCTCCACAAATAATAAAAGTGTATTTTTTTATTTTAGTTTTTAGAAAGATTTATTTATTTATTTTTACCTGTGCTGCTGGGTCTTCGTTGCTGCATGTGGCCTTTCTCCAGTTGCGGTGAGCAGGGAGGGGCTGCTCTCTCGTTGCCGTAGGCAGGCTTCTCATTACAGTGGCTTCTCTTCTTGCAGGGCATGGGCCCTAGGGTGCTCAGGCTCAGTAGTTGTGGCTTGCAGGCTCTAGAGCAGGGGTCCAGTGGTTGGGGTGCAATGGATTTGGTGCTCTGTGCCTGTGGGATCTTCCTGGACCAGGGGTGGAACTGGTGTCTCCTGCATTGCAAAGCAGACTCTTAACCACTGGCCCACCAGGGAAGCCTGTATTTTTTTTTTTTTTTTCGTAATGTGTGTTGGGTCATTCTAACACCTTCCTCTAGTGAATGTTTGCTGGCTCTTCCAAACAGATGGAGAAGTTCTAAACTTCCAAACAGATGGAGAAGTTCTAACTCCTCCTCTCATGATGATGAGGTCAAAGAATTAGACACCCAGCATAATACCTTTGGACCTCTTCTGCTGGCAGCTTCCAACCACATAGGGGGTTCTTCCTAATTCACATTTGGCTTATCACAAGTCAAACAGATGCAGTGAGAATCCACATATTCTCCAGAGTCCACATAGACTGTCCTTCTTCTGACACTTGTCTGAGATTTTCCTTGTATTTGCTTAGCACAACTTTCTTGAGTTAAAGTAAAGAATGTTTTCACTGCTCTAAATAATTGGTGCTGAGTAGGTGCTCAATACGTGTTTAAAGCATGAAGGAACTTTAACTTTAGGAACCTAGCATAGTTAATTGTGGAAAACACTGTATTAAGAGTTGGAAGATTCAAGTTGTAGTCCTGGAAAGCTGCTAACGAGCTACATGACCTTGGACAAACCACTTAACCCCTCCTGGCTCCCTTTCTCATGTGTGTCATTATAGAGTTGAATCTGTAAAATCCCAACCGTCTCTGAGAGCAGGTGAGTCTGCATTGATAGAACAGCATGGAAAAAGAGGCAGCAACTTCAAGTACGATTAACACTGCTTGGAAAGTATTTAGTTATCCTGGGGTGCTGAGGGCACTTGTGTCAGCTTGACATGAAAGGCATAGAATGACTCCGTGTGTTCGCGTATATCCTGGGCGGTGCATGACCCACACAGGCCACAGTGAATCCATAACCTGACACTGAGAGGTTTGTCTGAACTGGCTCTGTGTTTCCTGGCAGGAGTGACCTGGGAATTCCCCAGGCTTCTGAGCCCTTAGAGAGGTGGGGGAGCAATCCAATTGTGCTATTGGATTTTCTCTCCATGCAAATATTTCTGTGGGTCTAAAAAAATTGCTTCTTGTGATGCTTGCCTTTACCTGTGTCCCTGATTTGCCAGAACCTAAGTGTGCAGTGGGAGGCTTGATTTGCTTTGGTCTGCTTTATAGCGATTCTGGGCTCCCCTCTGATTGCAGCTGCAGGTTTAAAAATCAATTACCGTCCCGGTAGCAGGAGGTTTACTATAGCGCTCTGCTGTCTGTTGGAGGCCTGTGTCAAGAAAGCAGGGCCCAGCTACCTCTCAGGAAAATTTGTGGTGTCTCAGAGGCCTACAGCAAGCTATAAATCTTGATAGATGGTGGGACCAGTCTGCAAACAGCCAAGTGGTTTGTGCCATGTGTGGTTCAGCAGGAAAAGGATAACATAATTCTCTGAGTGTAAGATGTGCTGTTCCCTGTTTCTTGTTCATCAGACGAACCCTGAGATTTGTGGAATGGAGCAGGACAGATGACTTGCTTAGTCCCATTTCCTGGGAGGGAGCAACTCTGGCCCCTCCAGGCTCCTTGTTGCCAGGGTTCTTAAAGGCTGAGTAGGTGCTCAATACGTGTTTAAAGCATGAAGGAACTTTAACTTTAGGAACCTAGCATAGTTAATTGTGGAAAACACTGTATTAAGAGTTGGAAGATTCAAGTTGTAGTCCTGGAAAGCTGCTAACGAGCTACATGACCTTGGACAAACCACTTAACCCCTCCTGGCTCCCTTTCTCATGTGTGTCATTATAGAGTTGAATCTGTAAAATCCCAACCGTCTCTGAGAGCAGGTGAGTCTGCATTGATAGAACAGCATGGAAAAAGAGGCAGCAACTTCAAGTACGATTAACACTGCTTGGAAAGTATTTAGTTATCCTGGGGTGCTGAGGGCACTTGTGTCAGCTTGACATGAAAGGCATAGAATGACTCCGTGTGTTCGCGTATATCCTGGGCGGTGCATGACCCACACAGGCCACAGTGAATCCATAACCTGACACTGAGAGGTTTGTCTGAACTGGCTCTGTGTTTCCTGGCAGGAGTGACCTGGGAATTCCCCAGGCTTCTGAGCCCTTAGAGAGGTGGGGGAGCAATCCAATTGTGCTATTGGATTTTTCTCTCCATGCAAATATTTCTGTGGGTCTAAAAAAATTGCTTCTTGTGATGCTTGCCTTTACCTGTGTCCCTGATTTGCCAGAACCTAAGTGTGCAGTGGGAGGCTTGATTTGCTTTGGTCTGCTTTATAGCGATTCTGGGCTCCCCTCTGATTGCAGCTGCAGGTTTAAAAATCAATTACCGTCCCGGTAGCAGGAGGTTTACTATAGCGCTCTGCTGTCTGTTGGAGGCCTGTGTCAAGAAAGCAGGGCCCAGCTACCTCTCAGGAAAATTTGTGGTGTCTCAGAGGCCTACAGCAAGCTATAAATCTTGATAGATGGTGGGACCAGTCTGCAAACAGCCAAGTGGTTTGTGCCATGTGTGGTTCAGCAGGAAAAGGATAACATAATTCTCTGAGTGTAAGATGTGCTGTTCCCTGTTTCTTGTTCATCAGACGAACCCTGAGATTTGTGGAATGGAGCAGGACAGATGACTTGCTTAGTCCCATTTCCTGGGAGGGAGCAACTCTGGCCCCTCCAGGCTCCTTGTTGCCAGGGTTCTTAAAGGGTTTTAATTCCCATGCCTAAATCTGATCAGTCACTCCTTTCTCCCTCTCTCATCAACCTAAGGGAGAAGGGTGGGGACACCTCGCCCCCCTGTTTCTGTCACCTGGTTGGTCCTGGGAAGTGGGGGCATTCTCAGAGTGCACTGTTGTAGGGCTGCAGTGTTCCAGGTGCTTCTTTCCATGCTCGAGAAGGTCAGGGATGAGGGACCAGAGAGGGCAGGAGGAGAACTGCCTGGGAGCAAATTCAGTTCATTCAGCAGCCACTTTCAAGGCTATGGTTCTCAGCTCTATTTCAATTCTTCTCTGCTCATTCTTGCTAGGGGAACCCATCCACCGTGTGGCTCAGTGCCATCTCGATGCTTACAAATGCCAACCTTTATCTTTAATTCATGCCTTTGCTTTCACCTCAATACCCATCTCTTTGCCCCTCTGACATCTCAAATGCCATACAGAATAGATAGGGCCACCTTTTTAACAAAGAGAGGCAATGTTGGGAACAGGTTTTCCAATTCAATACATGTTTATTGATCCTCTGCTATAAACAAAGCATTAATAGCCATTTAGAAAATACAAAGTTGGCAAAAGTATGGTGATGTCCTCAAGGAGCTTGCCTTCATTTACAAAATGAGGCACTCTGTTCAAATGTAAGATGATTATGCTAGAGTAGAGGAATAAGCCAAGTGCTGTGGGACTTCAGAGGAGAGAGCGAGACAATGCTCAAGTCTCTTTTGTTGTTTATAAAATCTAAAAAATTATTTTTAAAAACATAAGAAGCACAAGGGAGCTTCAGAATTGTGAATATTCAGACTTTCTCAATTTATTAAACTAAATTTTGGTAATCTCTGATTTTTTTTTAATGATTTGCCTTTGACTCCAAACGTATCAAAAAGACTCCTTGGATGAACTCCTCACCAAAGACTTCTTGAGAACTGGAGAGACATTGTGGGATTTCATAATCTCTGATTTGTCTCCATCAGTGACTTTGCAAAAGTCACATCACCTCTTTGGTTCTCAGTTCCTTTGTCTGTAAAATGGGGATAATAATTGGATTCATTGAATATTAAATGAAATAATGCTTAGTGTAGTTCTTGGATGGCAGACAATATTCCCTAAATGGTGGCTTAAACTTAATATAAATATAATATTTTCATAAATTATTTATTTATAATTATTATATTCATTTTCACTATTATCAGTTCAGATTGGAGCCAAACTAGAGCATTAAAAATAAAATGTTGCTTAAATTGATTGTTAAGTAATATCAAGACAGGAACAAAACTATGAGAAAGAGGTTAAACATATGTAACTATCATTATGATAATAGTCAAACTTTGTATAATTTCTTCTGGAAACTTTATAAAGTAGATGATTATCATTCTTTTACAGATGGAGAAACTTGCTTAATTACACCAGATCTTGCTAATTAGCAAGCTTACAGTTACTTAGTTGGTGTTTAACTACTGATCTGTTTTTTCCCCTCCTCCATCTACCATTACTAAAGCTGCTGTTTTGAGTCAGCACCCTTTTTACTTTTACCACTTAGCATACAGTAGCACTTGACCTAGGCAAATGATTACGTGATTGTTTGTAAGACCAACTTAAAGGCATCCCTTTGCCCACTGACTCCCAAAGCTAAGGGAAGCATAGGTTTATATCCTAGACAGTCAGCTTCTGTTGTGCTTGGAGTGCAGTCGATTTTATTGATTTTTTTTTTTCAACACAACAGCTTCAAAAGATTATTTCACCCTAAAGTAGCTGATCTTTTCAAATGTTTGCTATTTCTTCCTGGTAGGACTTGCAGATAATAGGATAAATGCAATTAACAACCACATATTTTAGATGATGAAGAAATATTCTAGAACATGTTTAAAGGTTTCACAAAGCACAGACACGTAAGAGTTGAATGGCCCCTGGAGAGACTGCCTAATCCAGCCGTCTTATTTTACAGCTGAGGATACTGGTCCAAAGTGGGGACGTAACCTGCTCAAGGTCACGCATGCCATGGGCTAGGATGCAGAGACGGGAAGCCTGGGGTCCAGTTTTGGTTTCTGTCTTTTTAGTTGTGTTTCTCAAAGTGTGATATGTGTCACCACATGCAAAATTATTTTCCTTGTCACGAAAGGTAATTTTAAATATGCACAGATAAAGTACCGTGTCACAGAAGAGGATCATTTGTTCTCTTCCAAGTCCCTTTCACTCTTTCTGATTATGTCAAGGATTGTATACCTTTGCTATTTTGTCTTTAGTCTTTCTCTGCTAATCTTCTTTGATAGCACAGAGGGAAGAGACTTTGAGTTTAAGTGCCTCTAAGAATTTAATAAAAGTGTTTTGTTTTCCTAGTATTGATTTTCATCTTACCGTCTCTCTATGGGAAGTATACTGGTTTTCTATTTGAAATGGCAAAATTTTCTTTTAAAATAAATATAAGCAAATTAGAGTGGGCCTACTTTATGAAAAAACATTTGAAGACAATAGTATAGGCTTTAAATTATGAGGAGTTACAGGGTAGGTTTCGCATTGTCAAAAATAATTGTTGACAAAAGCTTGGAAAATATTTGATTCTGCCCTTAAGAATGCCCTAATCCCTGGGAACATACATGTATGTGAACAACAAAACTCTGTAAAACCTTTAAAATAAAGAATAAAAATAAATTTAAAAAAAAAAAAAAAAAGAAATATACTCAAGAGAAAAAAAAAAAAAAAAAAGAATGCCCTAATCCTTTTGAGGAGAAATATGGCTGAATTCCAGTTTCCTTTTTATTCTTGTCATGTCTTTTCTATGTAGCAGCCAGAAAAATAATTATTAGATTAAAAAGGAGAACATAAAACTACCCATATACCAGGAATATATTGAAGACCTCAATGATTGGTAAGCTTCCTGCAAGTCAAAAAGTTGTACAGGTAGCCAATTTAGTTTCAGTATTCCCAGGTGGCAGTAGTGGTAAAGAACCCATCTGGGAGGCTTCCCTGGTGGTCCAGTGGGTAAGGACACCGCCTTGCAGTGCAAGGGGCTCCGGTTTGATCCCTGGCCTGGGAAGATCCCATGTGCTGCGGAGCGGCTGGACCGATGTGTCCAATTACCCAGCCGGAGCTCTGGGGCGCATGCGCCCAGAGCCGGTGCTCTGCGACAACAGAAGCCACTGCGTTGGGAAGCCCACATGGGCTGAAAATCAAAGATGGATGAAAAGAGATAAATGAAAGACCAATAGAAGTGGCCCGCCTCTACCCCTCCCTCCCCAACGCAGCCCCCCAAAATAAAATAAAATAAAATAAATCTATTAAAAAAAAATATTTGATTGATTGGAGAAAAAACAAAAACAAGAAATTAAAAAAAAGAAGAACCCATCTGCCAGTGCAGGAGACATAAGAAACATGGGTTCAATCCCTGGTTTGAAATGATCCCCAGGAGAAGAGCATGGCAGCCCACTCCAGTATTCTTTCCTGGAGAATCCCGTGGACAGAGGAGCCTGGTGGGCTCCAGTCCAGAGGGTCATAGAGAATCAGACATAACTGAAGCGACTCAGCACACATGTATGTGTATGTATTTTTATGTATATTTTAAATTATGAACTGTATATACTCTTACATTTGATGAGACTAGGAACTGGTTTTACTTTTCAGTGACTGATGCTATAGTTTAAAATTTAATTTTAAACCTCATTCTTATTTGCTCCTTCTAAAAAGTTCTTTAATTTCTGATAATCTTGCTGTTCAACAGAAGGATGTGAATAAAAAAGAATGGTGGCAAAATGCAATTTATCAAACATTTTCCCACTATTGTGACATTTTAAAGGTTAGAATGTATGGGATGGATGGAATAGGAATATTAAAGTTATTCATCAAATGGGGGTAGGGCTATCTCTTTGGCCTATAATTTGCCTCTATGAAGTGAATACATGGAGACAAAGATGCGCGAGGCTACACTCTGGGGGTGATTTTCCCATTGTCTTTAACAACTGATCTTCTAATATTGTCTAATGTTTCTCCTGTTCCCTGAAGCAAAAGTTCCTGCTTCTGTAATTTAGTTACCCAGAGAGTCTGGGGTTCAGAAAACCAATTACTCCTAGCCTGACATGAGCTATCCTTTCATAAATACCACACGGAACTTAATGTCCCCTTAAGTGGGCCTCCTTCTACTGGCCATTATGTGAGGTTTTTTGTGGAGTGCTCCTTCAGCAGCAAATTTATTCGCGTTTAGAAGGATTTGAAAAAAAAAGAAAGGAAGGCGGAGTCCACTTCTGGTGACTTATGGGCAGTTAGAGTCAAATGTTTGAGAAACGGGCTTCTGAATCAGCAGAGATTTTACAGAGTGACTGGTGGGACTGCATACAGATAGGCAGGGTATTCAGATGCCAGGAAATATGCTACCTCTATTAGGGCTACTAAAAAGATTGCAGTGCTAAATTCAGGGCGAGGAGGGTTAATGATGATGCTTTCTCTTTTAGTATCAAAGATTAACATGATAACTTGCATATTAAAGTTAATTCAGACACACTGCTAATGGAGGAAGCATACAAAATTAATTTCTACAGTACCTCATAAATTATGATCACTCTGTCTTCCCTGCCTGATGCTCATAGTCTTGGAGTGGGTGCAGTTCACTTCCCAGCGGGGCATCTTATGCCCTGGAGGAATTTGGAGAGCTGATGTGTTTCCTTCTATCCTTCATCACTGCCAGTCTTCTGCTAGGTGTTCCCCTGCTGGGATGTGTGCACTTCATCACCCACCAGGTTGTTTCTTGGCAGAGATTTTGGTTTTAATAGTTAACGAGGCCATGGAACTGAACTAATGTGAGAAGAGTGTAGAAGGTGGGAGAAAGAATGGGAGAGAGGAAGAAAGAACAGCTCTGTCTTCATGAAGCAGATTCTCTGTGTAGAGCTGGGAATAACATCTTTGAGTAACTGCTATACTGAGCCCTAGAGAAGACCAATGCTCACCAACACAAGAACCCCAGTCCAGTCTTTAAGAGCACAGGCTCTGGAGTTTGAATGCCTGAGAGTGAGACCTGAGTTAGGATTTTAGGCAATTTGCTTAATTTCCTCAAGCCTCAACATGTACACCTATCAAATAGGGCAATTAATAATACCTATCTGATGGCATGCACATTTTACATATAGTAAAATGTACAAGTCTGAAGTGTACAACTCAGGGAATTTTTTCATATTTGTAAATACCCACGCAGTCACCGTGCATGTCAAGATAATGCATATTTCAATTACTCTTGAAGCTACATATTCATATTTTAAAAATGCAGTAATAGGAGCATCTTTTTTTTGGCCATACCACAGGGCATGTGGGATTTTAGTTTCCCCACCAGGGGTCTAACCTGAGCCTCCTGCATTAGAGCAAGGAGTCTTAACCACTCGACTGCCAGGGAAGTCCCAAGCTTCCTCTCTTATGGTGCTTACCATGGGCCAGGTGTGCTGCTCAAACTGCTTCACAAAGTTCATTCTCACAGACTTATGAGGGGTGTACTCTTATCAGCTCCACTTCACGGACAAACCCACAAGGATTTAGACAGATTAAACGACTTGTCCGAGGTTGCACAGACAGGAAGTGAGATTTCTGCTCTTAGTGTCCACACTCTACTGCAGCTTATCGCCTGGCCTGGTACTTACAATGTTAGAAGAGTGAGATTGGAGTCTCCTTAACGTCTGACAGTTCTTTCCATTCCTCCTGCTCACAGTCCAGTCGATCCTTTTGCCTTGTCTTGGGCTAGCAGGCTGTGCATGATGCTCTAGCAGGAGAGGTCTCAAGGGAAAGGACCAGTCTTTAGCTGTTGTTCCATCCCAGTTTCAACTATTTCTAGAAATAGTACTTGACTATTGTTCCCTACAAACCCTGCCCTCCAGTTCCTACTCAACTGGCCCTATTTGATAACATGACAGTGTTGAAACACTTACTGGTCAGATCACCTGGTCAGTTTGGCTGCTTATCCATCTTTAGACTGCCTAAACCTTGTCTTTTTGATGAGCTAAAAATTTCAAGTGAAAACCCCTCATGGTTCCAAGCCCCTCTAAGCATCCTTGTTGCAATGTCCTATAATGATATATCCCCAGTCAGTTCCTGTTCATCAGTAACATGTACCTATAAATAGGGCAATTAAAAATCAAAATCTGGAGTTTGAATGCCTGAGAGTGAGACCTGAGTTAGGATTTTAGGCAATTTGCTTAATTTCCTCAAGCCTCAACATGTACACCTATCAAATAGGGCAATTAATAATACCTATCTGATGGCATGCACATTTTACATATAGTAAAATGTACAAGTCTGAAGTGTACAACTCAGGGAATTTTTTCATATTTGTAAATACCCACGCAGTCACCGTGCATGTCAAGATAATGCATATTTCAATTACTCTTGAAGCTACATATTCATATTTTAAAAATGCAGTAATAGGAGCATCTTTTTTTTGGCCATACCACAGGGCATGTGGGATTTTAGTTTCCCCACCAGGGGTCTAACCTGAGCCTCCTGCATTAGAGCAAGGAGTCTTAACCACTCGACTGCCAGGGAAGTCCCAAGCTTCCTCTCTTATGGTGCTTACCATGGGCCAGGTGTGCTGCTCAAACTGCTTCACAAAGTTCATTCTCACAGACTTATGAGGGGTGTACTCTTATCAGCTCCACTTCACGGACAAACCCACAAGGATTTAGACAGATTAAACGACTTGTCCGAGGTTGCACAGACAGGAAGTGAGATTTCTGCTCTTAGTGTCCACACTCTACTGCAGCTTATCGCCTGGCCTGGTACTTACAATGTTAGAAGAGTGAGATTGGAGTCTCCTTAACGTCTGACAGTTCTTTCCATTCCTCCTGCTCACAGTCCAGTCGATCCTTTTGCCTTGTCTTGGGCTAGCAGGCTGTGCATGATGCTCTAGCAGGAGAGGTCTCAAGGGAAAGGACCAGTCTTTAGCTGTTGTTCCATCCCAGTTTCAACTATTTCTAGAAATAGTACTTGACTATTGTTCCCTACAAACCCTGCCCTCCAGTTCCTACTCAACTGGCCCTATTTGATAACATGACAGTGTTGAAACACTTACTGGTCAGATCACCTGGTCAGTTTGGCTGCTTATCCATCTTTAGACTGCCTAAACCTTGTCTTTTTGATGAGCTAAAAATTTCAAGTGAAAACCCCTCATGGTTCCAAGCCCCTCTAAGCATCCTTGTTGCAATGTCCTATAATGATATATCCCTAGTCAGTTCCTGTTCAGATTCCAGCTCCTTTTCCTTCTTCTTATCCTTGTCTTCTGTATTTTCTTTCCCCTCTTTTTCCTTTCTTTGCATTTTATTGTGATCTTCATGGTCATCCCTAAAGAAACTTTAATAAGCTACTCTCTGCTAAATGCACTGTAATTGCTTATAAAGCACTTTATGGGAGGAGGCCACATACAATGCATCTTTCATATAGTTGAATTCATGCTTGCCTATTTATATGAAATCATTTTCAGGCCTTTGTCCCTTTGACATCTTCATTTGAATGCCTTACAGGTACTCAAACTCAACATTGCCAAGACTGTGTTCATTCTGCTCATGGAAACCTCCTCTCATTTTTCTGCCAGTCATTTGGAGCTAGCCTTCATATCTTCTCGTGCTTCATTTCTCACTTTCCATTCAGTCTTAAGGCCTTTGAGTCTTTCCCATATATGCCTTGAACCTGGTCACTTCCATCTTTACCATTATGTCCTGGTTCTGTACACCTGTGAGCTATATATGATGCTTGACATTTGCTGGGCACTCCATAAGTATTCATCCAGATGGAAAGTATTTAATAAGTGAAGGTGCCATGTAAGGACAGCATGCAGTCATGAGCCCGCCTCAATTTATTGTTATCATGTTTTATGTGAGCACATCAAGTAATCCAATGAAACCATTAGCTTTGCTCAGCGTCTTTTAGAACTAAAGTTCCGCAATTTGGTATCAAAAGCAGGTAATCACTCCTAAACTTAATGTACAGCATTTAATATTAAGACTCAAAGCACTCTGACAGTTCTTTCCATTCCTCCTGCTCACAGTCCAGTCGATCCTTTTGCCTTGTCTTGGGCTAGCAGGCTGTGCATGATGCTCTAGCAGGAGAGGTCTCAAGGGAAAGGACCAGTCTTTAGCTGTTGTTCCATCCCAGTTTCAACTATTTCTAGAAATAGTACTTGACTATTGTTCCCTACAAACCCTGCCCTCCAGTTCCTACTCAACTGGCCCTATTTGATAACATGACAGTGTTGAAACACTTACTGGTCAGATCACCTGGTCAGTTTGGCTGCTTATCCATCTTTAGACTGCCTAAACCTTGTCTTTTTGATGAGCTAAAAATTTCAAGTGAAAACCCCTCATGGTTCCAAGCCCCTCTAAGCATCCTTGTTGCAATGTCCTATAATGATATATCCCCAGTCAGTTCCTGTTCAGATTCCAGCTCCTTTTCCTTCTTCTTATCCTTGTCTTCTGTATTTTCTTTCCCCTCTTTTTCCTTTCTTTGCATTTTATTGTGATCTTCATGGTCATCCCTAAAGAAACTTTAATAAGCTACTCTCTGCTAAATGCACTGTAATTGCTTATAAAGCACTTTATGGGAGGAGGCCACATACAATGCATCTTTCATATAGTTGAATTCATGCTTGCCTATTTATATGAAATCATTTTCAGGCCTTTGTCCCTTTGACATCTTCATTTGAATGCCTTACAGGTACTCAAACTCAACATTGCCAAGACTGTGTTCATTCTGCTCATGGAAACCTCCTCTCATTTTTCTGCCAGTCATTTGGAGCTAGCCTTCATATCTTCTCGTGCTTCATTTCTCACTTTCCATTCAGTCTTAAGGCCTTTGAGTCTTTCCCATATATGCCTTGAACCTGGTCACTTCCATCTTTACCATTATGTCCTGGTTCTGTACACCTGTGAGCTATATATGATGCTTGACATTTGCTGGGCACTCCATAAGTATTCATCCAGATGGAAAGTATTTAATAAGTGAAGGTGCCATGTAAGGACAGCATGCAGTCATGAGCCCGCCTCAATTTATTGTTATCATGTTTTATGTGAGCACATCAAGTAATCCAATGAAACCATTAGCTTTGCTCAGCGTCTTTTTAGAACTAAAGTTCCGCAATTTGGTATCAAAAGCAGGTAATCACTCCTAAACTTAATGTACAGCATTTAATATTAAGACTCAAAGCACAAAAAATCTCTTGAAAAATATAGTGCCAGAAAAGACTGTGTTTCTCTCTAGAAATTGGTTCTCTTCTACTCAGTGATCTACATACTCTACAACTTGGATGATTTCCATAATTTTCTGGATAGTTTCTCACCCAAGTGAGGAGGTGCATTCTGTGGGTAAATTGGAGCCCTCGTGTTACCTTTTTTAAAAATTTTTTATTTATTTATTTATTTATTTTTTGGTTATTCTGGGTTTTCACTGATGCTACAGGCTCTTCTCTAGTTACAGGGAGTGGAGGCTACTCTCTAGCTGAGATGAGCAGGCTTCTTGTTGTGGTGACTTTTCTTGTTGTGAAACTCGGGCTCTAGGGCACACGGGCTTCAGTAGTTGCAGCACATGGGCTCAGTAGTTGCGGCTCTGAGGCTCTAAAGCATAGTCTCAGTAGTTGTGGCTCATGCGCTTAGTTGTTCCGCAGCATGTGGGATCTTCTTGTTGTGGTGACTTCTCTTGTTGTGGAACTCGGGCTTTAGGGCAGAGGGGCTTCAGTAGTTGCAGCACATGGGCTCAGTAGTTGCGGCTCTGAGGCTCTAAAGCATAGTCTCAGTAGTTGTGGCTCATGCGCTTAGTTGTTCCACTGAACCACAAGGGAAGCCACCTCGTGTTACCTTTTATGTTGGTGTATCATCTCCGTTTTGTATCTCTTTGGAACTAGGTAGCATAGGAAGGAGTACATATAACTAAAAATAAACATATCAACATGTCCTGCCTAAAATATTAATGTCTGTTTCATAGGAGTACAAGTCGAGATTCATCTGCAGGAATTGAACACCACGGGAAACACAGTGTATTTTATTGTATGTATTTTTCATACTGTTCCCATCAATTGACTGGTTCTTTGTTACACTCTTGGTCTGCTCTGACAATAAGGATCATGTATTGTCCTCCCTTTGTACAGAAAGCTTGTTACATATTGTTGACGGGCATTGATTCTGTTAACTTTCTCCCTCTTCCTCTTTCCCAGTTTCCTCTTTGTTGGCATCAGAATCAAAACAGGATCTCTTTGATCCTCTCCTTTAAGTTTCAGGCCTAAGTGTGTGACTCATTTCTTAAATCACTCTTTTGCTTTGGGTCTTCCAGGGGAGGGCTCCTGTTGGTTCTGTTGCATAAATGGAGATGTGAAGCAGGCAAGAACCTGTGGCCCTGGAGGCTGTCTCTTTTCTCCACCTTCTTAGCTGAGTGCTTCTAGAAAAGAAGACTAGACCAGAAGGAGAAATTCTTCCCATTTCCATTTTTATTTGGGGAAGGGTTGGTGATTGGGAGGGAGGCATAACAATGATTTTTTTTCCTTCCTCTTTGGAGCTTGCTTCCAATTCTTCAGCTTGTTTGAAAGCTATTCTACTTCTCTGTTTTCCCTTTGTGGTAAACAACACTAGATTTTAAATGTGGGGGCCGTAAGCAAGAGGGACTGCAGTTTCCTCGCCTTTGGAGCTGTTACAGAGAAGGTGAGGGAAGGAGAGAATCAGATGACGACGAGAAACAATCACACAACCATTCCGTTTTGCTAATGCTTGAATCCAGGAGAATTTTATCATTTAATTCTCTGAAATGAAGGGCCCCTCTGTTAGCCTTAAAATGCAAACAAGAGGCTTTCAATGCATGTTTTTCTCAGAAATGGAATGTTGGCTGCTCATATTGATCCAAAACATTGCTGTTGGTTTTTGTTCTTTTTGGTTTCTGTGAGTTTTGTGATGACAGCAATATGGGATTGCTCGTGTGCAGCTTCAGGATTGCCAGTAAGTGGTATTATTATTCTAAGTCACAAGCAGAAATGGTAAAGGATGTTCAGAGAAATCTCTCGGAGCCTTCTTTTAGTCTATCCACATACAAAGCAAGCAGGAAAATCTGAGGCATATATCTCAATCATTCCAATTCATTCCCTCCTCTTAGGACTGAATTCTCTGAGTCTGATATTTCAGACAAAAGCACACTTTGTTTGAATGATACAGGTAATAGCTTCTGGTCCACTTTATTCTAGTATGCCTGGACCAGGAGTTTTGTCGTGTGCACGTGTAAGCTTCTGAGGTTTCAATATGTTCTGCTCTGGACTCAAAACTTCTCAAGTGTACATCAGATCCCCATGCCTCATTACACTTAATGCAGGAACAGCCCATTTTATTGTGTGCTTTAGTGTGCTTCTCAGATATTACTTATTTTTATTTTCTCACAAATTGGAAGCTTATGGCAACCTTGTGTGGTCAGATGATGGTTAGTATTTTTTTTTCAGCAATAAAGTTTAAAAAAGTATTTTTTAGACCTAATGCTTTCCAAGCCCTTTGGCCCTGGAGGCTGTCTCTTTTCTCCACCTTCTTAGCTGAGTGCTTCTAGAAAAGAAGACTAGACCAGAAGGAGAAATTCTTCCCATTTCCATTTTTATTTGGGGAAGGGTTGGTGATTGGGAGGGAGGCATAACAATGATTTTTTTTCCTTCCTCTTTGGAGCTTGCTTCCAATTCTTCAGCTTGTTTGAAAGCTATTCTACTTCTCTGTTTTCCCTTTGTGGTAAACAACACTAGATTTTAAATGTGGGGGCCGTAAGCAAGAGGGACTGCAGTTTCCTCGCCTTTGGAGCTGTTACAGAGAAGGTGAGGGAAGGAGAGAATCAGATGACGACGAGAAACAATCACACAACCATTCCGTTTTGCTAATGCTTGAATCCAGGAGAATTTTATCATTTAATTCTCTGAAATGAAGGGCCCCTCTGTTAGCCTTAAAATGCAAACAAGAGGCTTTCAATGCATGTTTTTCTCAGAAATGGAATGTTGGCTGCTCATATTGATCCAAAACATTGCTGTTGGTTTTTGTTCTTTTTGGTTTCTGTGAGTTTTGTGATGACAGCAATATGGGATTGCTCGTGTGCAGCTTCAGGATTGCCAGTAAGTGGTATTATTATTCTAAGTCACAAGCAGAAATGGTAAAGGATGTTCAGAGAAATCTCGTCGGAGCCTTCTTTTAGTCTATCCACATACAAAGCAAGCAGGAAAATCTGAGGCATATATCTCAATCATTCCAATTCATTCCCTCCTCTTAGGACTGAATTCTCTGAGTCTGATATTTCAGACAAAAGCACACTTTGTTTGAATGATACAGGTAATAGCTTCTGGTCCACTTTATTCTAGTATGCCTGGACCAGGAGTTTTGTCGTGTGCACGTGTAAGCTTCTGAGGTTTCAATATGTTCTGCTCTGGACTCAAAACTTCTCAAGTGTACATCAGATCCCCATGCCTCATTACACTTAATGCAGGAACAGCCCATTTTATTGTGTGCTTTAGTGTGCTTCTCAGATATTACTTATTTTTATTTTCTCACAAATTGGAAGCTTATGGCAACCTTGTGTGGTCAGATGATGGTTAGTATTTTTTTTTCAGCAATAAAGCATTTTAAAATGAAGACACGTATTTGTCTTAGACCTAATGCTGTTGCACACTTAATAGACTACAGTTTGTATCCAGTTGCTTAGTCGTGTCCAACTCTTTGTGACTCCATGGACTGTAGCCTGCCAGTCTACTCTGTCCATGGGATTCTCCAGGCAAGAATGCTGGAGTGGGCTGCCGTTTCCTCCTCCAGGGGATCTTGCCAACCCAGGGATTGAATTGGTGTCTCCTGAGTCTCCTGCATTGGCAGGAGGTTCTTTACCGCAGTGCTACCTGGGAAGCCCAAAGACTACAGTATAGTGTAAACATAACTTTCATATGCACCGAGAAACCACAATAAAGTTATGCAACTGGTTTCATTAAGGCATTTTGAGTTATTGCATGTGTCTGAAAATGAACCTACAAATGTCTCTGAGGTATACCTATACCTACAATTGAATTTGTATGTTGTATTTGGATCCTCTTCTGGGCATTTTAATCCCGATTTTTGAAGGCAGTGAGGTAAAATGACATATTTGGCACCCCAGAGCCTAGCGGTAGTAAATCTGGGATTCAGGTCTAGCTCTCTGGACCCTCCGTGCAGAGTTCTGCCCACTTCCCCATCCCTGCCTTTGGGACTGGGTCAAGTTAAGACTGGAAAGGTGTTACAGGAGTGGCCGCTCCAGGGAGGTGGCCGAGGTGAAGGAACACACGTATCCTCCTCCTCCTGCACACCCTTCCTCCAGTCATCAGCGACTGCCGTCTGCTTTCTTCAAGGACATCACAGGATAATGAGTATTTAAATAACACAACACTAAATAGGTTTCTGATTCTGAGAGTTGCCCTCGGTGTAGGCAAACAGGGCTCTCTCTCTGACATCTGCAAACACTCGTTCATTCATCTAACACTTATTAGGATCTTACCATTGGCAGGCGTTGTCCTCTGAGCTGCAGGAGACATGACTGGATTGAGATTAGTTATCTCACCCCAGGCTCTCACTGTCTTCTGGGGACTGGGGAGTGACGTTTGAAGGTCGTGGTTGCTGTCTGCTAGCCAACTGCAGTGATATGGGAAAGCTCAACTAATTGGAGTTGAATAAATGGTTGGTTGAATTTAAAAAAATGAAAGAAGTGTGTGACTAAACTGAAGACTAAATCACCGAGTTAATGAATGTTCATTATTATTTAAATCTATGATTCTAGGATTGGGATTTGTTTTAGTTCCCTGATACTGTAACTTTCATGAAAACGTACAAAACAGCGAATCATTAAGCAAATCAACTCGCCAGGGTCCTGAGCTTTCTATTTAAGGCTATCTTAAGGGAGCTAACAAATTCAAAAGGTGACTGCCTCAATCTGCAGAATCTAGAAGGTGGGAATAATTGTTTGCACTCAGGAGCCTGTGAGTGAAGTTGGCACAGTGCTGGTGTTGGAGACACATAGTGATCCGCCTTGAAATCTTGCCTCTGTTGGGGTCACACTAGCCAACTGGTCCTACCCGGGGCAAAATGTTTAGGGATCCTGTTTTCTCATCTGTAAAACTGGGACAATGCTATCCATATACAGAAGTGGTTTTGTAAGGATTAAGTAATTTTCCAGTATGGTACCCAGAACCCAGTAGAAGTTCACCATATGTTACCTAGCTGTCATTCCTGCACTTCACTCTCCTGGTCCCTTTCATTCTCATTGGATTTCTAAACACACAGTTTCTACCCCTTATTAAAATAGGATTCCAACTGCTGAGAAAACCCTGTTTGAATACGTGACCACAGATCAGTTCAAAAAGACTGGAAGGTGAAAGAGTTCCTGGTTAAGTAAAGATTGAAATTCACGGAGACAGGGAGCTGTGTGCGTCTCTAGGGGAGACAGGGGCTGGGGTGCGGGAGAGAGGCACTGGTCACAGAGGATACGCTCTGGAGGGCTGTGGGTGGTGCTGACTGTTAGAATAGGCACCCTAAGTGCTTACAGATGGATCTGGACTTCAGATGTAACTGAATTGGAATAAAATGAGGGCAAAGGATATAAGACCCAACTCCTCCCAGTTCAAAAGCTACCTTGACTCATCTCCTCGTGCATGAATTTGAAATGGAGCTCATGGCTGTGACGAGAATCCTCCTTTAGAGACTGCCCAGATTATCCACTGCAGAGGCCACTTGGTCCAGCCCCAAGCTTTTCATTTGCTTCTCCTTGAGTTGAATAAATGGTTGGTTGAATTTAAAAAAATGAAAGAAGTGTGTGACTAAACTGAAGACTAAATCACCGAGTTAATGAATGTTCATTATTATTTAAATCTATGATTCTAGGATTGGGATTTGTTTTAGTTCCTGATACTGTAACTTTCATGAAAACGTACAAAACAGCGAATCATTAAGCAAATCAACTCGCCAGGGTCCTGAGCTTTCTATTTAAGGCTATCTTAAGGGAGCTAACAAATTCAAAAGGTGACTGCCTCAATCTGCAGAATCTAGAAGGTGGGAATAATTGTTTGCACTCAGGAGCCTGTGAGTGAAGTTGGCACAGTGCTGGTGTTGGAGACACATAGTGATCCGCCTTGAAATCTTGCCTCTGTTGGGGTCACACTAGTCAACTGGTCCTACCCGGGGCAAAATGTTTAGGGATCCTGTTTTCTCATCTGTAAAACTGGGACAATGCTATCCATATACAGAAGTGGTTTTGTAAGGATTAAGTAATTTTCCAGTATGGTACCCAGAACCCAGTAGAAGTTCACCATATGTTACCTAGCTGTCATTCCTGCACTTCACTCTCCTGGTCCCTTTCATTCTCATTGGATTTCTAAACACACAGTTTCTACCCCTTATTAAAATAGGATTCCAACTGCTGAGAAAACCCTGTTTGAATACGTGACCACAGATCAGTTCAAAAAGACTGGAAGGTGAAAGAGTTCCTGGTTAAGTAAAGATTGAAATTCACGGAGACAGGGAGCTGTGTGCGTCTCTAGGGGAGACAGGGGCTGGGGTGCGGGAGAGAGGCACTGGTCACAGAGGATACGCTCTGGAGGGCTGTGGGTGGTGCTGACTGTTAGAATAGGCACCCTAAGTGCTTACAGATGGATCTGGACTTCAGATGTAACTGAATTGGAATAAAATGAGGGCAAAGGATATAAGACCCAACTCCTCCCAGTTCAAAAGCTACCTTGACTCATCTCCTCGTGCATGAATTTGAAATGGAGCTCATGGCTGTGACGAGAATCCTCCTTTAGAGACTGCCCAGATTATCCACTGCAGAGGCCACTTGGTCCAGCCCCAAGCTTTTCATTTGCTTCTCCTTCCATTAGCCAGGGTTAGGAGGAGGGTGAGACAGTCTTCTACACTCATCTGGTGCAGCATCGTGAATGTAATCATTCTAAGCCTTAGGGAACAAATCAAATTTGAGGTCACTGCTCAGTTGGCCATATCTGCAGCTTTATTTTCCTAAAAGCACTTTGTATGGAGCAAGATTGTGGCTTAATAAGTATGCTGGTTGGAAGCAGGCTGGTTTTAAATGCTCTTGGAAAGTGCAGCGGGGTGACCAAAAGTGGGGTCACCTGCCAGGACACACCAATTATGCTGTAATAGCTTCCAGAAGGTGTGGTCATGGGCTGTCTCTGCAGCCGTTTCTCACCATCAGAGAAAGACTGTGGGGAGTCTTTCATTACTTGCTAGTTGAGGCAATGAAATGGGCTTCAGGTTTGCACCCTAATTTGATAAACCCTAAAATGAGTGTGTCATTCTTTCACTCAACTGTTCACAACACATATGCTTACACATCTATCCCATCTGCAAGTTTGATTCTGTCTCTGAATTGTAATGCAACTCTGTCCATTTTCCTTGGTGTCTCCTACTACAAAAAGAATCAATTTTTCAACTTCTTCGCCCTTCACTGTTATAGTAAGGAGGTAAGGTAGTTTAGTAGATGTGAAAATGAGCTCTGAGATCATATTTTCTAGGTTTAAGTCCCAGCTTTGCCATTTACTAGCTGTGTGATATTAGGTAATTTGCTAAACCTCTCTGGGTTTAAGTTTCCTCTTCCATAAAATAGGCAAAATGGCATACTTCTTCACAGTTAATGCTGAGCCACCAGAGAAGCCCCAATATATAAAAACAAAACATGCTTATCTCCCCTTAGTAATCAAACTGCTTACCAGGGGCTATAGGGCCAATGACACCTGGCCCCAGCCAAACCTTGATACTATGCTTTCCATTTGCCATAGACCACACTTATTTCTAGTGATTAATCTAACATATTAAGCAAATTTCTACCCCAGGACCTTCACACAACATTTCCTATAATGCACTATTATAGGTTTAATGCATTATCATGTTTTACATTAAATATAAAGGATAAAAAGGCAAAAGCAATAGCTTGGTTTGGACTTCAAATAAGTATCTAGAATAAAGTTCTCAAAGTATGTTTCTTCTTAGGATTTACTGCCTAATTATGTTTTCACCCCTCTAAGATACCTGACGAGAATGTTTACAGTTGCTGAATTCTGAAGCCTCTAAGTAGGCTGTGTATGTGAAGCTGGGGAGACAAATTCTGGCCGTCAGGGCTCATAGAGTGGAGATGAACGTCATGGCAGAGGCAGGCTGGAGGGGGAGTGCAGGATGACGCTGATGCAATTAGATCTGCTTCTGGGAAGGTAAGGAAAGTGAGCCGTGAGGCAGCTGCTGAGGACTGCACTGGGGGACAAGCCTGGTAGAGTTGTACAAGCCTTCTAACCTGAGCTGCAGTGTGAAGGTGGTGGGTAGTTATTGATTTCCCAGTGGGTGGAATTACTTTTCTTCATGACGCGCTGGCTGGAGGAGGCAGGATGTGAGAACAAATTGCTGTCTAACTAGAGATGTGTGTGGTGGTCCTCCTGCATGTCCAGCTGATGGAACCAAGTGACCTCAGCCACCTGCAGATGCTGCCCATTCCAAACAAAAAAAAAGCAGCTCAGCGGAGGCGGACTGGCACTGCTCAGCCCTGCAAACTGTGATGAATGCTGGGCTTCAATTAGGGGTCCTCCCTGCTTGCTCTAAGACTGGTGGAGAGGATGGAAGAGCAGGACAAGCCTTGACCACCTCAAGTTCCTCACTGTCCTTCAGGAGGGATAAGCTGAGCCGAATTGGCCTTTTAGTCAATAGGAAATTGACCAACATAGGACAAGTCTCACCTTGAAGCCTGTGAAAAATCAAATGGGATTGAAGAGTCCATTAACCTACGCTGGTGACAGAATTAGGGACTGGCTGTGAGTGGAGTGAGCCTCCAAGTGAAGGCTGCCCAAGGCAGGCAATGGGAATGAGATGGGATAGGAGTGTGGACTCCTCGTGTGTTTAACCTTTCTACCCCAGGACCTTCACACAACATTTCCTATAATGCACTATTATAGGTTTAATGCATTATCATGTTTTACATTAAATATAAAGGATAAAAAGGCAAAAGCAATAGCTTGGTTTGGACTTCAAATAAGTATCTAGAATAAAGTTCTCAAAGTATGTTTCTTCTTAGGATTTACTGCCTAATTATGTTTTCACCCCTCTAAGATACCTGACGAGAATGTTTACAGTTGCTGAATTCTGAAGCCTCTAAGTAGGCTGTGTATGTGAAGCTGGGGAGACAAATTCTGGCCGTCAGGGCTCATAGAGTGGAGATGAACGTCATGGCAGAGGCAGGCTGGAGGGGGAGTGCAGGATGACGCTGATGCAATTAGATCTGCTTCTGGGAAGGTAAGGAAAGTGAGCCGTGAGGCAGCTGCTGAGGACTGCACTGGGGGACAAGCCTGGTAGAGTTGTACAAGCCTTCTAACCTGAGCTGCAGTGTGAAGGTGGTGGGTAGTTATTGATTTCCCAGTGGGTGGAATTACTTTTCTTCATGACGCGCTGGCTGGAGGAGGCAGGATGTGAGAACAAATTGCTGTCTAACTAGAGATGTGTGTGGTGGTCCTCCTGCATGTCCAGCTGATGGAACCAAGTGACCTCAGCCACCTGCAGATGCTGCCCATTCCAAACAAAAAAAAAGCAGCTCAGCGGAGGCGGACTGGCACTGCTCAGCCCTGCAAACTGTGATGAATGCTGGGCTTCAATTAGGGGTCCTCCCTGCTTGCTCTAAGACTGGTGGAGAGGATGGAAGAGCAGGACAAGCCTTGACCACCTCAAGTTCCTCACTGTCCTTCAGGAGGGATAAGCTGAGCCGAATTGGCCTTTTAGTCAATAGGAAATTGACCAACATAGGACAAGTCTCACCTTGAAGCCTGTGAAAAATCAAATGGGATTGAAGAGTCCATTAACCTACGCTGGTGACAGAATTAGGGACTGGCTGTGAGTGGAGTGAGCTTCCAAGTGAAGGCTGCCCAAGGCAGGCTTAGGAATGGGGTAACCACACTGAAGATGGGACTGAGGCCCTAGTGTGGACTCCTCGTGTGTTTAACCTTTCTCCCCTCAGAGAGGGACTCCCAGATGTTCTCAAGTCTCTCTCTTCTGCTGGTGGAAGCAGGGTGGACCTGGAGTGAAGACTGGCAAACATGTCCCTAGTAGGGCTCTGTGTAGCCAGTCTTATCTTCATATGTCCACCAGTGATTCTTCTGGCTCTCCCTCCCTCCACCTCAGCTTCAGGGAGAGAGGGCATACCTTCTTTTATGGGCACTGCTTTTTATTCAAAGGCCTCTGAAGACCTTCCCTCAGTTCTGAGATTAGGTGCATGCAGATCAGGATAGGACTGGAACCTCTCAAAACACCATGAGAGATGATGTTATTATTGTTGTTCACTTGCTAAGTCATGCGGGAATCTTTGTGACCCTGTGGAATGCAGCATGACAGGCTTCTCTGTCTTGCATCGTCTCCTGCAGTTTGCTCACATTCACATCTATTGAGTCAGTGATGCTATCTAACCATCGTATCCTCTGCCTCCCGCTTCTCCTTTTGCCCTCAGTATTTCCCAGCATCAGAGTCTCTTTGCATCTATTGGCCAGAATATTGGAGTTTCAGCATCAGTCCTTCCAGTGAATATTCAGGGTTGATTTCCTTTAGGATTGACTGGCTGGGTCTCCTTACCGTCCCAAAGGGGCTCTAAAGAGTCTCCTCCAGCTCCACAGGTCGAAAGTGGCAATTCTTCAGTTCTCAGCCTTCTTTCTGGACCAAATCTCTCATTCATTCATAACTGGTATAAAAATCATAGCTTTGACTCTTCAGTCCTTTGTCAGCAAAGTGATGTCTGTTTTTTAATACACTGCCTACAGTGATTTTGACTACATCCGTACATGAGAGATGATGGTGTCCTCCAACTACTGGAGACAATTTGAATTTAGAATGTGGGGAACACATTGTCCTCAGCTTTGGGCCTCAGCTCATTTCTGGGATGTTAATAAGAATCTCACTGTTTGTCCTGTTACGTAGATATGGTCACATAGCAGGTGCAGTGGAAAGGTGCAAGTCTAGTCTGGGTGCTTCAGGAACAGAGAACAGGGTTACCCACGTCAGAGCTGGCAAACATAAATGGCCCTAGTGTGGACTCCTCGTGTGTTTAACCTTTCTCCCCTCAGAGAGGGACTCCCAGATGTTCTCAAGTCTCTCTCTTCTGCTGGTGGAAGCAGGGTGGACCTGGAGTGAAGACTGGCAAACATGTCCCTAGTAGGGCTCTGTGTAGCCAGTCTTATCTTCATATGTCCACCAGTGATTCTTCTGGCTCTCCCTCCCTCCACCTCAGCTTCAGGAGAGAGGCATACCTTCTTTATGGGCACTGCTTTTTATTCAAAGGCCTCTGAAGACCTTCCCTCAGTTCTGAGATTAGGTGCATGCAGATCAGGATAGGACTGGAACCTCTCAAAACACCATGAGAGATGATGTTATTATTGTTGTTCACTTGCTAAGTCATGCGGGAATCTTTGTGACCCTGTGGAATGCAGCATGACAGGCTTCTCTGTCTTGCATCGTCTCCTGCAGTTTGCTCACATTCACATCTATTGAGTCAGTGATGCTATCTAACCATCGTATCCTCTGCCTCCCGCTTCTCCTTTTGCCCTCAGTATTTCCCAGCATCAGAGTCTCTTTGCATCTATTGGCCAGAATATTGGAGTTTCAGCATCAGTCCTTCCAGTGAATATTCAGGGTTGATTTCCTTTAGGATTGACTGGCTGGGTCTCCTTACCGTCCAAGGGACTCTAAAGAGTCTCCTCCAGCTCCACAGGTCGAAAGTGGCAATTCTTCAGTTCTCAGCCTTCTTTCTGGACCAAATCTCTCATTCATTCATAACTGGTATAAAAATCATAGCTTTGACTCTTCAGTCCTTTGTCAGCAAAGTGATGTCTGTTTTTTAATACACTGCCTACAGTGATTTTGACTACATCCGTACATGAGAGATGATGGTGTCCTCCAACTACTGGAGACAATTTGAATTTAGAATGTGGGGAACACATTGTCCTCAGCTTTGGGCCTCAGCTCATTTCTGGGATGTTAATAAGAATCTCACTGTTTGTCCTGTTACGTAGATATGGCCACATAGCAGGTGCAGTGGAAAGGTGCAAGTCTAGTCTGGGTGCTTCAGGAACAGAGAACAGGGTTACCCACGTCAGAGCTGGGGTGTCAGAAATGTTGTCATAGGGGTTTTGGCAACTAAGTTAAGACCTTGGAGGCAGGGAGGAGTTATCAGGTAGATATGGATGGGATAAGTACATTCTGGGCAAAGAAAATAATACGTGAAAACTCAGATGTAGGAGAGGGGAGGCTATGGTGGAGTTGCATGGGAGGTGGAGGGTGGAGAGATAAGGGAGGCCTGCCCACGGAGGGCCTTCAGCTCTGTCAAACCATTTATGAAACTCACCTGTGGGCCCAGGAGACGGTCTCCTGAACCTCCTCAAGGAGGGAAGTCCCCTGGTTGGGTTTGAGTTCTGGGAAATGCCTGCTGCTGAGACTGGAAGAGGGAGACCAGTTTGGGAGACTTGAAACAGAGGATGCAGCAGGTTGGCCTCGGGTGAGATGGACTTGACTTCTCGATGGAGAGAATGCTTGGGATAGGAAGGGGAGGCAATCAAGTCTTCTTGGTTGATTGTGTGCCTGGGATGACTTTGCTGAGGGTGAGCACAGGAGAATCAGTGGGCTCGTGGGGGACACAGCAAGTTCAGATGTTGTTCTTAGGAGTGTTTTCCTCTGGGGCTACAGCTGTGGCTGAGATCAAAGATTTATCTGTGGCCTGAGGCACCTCAAGGTGGTTTTCCAAAGTAGACAAAGGATCCATTTTGATCTTTCCTGATGCTGATACTGGGGAGAAGGAGGCAGTGAAAAGGACCATCTTATTTAAAGTTGTCCCTGAGTTGTGAAATTATTTCAAAAGCATATCACACTTCGAGAGAGTTATGAATTCAGGCAGTGGCATCTTCTGCCAAAGGATAAAACTCTCTCTGCAAAAGAGGAATTCAGAGCCTAGAAACACTGCATTTTCCTTTCTGCAAGTCACTTTGACAAAAGAAAACTCCTTTCTATGACACTATAGAGTTGAGTAGCTCTATGGGTTCCTGGTCTGAATTACCATCTGAACTTGTCATTACCTGATGGCATATCGCCAGCCTTGGTTGGGCTCAGGTTTCCCAGGCTGGGTTTGCAGGTCTCTGATGCTCATTGCCTCTTTGTATAAAGATTGATTTAAGGCTCCAAGCAGAACAGTCTAGTCTGGGTGCTTCAGGAACAGAGAACAGGGTTACCCACGTCAGAGCTGGGGTGTCAGAAATGTTGTCATAGGGGTTTTGGCAACTAAGTTAAGACCTTGGAGGCAGGGAGGAGTTATCAGGTAGATATGGATGGGATAAGTACATTCTGGGCAAAGAAAATAATACGTGAAAACTCAGATGTAGGAGAGGGGAGGCTATGGTGGAGTTGCATGGGAGGTGGAGGGTGGAGAGATAAGGGAGGCCTGCCCACGGAGGGCCTTCAGCTCTGTCAAACCATTTATGAAACTCACCTGTGGGCCCAGGAGACGGTCTCCTGAACCTCCTCAAGGAGGGAAGTCCCCTGGTTGGGTTTGAGTTCTGGGAAATGCCTGCTGCTGAGACTGGAAGAGGGAGACCAGTTTGGGAGACTTGAAACAGAGGATGCAGAAGGTTGGCCTGCGGGTGAGATGGACTTGACTTCTCGATGGAGAGAATGCTTGGGATAGGAAGGGGAGGCAATCAAGTCTTCTTGGTTGATTGTGTGCCTGGGATGACTTTGCTGAGGGTGAGCACAGGAGAATCAGTGGGCTCGTGGGGGACACAGCAAGTTCAGATGTTGTTCTTAGGAGTGTTTTCCTCTGGGGCTACAGCTGTGGCTGAGATCAAAGATTTATCTGTGGCCTGAGGCACCTCAAGGTGGTTTTCCAAAGTAGACAAAGGATCCATTTTGATCTTTCCTGATGCTGATACTGGGGAGAAGGAGGCAGTGAAAAGGACCATCTTATTTAAAGTTGTCCCTGAGTTGTGAAATTATTTCAAAAGCATATCACACTTGAGAGAGTTATGAATTCAGGCAGTGGCATCTTCTGCCAAAGGATAAAACTCTCTCTGCAAAAGAGGAATTCAGAGCCTAGAAACACTGCATTTTCCTTTCTGCAAGTCACTTTGACAAAAGAAAACTCCTTTCTATGACACTATAGAGTTGAGTAGCTCTATGGGTTCCTGGTCTGAATTACCATCTGAACTTGTCATTACCTGATGGCATATCGCCAGCCTTGGTTGGGCTCAGGTTTCCCAGGCTGGGTTTGCAGGTCTCTGATGCTCATTGCCTCTTTGTATAAAGATTGATTTAAGGCTCTCCAATATTTATCTTTTAAACCATTTCTGTTTGCTTGCTTCACAATCAAGCCACAATTTAGAAATGCTGCTTCCTGAGGCTTTACAGACTAAGCTAATTTCACAGCTCCAATTACAAATGAGAAAAATTATTTCATCTCAAAACAGGGAAGCCAGAAGTTTCTAAGAAAGTGTGGTTAACAAGAAGACAAAGTACTTTCTGAAAAGCAGGCCACGTTATTAACGGCTTCCTCGGCTAAAATCTTGCTAATTCTCGGCACCAAGGACCCTTTTCTTGTGGGGATGCTGGTTTTGGTAGCCTGTAAAGTAGGTGACTTTCAGGTTGATAAACCACTGCTTCTGCTGTGGCCTGCTCTGGAGCTCCCACAGCTTCAGTGGTTTGTGAACAACGCAAACATCCACTGTCTATCCACCTTGCAGATATATCCTTCTTCCTTTTGAAACTTTTAATGAATCATAGGGTTTTACATGAGGCCTTACTGATCATTCTGTTTAACCCTGCTTCTGATACTTTGAATACCTCTTCATCATTCCTGCTCAGGAGCAACTGTGTGCATGTTCATTGCTCAGCTATATCATTGCTCAGTTGTGTCTGACTTTTTGCAACCCCATGTACTGTCGCCCACCAGGCTTAACTGTCTATGGGATTCTCCAGGCAAGAACACTAGAGTGGGGAGCCATTACCTTCTCCACAGCACATGGGACCGCCCCGGGCCAGGGATCGAACTGGTGCCCCCTGCACTGCAAGGCAGTGTCCTTACCCACTGGGCCACCAGGGAAGCCCTAGAATCTCTTTTTGTTCACAAACAAAATTAACTTTTCAAAAAGGAAGACTTTATAATCATTACATGATTTAATAAAACAGTGCACTGTTTTATTAAACAGTGTTTAATAAAACAATTTAATTGTGATAACATCAGTGAAGAGAGATAAGTTTCGTGAAGCTAATGAGGTCATTCATCTCCCAAAGACAAAGAGTTTACAACTTCAAATGAACTCAGTTTTACCTATGACATTCTCCTCTTCCCCTTTTTAGGGAGATTTCTAGCCTGTGAACTGATAGCAAGGAAATGTTGCTCTTTGATTTTTGTTGCTTATAACGACAGGTTTGATCTGTGTTCAGAGTTGGATACTAGGTGGATGTCATCTTGGATCAAGGCTGCACTGTTTCTGTGGATCTTTATGTATGTATGTACTGGCTGTGCCTCATGGCATGTGGGATCTTAGTTCCCCCACCAGGGAAGAAGTCTGCACCCCCTGCACTGGAAGGTCCAATTCCTAGCCACTGAACTATCAGGGAGTTCCTGATATAACAAGCATTCTTACACATACACTCTCCCGTAACAAACAAGAAATTTCCACGTTACAAGTTTACGTCTTTTAGAAGACCACTTTTAAAACAAATTTCTGAATGAATATTGCAGGAAATTTCTTTAGCCATTTTAATGAAGAGACCTAGAAACATTTCCATTTATGGTGACAAGATATGGACTAAGTATAGATTTAACTTAAATTTAATGGTAATTAGTATGCAGATATTATCCAGCCTTTTTTTCTTATTTCTAAACAAAGATAATGGCTACCTCAACACCTCGTACTCTCGAAAGTCCTTAGGCCAACCATTTCTTGAGTCCAAATAAAGTACCATTAACCTGTAACCCATGATTACATCTATAGTACTGAGCAAAGCTGAATCAAAATTTTGTTGCCTATAATTTTCTGTTTCCATAGAATTATAACCTTCTGCCTCCCAGTGAATTTAAGAATTTTCCTTTTCAATGTATCTCTTACTATTCTACTTCCAAGAGACCAGCCTAGAGTGGGGAGCCATTACCTTCTCCACAGCACATGGGACCGCCCGGCCAGGGATCGAACTGGTGCCCCTTGCACTGCAAGGCAGTGTCTTTCCCACTGGGCCCCCCTGAATCTCTTTGTTCACAAACAAAATTAACTTTTCAAAAAGGAAGACTTTATAATCATTACATGATTTAATAAAACAGTGCACTGTTTTATTAAACAGTGTTTAATAAAACAATTTAATTGTGATAACATCAGTGAAGAGAGATAAGTTTCGTGAAGCTAATGAGGTCATTCATCTCCCAAAGACAAAGAGTTTACAACTTCAAATGAACTCAGTTTTACCTATGACATTCTCCTCTTCCCCTTTTAGGAGATTTCTAGCCTGTGAACTGATAGCAAGGAAATGTTGCTCTTTGATTTTTGTTGCTTATAACGACAGGTTTGATCTGTGTTCAGAGTTGGATACTAGGTGGATGTCATCTTGGATCAAGGCTGCACTGTTTCTGTGGATCTTTATGTATGTATGTACTGGCTGTGCCTCATGGCATGTGGGATCTTAGTTCCCCCACCAGGGAAGAAGTCTGCACCCCCTGCACTGGAAGGTCCAATTCCTAGCCACTGAACTATCAGGGAGTTCCTGATATAACAAGCATTCTTACACATACACTCTCCCGTAACAAACAAGAAATTTCCACGTTACAAGTTTACGTCTTTTAGAAGACCACTTTTAAAACAAATTTCTGAATGAATATTGCAGGAAATTTCTTTAGCCATTTTAATGAAGAGACCTAGAAACATTTCCATTTATGGTGACAAGATATGGACTAAGTATAGATTTAACTTAAATTTAATGGTAATTAGTATGCAGATATTATCCAGCCTTTTTTTCTTATTTCTAAACAAAGATAATGGCTACCTCAACACCTCGTACTCTCGAAAGTCCTTAGGCCAACCATTTCTTGAGTCCAAATAAAGTACCATTAACCTGTAACCCATGATTACATCTATAGTACTGAGCAAAGCTGAATCAAAATTTTGTTGCCTATAATTTTCTGTTTCCATAGAATTATAACCTTCTGCCTCCCAGTGAATTTAAGAATTTTCCTTTTCAATGTATCTCTTACTATTCTACTTCCAAGAGACCGTTCTACTTAACCAGGAATAAAATGTACTCTATTCTTTATTTTTATTCTTAGTAAAATTTGTTTTATTGAAGTATAGTTGATTTTCAGTGTTGTACCAATCTCTGCTGTACAGCAGTGACTCAGTTATACACATAATAATATTGCTTTCCATTATGGTTTATCACAGGATATTGACAATAGTTGCTTATGCTTTTGCAGTTGGATCTTGTTGTTTATCTATCCTATATATAATAGTTTATTCAACACATCTGCTAACCCCTAACTCCCAGTCGTTCCCTTCCCTGCTCCCCTCCCTCTTGGTAGCCACAAGTCTCTTCTCTATGTCAGTGAATCTGTTTCTGTTTTGTAGTCAGGTTCATTTGTGCCGTATTTTAGATCCCACATGTTATGGTATTTGTCTTTCTCTGACTTACTTCAATTAGTATGATTATCTCTAATTGCAACCATGTTGCTACAGATGGCACTATTTCATTCTTTTATATGGTTGAGTAATATTCCATTGCATATTTGTACCATATCTTGGTCCGGGTACTCTAAATCACGCTCTGTACTCTAAATCATGCTCTCTTCTCTAAATCCCCATTCTCCTGATGGCAACATTATCTACTCATCAGTGACCATCTCAAATGATACCTCTTCCATTCATTCTGCCAAGATTTACTGAATAGTGTATTATGATCCAGAAACTGTGTTGGACACTCAAGATTTAATTTGGCTGTCACAAAGCTTGCATTTTGGTTGGATGAGTGGACATTAATTAATTGCACTGGTTACTATTTAGTTACTAACTGAGGTTGGTCCCCTGAGAGAAGGGGCACAATTCTATCAGAGCCTATGAAGCTTCTGTGCACCTTTCAACCATAGATTATTTCTCTCTTCTGAGCCCTCATGACATTTTTTGACTCAACCAGTTGGAGTTCTTTGGTTGTGAGCAACGCAAACCTATTCTGCCAAATTTAAGTAAAAATAAGTGCATTTGGATGATAAAGAATAGTTCAAAAATAAGAGAAAAAGCTGAGGAACGAGTCTTCAGAGAGGGGAAACTCAGACCAGCCTGGGAGAGGAAGCAGCTGCTGCCAATGGGCAACCTTCTTAGGGCACTCCTGTGCATACAGATGAGCTCCAAGAAAGACAATGCCCTTTGTCTCGTGGCTAAGAGCACAGCTCTACAGTCAGACTGCAGCCATCACTTACTAGCTGTGCACACTGGGGCAGGTCCCTCTGCTTCCTCGTCAGCACAGGGGCTGAAGCAACAGTATCTATCTACCTTCTATAGGCATTGGGAACATCAGTGGAGATAATGCATGCAACACCCTTAAAACAACACCTGGCACATGGTAGGCACTCATTAGAGTAGCAGTGTCAGCAATGACTGTTTTTAAAGTTTCCTCAAGATTCGAAATGAGAGGATATCCTAATTAGGGTCAGATACTCACCCCTTGTCCAGAGGAAGGCAGGGAGCCTTGTGACAGTCTCTAGGATTGCACCCCATCACAGGCTGGCCCCCTAGGATGGGACCAGGATGCTGTGCCAGAGGAAGCCGTAGATGTTGGGCAGACAGAACAAGAGATGATGTCTGCCTCTTCCTTTACCTTCTTCTCTCTTTTGCTCTCCCTCTCTCTCTCTTTTTTTTTTTTTTTTTTGCTGAGCCCCTCTGTCAGAGTTTAAGTATCTAATGGGTGAGAACCATGTATTATCTCTGTACTTCCAGAAGCACAATGCCTTCCATATAAGAGATGTTCCACTCCTATTTGCTATATTGAATTAAATGAAATCAGTTTTTATGATTCACATTTCAACACTAAAAACGTCTAGGTAGGGATGACTTGAAATGTTTTTGAATTTTTTAGTTCCCTCAAGGCTTACTGGTTTTAAGAGAAATATAGAAAGAAAGCTGTGTAGGATTTCAGAACCTTCCAGATATTTCCTGAGACAGCAGTGCCAAGAGAGTTACCTTTCTTTGCAAAGATTTTAATTTATTTAAAATGAAAGTCTTGGTGTACAAAGATGCAGGTGGAAAGTAGTTCTTTTTTTTTTTTTTAACTATTTATAGTAGTGAGAAATGTCTACTAATGGGGGAATGACAAATGGACAAATATATCCATTATAAGCAAATATATCCATACTGTAAAACAGCTGCAAATAGTTAATGCTGAATCCTAGATATAATAAAATAGAAGATGTTGATGCTCCAGAAGATACTGGCGACTAAAAAGAAATAAAAGTACAGGACAATATATGCAGTATAATCCCCTTTTATAAAAAGGAAAGGAAACCAAAATGATACTGTATTTTTTATACTGATACATGCATATGTAAAACATAAAAGATGATCTTGAAGGATTGTCCTCACAGTACAGTACGTTTTACTTAAATAAATAAAAAGACAAATCAAAATGATATGACATATTTCATCAGTGGAGATAATGCATGCAACACCCTTAAAACAACACCTGGCATTCTTGAAATGTCAGCAATGACTGTTTAAAGTTTCCTCAAGATTCGAAATGAGAGGATATCCTAATTAGGGTCAGATACTCACCCCTTGTCCAGAGGAAGGCAGGGAGCCTTGTGACAGTCTCTAGGATTGCACCCCATCACAGGCTGGCCCCCTAGGATGGGACCAGGATGCTGTGCCAGAGGAAGCCGTAGATGTTGGGCAGACAGAACAAGAGATGATGTCTGCCTCTTCCTTTACCTTCTTCTCTCTTTTGCTCTCCCTCTCTCTCTCTTTTTTTTTTTTTTGCTGAGCCCCTCTGTCAGAGTTTAAGTATCTAATGGGTGAGAACCATGTATTATCTCTGTACTTCCAGAAGCACAATGCCTTCCATATAAGAGATGTTCCACTCCTATTTGCTATATTGAATTAAATGAAATCAGTTTTTATGATTCACATTTCAACACTAAAAACGTCTAGGTAGGGATGACTTGAAATGTTTTTGAATTTTTTAGTTCCCTCAAGGCTTACTGGTTTTAAGAGAAATATAGAAAGAAAGCTGTGTAGGATTTCAGAACCTTCCAGATATTTCCTGAGACAGCAGTGCCAAGAGAGTTACCTTTCTTTGCAAAGATTTTAATTTATTTAAAATGAAAGTCTTGGTGTACAAAGATGCAGGTGGAAAGTAGTTCTTTTTTTTTTTTTTAACTATTTATAGTAGTGAGAAATGTCTACTAATGGGGGAATGACAAATGGACAAATATATCCATTATAAGCAAATATATCCATACTGTAAAACAGCTGCAAATAGTTAATGCTGAATCCTAGATATAATAAAATAGAAGATGTTGATGCTCCAGAAGATACTGGCGACTAAAAAGAAATAAAAGTACAGGACAATATATGCAGTATAATCCCCTTTTATAAAAAGGAAAGGAAACCAAAATGATACTGTATTTTTTATACTGATACATGCATATGTAAAACATAAAAGATGATCTTGAAGGATTGTCCTCACAGTACAGTACGTTTTACTTAAATAAATAAAAAGACAAATCAAAATGATATGACATATTTCATACAGGTATGCATATACGCGCATGTACTTTTATATATAAATGCACATACATATGTATAGAACAGAACAACTGGTTGGCTGTCTCTCAAGAGTGGAACTTGGGAAAAGGACCAGAATTATGAAGAATGTTCTAAGGACATAGTAACCTAATTCCTAATATCTGCATTTTTGCAAGAAGGATATATTCATGAATTGTTTATGTAATGAAACATTGTCTAGAAAATAAAGAAAAGAAACTTAAAAAACAAACTAGGAAGCTCATGTGCCTCTGAACTGCCTTCATTCCAGAATGCCGGGACATTTTGCTTCCTGTCATTACCAAGGAACTGAAGGAGCTGCTGGAGCAGAAGGATGAGATGCAGCATCAGGTCCAGGAGAAGAAGTACTGTGTCGAATTACTCAACAGCATTCTGGAGGTCCTCAGCTGCCAGGATGCGGTGAGTCTTCATGATGATGTACATGTCCTGGACTCAGACGAGAGCTGAGTTGATTAAGTTCTAAAATATTGATGCTGATGAATAGCAGTCGAAGTCTAAAGATAAAAGTCAATGGCTTGCTCAGCGGGCCTGTCTTTCCAATGACTGACTCCCCATCTGTGAAAGACAGCTTGGGAACTAGAGTTAAGTGTGTAGCATTTTCTCACCATATTTCTCATTAGATTGGCTTTCTTAGGGTGTAGGTATTGACCTATTGCAGACTTTTTAGATGGATTGTTCATTTAATAAAACTCTGGCTTGCAGGGATGAGAATGAGGAAGGTTTTCTATGCCTTTATAGCCAAGAAAACTCACCTGCTTTCTTAGCTGATTCTCCTCGGTTTTCTCTCTTCAGTAACCTCCCACAATGGCGAGATGGTTAAGATTCTTTCTGGATGAGCGGATTTGACTCATGTTCATTTGCAACCTTACCTTGTCCTTGAATAATGTCCAGAAGATACTGGCGACTAAAAGAAATAAAAGTACAGGACAATATATGCAGTATAATCCCCTTTTATAAAAAGGAAAGGAAACCAAAATGATACTGTATTTTTTATACTGATACATGCATATGTAAAACATAAAAGATGATCTTGAAGGATTGTCCTCACAGTACAGTACGTTTTACTTAAATAAATAAAAAGACAAATCAAAATGATATGACATATTTCATACAGGTATGCATATACGCGCATGTACTTTTATATATAAATGCACATACATATGTATAGAACAGAACAACTGGTTGGCTGTCTCTCAAGAGTGGAACTTGGGAAAAGGACCAGAATTATGAAGAATGTTCTAAGGACATAGTAACCTAATTCCTAATATCTGCATTTTTGCAAGAAGGATATATTCATGAATTGTTTATGTAATGAAACATTGTCTAGAAAATAAAGAAAAGAAACTTAAAAAACAAACTAGGAAGCTCATGTGCCTCTGAACTGCCTTCATTCCAGAATGCCGGGACATTTTGCTTCCTGTCATTACCAAGGAACTGAAGGAGCTGCTGGAGCAGAAGGATGAGATGCAGCATCAGGTCCAGGAGAAGAAGTACTGTGTCGAATTACTCAACAGCATTCTGGAGGTCCTCAGCTGCCAGGATGCGGTGAGTCTTCATGATGATGTACATGTCCTGGACTCAGACGAGAGCTGAGTTGATTAAGTTCTAAAATATTGATGCTGATGAATAGCAGTCGAAGTCTAAAGATAAAAGTCAATGGCTTGCTCAGCGGGCCTGTCTTTCCAATGACTGACTCCCCATCTGTGAAAGACAGCTTGGGAACTAGAGTTAAGTGTGTAGCATTTTCTCACCATATTTCTCATTAGATTGGCTTTCTTAGGGTGTAGGTATTGACCTATTGCAGACTTTTTAGATGGATTGTTCATTTAATAAAACTCTGGCTTGCAGGGATGAGAATGAGGAAGGTTTTCTATGCCTTTATAGCCAAGAAAACTCACCTGCTTTCTTAGCTGATTCTCCTCGGTTTTCTCTCTTCAGTAACCTCCCACAATGGCGAGATGGTTAAGATTCTTTCTGGATGAGCGGATTTGACTCATGTTCATTTGCAACCTTACCTTGTCCTTGAATAATGTCCAGAAGTATCTGTGCCTGGATGGGCTGCTTTCAGAGGATTGGGTAGACTCAAACAACCAATAAATCGTCCCCAAGTATTTGTGCCACCATGTGCTCCATCCTCTCTTCTCCCTAGAAAAGTCTCAGAGAAGGGCTTTCTGGCTGAACTGAATCTATGATTGACTATGTTAGAAAACTGCAAAATAGTATTTTTTCCTGCTCATATCCAGTAGTCAACCATTCTTATCAGTTTCCTCATATGTCTCTCTTCTGTCTTCTTTTCTGCTCTTACCATTTTAATTAAGTTTTTCTTGTCTCATTGCTAGGTAAATGAGATATGTAGGTAGCTTTATTCATTTGTACATATGATTTACTAGATATGTGCTAGGTATTGGGCACACAAAAGTATGTCTTTTTTCTTAAGAAAATACTTATGAACATATATAGAAGAAAAGTGCAATAACATATAATGAGTAAAATCTAGATGCATAATAGAAGTACTAGAACTACACAAGCCATATGTGTGCATAAGCATTTTTGTCAAGCCTTCACAAGAGAAGGGAAGCTTCAGCTTCACTATTCAAAAGTGAATAATTAATGATCACCACTGGTTCTTTATTTGCCGTTTTCTAAGGACTTGCTAAATGCAATCCAAGCCTTCTTTCTGCTCACATTGATCATTATTAAGGATCATCATTATGATTTTACAGATGAAAACTTGAAATTCACAAAGTTCAAGGTCAGGTAGCAAATAAATGGAAGGGTGAAAATTCAAACCTAGGTTGTCAGACTCCAATGCCTGCATAATCATAGACATTGAGGATATAAAAGCATGGTCTTTCCCTCTCCTTTTTTTCCTATCCTCATCTTTTTTTTTTTTTTAATTTGGCCTCTTTTATTTATTTTTTAAAATTAATTAATTTATTTTCAACCATCTTTATTCTTTGGCCTGTGTGGGCCTCCCATTGCAGTGGCTTTTCTCGTTAAAGAGCACCGGCTCTGGGCACATGTAACAACTCAGCATCCCCCAACCCGGGTTAACTTTCTGGATGAGCGGATTTGACTCATGTTCATTTGCAACCTTACCTTGTCCTTGAATAATGTCCAGAAGTATCTGTGCCTGGATGGGCTGCTTTCAGAGGATTGGGTAGACTCAAACAACCAATAAATCGTCCCCAAGTATTTGTGCCACCATGTGCTCCATCCTCTCTTCTCCCTAGAAAAGTCTCAGAGAAGGGCTTTCTGGCTGAACTGAATCTATGATTGACTATGTTAGAAAACTGCAAAATAGTATTTTTTCCTGCTCATATCCAGTAGTCAACCATTCTTATCAGTTTCCTCATATGTCTCTCTTCTGTCTTCTTTTCTGCTCTTACCATTTTAATTAAGTTTTTCTTGTCTCATTGCTAGGTAAATGAGATATGTAGGTAGCTTTATTCATTTGTACATATGATTTACTAGATATGTGCTAGGTATTGGGCACACAAAAGTATGTCTTTTTTCTTAAGAAAATACTTATGAACATATATAGAAGAAAAGTGCAATAACATATAATGAGTAAAATCTAGATGCATAATAGAAGTACTAGAACTACACAAGCCATATGTGTGCATAAGCATTTTTGTCAAGCCTTCACAAGAGAAGGGAAGCTTCAGCTTCACTATTCAAAAGTGAATAATTAATGATCACCACTGGTTCTTTATTTGCCGTTTTCTAAGGACTTGCTAAATGCAATCCAAGCCTTCTTTCTGCTCACATTGATCATTATTAAGGATCATCATTATGATTTTACAGATGAAAACTTGAAATTCACAAAGTTCAAGGTCAGGTAGCAAATAAATGGAAGGGTGAAAATTCAAACCTAGGTTGTCAGACTCCAATGCCTGCATAATCATAGACATTGAGGATATAAAAGCATGGTCTTTCCCTCTCCTTTTTTTCCTATCCTCATCTTTTTTTTTTTTTAATTTGGCCTCTTTTATTTATTTTTTAAAATTAATTAATTTATTTTCAACCATCTTTATTCTTTGGCCTGTGTGGGCCTCCCATTGCAGTGGCTTTTCTCGTTAAAGAGCACCGGCTCTGGGTGCACATGCTCCAGAGCACTGGCTCATAATTGGACACACTGGGCCAGCCACTCCATGGCACGTGGGATCTTCTTGGGCCAGGGATCAAACCAGTGCCCCTTGCATTGCAAGGCGGACTCTTTACCCACTGGACCTCCAGGGAAGCCCTGTTCTCATCTTTTTTTCAGGGAGATGGAGTGCAATGCCCCAGAGCTCAGGTAGCCACAGTTCACTCTGTGAGAAGTTACAGTGACAGTGCTGCTTTGATAAGAATGTTCACTAGCCTGCTGTGGAACTGGTTCCAGTCTTTGCTATTTGATCTTTTAAAAATAATTTAGAGAATGTTTGCTCTTACTGTCATAGTGTAAAAAGATGACAGTTGGACCAGTACATCTCCAGAAACTTCCCAAAGAATATGGCTTCTTTCTGTTGAAAAAAAAAATTTCCAGTTTTCTTTATATCGTAATGCTCAGGTCCCTTTTCACAGGGGAAAATTCTGGGGACTTGGGCTTATGCTAGTAGACTCTATTTTAAGGAACACACTTATAATGTGTTCTGTCAAACTTCCTGATTTGGGTAAAAGGATGGCCCCAGTTCACAATTCACATGTTAAGCAGCAGTGCTAGGCTCTGCCCGTACCATGGGAGTGGGTCCCTAGAATTCTATCCTGACAGGTTGTCATCATTTCGCACATTGCATAGCACCAGACTCTGGTAGGAAGAGGCTGCTCCTCACACACACCAGGTACTCAGGACTTCAAAGCCAGGGAGTGAGTGGAAGGCTATGGGCTCCCCTTGAGGGCTTGTGGCAGCTGGACTTGAGGTGTGTTGGAGGTGTGATATCACTCTTCACTACCTCTGAGTGCCTTGCTTTGATAATGACTTCTGGACACAGGACTAACCCACCTCTCTCCCAGGGTGAGCAGCTGCCTTTGCTGATGAGTGGTTAAATACTATTATCACCATTGGGTTTGGTCCAATGTCGGCACAGTGTATGAGCTTAACATCTAACTTCTCCAGTTCATAATGATGGAAATATCTTCTCTTCTCAAAAGCTTTTCCTTCCACGAAGAAGATCTGTTCAGTAACCATAATTTGTTCTAGTTGAACCAAAAATCAGAAGTCCCAAGGTATCTAATCTAAATCTCTCTTCAGGATATGACAGCTCTCAACTCCATGGCACGTGGGATCTTCTTGGGCCAGGGATCAAACCAGTGCCCCATTGCAAGGCGGACTCTTACCCACTGGACCTCCACGGAAGCCCTGTTCTCATCTTTTTTTCAGGGAGATGGAGTGCAATGCCCCAGAGCTCAGGTAGCCACAGTTCACTCTGTGAGAAGTTACAGTGACAGTGCTGCTTTGATAAGAATGTTCACTAGCCTGCTGTGGAACTGGTTCCAGTCTTTGCTATTTGATCTTTTAAAAATAATTTAGAGAATGTTTGCTCTTACTGTCATAGTGTAAAAAGATGACAGTTGGACCAGTACATCTCCAGAAACTTCCCAAAGAATATGGCTTCTTTCTGTTGAAAAAAAAAATTTCCAGTTTTCTTTATATCGTAATGCTCAGGTCCCTTTTCACAGGGGAAAATTCTGGGGACTTGGGCTTATGCTAGTAGACTCTATTTTAAGGAACACACTTATAATGTGTTCTGTCAAACTTCCTGATTTGGGTAAAAGGATGGCCCCAGTTCACAATTCACATGTTAAGCAGCAGTGCTAGGCTCTGCCCGTACCATGGGAGTGGGTCCCTAGAATTCTATCCTGACAGGTTGTCATCATTTCGCACATTGCATAGCACCAGACTCTGGTAGGAAGAGGCTGCTCCTCACACACACCAGGTACTCAGGACTTCAAAGCCAGGGAGTGAGTGGAAGGCTATGGGCTCCCCTTGAGGGCTTGTGGCAGCTGGACTTGAGGTGTGTTGGAGGTGTGATATCACTCTTCACTACCTCTGAGTGCCTTGCTTTGATAATGACTTCTGGACACAGGACTAACCCACCTCTCTCCCAGGGTGAGCAGCTGCCTTTGCTGATGAGTGGTTAAATACTATTATCACCATTGGGTTTGGTCCAATGTCGGCACAGTGTATGAGCTTAACATCTAACTTCTCCAGTTCATAATGATGGAAATATCTTCTCTTCTCAAAAGCTTTTCCTTCCACGAAGAAGATCTGTTCAGTAACCATAATTTGTTCTAGTTGAACCAAAAATCAGAAGTCCCAAGGTATCTAATCTAAATCTCTCTTATTCCAGGATATGACAGCTCTCAACTCAGGCTACCTTTTGCAACACCTGAGGAGCTTTTAAAAAGTAGTTGTGCCTAGGTTCTAGTCCTAGTTGCGGCGTCGGCCAGTGCAACGCAGTAACATGCTCACAGGTGATGATAATAGGCAGCCAGGGTGGACCACAGCTCCAGTGAAAAAGGTCTTAAACCTGAGTGTCCATCCCAGTGGCCTGGCGGAGCAATTAAAACAGGTTTGGAGGATGGAGCTGATCTCTGGTCACCTAAACCTGCAGCAGCTTTATGCAGGTTAGAGTTCTCAGCCAGAGATTGAAGTTGGTCCATGGCAATCAGAGTGGTGAATCCTAGCCCCTTGACAAGTGGCCAGTGAAAAGACCTGGCCTTTTGGCTTTGTAGAAAAGAAGTTCCACAAAGACAGAATGTAGTGAAACAAAGTGTTTATCAGAAGGAACAGATTATAATGTATGTGGATAGATACAGGCTGACTCAGGGAGAGAGTCACACCCTCGTGGTATTTAAAATCACTTATATAGAGTATTTCTTCCAGGTTTCCTTTGGTCAGTCTTTTTGATTTGCCTGGTTCTGAGTTCATATTTGTTTTGTCTCAGAGTCCTCGTGTGTGTGTGTGTGTGTCTGTCTCAGCTGAGATAGACTCCAGCAGAGAAGCCAGTGGGTAGCTTAGCATCACTCCTCTTTTGACTTCCAAGGAGCTTTATGATTGGGAAGGTCTCCTTGACTTTGAGAATGTGAAATGCGTGGTCTCTTATCTCTTATCTGGGCAGGGCCCAGCCTCTTCTCTTGAGTGTCCTATTGTTGTTTAGTTGTTCAGTTGTGTCCAACTTTTTACAACCCCATACACTGTAACCTGTAAGGCTCCTCTGTCCATGAGATTTTCCGGGCAAGAATACTGGAGTGGGTTGCCATTTGCTTCTCTGGGGGATCTTCTTGATTCAGGGGTCGAACCTGCGTCTCCTGCATTGGCAGGAAGATTCTGTACGCTTGAGCCATCAGGGAAGCTCCCCAACCCCCGATTGTCCTGCTATTGATATTTTGGAGTTTCTGTCCCCAGGGAATGGACGTTGATTGCTCATTCAGTGGCGATGGGGGTGTCTACCTTTTGCTTCAAGCCACGATCATTTATTTTTTATTTTTAAATTATTTATTTATTTATTTTGGGCGGGGGTCGGGTTGGGGAGGGAGAGGAGTGGGCGGGCCACTTCTATTCGTCTTTCATTTATCTATTTTCATCTGTCTTTGTTCTTTGGCTCCCGTGGGCCTCCCATCGCGGTGGCGTCTGTCGTCGCAGAGTACCAGCTCTGGGCGCATGCGCTCCAGAGCTCCGGCTCGGTAATTGGACACATCCGTCCAGCCGCTCCGCGGCACGTGGGATCTTCCCAGGCCAGGGATCGAACTGGCGCCCCTTGCACTGCAAGGCGGTGTCCTTACCCACTGGACCACCAGGGGAAGCCCCGATCATTTATTTTTCTAACAAGTACCCAGATGATACGGATACTGATGGTCCAAGGATTATACTTTAGGAGGCACTACTCTAAAGTGACCAAATTTTTTTTTTTTTTACCTTCAGTGTTCACTGGAAATGAAAGAACAGTTGGGCTCATCCTCAGTTCTTTACCTTCTTAATTGAAGAGCCCTTTCCAGTCTATGAAACTTGCCTTTTCCAATATGGTATCTAATAAGCCGTAAAATGGCAGTCTTCAAACACATTCACCTGTGCTCATCAATTCACGTTTATGTGGTACTGGGGACATGGCCTGTGCAAAGATCTGACTTTGAAAATCCAAACCATCAGATGGACTGTTCGTGTCTTCAGGCACCAGCTCCTCAAAATTGGAAATTTGGGAGAAAAATATGAAAGACTCCCAGGGTAAATGCCCAGGATTTTTCTTCTGGTTGTTTGGATCCTCTGTGCTCATAACAAATAGCCATCTATTTTTTTAACTGACTTTTTCTTGCCACCATGGAATAGCCTGTCTCTCCAGCCCAAGCATGGACTATACCTGCCTGCCTGAACCATTTCCCAGGGGCAGAACCACACGTGGAAATTTAGCAATTACAGTGCAGGATGCTGAGCTTCCTTTTGGGGCCTTGTGTGTTTGAGAGATGGGAAAGAATGCTTGTCTTCAATTGGTGTCATTGTTTGTGTAATTGTAGCCCAGCACAACATGCCTGGGCTGAGGAAGCTATGTTTTCCTGTTTCTACCTTCATTGTAACCCCGGGTGGCCAACTCAGAAGAGTTGGTCTGCCTAAGTCTGGCTCACAAGATAAAGAATCCACCTGAAATGCAGGAGACCTAGGTTCCAACCCTGGGTTGGGAAGATCCCCTGGAGAAGGGAGCAGTTATCCTCTCCAGTATTCTTGCCCAGAGAATTTCAGGGCTCATCCATATAGTCACGAAGAATCAGACATGACTGAGTGACTTTATACACACACACACACACACATATTTAAATTTATTTTTGGCTGTGCTGGATCTTTGTTGCTGCATGTGGGCTTTCTCTAGTTGCAGCAAATGGGAGCTACTCTTCATTGCAGTGTGAGGGCTTCTCATTGCAGTGGCTTCTCTTGTTGCAGACCACAGCCTGAGCTCAGTAGTTATGGCACATGGGCTTAGTTGCCTGAAACATGTGAAATCTTCCCAGACCAGGGATCGAATCCCTATGTTTGCAGGCAGGCAGATTCTTGTCCACTGGACCACCAGGGAAGTCCTTTGATATTTTTTAAATGACACTGTTAAGTCCCCTCACTCAGCTTGCTTGAGTTGCATTTTAGCATAGACAAAGGACAGGCTCAGGTGAAGGAGGAATGGTCTAACTTCTGCCTGTATTAACTCCTTTTCTGCCCCTCACCTGAGCAAGTTTAGTTGTCAGCCTAGGTTACTTTAAGAGGTGGTTTCACACGGGCTTTTGTTCTGTGCCTTGCTGGCTGCCAAGTAACTCATAAAATTTAATTTTGCACTAGACCCAGAGGGAGTTGGCTTCCCCTGTCTTAAAACAGGCTTTTCATTTGTATGTTTCATTTTTCTGACAGACAGGAGAGTTGTCATGTTGTACCCTGCTTAGCAATCACAAAGTGGGTAAAGATGACTCCTGATTCTGAAGAGGGGACGGTGTTGGGTGTCTCTGCAACATAAAGGCAGAGAACACACAGAATCAGCTTCAAAACAAAACACTTGGAGCCCATTGACTAAGCCTGAGGGGTTTTACCAAGGCCCTGTGTTCGTCATGACTGGTTTGGGGTTTCTGCTGTATATAATATATATATAAAATGTATTCTTATTTTACTTTTACAAAGTTTTGTTTTTTACTGCTATACATAAACCCGAATCAGGCATAGGTATACCCTTGGCCTCTCCCACCTGAGCCTACCTCCCACCTCCCTCCCCATCCCACCCCTCCAGGGTGTTGCATAGCCCCATGTAAGTCCCTTTAGTCTTACAGCATATTCATAATGGTTGTCTTTTTTACATATGGTGCTGTTTTTATTCATCAGTTTAGACACTGGTAGAGAGGGCTTTTGCTCATGCTTTTTCTTGTGCTTGAACTGTCCTTACCACTTTCTGTGTTTTTTATGTAAGTAAAATCCCAAACTCCTTTTAGGTTCAGCTCAGGTTAATACTTCCTGTCTGAATCTCACTGCTATGTCCTCTCCACGCCCCCTCAACCTCAAGGCAGGTTTGAGGACTTCTCTGTGTTCATAACTTTGTGTTCAGACTGATATCACAGCACTAATTGCTTTGTGTTACACTTTCCCATGTGTGCCCTGCCAGGCTTTGAGCACAGAAGCTCAGAGAGAAAGCCTCACTCCCCCAGCTTCACAGGGCTTACCCTTCCAGCCTTGCCTCTTGCCAGTTCCACTTTTACTCTCCAGCCTCCTTCTCCATTAAAATTCTTTCAGTCCCTCAGATGCCTGTACTCTCTCTCTTCTGGGCTGCTGTGTGTGCCGTTTCCATTGTCAGAACGCACGGCCCCCTCTCCCTGCCTAGCTAAATCCTACCTCATGTTCAGAACTGGATGAAATGTCACTCTCCCCGGGGTAGAGGGGGTGGTTTCTCTAGCCCTCCTCCACACCCCTCTTTTGTAGCCCTTAGAGGTTATGCCAGCGTTACCATTCTCTGGGGACCCATCAACCTTGTCATGGGGAGTGCCCTGCCCTGCCCTACCGCTCTCCCTTTCCCCTGGCCCATCCCGCACGATGCCTGGCTATGTATTAAAGGAACTGGTAAGTGGAGGAAGATGACTCCTCCCAATCAGGGTCACGCCTGACTTCCCTCTCAGGTCTTCTGCTCTGAGTGCTGAGAGGGTGTGCTGCTTCCTCTTTTTTTTCTTCCTTGGATATCAGGTGCAAGGGTTGAATTAATCACACTCAGTTTATGACACATTTTCCTCCTTGGTCTGTGCAAGACCCTCTTTGGTTTCCTCTGTGTGTGTGTATTTCTTACCTTTGTCCTGACCTCCTGCTTCCACTCCCCTTCCTCACCTGCCTGCTACTGATGCTTCATCTACTGTGCTGTGTACACATGTGTGAGTTTGGGTGTATGCATTTTAAAATACACTAACACACACACTCACCCTCACATCCCTTCCTTACAGAGGAGCTGATGTTGATTGCCAAAGGGCATTAGCACCTTCAGTCCTGTTAGGGTCCTCTGGGTGGGGAAGGGACTCAGGCAGGCACAAGGAGTAGTCTGGTCAGAGGGTGCACTTGTTTTAGCACTGCAGTGGACCTACCCTGTGTGACAGAAGCAGGCCCGGCTCGCCCGGGCTTAGGTGTCTTCCTCTGAAATTCTGGGCTCCCTGAGAATCCCAGGCTGCCTGATGCAGGCTTGAAAAGAAGCTGATGCTGACTCTTTGCATTATCAATTAGTTCCCTGGATCAATACTACCCTGCAAAAGCAGCGGGGTTTTCTTCTAACCTATCTGCTCTCTCATATATCACACAAGAGGTAGGAAGACAAGATTTGCCGAAATTCTTTTGTCTGAGATGCATTCCAGAGAACAGCCAATTAAGCTCTAAACTTGAATTGAAATAGATGAGAATCCTGTACTTCTGCTGTATCTAAGGCCATAGTTTTTTTTTTTACCCATTGCTCTTCCTGTGCATACGTCATGTTAAACGTGCCCTCCTTCTGATGTCAGTGGTATGTCTTGACAATGCCATGGACATCTGTACATGGACACTTTCTTTCCAGGCACCTTTTAACCTACTAAGTGCTTTCTCATACATCACAGTGGTTCTGCTTCTGGCCACCATATGGCAAGGTTAGTTTTATTATCCCTGTTTCACTAGTAAGGAAGCCGACCCTCAGTGGGAGGTTGGTGACATTTCTAACTAAGATCAGGGAGTCAGTAAAAGGCAGAGGCTGCAGGGAATCACCCCACCTCACTCCAAAGCCAGCCTTTCACACACCACGGTGTCTTCCATCACTTTGTTGACACTCTGCCACTTAGCACTTTCCTAGCAGCATTTCCCTGGTGGCGGTAAGAGCACAGGCTTCGCAGTCAGGCTACATTCATGCCTCTGTCCCACAAACAATAGAAAGTACCATGTGCACTACATACATGCTGGAGCTATAGGAATAAGCAGAGCTGGGACATGGCCTCACTTTGCTTCTGATGAGCTGGGGAACCCTGGAAAGTCACATAATCTCCTGGTAAAAACAGGGTTGCTGTTTCCCTGGCTGAACCAGAATTGCAAGAACGTCTGTGAAAGCATGCAGCAGAGTACTTGGTGGATACTGCCTACCCGATCCACGGGGCTTTGCTTCTTCCTTCTCTATTTGCCTTCCCTCCCATGCTCTCTGCACTGTCCCAGGCTGCATCTGAAACATCCCTGTTATTCTATTAAGAACAGTTAAGGGCCAAGTGGTCTCCTGGGAGAATGGCAGGCAGGTATGAGCTTGGGGAGACTTTGGTACCCCATCAGCCCTGAAGGCAACCCTCAGTCCAGCGCTGGTGGTGGCAGCCAGTTGCTTTGGAGCCTTGTAGGTGGCACAGGAAGCTTGCCAAGAGGCAGCAGATGCTGCTGCTGGAGGCAAGCCCTTGTCTGCAGGGTGTCTGGACCTCACAGGGGTTCCTGGAAGTCCTGGAGAAGAGTGTCACCCTGCTGTTTCAGGGGCTCCTTTGGGGTATTCCAGACCTTTGGGGCTCATGATAGCCACAATATGAGGTGGTGTGCTCGACCTGAAACAAGCCTTTGTAAAAACATTGCGATCACTTTCCTTTCCAGTGCCCTCCTTCTGATGTCAGTGGTATGTCTTGACAATGCCATGGACATCTGTACATGGACACTTTCTTTCCAGGCACCTTTTAACCTACTAAGTGCTTTCTCATACATCACAGTGGTTCTGCTTCTGGCCACCATATGGCAAGGTTAGTTTTATTATCCCTGTTTCACTAGTAAGGAAGCCGACCCTCAGTGGGAGGTTGGTGACATTTCTAACTAAGATCAGGGAGTCAGTAAAAGGCAGAGGCTGCAGGGAATCACCCCACCTCACTCCAAAGCCAGCCTTTCACACACCACGGTGTCTTCCATCACTTTGTTGACACTCTGCCACTTAGCACTTTCCTAGCAGCATTTCCCTGGTGGCGGTAAGAGCACAGGCTTCGCAGTCAGGCTACATTCATGCCTCTGTCCCACAAACAATAGAAAGTACCATGTGCACTACATACATGCTGGAGCTATAGGAATAAGCAGAGCTGGGACATGGCCTCACTTTGCTTCTGATGAGCTGGGGAACCCTGGAAAGTCACATAATCTCCTGGTAAAAACAGGGTTGCTGTTTCCCTGGCTGAACCAGAATTGCAAGAACGTCTGTGAAAGCATGCAGCAGAGTACTTGGTGGATACTGCCTACCCGATCCACGGGGCTTTGCTTCTTCCTTCTCTATTTGCCTTCCCTCCCATGCTCTCTGCACTGTCCCAGGCTGCATCTGAAACATCCCTGTTATTCTATTAAGAACAGTTAAGGGCCAAGTGGTCTCCTGGGAGAATGGCAGGCAGGTATGAGCTTGGGGAGACTTTGGTACCCCATCAGCCCTGAAGGCAACCCTCAGTCCAGCGCTGGTGGTGGCAGCCAGTTGTTTTGGAGCCTTGTAGGTGGCACAGGAAGCTTGCCAAGAGGCAGCAGATGCTGCTGCTGGAGGCAAGCCCTTGTCTGCAGGGTGTCTGGACCTCACAGGGGTTCCTGGAAGTCCTGGAGAAGAGTGTCACCCTGCTGTTTCAGGGGCTCCTTTGGGGTATTCCAGACCTTTGGGGCTCATGATAGCCACAATATGAGGTGGTGTGCTAGACCTGGCTTATACCAGCTCATGAGAGCCAAGGGTTAAATTTTTAGGAATTTTGCATTTGTTAAATAACAGCCATCATTAAAATTTTATATAAATATCTATAACTAATAAATGATACTGAAATCAAAGGTAATAAATATATACTCAGGAGTATCACTTCCTAATTATCTTACCATACTTTATTTCTATCTGTGTGCTTGAGGTAATTTACATCTGTTGTATCGCTATAGTGGAAATACATACAGATATTTAATATTAGAGTATTAATATTTAATGCTCTGCTGCAGCCCACTTCTTCCCAATTCTGTGTTCAGCAATGTCATATTGGCAGCTTGAAATCAACCATGAAGGAAGTACTCATACCAGAAAATTGACAAATGCTTATTAGCCAAACTTTTATTTTTTTCCTTCGTGAAGAGACAACTGCTAAACATTTACTAGCTCACCACTCTCTGGGACTCAAAGGAATTCCTTAAATGAGAAAACTCCACAGGCCCAGGGGGCCTGCCTGTGTACCTCCCCCTTTCCCAGCGATCCTGGATCTGCTGCATCTGAAGGTTCTCATGAGACTGGTCAGTGAGAAAATGCTCCAGGGATGTAGCAATCTAAAGACAAACTGAACACCCAACCTAGAGCATAGATAAAGAAATCTGTTTCCTTTCCCATGACAATTCTCACTGCTTGGAAGTAGCTTCTTTCCTGGTAGTATGGCGTGTTTTGAAGACCTGTGTAGGCCTGTGAGAATGAGAGCCCAGGTCCTGCACAGGGAAAGGGTGAGGATATGGCTTGGGTACTGTGGATTTGTGCTGCCTAAACCAGATGTCTGATCCACACAGCTGTGGGAAAGACACATCTGACAGGGAGTTTAGCATCTTCACCTCAGTATTTTTGACCTTTGGGTCTTAAGTAGGGTATAAAAATTATAAAAAGCTAATTTTTGATTAAGCAGACATTTCAGTTATCATTGTTACAAGGAAGAACCAGCAATGGACACTAAAAATGATGGGCAAAAGAACATGCAAACAGAATATTTGTACAGTCTCAAAGTGTCCTCCCAAAGCATCCACTTACCAATGACACAAGGAAGGATCTTAACTTTATAGTGGAGGAACTGACAGGCACCACCTCAGCCAAGCAAAGAAAGGGAACATCGCCAGGAAAGACACATCAGCATCCTGTGCCTCCTGAGAGGATGTACTGAGAAGGACACAGCACTAATCTTGTGGAGGGTCCGGTCAAAAGGGCATGGTCTCAGTCTGATCATGAGAAAAGTTTCAGCAAGCCCCAGTGGAGGGATATTCTACAAAATAACAGCTGAGTACTCTTCAGAACTTAAGGACGTAAAAGATGAGAAATTATCAATGTACTGTCACAGGTTGGTGGGGATTCAGGAAATGTGGCAACTAAATTCAAAGTAGGATCCTAAATTGGTCATGAACCAGAAAATAGATGTTAGAAGGAAAACTGGGAAAATCAGAATAATGTCTGTTGATGAGTTAATAGTACTGCACTGATTCAAATGTTGTGGACCTTGAATGTTGTGCTCTGATAATGCTTGCATTAAGATGCTAGCATTAAGGGAAGCTGGAAGAAGTGTAGGCAGGGCTTTTCTGTACTGGTTTTGCAACTTTACCATAAGTCTAACATTATTCATTTAAATTAAGCTTACTTTAAAGTGTTCAGAAATGATTGCTCACTTTCAAATAGTACATTTTGAGGATGAGCAGTTTCCCAAAGTACACCTGTTCCAGTGTGAAGGGCTGCTGATAGACAAGGGGTTTCTCTGCTTTTTCAGTCAAAATGACAAAACTCACAGACAAATGACTAGCCTTACAAAAAAGTCCATTCTGTTAACTGCCCTAGTCTGTCTGGAGGTGATTGGAACCTCCTACTAAGTGGGCTATTGGGTAATTACCTGATTAAGCCAACATCAGCAGGCACTAACCCAGAATGAGGTTCTGGGGGCTGGGAATATGGAAGAATCTTGCAGCCTGTTCTGGCCACCAGGACCTTGCAGGTGACAGCACTCACTAGGGCTGTTTGACAGCCTGGTCCATGCAGTAGTTCCTAGGCCAGAGTTTGGGACCTGAATGTCACCTGAACTTTGTGTGGCAAACTTGGCAAGTAGAAGGTCTGGCATAACTTACTGGATGGTCTTTGGGTTATTTATTCCCAGGAGAGCCACCTGGAAAATTAGAAGACAGTTTTTGTTTGACGGTTGACTAGAACTCTTCCCGATAAAATTAATAATCCAACACATTGTGTCCCATCAGCACCAACTAGAAATAACTCTCAAGGTATTCTTCAATATTCCTTTCTTTGCCATGACCAAAGTTTAGGAGAGTTTCTTGTTGTTCACTCACTAAGTCATGTCCAACTCTGTGACCTGGTGGATTTAAGCATGCCAGGCTCCTCTGTCCTTCACCATCTCCCAAAGTTTGCTCAAATTCATGTCCATCAATTCAGTGATGCCATCCAACCATCTCATCTTCTGTTGCCGCCTTCTCCTTTTGCCTTCAGTCTTTCCCAGCATCAGTGTCTTTCCCAATGAGTTGTCTCCTTGTGTCTGATGGGCAAAGTACTGGAGCTTAAGCTACAGGGTAGGTCCTTCCAATGAATATTCAGGGTTGATTTCCTTTGGGATTGACTGGCTCTATCTCCTTGCTGTCCAAGAGATTCTCAAGAGTCTTCTCCAGCACCAGAATTTTAAAACATCAATTCTTTGGCACTCAGTCTTTTTTACGGACCAACTCTCAGATCCATACATGACTAGTAGAAAAATCATAGCTTTGACTACAATCCTTTGTCAGCAAAGTGACGTCTCTGTTTTTTAATATGCTGTCTTGGTTTGTCATAGTGTTCCTTCCAAGAAGCAAGCATCTTTTAATTTCATAACTTCAGACACCATTCACAATGATTTTGGAACCCAAGAAGATAAAATCTGTCACTGCTTCCACTTTTCCCCCATGTGTTTGCCACAAAGTGATGGAACTGGTTGCCATGATCTTTGGTTTTTAAATGTTGTTTTCAGGTCAGCTTTTTCATTCTTCTCTTTCACCCTCATCAAGAGGTTCTTTAGTTCCTCTTCACTTTCTGCCATTAGAGTGGTATTATCTGCAAATCTGAGGTTGTTGATATTTTTCCTGGCAGTTTTGATTCCAGCTTGTGACTCATCCAGCCTGGTATTTTGCTTGATGTATTCTGTATATAAGTAAGCAGGATGACAATATACAGCCTTGACATACTTCTTTCCCAATTTTGAACCAGTTCATTTTTCCATGTCTGGTTCTAACCATTTCTTCTTGACCTGCATACAGGTTTCTCAAGAGGCAGATGAGGTGGTATGGTATTCCTTTCTCTTTAAGAGTTTTCCAGTTTTTTGTCATCCACACAGTCAAAGGCTTTAGCATAGTCAGTGAGGCAATAGTAGATGTTTTTTTGGAATTCCCTTGATTTTCCTATGATCCAACAAATGTTGGCAATTTGATCTCTGCCTTTTCTAAATTCAGCTTGTCTATATGAAAGTTCTCAGTTTACATACTGTTGAGGCCTAGCGTGATGGATTTTCAGCGTTACCTTGCAAGCATGTGAAGTGAGTGAAGTTGTGTGGTGGTTTGAACATTCCTCGGCATTGCCCTTCTTTGGGATTATAATGAGAATTGACCTTTTCCAGTCCTGTGGCCACTGCTGAGTTTTCCAAATTTGCTGGAATATTGAGTACAGCACTTTTACCTGCAGCTCAATCCACTGTATCCTCTCAGCCCTCCCTCTCAGCTACTTCTACTTCCCAGGGCCAGGATGAGGGTGATACACATGTCTGGGCTGGGGGCAAAGTGTAACTGGGCACCCAAAATTCAATAATCAAGAAAAACAGTATTTCAACGCAACATTTTTTAAAACCAGTATTTTAAGAGTTTGTTCATCATGAATTTTGGGCTTTGTGTTTTTTAAAAATTTATGGCATTAAATTTTATTTGCCTTGATTAATGAGCTTTTGACATGCTTGAAATATTTCCTCCTGGGGGAGTACCTTGATCACCTTACTCTTTCATCTCAGTCCTGGCTCTTTATGGAGCCTTCAGTCAATACCCGTTGCTTGCAGTGGCAAAGCTGGGCTCTGATCCATGAATGGGCGGGTTAAAGAACATGCTTGAAAATAATGGTTGCCATGATCTTTGGTTTTTAAATGTTGTTTTCAGGTCAGCTTTTTCATTCTTCTCTTTCACCCTCATCAAGAGGTTCTTTAGTTCCTCTTCACTTTCTGCCATTAGAGTGGTATTATCTGCAAATCTGAGGTTGTTGATATTTTTCCTGGCAGTTTTGATTCCAGCTTGTGACTCATCCAGCCTGGTATTTTGCTTGATGTATTCTGTATATAAGTAAGCAGGATGACAATATACAGCCTTGACATACTTCTTTCCCAATTTTGAACCAGTTCATTTTCCATGTCTGGTTCTAACCATTTCTTCTTGACCTGCATACAGGTTTCTCAAGAGGCAGATGAGGTGGTATGGTATTCCTTTCTCTTTAAGAGTTTTCCAGTTTTTTGTCATCCACACAGTCAAAGGCTTTAGCATAGTCAGTGAGGCAATAGTAGATGTTTTTTTGGAATTCCCTTGATTTTCCTATGATCCAACAAATGTTGGCAATTTGATCTCTGCCTTTTCTAAATTCAGCTTGTCTATATGAAAGTTCTCAGTTTACATACTGTTGAGGCCTAGCGTGATGGATTTTCAGCGTTACCTTGCAAGCATGTGAAGTGAGTGAAGTTGTGTGGTGGTTTGAACATTCCTCGGCATTGCCCTTCTTTGGGATTATAATGAGAATTGACCTTTTCCAGTCCTGTGGCCACTGCTGAGTTTTCCAAATTTGCTGGAATATTGAGTACAGCACTTTTACCTGCAGCTCAATCCACTGTATCCTCTCAGCCCTCCCTCTCAGCTACTTCTACTTCCCAGGGCCAGGATGAGGGTGATACACATGTCTGGGCTGGGGGCAAAGTGTAACTGGGCACCCAAAATTCAATAATCAAGAAAAACAGTATTTCAACGCAACATTTTTTAAAACCAGTATTTTAAGAGTTTGTTCATCATGAATTTTGGGCTTTGTGTTTTTTAAAAATTTATGGCATTAAATTTTATTTGCCTTGATTAATGAGCTTTTGACATGCTTGAAATATTTCCTCCTGGGGGAGTACCTTGATCACCTTACTCTTTCATCTCAGTCCTGGCTCTTTATGGAGCCTTCAGTCAATACCCGTTGCTTGCAGTGGCAAAGCTGGGCTCTGATCCATGAATGGGCGGGTAGAAACTTACAAGAGCAGAGAAAGCACCTTTCTGTTCAGACCTGTTCAGAAGACTGTGGAGGATGCTGTGAATATTTCTGTCTGTAGGGAACCCTTGCCTAAAAACACAAGTTAAAAGCAATGACCATTTACACTAAACCTTCACTGGGCCAGCACTTGTTTTCCAGAAAGCATTTCTTGAATAATGTTTGAATTAAACCTCCTGTTCACAGTTGGGAGGCATGAGTTAAAAGCCCGCTCAGCAGCAGAAAAATATCTTTATATTTGGTCCAGGTTACATTTACTGAGGGAACTATTACTTTGATTTGTTCAGCTGGTAGAAATGTAAATCTCTAAGTGAAATGCATTAAGTGAGGAAGGAGGTGCTCTGGTTTTGAAGATGCTTTTGATCCACAGCTCTGTCTGTAGAGCCCCAACTGTCAGAGGCAATCCAAAGATGGCCACCAGTGACGGCACCAGGAAAGTTTCCAGAAAACAACCCAAGAATTCTAGAATGCACTTTTTCTCAGGGCAATTTTAGATAACGTTAGTCTTAGAGATAAACACAGTTGATTTAGCAGCCAAACTTAAGAAAGAAAATGTTTAACTTCAGCACAACTTCTCCAAGCAGCATAGCATCCTGAAATGGTCTTTCACTCTCATTTATTACCTTTTCCTCTACCTGGAATATAAACTCAACATAGTTTTCACTCTCAAATGTATTTCCTACTGCTTTTAGCATCATTCTGGGTCCTGGGGAGACCTCCTGACTCTTCCACTGAGCCTGCCTGCTCCTTGTCGTCTGTCCTTGGCCTGTTTCTTCATCTTCTGGGATTCTTTTTCTTTCTTTCTTCTTGTCCTGAGGGCCTTCAACTAGTGTTTCGTATCCTGAATGTTGCTCACAGAGGTGTTTTGTTTGGCTTGCCAAATCATTTACTGCAAACTGAAGTCCCATCTCTTTCTGTTGTTTCCTAATGTATTTGTCTGGGTTCCGATGTGTTTGTTTTTGTCTCAGTCCCCTGTGTATTTCAGTTGTGACACCTAAAAGTCAAACCTTGCCATGATAGTCCCCTTCCTGTTAAGAAATCATCCATTCTTTTTACCTGACCTTTGTCACTTTCCCTGCAGCATGCTGACAGCTTCTGGTTTATCATGGAATTTAGCACTTAGTTGTGTGCAGTGTTATGGTTGTTCTTGTCATATTAGGACTGTCTGACATGTGTGGAAGCAGGAGCAGCACTTTTTTGTGTTATTTTTCTTTGCAGTGGAGGCCATGTCTTTCCATCACATTGGACTTGAACTGAACACTTACTGTTTGTCAGGCACTGTTCTAGGCCTGAGGAGTGGGAGACAAAGGTGGTTAAGACAAAATGCTCTGCCATTTACAACTGTGTCTGAGACCAGTTTCCCAGGACTACCCAGCTCTAGTCTATAGCCTCAATGATATATGTATTTTGGAGGACACATTTGTGCTGTGCCTTTCTCCGTAGTTAACACTCCTCCCGCTGCCACCATGAACTCTCTCTGAATACCTAAATCAGAGCTATTTTGAAGCCTGGGCTAATTCCCCTTATCTCTGACATACCCCTGCCCCATGCCCCACCCTGCCTCAGCCCATTTTAAAGACATATCTTTACCCCGTCTCCCAGAATTTTGACCTAGACTACCACTTACTGGAATTGCTCTTCTATATGTGTCCTATATCTGTGTTATAGACTCTCCATACACAGGGCCGATTCAGTCTTATATTTTGTCTGTATTTCTACATTGCCTGGGCATAGTGCCGAATTCTGAGTGGATACTCAATAATTAATCTTTGTGATTTGATTAATCCTCCCATCTTCAATTAGTCTACTTTCCAGAAATACATGCTGACACTAATTTTATTTTTTGTATTCAGCAAAACCTAATGAGAAAGGTAAATCAGCTGTGGTCGCATTAAATCCTCACATAAAAAACAGGTACTAACTTTGAATATTGTTGGGCTCCTGAAGTTGTTCATACATCATTTGAGAATTCAGTATGCATTTTCTGATGGAAATAATGCAGAAGAAGGGCTTGGGCTTCTTTGGTGGTCCAGTGGGTAAAGAGTCCACCTTGCAGTGCAAAGGGGATCGGTTCGATCCCTGACCTGGGAAGATCCCACGTGCCGTGGAGTGGCTGCATTGGTGTGTCCAATTAGGAGCCAGTGCTCTGGAGTGCGTGCACCCAGAGCTGGTGCTCTGCAGTAAAAGAGGCCACTGAAATGGGAGACCCACACAGGCCAAAAAATAAAAAGATCAATGAAAAAAATTAAAAATAAAAAAAGAAACATGATGGGGAAAAGAAAAAAAATAATGCAGAAGAATCATGGGGGCCTGTTTAACTGTAGACAGAGAGCAGTGGTTCATATTTACTTGTTGGCATTACATGAATAGTTCACAGAGACTGTAGGCACTTCACCTTACCTGACTCCAGCACATTTTGATCACCTCTGAAGTGTCTGTTAAGCCTTGTCGACGCAAAGACGACATCTGTGCTGTTCACTGTCATTTCCTAACATAACAGAAACATTATGAACTTTGGAGCCACATCAACTGTGGATTAAAATACAAACTTCCTCACTCACTAGTTCCGTGCTCTTGGGGAGGTTATATGTCCTCCCTGAGCCTGAGCTAATCTCTGCAGATTTTGTGAGTCATGGTCACCATGTTGATACTCAATATATGTTTCTTCTTTCCTTCCCTCTTGCCCTGATGTAATCTCTCAGAAAGTATTCGATTAATTAATTATTGATATCTGTTTTCTGACCTGTGTTGGTTGAGGTGGTGATGACAGGGAGGTGGTTTTGGTAGCAGAGCCTTTCAGCAGTTTTTGAGGACATGGAAGTTCTGTTTCCAGCTCTAGTTCTAACGGCGTGTGATCTGAAGCGGGTCACACAAACAGGTCGATGAAAGGATGATGATGAATTTCAGTTTTTTTGAATATTTTCCTCCTAAGTATCTCTAACTTTATACGAATGAATATAAACTGTCAATGTTCTGGGGCTCTTTCCCAAGGGTTGAATTTATTTGAATTTAGTCTTGTGTTTATCTTAATTATCCATGCATACTTTATTTTCTAATCCATGATAGACTCATGTTTTTGAATTATTACTGTTATTTGTTAGTCACCATAAATGGATGTTTGGGCTTCTTTGGTGGTCCAGTGGGTAAAGAGTCCACCTTGCAGTGCAAAGGGGATCGGTTCGATCCCTGACCTGGGAAGATCCCACGTGCCGTGGAGTGGCTGCATTGGTGTGTCCAATTAGGAGCCAGTGCTCTGGAGTGCGTGCACCCAGAGCTGGTGCTCTGCAGTAAAAGAGGCCACTGAAATGGGAGACCCACACAGGCCAAAAATAAAAAGATCAATGAAAAAAGTTAAAAATAAAAAAAGAAACATGATGGGGAAAAGAAAAAAAATAATGCAGAAGAATCATGGGGGCCTGTTTAACTGTAGACAGAGAGCAGTGGTTCATATTTACTTGTTGGCATTACATGAATAGTTCACAGAGACTGTAGGCACTTCACCTTACCTGACTCCAGCACATTTTGATCACCTCTGAAGTGTCTGTTAAGCCTTGTCGACGCAAAGACGACATCTGTGCTGTTCACTGTCATTTCCTAACATAACAGAAACATTATGAACTTTGGAGCCACATCAACTGTGGATTAAAATACAAACTTCCTCACTCACTAGTTCCGTGCTCTTGGGGAGGTTATATGTCCTCCCTGAGCCTGAGCTAATCTCTGCAGATTTTGTGAGTCATGGTCACCATGTTGATACTCAATATATGTTTCTTCTTTCCTTCCCTCTTGCCCTGATGTAATCTCTCAGAAAGTATTCGATTAATTAATTATTGATATCTGTTTTCTGACCTGTGTTGGTTGAGGTGGTGATGACAGGGAGGTGGTTTTGGTAGCAGAGCCTTTCAGCAGTTTTTGAGGACATGGAAGTTCTGTTTCCAGCTCTAGTTCTAACGGCGTGTGATCTGAAGCGGGTCACACAAACAGGTCGATGAAAGGATGATGATGAATTTCAGTTTTTTTGAATATTTTCCTCCTAAGTATCTCTAACTTTATACGAATGAATATAAACTGTCAATGTTCTGGGGCTCTTTCCCAAGGGTTGAATTTATTTGAATTTAGTCTTGTGTTTATCTTAATTATCCATGCATACTTTATTTTCTAATCCATGATAGACTCATGTTTTTGAATTATTACTGTTATTTGTTAGTCACCATAAATGGATGTTTGCTATAAGCCAAACACTGTGTCAAGGCCCTTATATACAAAAATCAACTCTTACTGTAATCCTGTGAGTAAGCTGTTATCACGTCTCTGTTACTGATGAGCAAACAAGGCTTATAGGATTTTTTAATAAATAGACTTAGGCTATACAGCAAGTGAGTAGCAGAGCCAGAATTCAATCTATGTGTATCTAAACTTTTCGACACACCTCCTCGAGGGGTAAGTAAAAACAGACTTCCCTTGGCCATCAAATATATTAATAAAAATGGTATGCCAAGTTAACTGGAAAAAGCAAAACACAAATTGTCTGCAAGCTGCAGACAGATTTTGTAGGCATGAAGGCTAGAAGGCACCGTAGAAAAAGAAATGAGATATATTACTGGGCTGGATTATGGATATATTATGTAATTTTGTTTCTGATAATATTTGTGCCATAAATAATGACCTTGAAAACGACTCTGTGTAATTTAGAAATGTGCTAAATACATGAGAGAGCTGATTTTGTTAAACATTATAATTTTTCCTATACATTTTTGTGAGGGGTCAGAAATGTAAAAATGCAGGCAAAGCTGGTATTTTGTGTGTCCTGCTCTGGCTTGACAAGTCTCCTGTGACTGTAAGCAGGGCAGTTAAAGCAGCTCAAAGTCAGCCTTCTAAGAGTTAAACAACATCTATAGGAGGCAAAGTATTCGATTAATTAATTATTGATATCTGTTTTCTGACCTGTGTTGGTTGAGGTGGTGATGACAGGGAGGTGGTTTTGGTAGCAGAGCCTTTCAGCAGTTTTTGAGGACATGGAAGTTCTGTTTCCAGCTCTAGTTCTAACGGCGTGTGATCTGAAGCGGGTCACACAAACAGGTCGATGAAAGGATGATGATGAATTTCAGTTTTTTTGAATATTTTCCTCCTAAGTATCTCTAACTTTATACGAATGAATATAAACTGTCAATGTTCTGGGGCTCTTTCCCAAGGGTTGAATTTATTTGAATTTAGTCTTGTGTTTATCTTAATTATCCATGCATACTTTATTTTCTAATCCATGATAGACTCATGTTTTTGAATTATTACTGTTATTTGTTAGTCACCATAAATGGATGTTTGCTATAAGCCAAACACTGTGTCAAGGCCCTTATATACAAAAATCAACTCTTACTGTAATCCTGTGAGTAAGCTGTTATCACGTCTCTGTTACTGATGAGCAAACAAGGCTTATAGGATTTTTAATAAATAGACTTAGGCTATACAGCAAGTGAGTAGCAGAGCCAGAATTCAATCTATGTGTATCTAAACTTTTCGACACACCTCCTCGAGGGGTAAGTAAAAACAGACTTCCCTTGGCCATCAAATATATTAATAAAAATGGTATGCCAAGTTAACTGGAAAAAGCAAAACACAAATTGTCTGCAAGCTGCAGACAGATTTTGTAGGCATGAAGGCTAGAAGGCACCGTAGAAAAAGAAATGAGATATATTACTGGGCTGGATTATGGATATATTATGTAATTTTGTTTCTGATAATATTTGTGCCATAAATAATGACCTTGAAAACGACTCTGTGTAATTTAGAAATGTGCTAAATACATGAGAGAGCTGATTTTGTTAAACATTATAATTTTTCCTATACATTTTTGTGAGGGGTCAGAAATGTAAAAATGCAGGCAAAGCTGGTATTTTGTGTGTCCTGCTCTGGCTTGACAAGTCTCCTGTGACTGTAAGCAGGGCAGTTAAAGCAGCTCAAAGTACCTTATGGAGAAACACTAGAAATCTGATAGGCAGAGTTTGAAAGCAACATCTATAGGGAGTGAAGCATTTTTTTTTCCATGAGTAGAGTCAGTCTTTAGAGAACAGAAGGAATGTTTTCATATATGGGGACAAGGAATGACATGATTCAGAGAAGGTTGGAGAAGAATAGTTGTAATCTTCCAAACATCCAAACAATCTCAGGAAGACTATTTATCTGTTTGAAACCTATTCTGGAAGACAAGTTGCAGCATCATATCCTCTTGGTTATAGGCTAGAGGGTGAAATAAGAAGAGGACATGGTACCTGCATGAAATATGCGGTTCTCTAGTTTTGGCACATATGAATAAGGTATTGTGAGCACCCAAAAAGAACAACAACTAATCCTATCTGGAGTGAAATGGGAGTTTAGAGAGACTGAGTCAGAAAAGGCTTCCCAAAGGTGATGATTGAATTGGGTTTTTTTTTTTTTTTTTGACTGCTGAGTGGAGGGTTGGCAGGTGGATAAGGAGAGAAGGGCATCTCATACACAGGTAGAGACTTGCTTTCAAAGCATTCTGGTTAGTCTCTGAGAAGGATGAGTTGGCCAAGGGCAGTTGGATTAAGACTTGGGAGAAATAAACTGCATCAGACCCAAAAAGGCTGAACTCCTTAAAGGAGTTGTTTGCAATCCAAGACCAAGATGAGGTGAACTCTGCCTCCTGAAGACACTGTGATTACAGGAAGATTAAAATCATTCCAGAACTGGAAGTGTTGGAAGCAGAAGTATACTTCTCAGTGCTATGCAGTTAGAAAAATGCTCAGTGTACTTCAAGGAATAAACACATAAGTTTGCTTCAAGACAAATGCTTATACTAATCAATTATGCCCCTCTCTCACTTTCTGAGAATAAAAAGAAGAAAGAGAGTTCTCTGCTTGCACCTGGTCAGAGAGGGATCAGAACCATATAGGTTAACATGGAGGGCACTAAGTGATATATGGAGACCAGGAAATAGATGACCTTCTTCTTTTCCAGAAAGTCACTAGAAGCCATAGATCAAATTGGAAATTTTGGAATAAATTCAGAAAAATAAACTGGTCCTTTCTCTTTCAAACGTATTATAGATACGTGGGTTGGTCAGAGAGAGATAGGGAGGATGAAACACATAACTTGACTTTCTGAAAAGAGTTGACTGGGGATGAACGTAAACATTAGATTTGTGATAGAGCTTTAAAACATATTTAAAATTATCATTGCATTTAAGAAACAGTGAAGAAAATGGTGCATGCTTTATGAACATGAAAACAGACATACACACATGCTATAGGGGTCAGTGAGGTGACGTAGAGAGAGAGAGGGAGGGGGAGAGAGATTGAACTCCAGTTTCTCCAGTTGAGGAGATTGCCCTAATTCTAGGAAGCAAGGTTTTATTAGCACCATGGAGAGAGACACAAATTCCATACTGCGTCTTTTTAGAGATGAGTTTCCAGGGAGTGTTTTAAATATATTCAATCTTAACTGAAAAGACAGCATTAATGTCTAGATAACTGCACACGTAGATCAGAAGATACACATTCATTCTTCAGATTTATTGCTGTTTTTTGACTAATTCTCTTGCATTTAAGGTTAGCCTACTTTCTCCATTGCTAAGACCTGTCAGTGAGTGTGGGCTATGAATTCTGGCTGAGACACAGGATCTGGGGATGTTTCGCAAGACCTGTCTCTGAACTCAGTCTTGTGCCTGCCTGATATGGAAGGGAGAAAGTCCATTAAAAAAATAGGGCAGTAGAGTTTTGATTTGGTGAGACCCTGCTGAGGAAACTAGATCAATCATCACTGAATGAGTTGTCTGATAACTATATTCTCTGTCGGGAGGATTAGGGACATTCTCACAGTGGGAAGGAGGGTAGAAGATTGTGTATATATTTTGATTTCACTCTCCCTATATAAGAGGCCCTTAGTCATCTGTGTGGGGCCAAATTGTGTGACCCATACAGTTGAGGAAGTACATGCCCAGAATCTACATCCTGATTGTATCCCTTTATCTCAGAATCTCTCCTTACACTCTCCAACAGTTATCTGGCACCTTGTATTAACTTTTCTAATTAATTAATGAAATGAAGTCTATACCCCCTTAATAAAAGTGTGATGATTACTATTTGTGTATCAGGCATTTGTGTTAGGTGTTGAACCTAAAATATGGCACAGATCTAAACCCTATCCTTAAGGATCTCACAGAGAATTCACAGTCTATTTGTTCAGCCACGAAGAGGGAGTCAGGTTGGAGTGGATGTCTTATGACACATTATCTCAGGGGAGCTTATAGTCTAGAAATCTAATTCTCTCATTCACGGCCTCATTTGTTAACAGGGAAGAATTAGCCTTCAGTCAAAGACTGGCATTTTATTCATGGAACCTTAAGTATCAACAAGTAGTTGGAGGGAAATTTGTTAAATCATTTGGGAAAGGTGAGGAATCATTCTGGTTTGTATGGCCTCCTTCTCACCCTGTGGCTGAAAGCCAACCCAAACTTGTGGATGAAGGCTGGTGACAAAGCAGAGGCATAAAGCAGAAGGTAACAGAGAGGAAATGCTAGACTTCCAGGAGAGGGGGAGAGAGAGGAGGGCAGGAATGGAGGTTGGGGGTAGGATCTGTGTAGTCAGGGCATGGTGGCCTGGAACCATATTTGAGTCACTTTCTGGATAAAGAGTAGCAAAGATTTTCACCACCAGGGGTTTTCACCACTTCTTATCATATTCTTTTTTTGATCATATTCTTATGTATGTATAAAATACATTGTCTTCTGAGTAAGTAAAATGTGTTCAACATTATATAATTTATTTACTCATTTTAAAAAATGGATAGTATATAAGCACCTTCTGAATTTCCTGACCAGTGGAGTTTAACAGGGATCCTGTCTGGAGTTTATCTTATTCTCATTCAAATCAGGACTTTGGACATTGCTGTAAGACAATGTAATAATACTGAAAATGAGTTAGTGTACAATTTCTGTTAACTAAAAAAAAGTATAAATAGTTCATAGGCCCAGTTTCTAAGATGAAAACCTTACAAGAACCCATTTATGATGAGATATTTGCAAACTTATCTTCCTTGTTACATTTAGATAGTATAAATAAGACAAAATTGATATAAATAGCTGTGTATATAACACAGGAGCCTTGCAACTAAGAAGACATGGACTCAAATCCAGCTCCAGTACCAGTTCTGACACGTTTAATCCTGGACACATTTAATAAGCCTCTGAATTTCCTCATCAGTAACATGGGGAGAACCAGTGTAACAGATTGATAAGATTATTCTGTGAATTAGATGAGACGTTTCTGTAAAGAACTTGTAGCAGTATCTGGCATATATTACCTGTTCAACATATATTGAACAGTAACAATAATTAGATTAGAATGGGTCTTATTTTGCATCTTAAAACAGGATAAAGCTTATCCCAAGTTATGGTCAGCATGCAGTGAGATAATAAATACAAGGCACTACAGCCCCTTGCCTGGCACCTAGTAAGATCTCAACAGGGAAGAAGTAGCCTTCAGTCAAAGACTGGCATTTTATTCATGGAACCTTAAGTATCAACAAGTAGTTGGAGGGAAATTTGTTAAATCATTTGGGAAAGGTGAGGAATCATTCTGGTTTGTATGGCCTCCTTCTCACCCTGTGGCTGAAAGCCAACCCAAACTTGTGGATGAAGGCTGGTGACAAAGCAGAGGCATAAAGCAGAAGGTAACAGAGAGGAAATGCTAGACTTCCAGGAGAGGGGGAGAGAGAGGAGGGCAGGAATGGAGGTTGGGGGTAGGATCTGTGTAGTCAGGGCATGGTGGCCTGGAACCATATTTGAGTCACTTTCTGGATAAAGAGTAGCAAAGATTTTCACCACCAGGGGTTTTCACCACTTCTTATCATATTCTTTTTTTGATCATATTCTTATGTATGTATAAAATACATTGTCTTCTGAGTAAGTAAAATGTGTTCAACATTATATAATTTATTTACTCATTTTAAAAAATGGATAGTATATAAGCACCTTCTGAATTTCCTGACCAGTGGAGTTTAACAGGGATCCTGTCTGGAGTTTATCTTATTCTCATTCAAATCAGGACTTTGGACATTGCTGTAAGACAATGTAATAATACTGAAAATGAGTTAGTGTACAATTTCTGTTAACTAAAAAAAAGTATAAATAGTTCATAGGCCCAGTTTCTAAGATGAAAACCTTACAAGAACCCATTTATGATGAGATATTTGCAAACTTATCTTCCTTGTTACATTTAGATAGTATAAATAAGACAAAATTGATATAAATAGCTGTGTATATAACACAGGAGCCTTGCAACTAAGAAGACATGGACTCAAATCCAGCTCCAGTACCAGTTCTGACACGTTTAATCCTGGACACATTTAATAAGCCTCTGAATTTCCTCATCAGTAACATGGGGAGAACCAGTGTAACAGATTGATAAGATTATTCTGTGAATTAGATGAGACGTTTCTGTAAAGAACTTGTAGCAGTATCTGGCATATATTACCTGTTCAACATATATTGAACAGTAACAATAATTAGATTAGAATGGGTCTTATTTTGCATCTTAAAACAGGATAAAGCTTATCCCAAGTTATGGTCAGCATGCAGTGAGATAATAAATACAAGGCACTACAGCCCCTTGCCTGGCACATAGTAAGATCTCAACAGATGTTAGTGGTATCCTTTATCCATTACTCCTCATGCAATCCCTGTAGATTTCTTCTGTTTTTAAGAACAAAACAGAAAAGTAGAGCATCTCCAAGGTACACCTTCACAAAGGGCTTCAACAAGCCTCCACCTATCCACAGTAAGAAGTTGGACTCGTAGACCTTGAGAGGTTCAGTTTTTTCCACTCTAGTCTGTAGCTTGGGGATTCCAGTGTATTTTAATAAAAACCACACAAAGCAACTTACAGGATCTGAATAAAAGCAACATTTATCACTAGGCACATTGGTATTGTGTGGGGAGGGAAGTGATGGTTTTATCATTTTTTTCTTGTTGCTTTAAGTAGGGTTTTAAACCTTCCATGGAATGGAAGTTAAAAGCATTTGATAAATGGAATAAAAATATTTCATAGCTGTACCTTTTACAAGAGTGTCAACCTGTGTGGCTTTGTAGTGCTCCTCTGACCACTCCGTAACATTGACAACAGCCCTCTGGCATGTGAGCACCGAGGCTCCGTGGCCACCTTGGGAGCACAGGGCGAGGGCTCTCCAGGAGGGGATGCACCCTCATCTCTGAACACAGCGATTTCTGCAGTGCACTGCAGCCCCTGGGATGTGGCCAGCCTGTCCTTTGTGAATATAATCGGGGGGTTTCTGTCACTCAGTTGGGTCTGACTCTTGCCCCGACTGCCTTTGATAAAAGATATTTGCAAACTTATCTTCCTTGTTACATTTAGATAGTATAAATAAGACAAAATTGATATAAATAGCTGTGTATATAACACAGGAGCCTTGCAACTAAGAAGACATGGACTCAAATCCAGCTCCAGTACCAGTTCTGACACGTTTAATCCTGGACACATTTAATAAGCCTCTGAATTTCCTCATCAGTAACATGGGGAGAACCAGTGTAACAGATTGATAAGATTATTCTGTGAATTAGATGAGACGTTTCTGTAAAGAACTTGTAGCAGTATCTGGCATATATTACCTGTTCAACATATATTGAACAGTAACAATAATTAGATTAGAATGGGTCTTATTTTGCATCTTAAAACAGGATAAAGCTTATCCCAAGTTATGGTCAGCATGCAGTGAGATAATAAATACAAGGCACTACAGCCCCTTGCCTGGCACATAGTAAGATCTCAACAGATGTTAGTGGTATCCTTTATCCATTACTCCTCATGCAATCCCTGTAGATTTCTTCTGTTTTTAAGAACAAAACAGAAAAGTAGAGCATCTCCAAGGTACACCTTCACAAAGGGCTTCAACAAGCCTCCACCTATCCACAGTAAGAAGTTGGACTCGTAGACCTTGAGAGGTTCAGTTTTTTCCACTCTAGTCTGTAGCTTGGGGATTCCAGTGTATTTTAATAAAAACCACACAAAGCAACTTACAGGATCTGAATAAAAGCAACATTTATCACTAGGCACATTGGTATTGTGTGGGGGAGGGGGGAAGTGATGGTTTTATCATTTTTTTTTCTTGTTGCTTTAAGTAGGGTTTTTAAACCTTCCATGAAATGGAAGTTAAAAGCATTTGATAAATGGAATAAAAATATTTCATAGCTGTACCTTTTACAAGAGTGTCAACCTGTGTGGCTTTGTAGTGCTCCTCTGACCACTCCGTAACATTGACAACAGCCCTCTGGCATGTGAGCACCGAGGCTCCGTGGCCACCTTGGGAGCACAGGGCGAGGGCTCTCCAGGAGGGGATGCACCCTCATCTCTGAACACAGCGATTTCTGCAGTGCACTGCAGCCCCTGGGATGTGGCCAGCCTGTCCTTTGTGAATATAATTCCTTAGGTGTGTAGCGCGTGTGTGTGCTTAGTCACTCAGTTGGGTCTGACTCTTTGAGACCCCATGGACTGTAGCCTGCCAGGCTCCTCAGTCCATGGGATTCACCAGGCAAGAAGACTGGAGTGGGCTGCCATACCTTTCTCCAGAGGATCTTCTTGACCTAGGGACTGAGTCTAGTCTATGAGTCCAACACAGAAGCCCCAGGTGTGTGAACTGACTTGCATTTTGTCCCAATTGGGCAATAGTTGTATTTTCTTGACTATTACAAATGCTTATTGTGAAAATGCCTTACAAATCATAGCAAGTAAATTAGACCTTTAACCTCAATCTCTTCCTCTTCTGTCTGTTCAGGGACATCACGGCTAATGGTTCCTTGTTCGTTTTTTTCAGACCTTTTGGACATAGAAAAATTTTTTCAAAAACATAAAATAGCTTATATCACGTGTGGTGCTCTGTAGTCTCCTTGTGTTGATATATTAAAGATATCTTTCCAGATCGAGATGTGTCTATGCTCCCGTTACTCCACTGTGTGGATGAGCCATCATTCATATGACAGGATCCTGATTTGGGGACGTTTATCTTACTTGCTACATTTGGATATTATAAGCGATATAATATGCTATAAACAGATGTGCACACAAGTGTGTTATTATTTACTTTGGACACATTTACATAATGATGTATCATCTACAAAATGCTGCCACATCCGTTCATTTCTGTGATCCTAAAAAATTGGAGTCAGCGGCAGTTACAAGCCTGGAGTCAGGTACACTTGAGTCAGAACTTGGGTCAGTATTTACATGGCATGTGACCACAGCCAGAGCCTCAGTTTCCTCATCTGTAAATCTGGGATAATTGAAGTATTGCCCTCATTTTCATAGGAGCTTTCAGAACCCTTTAAGGTAATATATGCATGTTGTTGTTGTTTAGTTGCCAAGCTGTGTCTGACTCTTCACAACCCAATGGGCCGCAGTATGTCAGGCTTCCTAGCCCTCACCCTCTCCTGGAATTTGCTCAAGTTCATGTCCATTGAATCAGTGATGCCATCCAACCATCCCATCCTCTATTGCTATCTTCTCTTCATATCTTCAGTCTTTCCCAGCAAATATATGCATGTAGTAAAAGCTCAAAAAATGTTAGCAGTCAGTGTTGGAAGTACCTACAGAGAATCATTAGATTCTCAAGATAATCCTGATATTGTGGGTGCCATTATGCCTGTATATAGATGAAGAAATGAGACTCAAAGATGTGAGACTGACCAACACAAGGAAGGAACATAGTTAGTGGTAGCTCTATAATCTCTTAAGATTGTGCTCTATAATCTCTCAAGATACTGTATCTTCATAATTTTGAAAATCATTTGAGGGTTTAAAGCACTTACCACTTCCCAGCAGCACCATCACACTTTGTATCATGGAAGGCACATAGAATTATACAGAAGTGAGCTTGGGTTCAGGCTTGACCCCCAATGAATGAATAATTCCTGAGAAAGTAGAATTATTATTCCTGGATAAGCCTCTTTTATCATCGTATTTCACTTCTGGGGCTTCAATGGATTTTTAAGAAAATGAAATGAGAAAACATATGTCGAGTCTGTCTGCACAGCTCCTAGCATATAAGATGACCTCGAGATTGTTAGGTGCCAGCAGTGTGAGAAAGAGAACCTACATCTTCTGTTCCTTTATCATCTTCCTCTACCACCAACTCAAACTCTCCCCTCTAGAGAAGACTAACCTATGGGACAAAGACACTCATGGCCACATAAAGGCATTGCCCAAGTCCTAGCTGGAAAGTGGGAGTTGCCCATGGATAGGAGAGGTAGCAATGATGGGATGCAGTAAAGACCCCCGACCAACTTCTCTGGCCCCGACTCCCACTTCTCTTGAGTCACCATTTGCCTCTGTCACTTGCTTTATATAATGAGCTCTTCTGCAGTCAAGTAAAGGCTTTCAAAATGGAAACCAGTTCATACAGGATGAAAGAAAACAGGACTAAACCCAGAACTCATAAGAAAATCCCTTCACTTCCAGGAGCCAGAAAAAAAGGGAGAGGATGACTCTGCTTTAGGTTATGGCAGGTACTGTCTTTTGGAATTTAGAATATCTTCTTCCTAGGTGAGTGTCTGTGGTGCCTTCGAGATCAAAAAGAGGTTGAAAAAACTTCTTAAATAGGAACATGGAGCAGAAATAAATAGTAGTGGTCACAGATGTTATGGTCAGAATATGTATTATTTCTCTTTGGTTAAACAAACAAAGAGAGTTTTTGGATTTAACTCTGTAACTGTGACCTGATAAGAGTCATCTTAATACTGAAAAAAGAGGAGCTGGGGTGTCTTTGGCATGAACACAAGGACCAAGGGTGCTCAGATGCTGGAGCAGAGGGAGCAGTCGGCTGGACCTTGCTCAGCAGAACTGAGTTTTCATTCTAACTCTCATGACATGACTTGTCACTGGTTACATGATCTTGGAGGACCCCCCCAACCACCCCAGAAAGGTGAAGTTATTCTTTCTGTAAAATTAGGAGCTTCATTAGGATTCTTTGCAAAACCTGAGACATCTGTATTACACAATCACATTTTTTTGTTATTTAAGCATTTTCCCATATACTTTTAATATTTCTAATTAAATTGACTCACTTATAAACATGTAAGCATGAGCTTTTGGCATAGATATCCCTGAAAAAAATGGTAGATGAAACATAGTTAATTTTTCTCACAGTTAAAAACCTACTAAAAAATATTAAAGGGAGTTTTTTTAAAAGGAAGATAGATATCATGTGAAAAAGTAATAAATGATGCAGCAAATGCAAGACGAGTGATTCATAAGCCAGCAGTGCAGAAAGCTGAAACTCATCCAGTCTAAAGCACAGATTGCCTCACAGTTTCAGGAAATGGTAGTACCGTGGTCCCTGGGGGCGGGATGAAGGAGAGGAGTTCAAACAAGGCGGATCAGGTGTAAGTCTGTGTAAGAAGCAGCCTGACTCTGAGCAGCTGGGTCACTGGAGGTTCATTCTATAAAGAGGATAGAACAGTGGGCATCTGGACTCGGAGACCCCAGGCAAAACTGAAGGCAGTGATGCCACACTCAACACAAGGTTTCAATCAAAGTATGCATTCTGGAAGCTGACGGCTCCAGCACTTTTTTCTCACTCAGCTCTTGGAATGCCGGCAGCCCGGCCTTAACCCTTCAGACAAGAGATCAGAGAATTCTTGTCTGTGTAGTCTGACCAGCCCAGACTGCCTCTCCTGCTAATTTCCCAATCAGATCACCCCATAGTGAAGCTTCCAGACCACAAGCTCTGCTCCCATGCCCAAAGATGGCAACCAGTCTTTGAGTTGCCCTCATTAAAATATGATCATACCACCACAGGTTACAGAGAACTAAGGAAGCACTCTGGGCTTCCTAGGTGGTGCTAGAGGCAAAGAACCCCCCTGCCAATGCAGGAGTTGTAAGAGACACGAGTTAGATCCCTGGGTCCAATGACAAGAGTCATCTTAATACTGAAAAAAGAGGAGCTGGGGTGTCTTTGGCATGAACACAAGGACCAAGGGTGCTCAGATGCTGGAGCAGAGGGAGCAGTCGGCTGGACCTTGCTCAGCAGAACTGAGTTTTCATTCTAACTCTCATGACATGACTTGTCACTGGTTACATGATCTTGGAGGACCCCCCCACCCTCCCCAAAAAGTTGAAGTTATTCTTTTTTTTAAATTAGGAGCTTCATTAGGATTCTTTGCAAAACCTGAGACATCTGTATTACACAATCACATTTTTTTGTTATTTAAGCATTTTCCCATATACTTTTAATATTTCTAATTAAATTGACTCACTTATAAACATGTAAGCATGAGCTTTTGGCATAGATATCCCTGAAAAAAATGGTAGATGAAACATAGTTAATTTTTCTCACAGTTAAAAACCTACTAAAAAATATTAAAGGGAGTTTTTTTAAAAGGAAGATAGATATCATGTGAAAAAGTAATAAATGATGCAGCAAATGCAAGACGAGTGATTCATAAGCCAGCAGTGCAGAAAGCTGAAACTCATCCAGTCTAAAGCACAGATTGCCTCACAGTTTCAGGAAATGGTAGTACCGTGGTCCCTGGGGGCGGGATGAAGGAGAGGAGTTCAAACAAGGCGGATCAGGTGTAAGTCTGTGTAAGAAGCAGCCTGACTCTGAGCAGCTGGGTCACTGGAGGTTCATTCTATAAAGAGGATAGAACAGTGGGCATCTGGACTCGGAGACCCCAGGCAAAACTGAAGGCAGTGATGCCACACTCAACACAAGGTTTCAATCAAAGTATGCATTCTGGAAGCTGACGGCTCCAGCACTTTTTTCTCACTCAGCTCTTGGAATGCCGGCAGCCCGGCCTTAACCCTTCAGACAAGAGATCAGAGAATTCTTGTCTGTGTAGTCTGACCAGCCCAGACTGCCTCTCCTGCTAATTTCCCAATCAGATCACCCCATAGTGAAGCTTCCAGACCACAAGCTCTGCTCCCATGCCCAAAGATGGCAACCAGTCTTTGAGTTGCCCTCATTAAAATATGATCATACCACCACAGGTTACAGAGAACTAAGGAAGCACTCTGGGCTTCCTAGGTGGTGCTAGAGGCAAAGAACCCCCCTGCCAATGCAGGAGTTGTAAGAGACACGAGTTAGATCCCTGGGTCCAGAAGATCCCCTGGAGGAGGGCATGGCAGCTCCCCCCCAGTATTCTTGCCTAGAGAATCCCAGAAACAGAGGAGCCTGGCAGGCTATGGTCTATAGGGTTGCAAAGGACTGGACACAACTGAAGTGACTTAGCACACACACACAGGAATAACTCTTAACAAGAAAGAGTGCAAAACAAGCAAACAGTAAAAGAGCGAGTTGGAAGAAAGTAGAGTCTCAATGAGGCAAAGTAAACTTAAAAATTGGCAGAGATAATTTTGAAAAATAGAAGAAAAGGCGATTAGGAATCAGGGAGAAGATAGTTTAAAAACAATAATCCAAAGAACTAAAAAGAAAAAAAAAAAAAAGAACTAAAAAGAATATCCGATTTTACCCAAAAATTACATTTTTGTTGTTGTTATGGAGAATGAAAATATGTTACAAGAAATAGAAATTAGTTATGGTTTACAAAACATTGTAAAGGCTTAATATGAAAGTGAAAGTGTTCCTTGCTTGGTTGTGTCCTACACTTTGCAACCATGTGCACTGCAGCCTGTGTCCATGGGATTCTCCAGACAAGCATACGGGAGTGGGCTTCCATGTCCTGCTCCAGGAGGTCTTCCCCCTTAGGGATCAGACCTGGGTCTCCTGTGTTATTGATAGATTCGTTACCATTTGAGCCACAAGGGAAGCCCATGCTGAATATGGATCAAACCAAAACTACAATGTAGCTGGCTGGAAAGAAGGAGAAATGGGAAGGTTTCAAGGGCCTCATGGGACAGAGAAGTCAATGAGAGTGAGATCCTTGTCTTATATGGTGGAGAATTTACACATAGCACCAAAAAGAGGAAAGCATTTGCTTAAAAAAAGGAGTAATGCAAACGTGTTTTTGGCAATGTGGTTATAAATAACAGAAGAACACCTCCATCAGCTAAAAGAAGTAAGGAAGTCCCCCTTGGTGAGGAGAACATGAGGCATGGCTACTTTGTTGTTGTTGTTGTTTTTAATAAACCTTGATGATGTTTTTAAGCTATACGCATTTATAACTTTGATAAACATAAATTTATATCACTGTCACTAAGTAGTCAGCATCACTTGTATAATGCAGAGTCCTCAAGCAGTTAAAAATATCTTATGGGGACTTCTCTGGTGGTCCAAACTAGGGGATAAACTAGGGAACAAGCTGAACAATGAAATAGCCGATTTAAAAGTATTTAGGATTCTTCATTTTTTTACGGGAGAAAAAAATGCTTCTAGAAAATCGTCCTTACATATAAGACAAACTTCTACAAATCGGTAGATCCTTTAGCAAATGAGCAAATACAAAACTCACATTTGGTCATTTTTCTACAAGTTAACCTCTAGCTATACAGGGCTCTAGTATTTCTGGTTTCTCATCAGTTACGGTGAGATGGTTAGTCAAAAAAAATTACGTTTCAGAACTGCTCCCTTCTTCCCCAGTATGGGCTTATCAGAGTTGCTCTGTTTAAAACCATGTGGCCGGGCTTTCCTTGTGCTGGAAGCTAGGAAATGCTGTGCCTGTGTACTGCTACTTAAAGTTGTCTCGTATGTGGTGTGCTCTGTCACAGTTCTGGAAACCCTGTGGGGAAACAGTAGTTTTGAATCTCATCCCACAGAGTCCTGGGGCTGGCGTGGGGGCTAGGGAGAGCCAGGAAGACTGGCACCGCTGCTTCCTCTTCCCTGTTTGAGCTTTCCTTTCACTATGTTATATAGCTGGTTTAAAAATAAGATTTCATTTAAATAAAGGACTCCAGGTTCCTTCCGGATCTCACAAGCTATGATTATTAAAAAGAAAAAAAAAAAGTCACTGCCATTTGCAGTGTGTTTAGGTTGGGTAGATTAATTTCCTTGCCAGGGCCATAATAGGAAGACTGACTCTGTCATTTCAATTACAAACCACCGTTTTAGTTCGAGCCTGGAAGACACTTTCCTAGAGGTTCCCTCCCCTTGCCTGGCAGCAGAGCAATTAACAGTGGGTGATTTGTGGCTGCATTTTTACTGCTTAGTGCAGGTTTATCATCTTGAAAGTTTTCCATTTGCATATATGCTATACATTCTTTGGGTGACATTTCGATATCATTCAGAGTTTAGATTATGCATTGCCTTGTACCGCACTTTCTGCTATGTGATGGGAATCTGTAAGCCTGGCCAGAATGGTGCTGCAGACCTAGGGCAACAGGAGTTGCAGCCACCACTTCCTGAAGGCTTACAGCATGCCAGTCCTGAGGACTTTTCCTGCAGGACTTTATTCCTCAAACCAGTACTTTGAGGTTTCTGTTGTTTGTCACATTTTATAAATAAAGAAGTTGAAATGCAGAGAGGAAAGGTAATTTGCCCAAGGTCTCTGGGCTCAAATCTGCAGAACTCAGATTCAAACCCAAATCTGTCTGATCCCACAACACTCTGCTACACAACCTCCCTTATTGGAAGCTTTCAGAGCAAAATGAATTGAATTTGATAGTTTTCCACTTTAAAATACCAAATTTCCTGAGCAATCTAATTGATACTGTTTGGACTAAGAAGAAATGGCTATTTAAAAGAAGCAGAGGGCAGGAGGGCAAAAGAAAAGAGTTTTATTATCTCTATTGGTAAAGGAAGAGATGTAATCCTAGAAAAAGTAACATTAAACAGAAACTATCATATAAATTTGCAGTAGGCTTAGGTTGATGAAACTGCAGAGGAATGCAGAGCAGATAAGGGAATGATGGAAAAAGCACTGAAGATTTCTTAAAAGGGAAAGAAAAGATTAGAAGTTACTGAGGGCAGTTGGAAGTTGAAGGCAGACTCTCAACTGAAGCCAGTTCTTTCCATGTTGATGTATGGAAAGAGGCTAATGAGGTTCCAAAGGAGCAGCCAGAGATGTGAGTCCATATTCCAGTCTGTCTGGGGGAGACTGGATGATGAGCAGCCTCTGGAGCCAGGCTTCTGAGTGTGAATCCTTTTTCCCTGACTTCCTGGCTGGGTGACCGTGGACAAATTACTTCACCTCTCTGGTTTGAGTTTCCTTCTCTGAACAATGGAGATTGATAGGTGATAGATGACGGTAGGTTACCATGAACGGTGTCGGATTCTTAATCTCCAATGGAGAAGAATTCACATTGGGATCAAAAGACTCAGCAATGGTCACTCAGAGCTTTGTGCAGTGAACAGTTGATTAAAGTGAGAAAGGATAGGGGAGAACTTCCAGCATAGACACTGGAAGGGTGATAGAAGAGTACCCACTTTGCCAGTTTAAACATGACAGTTTGTATTTTCCAGTCGGTTGTTAAAACAATAGCTTAAGGTTGTAAACGCCTTGCAGTCTCATACCCACAACATGGGATTCTGGGCTAGGTGAGACATTCTGGTGTAAAGGCCTTTCTAGGCCCACAGGGTCAACATAAGACAATAAACTTAGTTTTGGGTTGACCTTATCATAACAAACATTTCAGTTTAGAAAAATACTTGTCCTTCTTTTTGTCCCTCATCTCCTCCTCCTTGGGGCCTGTTGGCCTTCTTTACCATATCTACCTATTAATCTAGCTGTTAAACCCTTCCAAGATCATATCGTCCATCTTGTTGTGAGAGGAACTAACATGTTCAGCAAGGTGCCAGGCATTTGGTAAGCTATAAGCATCCCACTCACATAGTGCAAGAAATGGATTGTAAGCCGGTAAAAAGCCTAGAAGAAACAAAGCAGACATAAGTCAGGAGAGAAGTTCACCTGAAGTTCGCCAAGAAGTAAAGGGAGAGGTTCTTTTGCCCGCCTCTGAGCATCGGGAGGAAAATGTCAGATGTCAGGAAAGCAGGATCATTGGGGAGCTTAAACCTAGCAAGAGACTGAAGTCTGGCTGGACTTAATGGAGAATGAGGACTGTTTCTGTAAAGTATATGCTCTGATGGAAGCTCTGGTGGTAGAGGTTCTTGTGAGCTCCACAGGCCAGGGGAATCAGGGATTCGTCAGCATATAGAAGAGATGTGAGTCCATATTCCAGTCTGTCTGGGGGAGACTGGATGATGAGCAGCCTCTGGAGCCAGGCTTCTGAGTGTGAATCCTTTTTCCCTGACTTCCTGGCTGGGTGACCGTGGACAAATTACTTCACCTCTCTGGTTTGAGTTTCCTTCTCTGAACAATGGAGATTGATAGGTGATAGATGACGGTAGGTTACCATGAACGGTGTCGGATTCTTAATCTCCAATGGAGAAGAATTCACATTGGGATCAAAAGACTCAGCAATGGTCACTCAGAGCTTTGTGCAGTGAACAGTTGATTAAAGTGAGAAAGGATAGGGGAGAACTTCCAGCATAGACACTGGAAGGGTGATAGAAGAGTACCCCACTTTGCCAGTTTAAACATGACAGTTTGTATTTTCCAGTCGGTTGTTAAAACAATAGCTTAAGGTTGTAAACGCCTTGCAGTCTCATACCCACAACATGGGATTCTGGGCTAGGTGAGACATTCTGGTGTAAAGGCCTTTCTAGGCCCACAGGGTCAACATAAGACAATAAACTTAGTTTTGGGTTGACCTTATCATAACAAACATTTCAGTTTAGAAAAATACTTGTCCTTCTTTTTGTCCCTCATCTCCTCCTCCTTGGGGCCTGTTGGCCTTCTTTACCATATCTACCTATTAATCTAGCTGTTAAACCCTTCCAAGATCATATCGTCCATCTTGTTGTGAGAGGAACTAACATGTTCAGCAAGGTGCCAGGCATTTGGTAAGCTATAAGCATCCCACTCACATAGTGCAAGAAATGGATTGTAAGCCGGTAAAAAGCCTAGAAGAAACAAAGCAGACATAAGTCAGGAGAGAAGTTCACCTGAAGTTCGCCAAGAAGTAAAGGGAGAGGTTCTTTTGCCCGCCTCTGAGCATCGGGAGGAAAATGTCAGATGTCAGGAAAGCAGGATCATTGGGGAGCTTAAACCTAGCAAGAGACTGAAGTCTGGCTGGACTTAATGGAGAATGAGGACTGTTTCTGTAAAGTATATGCTCTGATGGAAGCTCTGGTGGTAGAGGTTCTTGTGAGCTCCACAGGCCAGGGGAATCAGGGATTCGTCAGCATATAGAAGAGAGTGTAGGGCAGAGAGAAAAAGCAAGCTCGAGTTATTCATCTTTGGGTGCCAATAGTCATTGAAAGCACATTGGGAGGCAAGGGCATTTTTAATAGGCACGTCTTTTGTTTTCTCATTCTCCATTTTGCAACTATAGATCTATTTTCCATTCATTCATTACATTAAGAGATAAACCCCGGTGAAATTGAATACCACAAAGATTAATAAGGTGCTTCTGAATAAGTGAGTGGTCATCTGTGTTTTCAGCCACTATTTATTTATCACTTTCTTTGTGTCAGGCTCTGGTTAGATCCTGGAGTCACAGGATGTTCCCAAATCCAAGTTTTAGTCTCTAGAACTTTGCTGTGTTGTGTCATAGCTCTCAGTCATCAGAACAGCCCGTGTACTAGTCAGAAATCACTGATGGGGCTTCCCCTGGTGGTCCAGTGGGTAAGGACACCGCCTTGCAGTGCAAGGGGCGCCGGTTCGAGCCCTGGCCTGGGAAGATCCCACGTGCCGCGGAGCGGCTGGACTGATGTGTCCAATTACCGAGCCGGAGCTCTGGAGCGCATACGCCCAGAGCCGGTGCTCTGCGACGACAGAGGCCACCGCGATGGGAGGCCCACAGGAGCCAAAGAACAAAGACGGATGAAAATAGAGAAATGAAAGACCAATAGAAGTGGCCCGCCCGCTCCCCTCCCTCCCCAACCCCACCCCCGCCCAAAATAAATAAATAAATAAATCTTTAAAAAAAAAAAAAAAAAGAAATCACTGATGTCCTGGGTATATCAGGCCTGCAGTTTCTCCTGTAGTGGAGTTAGGCGAGTGAATTTTTCCACAATTGCATTTGTCACTTCTGTGTTCACATCAATCTTGAAAGACTGGTTAGAGGACCTGTCACAGTCTATAGATAAGGAAGTTGAAGCTCAGGAAGGTTAAGATGGTAAGTGAGGTCACACAGCTGTCCAGGGCAAAGTTGGAACTCAGACCCAGAGCTATTGAATTTACAATTTCCACTTGGCTATGACTGCTCTCCAAGGTATGCGTGAATGCCACACTGTGCCTTAAGTCTGTGTTGGTAAATGGATCTGAGGACGTAGGCAAACATACATGTAATCCTTGCCTACTGCAACAAATGCTCAAAAAGTCCTACCTAAGGTGCAGGGACTTGTATTTAAAGAGGGCAGAACCCTGTGAATGTTACAGCTTGGCTCATTGTGGACTTCTTTCCTCCAGAGTGTGTAATGCATTTTCAACTGCAAAGCTCTCCCGTAGTTATGGTTTTCATTACATAACCCAGTTCCAGCTACAGAAACACTGCCCTGTTTTTTTTGGCTCTTCAGCCTAGACTCCAGTGTAGACGTAACAGTGACTGCCTGCTGTTGCTAATCCCTAAGTTACCTTCCTTGGTACCTTAGCTTTTTCATCACCTGTACAACCAACTTCTTGCATTAAATTCCCTCTTACTCCAGGTTAGGTCCTGTTACAAAGATGTAGGAACCAAGGTTCAGAGAAGTTAGGTAACTCAACCAGTATAATACAGTGATTCTTGACAGAATTAGTATTCTGAACCTTAAGTTTCTGATTCCAGAGCTTACGCCGTTAATCACTGATTTCTAGCTAAGGTGGTTAGTAAGGTTCCTGGAGCCCAAAGGCAGGTGGCGATGGTGATGGAAATTTGATGGTGATGATGGTGATGATGGTGCTGCCACTGATGGTAGTGGTGGTGGTCTTGGTGATCACCATGTTTGACTACTGTTGGGTGTCCTTTGAAAGAGGCATGCAGATGTGCATACAATGTCCTGGTTGTCACACAGATGTCTCCATGTTACAGGCCTTCACCTACCATCACATCCAGGAGATCATGGTCCAGCTGCTTCGCACAGTGAACCGGACAGTCATCACGATGGGGCGGGATCATGTTTTGATCGTGAGTAGCTCTTTTCTACTTGTCAAACATTCCAGACTGTTTGGGGTCAAGGAAGGAATTTTCTGGAACATCGGTCATGTCAACTGCCCAGCAACAATCGTTACTTTGTTTTGGACTATAAGGGTCTGATTTTTCCTGTGAGGGTTCGGAGAAGATGAGAGTTAACTCAAGCTGCCCAGATAAAATTAGACTCAGAACTTGTCTACCAAGATAAACGTACCAGGTAAGGGGAGCCTCTCTGAGCCTCAACTTCCTCATCTATGAATACGGTAAAGTTCTGTCACCAGAGGGAAACCTTTTGTAGGTAAAACATGGCCAACCGTGTCACTCCTTTAGCTTGTCAAAAGTCCTATGGTTTTCAATTAACATTTAACCCCAGAGTGTGTAATGCATTTTCAACTGCAAAGCTCTCCGTAGTTATGGTTTTCATTACATAACCCAGTTCCAGCTACAGAAACACTGCCCTGTTTTTTTTGGCTCTTCAGCCTAGACTCCAGTGTAGACGTAACAGTGACTGCCTGCTGTTGCTAATCCCTAAGTTACCTTCCTTGGTACCTTAGCTTTTTCATCACCTGTACAACCAACTTCTTGCATTAAATTCCCTCTTACTCCAGGTTAGGTCCTGTTACAAAGATGTAGGAACCAAGGTTCAGAGAAGTTAGGTAACTCAACCAGTATAATACAGTGATTCTTGACAGAATTAGTATTCTGAACCTTAAGTTTCTGATTCCAGAGCTTACGCCGTTAATCACTGATTTCTAGCTAAGGTGGTTAGTAAGGTTCCTGGAGCCCAAAGGCAGGTGGCGATGGTGATGGAAATTTGATGGTGATGATGGTGATGATGGTGCTGCCACTGATGGTAGTGGTGGTGGTCTTGGTGATCACCATGTTTGACTACTGTTGGGTGTCCTTTGAAAGAGGCATGCAGATGTGCATACAATGTCCTGGTTGTCACACAGATGTCTCCATGTTACAGGCCTTCACCTACCATCACATCCAGGAGATCATGGTCCAGCTGCTTCGCACAGTGAACCGGACAGTCATCACGATGGGGCGGGATCATGTTTTGATCGTGAGTAGCTCTTTTCTACTTGTCAAACATTCCAGACTGTTTGGGGTCAAGGAAGGAATTTTCTGGAACATCGGTCATGTCAACTGCCCAGCAACAATCGTTACTTTGTTTTGGACTATAAGGGTCTGATTTTTCCTGTGAGGGTTCGGAGAAGATGAGAGTTAACTCAAGCTGCCCAGATAAAATTAGACTCAGAACTTGTCTACCAAGATAAACGTACCAGGTAAGGGGAGCCTCTCTGAGCCTCAACTTCCTCATCTATGAATACGGTAAAGTTCTGTCACCAGAGGGAAACCTTTTGTAGGTAAAACATGGCCAACCGTGTCACTCCTTTGCTCAGTCTCATTGGTGGTTTTCCATCTCACTCAGAAGAAAATCCAAACCATTGCTAGAACTCGAAATGCCCTCTTCCGCTTGCTGGTTCCTTCATGTGTTTCTCCCACACATAAAACATGATTCCATTTGCTGTTCCCTCTGCTTGGCCTGTCTCTCCCTGGCATGTTCCCTGATGTTGACTTAGGGAATCAGAGAGGCTTCTCTGCCCTGACTGCTCTGGCTACACTCTGCAGTGCTTCTCCATCCTCTTTCCATCTCTACACTTTACTCCTTCATGTTTCGTAGTACTTATCACTCTATAAGTGATATTTCTCTGTTTCTTTGTTTATTAGATGGCTCTTGTGGTAAATATATGAGCTCCAGAATTACAAGATTTTTGTCTGTTCTGTTCATTTTTATCTCCAGACCCTACAGCAGTGCTTGGCATATAGTCAGTACTTAGTAAATGCTTGCTGAATGAATGAATGAGGGAAGGAAAAAATGAAATGTGCTAGACAGGGATTCTAAAGTTTAACGAAGACAAGTACTAGTCAGCTCTGATTGATGGACACCATGCGGGCTTAACCACACAGTTGTCAGAACTACCAGCCTCTTGAGAGAAGCTGAAACCCCCATACTCTTATGTGAAATTTCCTGATGTTTAAGTGTTGGCAGCTATGTGAAACTATTTAAAATATTTTATAGTCCCCAAACATCTGGATTCAGCTTTCAGACAGCCAGTTTGGGATCTCTGCTTTTAAATGATATGGTCTGAGCCAGGTTTGGGGATGTCGACTGTCAATAGCTATAGCCCTGCTGCATGGACACAGAACTTGTGTTTGGAGCAGTTAGTCTAACAGCAGCTGGGTAAGGATTTGGTCCCTACCTGGAAGCAGCTGAGTGTGGCAGTCTTCTTTCTACCCATTCAGGTCTATGTGCCCCTGTCAGTGCATGGCTCCTTCCTGCTCATCATGGACCGTTGAAGGAATGGCAACACCTGTGGAGGGCACCGGCAGTGCCCAGGTACTCCTGCCTCCTGGGCACAGAACGCCGTGTAAACCATTCTCTGTCATTTGTTCGCCCTTCCACCTGTAAAGCATCACCATTATTTTTTATTCAGTACAAGCTTCCACATCTGTGACTCCCATAATGCACCTTAAATAAGCATTTTATGACTTCCCTAATCTTTATTCCTTCTCTTTGAAGCCAGACCTGTCCATTTGGCTCATTCTGTGTATAGCAGGCTCTTAACTCTGTCTCTCTTTCAGAGCAGGAAGTCTTTAAAACAGTACCTGGATCATAGCAAGCACCAAATAACTGGTGTCTGTTTTTATTTTCCTTTCTATTTGGTACAGTGCATCTCTCTGTCCCTTCACGTTATCAACATAGTCAGGTGAGCATAGTTTTGACCTCTTTCATGCTGAGAATTTTATTTGGTTCGATGTCCTGTTTGCTTGTCCTTCCAATGCACGCTGCTCACTGCTGGCCTGTTAATCTTTGCCAGGAGATGCCCCTACTCTGGAATGTTCTGTGGCTCCCCACTGTCTACCAAATTAAGGCATAAATGCACTAGTTTGACCATTCTCAACTTCTGTGTTCTGGTCATAACCAAAATTGTCGGCCTTTTCATCTGTTTCCTCCATCCAAATATCTGCCAAAATGGATGTCTGCACATTACTCAAGCATGCCTGGCAGTTTTTCACTTTCATGCTGCTTTCTTTGTCTGGAATTCCTTTGTGTGCCATCTTAATCTGCTGAAATCCTATCTCATCTCCTAGGCCCAGCACAAATACTCCCCTATAAAGTTGTATGAAACTCATCAACCTGATTGAGATCTCCCCATTCTTCTAAAGCACACAGCTCTCTCCTCTTTGTTTTATAACAGTTTCATTAAGATATAACTTTAAATTTAGCCATTATAAGCGTTGAATTTGATCAATCTTCATAATGTACACACTGGTGTAACCATAACCATAATTACACTTAGAAGTTCTCACCCCAGAGTTCCACTTGCAGTCCCTCATCCCCTTAGCCATTATAAGCGTTGAATTTGTCACTTCATAAGGACCGTTGAAGGAATGGCAACACCTGTGGAGGGCACCGGCAGTGCCCAGGTACTCCTGCCTCCTGGGCACAGAACGCCGTGTAAACCATTCTCTGTCATTTGTTCGCCCTTCCACCTGTAAAGCATCACCATTATTTTTTATTCAGTACAAGCTTCCACATCTGTGACTCCCATAATGCACCTTAAATAAGCATTTTATGACTTCCCTAATCTTTATTCCTTCTCTTTGAAGCCAGACCTGTCCATTTGGCTCATTCTGTGTATAGCAGGCTCTTAACTCTGTCTCTCTTTCAGAGCAGGATGTCTTTAAAACAGTACCTGGATCATAGCAAGCACCAAATAACTGGTGTCTGTTTTTATTTTCCTTTCTATTTGGTACAGTGCATCTCTCTGTCCCTTCACGTTATCAACATAGTCAGGTGAGCATAGTTTTGACCTCTTTCATGCTGAGAATTTTATTTGGTTCGATGTCCTGTTTGCTTGTCCTTCCAATGCACGCTGCTCACTGCTGGCCTGTTAATCTTTGCCAGGAGATGCCCCTACTCTGGAATGTTCTGTGGCTCCCCACTGTCTACCAAATTAAGGCATAAATGCACTAGTTTGACCATTCTCAACTTCTGTGTTCTGGTCATAACCAAAATTGTCGGCCTTTTCATCTGTTTCCTCCATCCAAATATCTGCCAAAATGGATGTCTGCACATTACTCAAGCATGCCTGGCAGTTTTTCACTTTCATGCTGCTTTCTTTGTCTGGAATTCCTTTGTGTGCCATCTTAATCTGCTGAAATCCTATCTCATCTCCTAGGCCCAGCACAAATACTCCCCTATAAAGTTGTATGAAACTCATCAACCTGATTGAGATCTCCCCATTCTTCTAAAGCACACAGCTCTCTCCTCTTTGTTTTATAACAGTTTCATTAAGATATAACTTTAAATTTAGCCATTATAAGCGTTGAATTTGATCAATCTTCATAATGTACACACTGGTGTAACCATAACCATAATTACACTTAGAAGTTCTCACCCCAGAGTTCCACTTGCAGTCCCTCTCCAGCTCACCCCAACTCCGTCACCCCACCCCAGCGAGGTCAGCAGTCATGGATCTACTTTCTGTCTCTGTAGATCTTTGCCTTTTCCTGTAAGTGAAATCATACACATCGAGGCCCTTTGTATCTTAATTTTTTGAGGTTCATTCATATTCTAGGATATTCAGTACTTAATTCCATTGAATTGTTGAATACTATTATACTGCATGAATATATTGCATTTTGTTTATTCGTTTTCACTTGACAGATGCTTAAATTATTTCCAATTTTTGACTATTATGGGTAATGTTACTATGAATATTCACAGGCAACTTTTGTATGAACATATTCTAATTTCTCCTGGGTAGAGATATAGGAGTGGAATTGCTGGGGCCTATGGGAAGTGTATGTATAACTAAAGAACCGGGCAAGTTGTTTTCCATAGTGCTTGTACCATTTTACTTTCCCACCAGCAGTGTATGGTGTTCTGTGTGTCTACATCCTCACCAACACTTGATACTGTCAGTCCCTTGGATTATAGTGGTGTCAGTGAATTCATGACGATTCTAGTGGCATCTCATTGTGATTTTCATTTGCATTTATCTGATGGCTAATGATACTGAGCATCACTCCATGGGTGCTCTGCCTCTTTTTTTTTAAGTCATATCTTTCTGTGGACTTGATGTATGTAGTTCTTCTCTTGTGCTGTATGACTGTTGAGGCTTGGACCTATCTGTAAAATGGGGGTAACAGCAGACCTTCCTCATAGAGTTGCTTTGACAGTTAAATGTAATAGTACATGAGAAGCATTTTCACATGTGTTTCTTCTACATGATATTTGTTTAGTCATTCAGTATTTTCTGAGAGCCTCTTAAATACTCAGAACAAAGGCTCAGAAATGAGTCTGTACCTGCAGAGAAACCATGACCTCCAATGAGATGGCCTTCAAGGACCTCATTCTCAGTGTATCCCAAACCCAGCACATCGCCAGCCCCCTGGAGCCTCCTCCACGCTCCCTGTTCACCGTCTCAGCTTAGGCTACCAACCTGCTGGGAGCCAGGCCCTGTCCTTGACCCTTCCCTCTCACATCACCACTGACCTCCTGCTCTTTCACCCCAACTCCGTCACCCCACCCCAGCGAGGTCAGCAGTCATGGATCTACTTTCTGTCTCTGTAGATCTTTGCCTTTTCCTGTAAGTGAAATCATACACATCGAGGCCCTTTGTATCTTAATTTTTTGAGGTTCATTCATATTCTAGGATATTCAGTACTTAATTCCATTGAATTGTTGAATACTATTATACTGCATGAATATATTGCATTTTGTTTATTCGTTTCACTTGACAGATGCTTAAATTATTTCCAATTTTTGACTATTATGGGTAATGTTACTATGAATATTCACAGGCAACTTTTGTATGAACATATTCTAATTTCTCCTGGGTAGAGATATAGGAGTGGAATTGCTGGGGCCTATGGGAAGTGTATGTATAACTAAAGAACCGGGCAAGTTGTTTTCCATAGTGCTTGTACCATTTTACTTTCCCACCAGCAGTGTATGGTGTTCTGTGTGTCTACATCCTCACCAACACTTGATACTGTCAGTCCCTTGGATTATAGTGGTGTCAGTGAATTCATGACGATTCTAGTGGCATCTCATTGTGATTTTCATTTGCATTTATCTGATGGCTAATGATACTGAGCATCACTCCATGGGTGCTCTGCCTCTTTTTTTTTAAGTCATATCTTTCTGTGGACTTGATGTATGTAGTTCTTCTCTTGTGCTGTATGACTGTTGAGGCTTGGACCTATCTGTAAAATGGGGGTAACAGCAGACCTTCCTCATAGAGTTGCTTTGACAGTTAAATGTAATAGTACATGAGAAGCATTTTCACATGTGTTTCTTCTACATGATATTTGTTTAGTCATTCAGTATTTTCTGAGAGCCTCTTAAATACTCAGAACAAAGGCTCAGAAATGAGTCTGTACCTGCAGAGAAACCATGACCTCCAATGAGATGGCCTTCAAGGACCTCATTCTCAGTGTATCCCAAACCCAGCACATCGCCAGCCCCCTGGAGCCTCCTCCACGCTCCCTGCGTTCACCGTCTCAGCTTAGGCTACCAACCTGCTGGGAGCCAGGCCCTGTCCTTGACCCTTCCCTCTCACTCAACGCCGCCACTTCTGACCACTGACCAAGTCCTGCTCTTTTCAGCACATCTGGCCTCAGTCCCTCCCCGCCTGGCTCCCCACTTTGCCCTCAGCATCCCTGTACATACGTAGTCACCAGGCTTGCCATACTGAGTCCATTACGAGGGGGTTTTCTGATTTCTGTGCTCATGCCCCTACATTCCCTGGAACCCCCCGAGGGCAGGGACTACATTTCCCTCATCCTTTTTATTCTTTACCCCCAGAAGAGTGCCTGGCTTACTGTTGGGTCCTCAATACATGTTTATTGAGCAAAGGAGTGAGAGAAATACTGCCTGAAAGTTTGGTATTATATCATACCTTCATATTTTTGTATATGCTTTTCTCTCAATTTAGATTGCCTTTCCTTCTTCAAGGAACACTTTTTCTAAATACCAGGAACTCACATTTCAGGAAGTGGGTAGAGTGTAAGGATTTGCCTGACCAGACTTTCCCTGCTTGCTGGCCTGATGCCAGGAGCCTTGCAGAGAAGTTCTAAGTTGCAAGCCGTGTCATTAGTCTCAGTGACTCTCAGGTTTGCTGCCATAATTCCATTGGTGAGGGTGCTGAGCTGGGAATACTAGAGGTGTGCAGCAAGCACACCTCACCAGAAGCGGGAGTATGCTAAGCTAGTTGCTGTTGTTTAGTCACTAAGTCACGTCCCACTCTTTGCGACCCTATGGACTGTAGCCCACCAGGCTCCTCTGTCCTTGGGATTTCCCAGGCAAGAATACTGGAGTGGGCTGCCATTTCCTTCTCCAGCAGCCTGAATTAGAAGCAAGAAATAAACAGATAATGCCTAAGATTCAGCTTCATTTTCACAAAATGGACCTTTCGAGCAATTCTTAGAACTGTTGCATCCAAATTAAAAGAAAATTATGTTGGAAATGAATTGCTTGGAAGTCAGGGGTTCTCTGTCTTAGCACTGAAGCCCCCAATTTAATTTCAAATTGAAACTTGACAAGGAGATGAGATTCCCGTTCCAACCATCACTCTTAATTCTCCAGGTATGACTTTTATTGGCTACTTTCCATTACTTGGGAATATTAAACAATCAGTATTTACGACTAAACCAGACACATCTAATTCTTCTGAAATCCCAAGAAGACCTCAACTGGGTGTAGGGTCAATTGCTCCGGTTTTATTAAGTGGGATTAAACAATGACTATTTTTTTCTTATTTGTAGGAGTAGAAATGTTGTGATAAAAGGTGTTAGCTATTAAAATTACAGAAACTATAGGGCTAGGATGGATTGATTCTTGTGTGTAGCACATTATAATTATCCTTTGCTGGAAATAGCCATTCCTGATTTTTCTCTGTAGACCATCTGCCTGAACAATGAAATGCTGATGGCAACAAATGAACAAAAGGAAATTTTACCAAAAACGAAAAAATTTCTTGCTTCCCTCTTCTTCCTCTCTTTGCCAGAGTCTAATCTCTCAGATAAATGTTTGTTTACTTAAATGACCAAAGATTATTGACTCTGATGCTGAGAAAGGCAGCATGGTTTGGTAGAAAAGACCTTTTGGATAAGGGAGAGCGGAAGGATATTTTCACACTCTAGACCTTGCACAATGAACTGTGTCACTTTGTGAGATCTTTGTCATATCTGTTTCTCCTAATTTGGCCAGTACCCATTTTCCTTCTCTCTTTCCCTGCTTTCTGAGGTCTTGAGTCAGGGACAGAAAATAGATTTCACTTTATGTGGGTTGGCAATGGCTGCCTGTTTTACTGTGTGGAAAAAGATTCTCTGGCTACATCTTGGCTCAGTGGGAAGAAGTGCTGAATTGATTAGTGATGTCTATTATAAGCAAAAGATGGAAGAACAGCAATGCATACAAGATTCTTGCAAATATTATGTACTGACTGAAGTCACTGGTGCTTTTCTGGCCCAATCCAAGCACTCTTCTGTAGCCAATATTCCCTTTCACATATTCTTGGTTTTTTAAGAAGGGTATAGTATAACAGCAGACATGTAATGGAAAAAACCAATAATCTGAGAGTGTGCGTTTTTACTAGGGAATCGTTTCTATGTGCTACAGTCCTATTTTATCCAGTGTAAGATGCACCATGATTTTAAAAAAGATCCCAGACCTATCCAGGGTTTTATTGGCTACTTTCCATTACTTGGGAATATTAAACAATCAGTATTTACGACTAAACCAGACACATCTAATTCTTCTGAAATCCCAAGAAGACCTCAACTGGGTGTAGGGTCAATTGCTCCGGTTTTATTAAGTGGGATTAAACACTGACTTTTTTTTTCTTATTTGTAGGAGTAGAAATGTTGTGATAAAAGGTGTTAGCTATTAAAATTACAGAAACTATAGGGCTAGGATGGATTGATTCTTGTGTGTAGCACATTATAATTATCCTTTGCTGGAAATAGCCATTCCTGATTTTTCTCTGTAGACCATCTGCCTGAACAATGAAATGCTGATGGCAACAAATGAACAAAAGGAAATTTTCCCAAAAAACGAAAAAATTCTTGCTTCCTCTTCTTCCTCTCTTTGCCAGAGTCTAATCTCTCAGATAAATGTTTGTTTACTTAAATGACCAAAGATTATTGACTCTGATGCTGAGAAAGGCAGCATGGTTTGGTAGAAAAGACCTTTTGGATAAGGGAGAGCGGAAGGATATTTTCACACTCTAGACCTTGCACAATGAACTGTGTCACTTTGTGAGATCTTTGTCATATCTGTTTCTCCTAATTTGGCCAGTACCCATTTTCCTTCTCTCTTTCCCTGCTTTCTGAGGTCTTGAGTCAGGGACAGAAAATAGATTTCACTTTATGTGGGTTGGCAATGGCTGCCTGTTTTACTGTGTGGAAAAAGATTCTCTGGCTACATCTTGGCTCAGTGGGAAGAAGTGCTGAATTGATTAGTGATGTCTATTATAAGCAAAAGATGGAAGAACAGCAATGCATACAAGATTCTTGCAAATATTATGTACTGACTGAAGTCACTGGTGCTTTTCTGGCCCAATCCAAGCACTCTTCTGTAGCCAATATTCCCTTTCACATATTCTTGGTTTTTTAAGAAGGGTATAGTATAACAGCAGACATGTAATGGAAAAAACCAATAATCTGAGAGTGTGCGTTTTTACTAGGGAATCGTTTCTATGTGCTACAGTCCTATTTTATCCAGTGTAAGATGCACCATGATTTTATGATCCCATTAGAAAGAGAACATGCTACCAATTAAACTGTAGCACAGTGGTTTATTATTGCACTGATTGTGATCTTCAGAGATTGCTAAAATATAAGAAAGAACGTTTGACTGAAAATCTGTATTGTGTGATGGTGCTCTTTGATCATCCTCTCCCTTTGGTCAGGAGAATAGACTGACTGAGCTTCGAAGGATGGAAGCGTCGTAGGCAAAGTCACATGGCTAGTAGCAGAGCGGAATGTGAGCCCAGGGACATTTGACTTCAGACTGTGCACCTTGTGCTGTCCCCTAGGTCTCGAAGTGTGGGGGAAGATGTCCAGGTGACAGTGGTGTCAGGGAACTCCTCCCTGGCTGATCAGTCCTGCCGCTGAGCGCTCTAGGGAAGACCATACGCAGCCTCTGGCCTTCCTGGTGCTGAGGGTGGACAGTCCCACAGGAAAACCTGAACCAGGAAACCTGAGCACTGCCTGAAGTTCTTGGAAGGGAAGCGATCTGGTAATTTTGTTGAAATTGGGTCCTAGCCTTATTTCACGGAGTTAACACAAGCCTCTGGGTGATACATTTTGGGCCTAATTACCCTAGTTTTTGCAGAGGAGTCTACTGAGTGATTAAATAAAGGTAAATGCAGTTGGGATGAGGACAGCTCCAGACTTTCAGAGCTGTTTATTCAAAAAGAAAAAGAAAGTGGAAGTCACCCCTCCCCAAAATGCCTGAGTCATCAGAGAACCAGGGTTTCAAAACCTGACTTCACTTATCAAATGACAAATGGCCCACCTACATGATCACTTTTTGCCACCTGTTAGCCCCGAGCCTCAAGGAGCCCATGCAGGGGCCACAGTGGCAATGCCTGTCCAACCCACACCCAACCCCATCCCACAGACAGCACATGTGAGGACTGTCCAAGACATGCGGAGGTTGGGGGATCTCAGCCACAAGGGGTCAGTTGACTTTTGACCTTCACTTGGTGACTCAACACCTTGTTAAAAAATGATGTTTGTACTAAAGCTCTCATTTATTGAGCAAACATTCTGTGCTTCAGGCAGAAAGTTATATGTGTTTCACCTCACTTAACCTGCCTCAGGTACTCATATTTACATATGAAATAGCAAGCATAGAAAGGTTATGTAACTTGCCTAATAGAATAGCTTATTCATGGAAGAGCTAGAAGTTGAACCCAAGAGGTGCCATTCTAGGGTCTTTGATCTTACATAGAATATTATGTACTCCTACACAATGAATACCTTGAATTACTATTTAGGTATCAAATATTCTAAAGGTCATAATGAGCACCTTAAACCCAGCTGTTGCTCTGCTTAGACTGTGGAACCTAATGGTATGACCTGTGTGGTAACTTGTAAAAACCTGTAAGACGCCATAGAATTTTAGTAGTTTTATGTTGACAGTGATATCCTTAGGATCAAGCTCCTCAATTCTGGTGACTAAACCATAAAAGCCTGTAAAATCAGAACTTTCTGTTTATTTGAGTGCTTATGAAATAGCAAGTCTTACAGAAGACAACACAGTTAGAATGGAGACATGGAGATTCTAAAAGGTTTTGGAAGGGGAGAGAGTCTCCTCCTTTCACATCTAGCTCTTTTCCAGGTTCTGCTCATTCTAGGCCTAAAGACCTCTCAAACCAAAGCACTTCTTGCTCCAGCGGTGTCGCTAGCCTGTGTCTGGCCATGGCCATCTCTCACTGCTGCTGTTGCTGCATCTTCTAACAAGACACACTCCCTCCTTTCTTGACTTCAGAGCTGTTTATTCAAAAAGAAAAAGAAAGTGGAAGTCACCCCTCCCCAAAATGCCTGAGTCATCAGAGAACCAGGGTTTCAAAACCTGACTTCACTTATCAAATGACAAATGGCCCACCTACATGATCACTTTTTGCCACCTGTTAGCCCCGAGCCTCAAGGAGCCCATGCAGGGGCCACAGTGGCAATGCCTGTCCAACCCACACCCAACCCCATCCCACAGACAGCACATGTGAGGACTGTCCAAGACATGCGGAGGTTGGGGGATCTCAGCCACAAGGGGTCAGTTGACTTTTGACCTTCACTTGGTGACTCAACACCTTGTTAAAAAATGATGTTTGTACTAAAGCTCTCATTTATTGAGCAAACATTCTGTGCTTCAGGCAGAAAGTTATATGTGTTTCACCTCACTTAACCTGCCTCAGGTACTCATATTTACATATGAAATAGCAAGCATAGAAAGGTTATGTAACTTGCCTAATAGAATAGCTTATTCATGGAAGAGCTAGAAGTTGAACCCAAGAGGTGCCATTCTAGGGTCTTTGATCTTACATAGAATATTATGTACTCCTACACAATGAATACCTTGAATTACTATTTAGGTATCAAATATTCTAAAGGTCATAATGAGCACCTTAAACCCAGCTGTTGCTCTGCTTAGACTGTGGAACCTAATGGTATGACCTGTGTGGTAACTTGTAAAAACCTGTAAGACGCCATAGAATTTTAGTAGTTTTATGTTGACAGTGATATCCTTAGGATCAAGCTCCTCAATTCTGGTGACTAAACCATAAAAGCCTGTAAAATCAGAACTTTCTGTTTATTTGAGTGCTTATGAAATAGCAAGTCTTACAGAAGACAACACAGTTAGAATGGAGACATGGAGATTCTAAAAGGTTTTGGAAGGGGAGAGAGTCTCCTCCTTTCACATCTAGCTCTTTTCCAGGTTCTGCTCATTCTAGGCCTAAAGACCTCTCAAACCAAAGCACTTCTTGCTCCAGTGGTGTCGCTAGCCTGTGTCTGGCCATGGCCATCTCTCACTGCTGCTGTTGCTGCATCTTCTAACAAGACACACTCCCTCCTTTCTTGTTTCTTTCCAATTCTTCACACTGTGGCCAACTTGGTCTTCTAAAGTAGTACTTTCTTGGCGATAAAGCATCAATGGCCCCACAGTGACTGAGGCTGAAGGCCCAGCTGCTCAGCATGGCTCTCGGGGCACCCAGTGCCTTTCTCCAGTGCCCCTTAGCTCTCACACTTGTGCCAGCACAAGGGAACCACTGTACTGGCCCCAGAATGCTCCTTTCCCCTTCTGCATTCTCCTTCAGGCCATTTGCTTTGTCTAGAGCAGAAGTCCCAACCTTTTTGGCACTGGGGACCAGTTTTCTGGAAAAATTTTTCCATGGATGGGGGAGGGATGATTTCAGGATGAGTCAGGCACATTACATTTACTATGCACTTTATTTCTACTATTATTACATCAGCTCCACGTCCAATTATTAAGCATTAGATCCTGGAGGTTGGGGACCCCCAGTCTAGAACAACCCCTCCTAACTTTGTTCTTAAGACAAGACCCTCCACCACACAAGCTCCTTTTCCTCCTTCATTTCTTGACCCACATTCTGCTCAAGCAAATTGGGATCCCTCCGCTCTCCTCAACCTCGTGTGTTTATCATACTGTCATGAGAACATCTTTTCTAACTGCAGAACAAGACCTGTCTTCATCACTTCTGCATCTTTAGGACATACTGTTTCCTGGCATGCAGGATGATCTCAATAAATACCTGCTGAAGGAATGAAATATTTCTGCTGTCTATTTTATTTATATACAATGCATCATTTTTTCCCTTAACATGTGTTACTTGCATTACCCTTAGGGGAGTGTTACTATTATTACCTTTGTGACATGATGAAACTAGCAAAATAGGGTGGAAAAAGAATTGTTATTGAATAACTGAACCAAATAGAAAGGAAATGTGTGTGTATGGTGTGTATCTGTGTGTCTGTTAGAGGGAGATCTGGTTAAGAAAGGGGGAAAAAACTGTAAAGAGACCTGAAGTTCCATTTGGTAACCAAAAGATGGCATCATGAACTTGGGATGGCTTGGTTGTTGCTTGATATGGTAATGTGGTTGGGGCTTGTATGGCGGAGGTGGGCCGGGGGGAACTTTGCTTTAATCAGGATTTTGGTAATTCCATATCAAGGAGTGCTTGACCTAAAATATATACGCAAAAGGTGAATTAGGATCTCAGCCTCCAAGGAATCCACACACGTATATGGGCAGACTTCAGCTACCCGGGTAGATGTCATAAAGTTGGGTCTAGTTCTTGAATGACATGAAAAATTTGACTAGGTGAAGAGGAAGGCTTAAGGGATTGTAAGAGGGAGCAGCATTTCTTGCCTTATGTCTATCTCCTGGTCTTTGAAGCCTCTCATTCTTCATGATCTTCTTTCTCCAGTAACCTCATTGTCCTCTCTCCATTTTTCAATTACAGCATTACCCTGTCTTGTGGAATTTTCCCTTGACCTGTCTAGGTTTCTCAATGAACTAAGATCCTTGAAAGAACTGTGTCCTCTTACCTTGGGGATTCCTGTCCATCAGCCCAGGATGTAACAAGTAGCAGGCACTCATCTGAGCCATGGGGGTGGATGAATGGAAAGAACAAAACTAATTGAGATCAGAAATCAATGTTTAGCTTTAAAAGAATTCTGATTTAAAAACTAAGATGAGAAGAGATTATTTTCATGACAGGCATTACCCTAAGGATCTTTTTTTAATACATATGTAAAATTCCTAAATACTTAACTAACTCTGTGGAGTAGCATTCTTTCAGACAGATTAAAGTTTGAGAGCTGTAGCATAAAAGTTTAGCCATTACCCTTTAGGGATGTTTTTGTAAAAAAATTTCTGCTGTCTATTTTATTTATATACAATGCATCATTTTTTCCCTTAACATGTGTTACTTGCATTACCCTTAGGGGAGTGTTACTATTATTACCTTTGTGACATGATGAAACTAGCAAAATAGGGTGGAAAAAGAATTGTTATTGAATAACTGAACCAAATAGAAAGGAAATGTGTGTGTATGGTGTGTATCTGTGTGTCTGTTAGAGGGAGATCTGGTTAAGAAAGGGGGAAAAAACTGTAAAGAGACCTGAAGTTCCATTTGGTAACCAAAAGATGGCATCATGAACTTGGGATGGCTTGGTTGTTGCTTGATATGGTAATGTGGTTGGGGCTTGTATGGCGGAGGTGGGCCGGGGGGAACTTTGCTTTAATCAGGATTTTGGTAATTCCATATCAAGGAGTGCTTGACCTAAAATATATACGCAAAAGGTGAATTAGGATCTCAGCCTCCAAGGAATCCACACACGTATATGGGCAGACTTCAGCTACCCGGGTAGATGTCATAAAGTTGGGTCTAGTTCTTGAATGACATGAAAAATTTGACTAGGTGAAGAGGAAGGCTTAAGGGATTGTAAGAGGGAGCAGCATTTCTTGCCTTATGTCTATCTCCTGGTCTTTGAAGCCTCTCATTCTTCATGATCTTCTTTCTCCAGTAACCTCATTGTCCTCTCTCCATTTTTCAATTACAGCATTACCCTGTCTTGTGGAATTTTCCCTTGACCTGTCTAGGTTTCTCAATGAACTAAGATCCTTGAAAGAACTGTGTCCTCTTACCTTGGGGATTCCTGTCCATCAGCCCAGGATGTAACAAGTAGCAGGCACTCATCTGAGCCATGGGGGTGGATGAATGGAAAGAACAAAACTAATTGAGATCAGAAATCAATGTTTAGCTTTAAAAGAATTCTGATTTAAAAACTAAGATGAGAAGAGATTATTTTCATGACAGGCATTACCCTAAGGATCTTTTTTTAATACATATGTAAAATTCCTAAATACTTAACTAACTCTGTGGAGTAGCATTCTTTCAGACAGATTAAAGTTTGAGAGCTGTAGCATAAAAAAGCCACCTTCATTTCCAAAGCTTCCTTTTGCTCCATAATGAGTCACAAAAATGGGAATTATGAAGTTCCTATCTTTTTTCTAAATTTTATTTATTTATTATTATTTTTGGCTGCACTGGGTTTTCATTGCTGCTCTAGGGCTTTCCCCAATTGTGACACAGGGCTTCTCATTGTGGTGGCTTCTTTTGTTACGGAGCACAGTGTCTTGGGTGTGTGAGCTCAGTAGTTGTGCACAGGTTTAGCTGCATGTGGGATCTTCCCGGAGCAGGGATGGAACTGTGACCTATGCATTGGCAAGTGGATTCTCAACCACTGGAACACCAGAGGAGCCCCCCAGATTCCTAAATTTTTAAAAATAACCACTGTATTCTCCCTGGTCCACCCAATTGAGCAGACCTCTGCCAGGAGGAAAGAGCTCTCCTAGATAACAAACATGAAGCTACCTTGACAGTTTCACACATGACTCAGTAACATGAGCCTTGTGGTTCTGTGGGGCAGGCAATATCAGACCCTAGAAAAGCTGCAGCCTCCACTGGCCACCCAGGGGCTGCTGTGGTCAGCACCCACAGAGGGGGAGGCAAAGACTGAGTTTGGGAATAGTACAGAGAGTACTAGGAAATGCATGACCAGTGCGTCATTATTCTAATGAAATTGCCTCCAAATATCTCAGTGCCTTTTGGCTTCTGTCAGTGGAATTGGACTGATCTGACTTTGAATAAATACTTCTAAGTTCGTTCTTAAAGGTTACCCTCCACTGTATCTGCTGTCATATTTTCTGGTGCTAGAAGTGAGGCTGGTCTTATCTTGTCCTTGGTGAGCCTTACAGACTTCCGTAGGTCTCACTAAGCTAGAAATTTCCCAAGCCCAGGATGTAACAAGTAGCAGGCACTCATCTGAGCCATGGGGGTGGATGAATGGAAAGAACAAAACTAATTGAGATCAGAAATCAATGTTTAGCTTTAAAAGAATTCTGATTTAAAAACTAAGATGAGAAGAGATTATTTTCATGACAGGCATTACCCTAAGGATCTTTTTAATACATATGTAAAATTCCTAAATACTTAACTAACTCTGTGGAGTAGCATTCTTTCAGACAGATTAAAGTTTGAGAGCTGTAGCATAAAAAAGCCACCTTCATTTCCAAAGCTTCCTTTTGCTCCATAATGAGTCACAAAAATGGGAATTATGAAGTTCCTATCTTTTTTCTAAATTTTATTTATTTATTATTATTTTTGGCTGCACTGGGTTTTCATTGCTGCTCTAGGGCTTTCCCCAATTGTGACACAGGGCTTCTCATTGTGGTGGCTTCTTTTGTTACGGAGCACAGTGTCTTGGGTGTGTGAGCTCAGTAGTTGTGCACAGGTTTAGCTGCATGTGGGATCTTCCCGGAGCAGGGATGGAACTGTGACCTATGCATTGGCAAGTGGATTCTCAACCACTGGAACACCAGAGGAGCCCCCCAGATTCCTAAATTTTTAAAAATAACCACTGTATTCTCCCTGGTCCACCCAATTGAGCAGACCTCTGCCAGGAGGAAAGAGCTCTCCTAGATAACAAACATGAAGCTACCTTGACAGTTTCACACATGACTCAGTAACATGAGCCTTGTGGTTCTGTGGGGCAGGCAATATCAGACCCTAGAAAAGCTGCAGCCTCCACTGGCCACCCAGGGGCTGCTGTGGTCAGCACCCACAGAGGGGGAGGCAAAGACTGAGTTTGGGAATAGTACAGAGAGTACTAGGAAATGCATGACCAGTGCGTCATTATTCTAATGAAATTGCCTCCAAATATCTCAGTGCCTTTTGGCTTCTGTCAGTGGAATTGGACTGATCTGACTTTGAATAAATACTTCTAAGTTCGTTCTTAAAGGTTACCCTCCACTGTATCTGCTGTCATATTTTCTGGTGCTAGAAGTGAGGCTGGTCTTATCTTGTCCTTGGTGAGCCTTACAGACTTCCGTAGGTCTTCCATTTAGGCCCTGGGGAGCGTCCTCACCCTCAATGTTGCGTACTAAGGACTATGGGGGTTGGGGCACATGGTATAGAGTTTAAAAGGATTTTGCTGGCTGGGTACCAGTTCTCTTTTTCTCAACGCATGAGACAATCTTATTTCATAGCTAAGAAGGCTCTGCTCCTGACAGTTCAGCTTCCTCGGTTTCCTTGTCTGTAAAATGGGGCTGTGTTAGTGTGTTAGTTACTCAGATGTGTCTGACTCTTTGCAGCCCATGGATTGTAGCCTGCCAGGCTCCTCTGTCCATGGAATTCTCCAGGCAAGAATACTGGAGTGGATTTCAATTCCCTTCTCCAGTGGATCTTCCCAACCCAGGGGTTGAACCGAGGTTTCCTGCATTGGATTCTTTACCATCTGAGCAACCAGGGAAGCCCTGGTAAATGAGACTCATACTAGCCACTGTTTCCCCCTTCTGTGTTAGAGTATTCCCAGGGGGCTTTGGTGGTAGAGAACTCACCTGTCAATACAAGAGACATAAGGGATACGGGTTCGATCCCTGGGTCAGGAAGATCCACTGGAGCAGAGTATGGCAACCCCCTCCAGTATTCTTGCCTGGAGAATCCAATGGACAGAGCAGCCTGGTGGGCTACAGTCTACTGGGTTGCAAAGAGCCAAACATAACTGAGCCTCTGAGCATGCACCCACCTCCTTCTGTGCTCCAGTCTTCTCCCTATTTTGACACATGTTAGGAGTCATGTTGCCAGCTATTTTATGGTCCTGACTTGAGGTAGCTCCTGGGGTTGTAAATTATTATTAAGCTGCTGCTACAGCCGAGCTCTGAATAACACCCTCCTCCCCCCAACCTTGAGACGGAACCAGACACCAGATGCCAGCCACAAAGACTTGACTCCCAAACTGGAAGGAGAATTCCCACCATGGAGGCACCTTCCTGGGAGTATCGTGCGGGATTGGAACTACTCGTGGAAAAAGCTATGAAACAGCAGATGAAACAGGCTTCCCTGCAGGTGCCCATTTATGTTGTCCCTACAAGGGCACTGCATGCACTTTTCCATGACTGAAGGGAAATCAATTCCATTTTTCTTGACTCATGCTATATTCACAGAGTGAATAAATTTATGCAGCCATTATGTACTTGTGATACATACAAATTTTTAACATAAGGAAATTCTAAGACTTAAATATATAGACAGAATTATAGAAATATAAAAAACAATAATAAGAAAGTCATCGTGGACCATGAAGGTTAAAGTGGGGAAGAAATGTGACCCCTCCCCAGAGGCTCTGGACCTCCTAGAGGTCAGACACAGGGACCTTGTTCTGAAGCCAAACTGATATTGGTATCTCCTGCTTAAAGTACACATGATTTATGTGTTTCTGTAGTTTTACTTTTTCTAAAATGATTTTGCAAAGATCATTTTAGAAAAAAATGATCTTTTTATAATCCAAAAAAAAACACCCTCAAACACTATTCCTTTAAAAATAGGAATTAATGAGACAGTCAAATTTACTGAAGCATTTTCCTGTATATAATTTCACTTTTCTTCTAACCAGCCTACGAAGCCAGAAAGGCAGATGGTTTCATTTTGAAGACAGAGGTAGGGGAGGGAAGTGAAGGAACTTACTCAAAATTGTGCAGAAAATCAGTGGCTAATGTCAGGACTCCCAGTCTTGTTCTGGTCTGTCTTTTCATCCTGGACTGTTTCTCTTCGTAGTATTTCCACCCCCATTTCTTTTCTCTAAATTCATTCAACAAACATGTGAAGCACAGCTTTTCAGGCAATGTGATGACCACTTGGAGGGTCCCGGGGATGCAGATGACAATTCCTGTCCCAGGACTTTGCTCCCTGGTGAGAGGAGTGTGAGGGATTGACCAAAGAAACGTCCCGATAATATAAGCAGCTGTCTGAGTACAAAGCGCCGTGAGTATTCAGGGGACAGAGTGACTAATCCCCCGGCAGGGGTGGGGAATGATCAGAAAAAGGTGCAGAGAGGAGTTGACATTTAAATTGCAACTTGCTGTCTGGCACACATGTTAAGAACCCAGGCTCGCAAGTTTGGCCGCTCTTCAAAGAACTCCAGCCTTCCGCATCACAGACTTGTGGACTTAGACAAATTAGGTATCCATGCCAAACTTCAATTATTCTTCTGGGAAAGAGGAGTAATCATTTAGATACCTTATGGTCATTTTTTGAGACATATATAAGAAAACGGAGGCAAAACATTTAAAAGTAGTGCCTTATAACTTCCAGACATCAGAGCCTTTATTATCCTGATTAGTAGTTACAGAGCTACTATTCATTCATTCCCCACAAATGAAAATTATTTCCCATGGGTAAATAGGTGATGGAACAGTGTCCCAGGAAGAGGGAACAGCATGTGCTAAGTCATTAGTATGTCATATCCTCTGACGTCTTAGAAGGTAGCAAGGAGATGAGTACAGGGAAAGGCAGAATGGTAGGAAGTTAGGCTCGACCTACTAGATTGAAGTTGGATTGGGAGGAACCTTGTTGCTATGGGAGAAGTTTTATGCTCTGGATGGTGGTGAGGTGCAGTTAAAGATAGAAAAGCTGGGAATGGCATGGCTAAATATGCCTCTAAGAGAGATTCCCAGGCAGCTGGTAGGAGCCTAATCCAAGGGCACTGGAAAACTGTAAGGAAAGCAGACTTTGAAGACTGGTGTGTTAGCCCATATGGAACAGACAAAGGCTCAGTAATGTTGAAGTCTTTAATTTATTTTTCTTTTTTATTTTTAAAGATTGTTTTTGACGTGAGCCACTCTTAAAGTCTTTGTTGAATTTGTTATAATATCATTTCTGTTTTCTGTTTTGATTTTTTGGCCACAAGGCATGTAGAATCTTAGCTGTTTGACCAGGGATCAAACTCACAGCTGCCCCTGCATTGGAAGGTGAAGTCTTAGCTGCTGGATCGCCAGGGAAGTTAAACAAAGATTTCTTGACCTTAAGATTTTACAAGGAAAGAAAAGCGATTCATGTTCTCATGATGTTACAGAGTGGGTAAAGTGGGCAAAAACTAGAAATAGCTAGAATTCAAGGCCGGTACTCATCACAAAAGAATAAAAAGGATAGCATTCGGAGGGTCAAAAGGAAGAGAGGCATGACCTCCGGGTGGGCAAATCAGAAAAGGACACGTACTTATTGTCAAAATCCTCCCTGCCGCTCGCTAGGCCGGGCATAATAAACTCTCTAAAGAAAGAGTAGTTTTCTTGCCTCACAAAGAGAAGGGAATCTATAACTGTTTATTGGAAAAAAGCAATTATGAGCTGAGGTTCATGTGAGAAGTTTCCTTGGAGCTGGTGTTGTGTACAGTGGAGAAGGAGGGATCTATTCCAAGAATTTCAACCAGGTCATTGATGTGAGTTTGCAAATGCTGATGCTTTGCATAGCTTTGATCTTGCTCTCTTTGATCTCTAATTACAGCAAGCATATTGTTTTTACCTTGAAACAAACAAGCAAACAGAAAACAACCAGAATGACTGACTTCTCTCTTACATCGCCCATATAGGAGCTCTGTGGGATTAGGTTCAGTGGGGCTTGATGTGCCCAGTGGGGTGGGGAGAGCTATGTGAACACTCCTGGTTTCGGCAGTTAAAATGACTCAGCCCATTTGGCTCAGGAGGAAGAAGGCTTTTCTAATGGCATGGCTAAATATGCCTCTAAGAGAGATTCCCAGGCAGCTGGTAGGAGCCTAATCCAAGGGCACTGGAAAACTGTAAGGAAAGCAGACTTTGAAGACTGGTGTGTTAGCCCATATGGAACAGACAAAGGCTCAGTAATGTTGAAGTCTTTAATTTATTTTTCTTTTTTATTTTTAAAGATTGTTTTTGACGTGAGCCACTCTTAAAGTCTTTGTTGAATTTGTTATAATATCATTTCTGTTTTCTGTTTTGATTTTTTGGCCACAAGGCATGTAGAATCTTAGCTGTTTGACCAGGGATCAAACTCACAGCTGCCCCTGCATTGGAAGGTGAAGTCTTAGCTGCTGGATCGCCAGGGAAGTTAAACAAAGATTTCTTGACCTTAAGATTTTACAAGGAAAGAAAAGCGATTCATGTTCTCATGATGTTACAGAGTGGGTAAAGTGGGCAAAAACTAGAAATAGCTAGAATTCAAGGCCGGTACTCATCACAAAAGAATAAAAAGGATAGCATTCGGAGGGTCAAAAGGAAGAGAGGCATGACCTCCGGGTGGGCAAATCAGAAAAGGACACGTACTTATTGTCAAAATCCCTCCCTGCCGCTCGCTAGGCCGGGCATAATAAACTCTCTAAAGAAAGAGTAGTTTTCTTGCCTCACAAAGAGAAGGGAATCTATAACTGTTTATTGGAAAAAAGCAATTATGAGCTGAGGTTCATGTGAGAAGTTTCCTTGGAGCTGGTGTTGTGTACAGTGGAGAAGGAGGGATCTATTCCAAGAATTTCAACCAGGTCATTGATGTGAGTTTGCAAATGCTGATGCTTTGCATAGCTTTGATCTTGCTCTCTTTGATCTCTAATTACAGCAAGCATATTGTTTTTACCTTGAAACAAACAAGCAAACAGAAAACAACCAGAATGACTGACTTCTCTCTTACATCGCCCATATAGGAGCTCTGTGGGATTAGGTTCAGTGGGGCTTGATGTGCCCAGTGGGGTGGGGAGAGCTATGTGAACACTCCTGGTTTCGGCAGTTAAAATGACTCAGCCCATTTGGCTCAGGAGGAAGAAGGCTTTTCTATCAGCATAACCAGGGTATCACAAAATTGCATCTGCTGCCTGGGAAACCAAGTCTGAGCACGGATGTAAGGTCACGGTGTTTTGGCTGAAGATTTAAGAAATATATATTGAGGTTTTGCCAGGAGAAAAAAAATGTGAGTTTCACTGGAGTGAAATTCAATATACCATAGTTATGGATTCTGAGAGTTCATGAAAGCCGTTCATGATAATAAAGCTTTTATTTGCTCTGGAGCAAATAATCCTTTGGTGTGTTGCTTATTGTCTTTTCATTTTAGTTGTGGTTTAAGCCAAGACAAAATGCTGTGTCCCAAATGCTGCTTTAGTTAGGCAGACCCTGTCTCCTTTAAATTACATTTTGTCTGAAATGGACTAGGTCACATGTAATAAATTCTGGCATTTTAATGGAAACATTACAGCAAAAATAGTTAACAATCTGCTTTAATTTCGAAACTAATTTTCTCTTTTGTACGGTAAGGCAGTATCTTGGTAAAATGTGCAAAATGCATTGGGATTTAATTATGATGGCAATTTGTTCTGAAACAAGGTTAAGCTGGGCTGTTCATATTCAAGATAAACGCAGTAAGAGGGAATGGTAGTGAGTTGGTGTTCCTGGGTCTTGAATGCCATGCAGGCTACAGTGGAATTAGAAGCCCTGGCCACATTAGTTCCTGAAGGCCTCCACCAGTGGAAGGCTGGATGCTCCTTGAGTGCACAGATAGAGCCTGTAGATGTGTGTGGCAAAGGTGGGAGCAAGGGGGCAACGAGTGGGGGATGCTTAGTCGTGCCCGACTCTTTGCAAGCTCATGGACTGTAGCCCACCAGGCTTCTTTGTTTATGGAATTTTCCAGGTAAGAATACTGGAGTGGGTTGCAAGTTCCTACTCTAGGGGATCTTCCCAACCCAGGGATTGAACCCATGTCTCTTGAGTTTCCTGCATTGGCAGGTGAGTTCTTTGCCACTGCACCACCAGGGGAGCCAAGAGCCTATACACCAACAAGGGGAAAAACTAGGAATCGTTTCTTCCTACTTCTCCATGGAATTGAATTCATTCTTTAATTTACCCACATAGCATGTACTTGAATCCCATTGTGCTAAGTGCTGGATATACAAAGGTGAGCAAAACTAAGCAGAATTCTTACCTTAAGAAGATGATAGGCAAACGAGTGAGAAATGCATCATTCAGCATAACATATGTATACCAGGTCAGCAGTGCCAGAAAAATATTGAGTTCACTGGAGTGAAATTCAATATACCATAGTTATGGATTCTGAGAGTTCATGAAAGCCGTTCATGATAATAAAGCTTTTATTTGCTCTGGAGCAAATAATCCTTTGGTGTGTTGCTTATTGTCTTTTCATTTTAGTTGTGGTTTAAGCCAAGACAAAATGCTGTGTCCCAAATGCTGCTTTAGTTAGGCAGACCCTGTCTCCTTTAAATTACATTTTGTCTGAAATGGACTAGGTCACATGTAATAAATTCTGGCATTTTAATGGAAACATTACAGCAAAAATAGTTAACAATCTGCTTTAATTTCGAAACTAATTTTCTCTTTTGTACGGTAAGGCAGTATCTTGGTAAAATGTGCAAAATGCATTGGGATTTAATTATGATGGCAATTTGTTCTGAAACAAGGTTAAGCTGGGCTGTTCATATTCAAGATAAACGCAGTAAGAGGGAATGGTAGTGAGTTGGTGTTCCTGGGTCTTGAATGCCATGCAGGCTACAGTGGAATTAGAAGCCCTGGCCACATTAGTTCCTGAAGGCCTCCACCAGTGGAAGGCTGGATGCTCCTTGAGTGCACAGATAGAGCCTGTAGATGTGTGTGGCAAAGGTGGGAGCAAGGGGGCAACGAGTGGGGGATGCTTAGTCGTGCCCGACTCTTTGCAAGCTCATGGACTGTAGCCCACCAGGCTTCTTTGTTTATGGAATTTTCCAGGTAAGAATACTGGAGTGGGTTGCAAGTTCCTACTCTAGGGGATCTTCCCAACCCAGGGATTGAACCCATGTCTCTTGAGTTTCCTGCATTGGCAGGTGAGTTCTTTGCCACTGCACCACCAGGGGAGCCAAGAGCCTATACACCAACAAGGGGAAAAACTAGGAATCGTTTCTTCCTACTTCTCCATGGAATTGAATTCATTCTTTAATTTACCCACATAGCATGTACTTGAATCCCATTGTGCTAAGTGCTGGATATACAAAGGTGAGCAAAACTAAGCAGAATTCTTACCTTAAGAAGATGATAGGCAAACGAGTGAGAAATGCATCATTCAGCATAACATATGTATACCAGGTCAGCTGTGCCCAGGATTTGATGGAGGGGTCCGTGGTGCCAGGTGAGTGTATGAGAGGGATATTTGGTGCCATCTGGGGCAGTGGTGGTGGTGGTCTTGGAAAACCTTACCTGAGAAACCCCAACAGAGCTAAAGACTCAGCCAAGGTGGGGGCACAGTTGAAATTATTATAGACAGAAGGAAAAGTGTGCACATACCCTTAGCGAGGGTGAGCGTGGTGGCTTTGAGGAACCCAAGGTGACTCTGTGTGACTATAGACAGTGAAAGGGCCTGTGATGAAAACTTCCACAGGGGAGCTGTGGGCCCTTCTGAGTCACAGCCACAGACCTAGTCTTACTTCCTACATTTATCAGGAAGCCAGATTGCGGCAGCCACAGTGTGACATGGATCAGATGCAAATTCAGCAATGATTGCTTTTGTGGCTCTGTGGTGAAAGGGGGCTGGCATACCAGGGGCAGACCATGTGGGATGCTTCTGTGGGGGCTGGCTGAGAGACAAAGGGGGTTTGCAGCAGATGCTGGTAGTGGAGAGACCCTCTTACCTCAGGACCTGGGTGAGCCTTGCAGTGAGAAAACCAGACTCCAGGTTGTTCTTTACAGGCTGAGGATCCTGGAAAAGCAGGAAGAAATCGCATATATGGGAAACATGAGGAGTAGAGGTGATAAGAGGTGAGCAGTAGGAATTCAGGCTGTAAACTTGTAGAAGGAGAATGGGAACGAAATTGGCTTGAAGATACCCTGAAGGGGTTATGAGCGAGAAGCCAGTCAAATATGGTTTGCACCAAATGCAAACAATGTTGACTGTGGATCTGTCTTTCAGTTCTTTTTATTGCAAGCTATGCTTGATGGGCATAATGATCACAAAACATCTATGTTTCCTGGAATTTAAAAAGACAAATACGTTCTTAGCATATAGCAGGTTGTCTTGAGCTGCTTAAAACGAGAACCTTTTCAAGTGAAGACTGTATTGAGGCCTCTGTTTAGCTAAGAAAGAAACTACCCAGAGGTCAGAATGGGTCTCCAGTCTAGTACCCAAGGCTCCTGGCACTGTGCTGCTCCCAGGCGTATGGTAGACACACACAGGGCACCCGCCCACCACCTGGCTCCCAGCACTGGCTTCCTGCGTGACGGCCTCCTGTTCTTGGACGCGTCATCTAGCCTTCCTTAGTTGCCTCGCGCTGCACATGGCAGGGACCCAGCTCTTGCAGTGTCTTCCACCTCTGGGGGATTTGAGTCCACGCAGCAAGAATCCTTCAACCCCCAGAGTGTATGAGGTATGCTTGTGGGTTCTTCTGGCTCACCAAGGATTTGTGACTTCACATTCATTGTCATGGTTCCTGGTCTTAATGAGGCCAGAAGAGTTCATTCCTTGTTGACTGTTTGCCCTAAGAAAACCGTAAGCTATTTTTGAAAATCCGTTGTAGTCCCATAAAGGCATCTTCCCTCTTCTCCCCTGATTTATTTCAATCAACAAAGCAAGGACACATTTATTAAGCATGTGTGGTGGGCCTTCCATGATGCTCAAGGTCTTCTCCCACTTAATTGTCAGATATCCTTGTCAGGCACTCGTGATGTTTGGCATTCCTTCTTGGCAAGAGAAGGAATCAGCATCTCACCCAGGTTAACTTTCCCAAGGTCATCCCACACAGAGAGGGTAGCGGAACCCTACCAAACCTGAGACTTCTGATTCTATGTCCAGGTTCCCCACCTCCCACCCCACCCCCACCAAACTGGTAAACAGGCTGGTTTTAGATGGGTTGTGGATAATACTGGGAGAAAAAATGAAATCACCTGATGGGAATGTTGTTTCGTTTCGTTTTCAGTTCTCTCTCAAACATCCAGATTAGTCAAGTAGAAAATGCATTTGGTATTAAACTGGCGTGAGCATATGTTGAATATTTGCTAATCTCCCTTTTTAACAAAGAGAGCCAGTCTCAGGCTCAGCACCAGCAATACTCAACAGTCTCCAGCAATGATTTTTAAAAAACTATTTTGACTTCATCTTTTTTTCTTTAATTATTTGTTTATGGTTATGTGCAGTCTTTCTCTAGTTGCAAAAAATGGGGCCTACTGTCTAGTTGTAGTGCTCAGGCTTCTCAATACAGTGGCTTCTTTTGTTGAGGAGCACAGGCTGTAGAGCAGGGGCTCAGTTACTGTGGCTTAGTTGCCTGCAGAATGTGAGAATATTCCCAAACCAGAGATCAAACTCATGTCCTTAGCATTGACATGTGGAAATCATATAGAAGCGAAGGGAATGAAAACTATTCCTGCCCTTGGGCTCCCCTGGTGTTTTAGTGGTAAAGAATCTGCCTGCTGATGCAAGAGGTGCAGGTTCTATCCCTGGGTCAGGAAGTTCCCCTGGAGAAAGAAATGGCAACCAACTCCAGGATTCTTGCCTGGGAAATCCCATGGACAGAGGAGCCTTGTGAGCTTCATCTCATGGGATCACACAAGAGTTGGACATTTCTAAAAGACCTAACATTATGACCTGCCATTAGGACCATTGAGACATCCTTAAGCTTAAATTTTATAACCCAAATCAACCCAAATAGTAATGGAGTCTTAAAACCTAGGAAAAATATGTAAGTTTATTGAAAAAGATAATATCCCATTTAAAACAGTTTAGAAATTTACAAAACCTTACATTAGTATATAGTCTTTAAGAAGGTGCTCTATAGATGAGCTGGTATTAAGTTCCAAGTATAATAATGAGTACACGTTTTCTTAACTACAGAGAAAGCGGCTACATAAACTCCTGCAACTTAAGATGATGTGTCAGTCTTTTTCCTTTCAATTATGTAAAAGTAACCTTTGCTAAATTAATATCTCTTTGTAAAACCAGGTAACTCAAGTACAGCATTTCTGTAGGAAATCATGGTAGACGTTGCATAATATTTTACAAAGAAGCAATTTTCACATGAATAGGTGAGTATAGAGTTTTGGTATACATATACTATTTTTTTTAACACAGAGATGATCATTTTTGTTTAGCAGGAAGATGTCAACTGAATTGTTTCCCCTGTAACGATTTTAAATGTTCAATTTTCAGATGAGACTGCCTGTCCAGTTTCAGGTTGGTGGCCGGAGCAATGTTATGTTGTGCTTTGGTATAGAATCAGTACAGCCTTGCTTGATTTTCTCTCTAGAAAGGTCAACTTTTTCTGATCACAATATCATCTAACTCAGTGGAGAGTTTGTGTGAGGCTCCAACTCAACATACCTATATGACAGCATAGTTGGATTGGCCATTTTGTGTGAGTTATCCCAGACAGCTCTTGCCTAACTTTGGCAAGTGATCTTGATCAGCTCTGAGTGACTCTGCTTATCTGATGCTGGAATGTGCACAGACCTTGTAAAACGAGTAGGGATTTCTATGTCCACTTGAAAATGTAGAAACTGGCCCTGAAAACACACACAATTTGCTAAAGCTTGTTGGAATAAACCATTCGGTTTCCTGGGTCTCTTAATTCTGGGAACAGGATTATTTCCATTCTATTGTGCTGCCCAAGAACATAAATTAATTTGAAAATTAGCGTAAGCAAAGCAAATTAAGATGGAAGCTCTAGTATAAGATAAAATTATATAAGAGATCCCCAGTGATTTAGCTTTATTGGATTATTCTCTGTACTGTTCTTTTCCATTGTTGGGGCCAACTGCAAGTCGATTGTGTGGATACAGAAAGATCCGTGGCTTTTAGCCAGTGGTAGCATATCTTACTGAAATGTGGATTCTTAAGTATGACACGTGTATTTGTCTTAATTTTAACTTCACGTTATGTATTCCAGTCTCATTTTGTGGGTTTAAACATTACACTAGAAACAGAACAAGAACATCTTGAATGACATTCCCAGACTTAAATAGTGCAAGCCGAGATTCCTTGCCAAGTTTCCCTCTCACTCTCACTGAAATAGCTTTGTGCACTGCAGCGCAGTGACAGAGAAGGTGAAACTGTTGGAGTGGTTTGCTCAATTAGCCTCAATTTGCAGTGGAGAACATACATCCCACATTCACACAGGATGCTTCACTCTGCAACGACTCTAATGCAGACACTCAATCTTTAGCAAAGGGGATGATGAAATGCCTTCTTCCCTGAAAGCTCACTGAGTTTACCATCTCTTTTCTGAGCAGCCTCAAGCCAACCACAGGCTGATAGAGAGTTTAACGAGAAGAAATAGGAGCCTTGCCAACCCACCCCTTATCCCTAAGAGTGTGCAACAATTACTTAAGTATATTACTTTAGTAGTTTGTTCAGTCATGCAAATATGACTGGACCCACATGTATAGGGCTCTCACCGAAAGAATGAGGCAGACTTTAAAAGAACTCAGACTTTGGGAAGGAAAGGCCTTTAATACTAAGATGGAGAGAAATATATCCTCATCCCCAGTCCTGCTGCTTCTTAAATCAGGTGACCATGGCCTGGTCACCAGGAAGGGAAATTGTGTGGATTAATGTAATGTGAACATATCTACAAGGCTGCTGCAAGGTGGATAGGCAAGTACCAGCGGTTTGTTTTATCTTGGTCTTATTTACGTTTCTGCTAAGACGAAATGGACAGACAGACTGCTGGATCTCATGATCTTAAATGTGGCAGGTGAATTAACTGTGGAATCTTAAAGTTTAAGCCCGAACCAGACCCATCCATTTGCCAGGCAGTCTCAGGCTCCCGGCTGAGAAGCAGAGTAATTTAAGCTGGGCCCTAGAGAAGCTACAACTGCAGGAGAGTCATAGCCTAAGTCCTTCTACCCTGTGTGTCCTTACTCTGCTACAGACTCTAAGATCCACACAGCATGAGACAACAAACCCTAGTTTTGGGGATCAAGGGGTGAATCAAAAACCAACCTATCAGGTGTCCTTATACTGTTATGCCCTGCCCACTTCTGTTGTACTTATATGTGCCAATATCTTAGAAAACTGCCAGTTTCAGTATCTGTTTTTTTTTCCGATATATTTGCTTATAACCCTCCTCTGTCTCACTGCTATGCCCAACATTTTTGTTTCTTTCCTTTGGGATGATGAACCCAGGAGAGCAGGAAGTGCTGCACCTCACTGAGGTGTAGGTAGGGGTTTTGCCTTTGGTAGGAATCTACACTCGAAAACCAGAATGTGTGACAGGAAACTAGGCAAGTGGTCCCTGAGGTCCATGAAATCCTCAGCAAGCAGGGCACGCACTCAGGTGGGACTGTGTTCAGGTGTCCAACAGCAGCTAAACCAGCCCCAAGTCATTCTGGTTTTGCTGGCCGAATGGCTGATAGCCTGGGGCTTTTGTTTGGAAGTAGAGAAAGCCTGAGGGCAGTGGTTCCCCACCTTGGGGAGGGCGAAAAGAATGGTCCCCATAGGCTCAGATCCACCAGAAGCACTTCTTCTTCACCTTCTTGGTTTTTCGCCTTAAGTCCTGTTTTTCAGGAGCTGGAGGCTCTGCTGGGGACTTTGGTGGGGGCGAAGCCTCCTCAACTGGCTCCACTTCCTCCAGACTCTGAAGAACTTCATGGAACCTGCCTTCTTGTTGCCGGAAATCATATTCTACACTGAAAAAATATAGAAAGGAAGGAAGGAAAGTAAATTCAAATCGGCTCACACTGCTTGAACGTCACCAAGTGTCCAACAGACATAGAAGAGCCTGGGCTTTGGGAACAAGTCCAGATGACTGGGTACCTGCTGGCTGTGTGACCTCGGAGAAATTGTGCTACTCCTTTGAACCTCCAGTCTCTCATTGGTTGAATGAACACCTGTAATGCCTTCTTGGGGATGTTACTAAGTTTAAATGAAGCATGTAACATAGCAGCCTAACAGTGGATGTGCAGTCAAAATGTCTCTAATCTCTCTCTCACGTTTATGCAGTGCTCCTAATTGTTCATTATTTTTACATCCATTTTATGCATGAACACTGCCTCATTATAAAATATTTAAGTAATATAGAGGAACATGTGATAAAACTAGCAACTCAGTTTTCTTATCCATAAAATGGACATAGTAATGGGGCCTATTGCATAGGCTTTTTTGGAATTAGTATGTCTGTGGTGAGAGACAGGGAAGCCTGGCATGCTGCAGTCCATGGGGTCGCAAAGAGTTGAACACGAATTGGCAACTGAACAACAACCAGTGTATGTTAATTAAGTGAGAGACTGTAAAAGAAGAACTCAGAGCCGTGGCTGACATATAGTAAGTCTGGTGACAAGGTGCTGTTTGGGGGCTTTGTGAATCATGTGTGGCAATCATGGCGTGCCTTTTCAGCAGCAGTTACTTTGATCCTGGCTCTCTGGGAGGTGATGTGGGCACAGCATCTCAGCTTAGTGTCTGTTTCATGACAGCCCCTTCTCAGCCTCCCTTGCCAGAGAGGAGACTTTGAGCAGTAATGCCACGTCACAAACCAACACAGGGCTTTTCCTCTTTCATGTGAAACATTCCCTTTCCCTCCTTGCTAAATAAGAAGACATCATTTTTGTGACTCTGCCTTTCCCCCCGAAGCTGGCTCCTCATCTTTGGGCCTTCTGAGAGTTCTAGTGTGAAACCAGGTAACAAACACAGCTACAAGCTTAAGAGCCTTCTAACAAGCATTCTGGTGCTGGCATCTCTTCTGTAGGTAAAACTCTCAGACAATTCAAGGCAGAGGCAGCACATACATAGTCTGCAGGAGTCAGTTTTTGTGGCCCAGCTCTCCAGGGTCTGAGAAGGCTGAGCCAGACTTATAAGACAGCCTGACCATCCCTGACATCTATGGGCCTGATTCCCAAGTCCTCAAAAGTCAGGGAGAGCCTGAGCCACCACCCGAGCCAGAGTTTTGACTCTCCACCCTCCGACTCTCTCAGCCCCTGAAGGCCCTGGTCCCCAGTGGTGTCATGTTTACCTCTCAGACCTGTGTACAGATGAGACAGTGGAGGCTGTACACTAATGATTCCAAAACACGCAAATGAAGTAACACAAAGAAATGGAGACTGTGAGGTGCCCAATAAAGGAGAGTATTTAAATATGTCTGTATTATGGAGTACTGTGAAGTAAGCATAAGTGTACATCTCTCTAAGACTCATCATTACGTAGAGAAGCAAAGCAAAGAACAAGAAATAATATATTAGTACTATTTACTGGGGTTCAGTTGGTAAAGAACTGCAGGATATATAAGAGATGTGGGTTTGATCTCTGGATCAGGAAGATCCCCTGGAGAAGGAAATAGCAACCTACTCCAGTATTCTTGCCTGGGAAATTCCATGGATAGAGGATCCTGGTGGGCTACGGTTCATGGGGTCATAAAGAGTCGTTCGGATATGACTGAGTGACTAAACCAGCACTGCAGTAATATCTACTAACAAATATCTCCTTATGTGTGCCCTCTGCTTATTCTAGGAATTTCCTCAGCTTCCATCCATCCATCCATTCACCCATAAAACTATTCATTAGCCAGCCATGTAACCACCCATTCATTCATCCAAACATCCATTCATCCATACAGCCATCTGTCCACTCACCTAGTCATCCATCCAATCATCCATCCATCCATTCATTCATCCATCTACCCGTGTATTCAGCCAGCCAGCCTGTTCTAGGCCGGACACTGTGATCAGTTACAGGGACACATCAGTTAGATAGTCAGATGTGGATACTGCTTTTGTGGATCTTCCCAGTACGTGAGACAGATGATTAAATCAACAATTACTTCAACATGTGCCTTGTAGGTAAATCAGCTACCCTTATTTTCCAGCTCTTCATACATATGCCTCTACCAAATTACATGAAAATACACAGAAACCAGCCTCCTTCTCTTTATGTGTGACATTTCTCTGACTTCTTAATTCAAACAACAAAAATAAGTACTCTGACTGTTCCAAAACTCAAAACAATGTCCTAATACCAATAATGCTCTGGGTGAGTTCAGATGTGTACAGAACTGGCAGGCCTAGAGACAAAATGCCAGGTCTCTCTCAGCTGACAAGGTAAAGCGCAGTCCACTGGAGAGCATAGAGCAAGGGCACTTGAGTGAACTACTCCAGGGTTTGAACTGAGGCTGTACCACTTACTGTCTGGGGGACCTTTGGCAAGTTGCTTTTCTTTCCAAGACCCAATTGAAAACAGAGGCTACCTCACCTGGTGGTTGTACAGAGGGGAGACAATAAAAGGGAAGTGTCCTCATGTAGGATGTGGTGTCTTCCCACTCCACTGAGTCTTAGGGAGTGAATGCCTCACCTCCTCCCTCATTGCTCTGGCCCTTAGCTAATTGCATGCCTTGCCAGAACTGTTGCTCTTCACCCCTCTCCCATCCATGTTCATTCGGGGAAGAATACACTCTTTATATTTATGTGAAAACACCACAGGGTTCCATTCTAATCACTGGGACTTAGGGAGCTCCCCACCACCCTCTTGTGACTGCCCCCACTGGTCTTAACAATTTAAAGGGGATGGAAAGTGGCTTTCTTTTCAAGGCCAGGCAAATGACAGAGTATAGAGAAGCGTGTGTGCCTTGGAAAGAAATTGATTAATGTTTTTTAGGCCAAAGCAATTTATTAACATAAAGGAAAATTGTCACTTTTCTTCTTATCCATCCTTTTGACAAAGTACTGTTTAGTTTGGCAGGGAGGAGAAGGAGTATATTTTGTTTTGATAGCAGCTGCCTTATAAATGGCCAGGGGCAGTGCCCTCTCTCATCTGTCTTTCATTTTGAGGCTGGGTAGAAAAGAGGAGAGGTCTCTAAACCTCCTACTTAGCTAACCCACACCATATGCAGAACCTCTTGAAAGAGGAAATAGGATGCTTGCTGGAGAAAATTCAAGCAAACTCTTGGCAGAGGGTGGCTTGCAGATTCTGTGGAATGACTGCCTGCCTTGGGTTTGATATCAAGATAGAACACCAGTAACTTTTCCAACCTTCCCTCCCCTTCTCCCTGCACTCCCCTACTGTTACCAGCTTCTCCATACACAAGAAAGGCTGCGTGCTTGGTTTGTAGAGAACTCTGGGTCATAGTGGTGATGGTAGTGGTACAGATGGTGTTCAAGAAATTGTCACGATACAGGATTCAGGCCCCAGAGCCACTGAGATGGTTTGGAGCTTTCAGAGTCTGTAAGGATGGTCCTCTGAGGATACTTGGAATGCCTGGCCCCTGTTCCAGGGTGCCCGGTTCACTGTCTGGGGCATCTTAGAGCCCTTCTCAGACAAGATGTCTGCACACAGTGTTACTTTGCAGTTAGAAAGTGAGATGTGTGTAAACCAAAAATGCAAGCGAGCTTGCAGGTTTCCCTCTTGAGGGCACCTCACTAATCTAGCTGACAGATCAATGCTTCGGCCATCATGCTAGGTGAAAAGCAGGAGAATGTTTTTCTAGGTAATTGGAAATAGCAAGAGGCCTAAGTCATGGCTTGTCTGGAAGAAGAAACAGAAGCAAAGAGAAGATAAATGTATAAATGCGTAAAGCAAGCAAGAGTCAAATACTGGACACAGCATTTTGGCTGGGCAAATGGAAGTTGGGTAAGACAAGGAGATGAAAGTTTAGGTAAAAACAAACAATAGAAACCTATTACTTTTATAAAGCACTTTCAAATTGCAAACATACTGGATCTGCAGTTTCATTTTATCTTCATGATAGCTTAGGAATCTAGGAATGTTGTTATCCCCGAGTAACTGACAAGTTAGTTGGCGAAGGGAGTGACACCATGAGTTATGATCAGAACCTCAGCTTGCTTTCCTGACCCCTAGTCCTCTCTTAAAATGGATCAGATGTTTTAGGCCATGTCCTAGCTGTTACCAGGGTGTACTCTAAGAAGAAAATGATACAGCTAGAGAGTACCTGAGTTGTGTTAGGTGAGGGTATGTGGTAATTTAAATGAAGAAGACAGAGAAAAAGAAGAAGAGAAGAGCTGTCATTCATGGTACAAACATGGTATACCAGACACCATACTACAAATTTGGTAATTTTCATGTCTCCAGTGATTCTCATAGATCCATGAGATAGACTTTGCCTTAATTTTACAAATGAGGAAACTGAGGCAAGAGGAGGTTTAATATTCTTCCAAGGACATTGCTAGTAAGTGACAGAGTGGGGATCTGAGCCTAGACTATCTGGCTCCAACGCTTGTACACTAAGAGCACAGCACTGAAAGAACAGTGGTGTTCAACCTGCGTTAGATCCTGGCCACCAAATGAGAGTGAGCTGGGAGGCAACCCCAGCCCAGTGCACCTAAATGACCTCACATCCCCTGTGGAACAGGACTCAGGGGTGAGCTGGGGAGGCAATTTAGCCCTTGACAAGATGTCTGCACACAGTGTTACTTTGCAGTTAGAAAGTGAGATGTGTGTAAACCAAAAATGCAAGCGAGCTTGCAGGTTTCCCTCTTGAGGGCACCTCACTAATCTAGCTGACAGATCAATGCTTCGGCCATCATGCTAGGTGAAAAGCAGGAGAATGTTTTTCTAGGTAATTGGAAATAGCAAGAGGCCTAAGTCATGGCTTGTCTGGAAGAAGAAACAGAAGCAAAGAGAAGATAAATGTATAAATGCGTAAAGCAAGCAAGAGTCAAATACTGGACACAGCATTTTGGCTGGGCAAATGGAAGTTGGGTAAGACAAGGAGATGAAAGTTTAGGTAAAAACAAACAATAGAAACCTATTACTTTTATAAAGCACTTTCAAATTGCAAACATACTGGATCTGCAGTTTCATTTTATCTTCATGATAGCTTAGGAATCTAGGAATGTTGTTATCCCCGAGTAACTGACAAGTTAGTTGGCGAAGGGAGTGACACCATGAGTTATGATCAGAACCTCAGCTTGCTTTCCTGACCCCTAGTCCTCTCTTAAAATGGATCAGATGTTTTAGGCCATGTCCTAGCTGTTACCAGGGTGTACTCTAAGAAGAAAATGATACAGCTAGAGAGTACCTGAGTTGTGTTAGGTGAGGGTATGTGGTAATTTAAATGAAGAAGACAGAGAAAAAGAAGAAGAGAAGAGCTGTCATTCATGGTACAAACATGGTATACCAGACACCATACTACAAATTTGGTAATTTTCATGTCTCCAGTGATTCTCATAGATCCATGAGATAGACTTTGCCTTAATTTTACAAATGAGGAAACTGAGGCAAGAGGAGGTTTAATATTCTTCCAAGGACATTGCTAGTAAGTGACAGAGTGGGGATCTGAGCCTAGACTATCTGGCTCCAACGCTTGTACACTAAGAGCACAGCACTGAAAGAACAGTGGTGTTCAACCTGCGTTAGATCCTGGCCACCAAATGAGAGTGAGCTGGGGAGGCAACCCCAGCCCAGTGCACCTAAATGACCTCACATCCCCCTGTGGAACAGGACTCAGTGTGGGCTGGGCCACTTGGAGGACCCCTCATAACCTAACTGACAAGCCCACTCTGCTATAGTACTTCTCGATTGCAAGGACATTCTGACAGGGAGGCCGTGTACTCAGAGAACATAGGCACCCCCATAGGAGGCAGCCCACTCGCCATCGTACCTGGGCTACCCGGTGTTGGGTCTGATTATAGGTATCTGAGGTCTGCAGTGACCCTTTGCTCATCCTTCTCAGCAGGTGGGTCTTGCTCTTTTATCGAGAGACATGGTGACAAGCCATAAACCATGCCCTCCGAGCATGTTGACTGAGAAACTAATGATCGGTGGCATCTCCCTGAAGACAAAACCACTTGCAAGGCTCTGTCTACCTCTTCATCTCTGTTGGAGTTTCTGTGGCCCCTCTCACCACAGAACCCAGGTGCATCACAGACTTATTGACCTGCAACAGCTTTCTTTTTAACAGAATTAGCTATAGGGATCAATGGATTCTCGCGTGGTTGAGTTCCTGTCTACTTGGATAAATCACACCACTCTCTAAAGTGTCTGTGGGGATGGATCACAGGCCAGGAAAGTGGGAATCTTAGTTAGTTTTGTTCCCCCAGCCTGGAGGGAATATAATATTGTTCCTAAAACTTCTTCCTAATGACCAATGTGCTCATTATTTGTAGGATATAATTTTAAGCTTCACAACTTGCAGCCATTTCAAGCTGGCAAGTGCACCCTTCTCTTTGGGCATCAGTCTGCTGACAAGTCCCCAGAGAATCATTCTCTTGGAACATAAATAAGGCCAAAAAGGTCCCAAGTCTTACAAATTTGAATTTTCATGTCTCCAGTGATTCTCATAGATCCATGAGATAGACTTTGCCTTAATTTTACAAATGAGGAAACTGAGGCAAGAGGAGGTTTAATATTCTTCCAAGGACATTGCTAGTAAGTGACAGAGTGGGGATCTGAGCCTAGACTATCTGGCTCCAACGCTTGTACACTAAGAGCACAGCACTGAAAGAACAGTGGTGTTCAACCTGCGTTAGATCCTGGCCACCAAATGAGAGTGAGCTGGGGAGGCAACCCCAGCCCAGTGCACCTAAATGACCTCACATCCCCCTGTGGAACAGGACTCAGTGTGGGCTGGGCCACTTGGAGGACCCCTCATAACCTAACTGACAAGCCCACTCTGCTATAGTACTTCTCGATTGCAAGGACATTCTGACAGGGAGGCCGTGTACTCAGAGAACATAGGCACCCCCATAGGAGGCAGCCCACTCGCCATCGTACCTGGGCTACCCGGTGTTGGGTCTGATTATAGGTATCTGAGGTCTGCAGTGACCCTTTGCTCATCCTTCTCAGCAGGTGGGTCTTGCTCTTTTATCGAGAGACATGGTGACAAGCCATAAACCATGCCCTCCGAGCATGTTGACTGAGAAACTAATGATCGGTGGCATCTCCCTGAAGACAAAACCACTTGCAAGGCTCTGTCTACCTCTTCATCTCTGTTGGAGTTTCTGTGGCCCCTCTCACCACAGAACCCAGGTGCATCACAGACTTATTGACCTGCAACAGCTTTCTTTTTAACAGAATTAGCTATAGGGATCAATGGATTCTGCGAGCGTGGTTGAGTTCCTGTCTACTTGGATAAATCACACCACTCTCTAAAGTGTCTCTGGGGATGGATCACAGGCCAGGAAAGTGGGAATCTTAGTTAGTTTTGTTCCCCCAGCCTGGAGGGAATATAATATTGTTCCTAAAACTTCCTCCTAATGACCAATGTGCTCATTATTTGTAGGATATAATTTTAAGCTTCACAACTTGCAGCCATTTCAAGCTGGCAAGTGCACCCCTTCTCTTTGGGCATCAGTCTGCTGACAAGTCCCCAGAGAATCACAGGTTCACTTCTTGGAACATAAATAAGCAGGGTCCCATTGAAGAAATCTCCTTGCTGATCACCATCTGTGGAAGAGGTCTGCACTCAGGGTGCTGTGGCTCTGTGTTGAGTATGTCTTCACATTAAGTCCTCAGAAAGAGAAGGCCATCTCAGAGAACTATAGCACTGATGGTGCATGGTCAGAAGGGAAGAAGGGAAGGGATAGGAACGCCTCCTAAAAGAAGTACTGGTTTAAGCCCTAGCTCTGTTGCATCCTGGGCAAGTCACAAGTCTCAGTTTCCTCATCCATAAAATGGGAGTAATAACTTTACTCATATTTTAGGGTTCTTGGGAGTCTGAAAAGTGATTATACTTTTCACTGTTTACAGTGTTACACAGTTTAGTAATAATGCCTGGCACAGTGCTTGGCTCAACAAATAGTAATGATCGTAGCATTAACTTGACAGAGAAATAAAGATTGAGTCATTCTGAGGTCAGCTGTGGCCCACATGCCAGTAATCATCCATTTGTTAGTCTGTGAAATTCTCAGCTTGCTTGATTTTATATTTATGGCATGTTTCAGCCTGTTTAGCTTTTAACGCATTAAAATAGGTTTCATTTTTATTGCAGACAAATTGCTGATGCTGTAAATCCTACTTCTTTCCCCTTCCACTCGAGGGAAAAGAAGAAAGGGGTAAACATACTGAGAGAAATACGGGCTATGGGCAAATGTCCTGGGGACCAAGGGCATGGCTCAAAAAGTTTCCACACGTGCCCCAAATTCCTACTTCTTTTTTTCCCTTACTCGAGGGAAAGAAGAAAGGGAATTAGCTATAGGGATCAATGGATTCTGGCGTGGTTGAGTTCCTGTCTACTTGGATAAATCACACCACTCTCTAAAGTGTCTCTGGGGATGGATCACAGGCCAGGAAAGTGGGAATCTTAGTTAGTTTTGTTCCCCCAGCCTGGAGGGAATATAATATTGTTCCTAAAACTTCCTCCTAATGACCAATGTGCTCATTATTTGTAGGATATAATTTTAAGCTTCACAACTTGCAGCCATTTCAAGCTGGCAAGTGCACCCCTTCTCTTTGGGCATCAGTCTGCTGACAAGTCCCCAGAGAATCACAGGTTCACTTCTTGGAACATAAATAAGCAGGGTCCCATTGAAGAAATCTCCTTGCTGATCACCATCTGTGGAAGAGGTCTGCACTCAGGGTGCTGTGGCTCTGTGTTGAGTATGTCTTCACATTAAGTCCTCAGAAAGAGAAGGCCATCTCAGAGAACTATAGCACAAGTAGTCACTGATGGTGCATGGTCAGAAGGGAAGAAGGGAAGGGATAGGAACGCCTCCTAAAAGAAGTACTGGTTTAAGCCCTAGCTCTGTTGCATCCTGGGCAAGTCACAAGTCTCAGTTTCCTCATCCATAAAATGGGAGTAATAACTTTACTCATATTTTAGGGTTCTTGGGAGTCTGAAAAGTGATTATACTTTTCACTGTTTACAGTGTTACACAGTTTAGTAATAATGCCTGGCACAGTGCTTGGCTCAACAAATAGTAATGATCGTAGCATTAACTTGACAGAGAAATAAAGATTGAGTCATTCTGAGGTCAGCTGTGGCCCACATGCCAGTAATCATCCATTTGTTAGTCTGTGAAATTCTCAGCTTGCTTGATTTTATATTTATGGCATGTTTCAGCCTGTTTAGCTTTTAACGCATTAAAATAGGTTTCATTTTTATTGCAGACAAATTGCTGATGCTGTAAATCCTACTTCTTTCCCCTTCCACTCGAGGGAAAAGAAGAAAGGGGTAAACATACTGAGAGAAATACGGGCTATGGGCAAATGTCCTGGGGACCAAGCCGTCATGGCTCAAAAAAGTTTCCACACGTGCCCCAAACTTTACGCCCATTTTCAAAAGAGACAGCTTGAGCTGTGTTTGGTGGCAGTTGTTTGGAGGGTGTTGGAAAGTGTTGCCATTAGCATTCACATTCCTGCATTTGAAATGAACACTGCTCAGTCCATCCTGAAATGACATGACAACGGCAAAGGCATCTGCAATCACTAGAGAGAACAGACATGCTGTGGGCTTGGTAATTACTTTCCACCATAGACTTCATTGCTGGCCAGAGAGAGGACTGTGGCTGGAAGACAGGGCTCTCACAGTTCACCTGGCTCCATGCTAGGAGACCATCTTAAGCAGACAAAAGGAAAATACTAAATAATTTACGTGGAAAGTTGGTTACTGAATTCACAGGCCTGGGTATATTGCATTTCTAGTGAAATGCCTTTTTCTCCTGTCAGCTAATAGCTTTAAGCGGCAGGCAAGGCCAAGGCCCAGTAGCCAAATGACTTAACCATAGAAAGAAACTGAAGAAGGTTCTCAGCACCTCTGACTACATCGCCCCAGGTGACTCGGATAGCTCTCCAGAGCCTCTCTCCGTGGTTGGATGAGGGCTTGGCTGGCCTTTCCCCTACAGGGCACGCGGCTGTATGGCTTCACTCTGTGTTCCAGAGAGACTTCTCAGGAAAAGCTCTGAATATCGAAACAGTGAAGGGCCGATGCCGAGAACCTGGACGCTGGTCACTGGGGACAAAGGAGATGCTGGCAGCCAATCTCCTTTTGCATCTCCTTAACTTCTGTCTAGCTAGGAGGATTGTAACAGTGGAGGAATCAATAATGATTTAAAAAGAAAAGAAAAGGGAAAAAAAAAAACAACCTAGGGTCCGTGGAGTTTGAGGAAATGAGAGGAAGTTGGTGGAATGTTCTGGCATCAGCTTCATGCACCTGCCCTGGTTCAGGAACCTGCAGTGACCACCCCCTCGCTGAAGTAGGGTGGGTGGTGCTGGACAGCGCTTTGCGCGCCCACCCCGGCAGGTGTTTGTAATTGCTCCTCCAGGACACACCGGAGGGCAGTTCCTAGCATTCGGGCTCCCAGCCTTGAAAGCAGAGTTGGGCTCTAATTGGTCTGAGCCTTAATTGGAGGAGGAATGTCAGCAGGGATTACCATTCTGTTCCTGATCTCAGATGAGGTCCCAGGAGCTGGGAGATGTGGGAGGAAGGAGAAACTACAAATGAATCCCCTAAGTAAGGCAGGATGCAAGCCTGGCCCCAACGTGGGATGGCTGAAGCTCATTTTCTCTTCTCATTGAAATAGGAGGCATCAAAAGACAGGCTTACTCTAGCAGTAAGCCCCCCTCCCTGCCCTGCCCCTTTTCCTCTACCCTCACCTTTGCTCTTTAGTCAAGTCTGTATGTGAACACCGAACCCTGTAACCGAAGCCAAGCAGAAAGGCGACGCGTCCTTCTAATGATGCATTTAAAACAGAAGCTAGTTTATGGGCTGGTTTATTAGCAACAGCTTTCTATGTCACAAAAGTTTCTAGTAAATTGGCTGCCACCTCCTCCTTTCATGACTCTGACTATACCAAGTTGAATGTTTCTCGAACTTCACCGGGATCAGACTTTCCCAGGAGGCTGGCTGTGACTGCAGATTCCCAGCTTCCACCCTCAGCCTCTGAGCCAGCAGGTTTGGGGCTTGAAGGCCAGCAACCAGTATTCACAGATACCCAGGAGACTCTGAGGCAGATGGCCTGAGATCACCCGTTGAGAACACTAGTAAGTCCTGCGTCTTAAATACAAACCCTTGCTATGCCCTTGGCTGAGGAGAACGCAGCCATGCAACATTCCACTGAGTCCTGATACCCCTCCAGCAGGCCTGGTCTCTGAAGGCAGCATGCTGTAGAATCTTAGCAATAGGCAGAGAGGACTAAGCTCCAATCTTGTCATTGCCATTTATTAGTTTCAGAATAATTGTGCAAGTGCCCTTCTCTCTCAGTCTCAATTGTCTAATCTGAATAGTGTGCGACTCCCTGAACCTCAGTTACCTCACTTGTAAAATGGGAGTATATTTATCTGTCTCACCTGGTTGTGGGGATTCACTATAAAAACAAAGTCATGTGTGACTAATTGTGACTCTGTGGACGATAGCCCCCTAGGCTCCTCTGTCCATGGGATTCTTCAGGCAAGAATACTTGCATGGGTTGCCATCCCCTCCTCCAGGGGATCTTCCTGACCCAGAGATTGAACCTGTGCCTCAGTTCTCCTGCATTTTTCAGGTGGGTTCTTTACCACTACGTCACCTGGGAACTCCCATAGGTGGTAGCTCTCTTCTTATTTATTTCCCCTAATTTTCATCCTTATAACTTCCTGTCTTCCTTAGCTGTCACATTTGTAAAATCATCAAAGTCAAATAACCCAAATTCCCTTTTAAGCTTTTCTCTCATTGAAATAGGAGGCATCAAAAGACAGGCTTACTCTAGCAGTAAGCCCCCTCCTGCCCTGCCCTTTTCCTCTACCCTCACCTTTGCTCTTTAGTCAAGTCTGTATGTGAACACCGAACCCTGTAACCGAAGCCAAGCAGAAAGGCGACGCGTCCTTCTAATGATGCATTTAAAACAGAAGCTAGTTTATGGGCTGGTTTATTAGCAACAGCTTTCTATGTCACAAAAGTTTCTAGTAAATTGGCTGCCACCTCCTCCTTTCATGACTCTGACTATACCAAGTTGAATGTTTCTCGAACTTCACCGGGATCAGACTTTCCCAGGAGGCTGGCTGTGACTGCAGATTCCCAGCTTCCACCCTCAGCCTCTGAGCCAGCAGGTTTGGGGCTTGAAGGCCAGCAACCAGTATTCACAGATACCCAGGAGACTCTGAGGCAGATGGCCTGAGATCACCCGTTGAGAACACTAGTAAGTCCTGCGTCTTAAATACAAACCCTTGCTATGCCCTTGGCTGAGGAGAACGCAGCCATGCAACATTCCACTGAGTCCTGATACCCCTCCAGCAGGCCTGGTCTCTGAAGGCAGCATGCTGTAGAATCTTAGCAATAGGCAGAGAGGACTAAGCTCCAATCTTGTCATTGCCATTTATTAGTTTCAGAATAATTGTGCAAGTGCCCTTCTCTCTCAGTCTCAATTGTCTAATCTGAATAGTGTGCGACTCCCTGAACCTCAGTTACCTCACTTGTAAAATGGGAGTATATTTATCTGTCTCACCTGGTTGTGGGGATTCACTATAAAAACAAAGTCATGTGTGACTAATTGTGACTCTGTGGACGATAGCCCCCTAGGCTCCTCTGTCCATGGGATTCTTCAGGCAAGAATACTTGCATGGGTTGCCATCCCCTCCTCCAGGGGATCTTCCTGACCCAGAGATTGAACCTGTGCCTCAGTTCTCCTGCATTTTTCAGGTGGGTTCTTTACCACTACCGTCACCTGGGAACTCCCATAGGTGGTAGCTCTCTTCTTATTTATTTCCCCTAATTTTCATCCTTATAACTTCCTGTCTTCCCTTAGCTGTCACATTTGTAAAAATCATCAAAGTCAAATAACCCAAATTCCAATTAAATGTGAGTGGCTTATGAATTATGAGGGTTTAATTCAGGTACATTAGTTTCCTATTGCTGCTAAAATGAATTACCACAAATTTAGTGGGTTTAAAACACACAAATTTTACTCTTAAAGAGGCAGAGGTCAGAAGTCCTCCAGAACTGTAAGTCAAGCTGTCAGAAGAACTGTGTTCCTTCTGGTGGCTCCAGGAGAGAACGTGTCTTTTGCGTTTTCCAGCCTGTAGAGGCTGCCCCCCTTCTTTAGCTTATGACCCCATCACTTCGCCCCTGCTTCTGTTGTCACATCTCCTTCTCTGACTCTGCCTCTCCTGCCTTCATCTTTCCCTTGTAAGGATCCATGTGATTACATTAGGCTCTCCTGGACAATCCAGGCTGCTCACCCTGTCCCAAGATCCTTAACTTACTCACACTTGAACTGTCCCTTTTACCAGATGAGGTAACATTTTCACAGGGTCCAGGAATTGGAATGTGGACCTCTCATGTGGACATTATTCTGCCTACTACACTGGGTTTTGATATTTTACCAAGAGAACCTACAGATCTAATGCCTTATTTCCCTTTTCCAAAGAGATCATTGGTGCAGTTCAGACACTGTAGAAGGGAGATGGTTTAGCCTGGAGGGAGTTTTCAGTTATCCACAAATCAAACTTGGGCTTTCCCAGCACAGTCAGTATGGAAGTACTGGGCAAGAATGTTGGAAGTCCATGACGAAAGAGGATCTCAATGCCCTGTGAAATTGATCCAGCTCTCTGAGTCATCCCAGGAAGACTCGATTAGGTTCCATCTTGTAGTGTTCCAGGTATTGGAAAACTGGCAATCCATGTACTGCATTTGGTCATTGCTTGATTCCGTTCCAAAAGGTCTACTGAGGACCTGTTGCCCAGAAGCCTTCCTTCCTTAATAAGAGCTTTTGATCAATTAAGAGCTTCCATTTCCTCACCCAAGGGCATGGCACACAAGGTGTCACACTGACTTGACTTTGGGGCCTTCTAAACAGCTCTCTCTAACTCCCCGCTGCTTCTGATCCCCCTTATCGCCCCTGTCAGCATAGCTGTTCCCTTCTCTGAGAGTCTGCTGATCACCAACTCTCTATTAGACACCAGCCCATGACTTTGAGGTACTGGTTTTCTGCTGAAGCAAAGAAACTCATAAACACTCTGTTGCAATGTCATACGAGAAATGGTATAGCAGAGGAATGTGCGTGCCAAGGGGCTCCTCCTTCTTGGGAAGGAGTGAAAGACGATTCAGAGGAACTGGCTTTTAAGCTGCAAGACTAGAAGATTTCCAGATGAAGCAGGGCAGAAAAGGCATTCCAGGAAATGAAGAAACTTATGCATGATAGAACACGCAAGTATTTGAAGCCAACTGAGGAGTTCACTGTGGCTGGGGAAAAATAGGAGCCCCAGCAGGCAAGACAGTTAGTGTCACATTCAAAGAGCCTTGAAAAATTAGCTAAAGGAAGCAACAGGAGGTGAGACAAAATGGTTTAAGCAGGGGAGTGACATGATCAGATTCTACTTTTCAGGTAATTTAGCAACCCATGTGGAGAATTACTTTGGACAGAGCAAAAGGGACCTATGATTAAAAGGCCAGTTAGCATTTAAGTGATGAGGGTCTTTAGGGGCCAGAGACAGAGGGAATGAAGCTGAGGGACTGGGTATGGCCGGCAGAATCAGTAGCCAGCCTGCTGTTTGCTGTAAAGGAGAAGGGTGAGGCAGGGGAGCCGTAGTTTCTTTATAGAATCATGGTTAGCAGTGTTGAACCAAATAAGAACTAAAGGGAGAGAAGTTTGTGGAGGATAATACAGAATGTGTTTTAGTATATGCTGAACTTGAGAATTTGAGGTATATTTGAGATATCAAGATGGAAACATCTGTAGATTATATATATATAACCAATATATATACATGTATAATACATATATGTGTACGTATGTATGTATGTATATATATATATATATATATATATATATATATATAGGAGAGAGAACTCATAAAAAGAGAGAAGTGGTGTCACCAAAATTAAAATCCATGATTGCTGTTGAAGACATGAACAGAGGCTGAGGGTGAGAAGAGGACCCAGCCTGTCCAGGTGGACCCTGAGCGAAAGAGAGCTCCTCTGTCATCTCATCCTCTCGAGCATCTTTCAGATCTTCCGTGGCCAGCCTCTCCCTTCACCCATTCAAAATGGTTGAGTTTGTTGCTTGCTCTTTATTTCCATTTCGTATAAAACACAGCTGGATGAGAGAATTTTTTTTTTTTTTCTGAGAAAGATTTCCGATTCTTTCCCCCTTAAAACATTTGAGGCATTTTACAACTTAAACCAGGCAGACTTTTTCCTGGCAGCTACATCCATAAAATAAATGCATGATCAGTGTAGTCAAAGACCTCCAAAGAGGCTTGGAGACTATTTTTAGAGTTGAATGTGGAGATGAAGCACAGGGAGATATGGCTGGAGGAGCAGAGACCGGGGGAGGGAAGGAGGAGGGATGTGGTTTGCCTCATGACCTTGAGAAGAGGAGAAGGAGCTGATTCCTTAGGGCACCGTTTTCCCCAAGTGCAGTCGCTCAGTCATCACCTGCAAGGTTTTTGTGAAACTCCTCACACCACCTGCACAATTATGTACTTAATTTTTTCTCTTTAAAACAATTCACTTTCTGTACTTAAAAGCATTTATATAAAACAGGCAATATACCTTTTGAAAATGGAGTCCAGCATAGCAGTGAATATATAGCAGGATTCGTTTTGAAAGTTAAAAGCTTCCATAAAGAATTAGAAATGATTACATTCTGGCTAGGTACTGTTGCTTGCCTATGGCTATGAATTTGAAACATACTCACTGTTGGCAAAGAAGTGTGATAAGTAAGCATTAGAAAGGTTTGAAGACATTCTAGCATGGAACTCAGATTTTTCCCTCTAGGTGAATCAGAAGAATTGAAATCAATTTGAAAAGAGAACAACCTTCTCACTGAGTAATTCTATGCTATTTAATCTTGGGTACCACAAGAGGCATTCAGAAGCCCTCTCAGTGACCTTTTCTAGGAGTAACGCTACAGAGAGGTAAGGAGAGCGTCTGGGGACTAAACAGCCTGGAATGAGCTTGAGTCGTCGAGCTGGCTCCCACTGGCTTCCCTTGGAGCCCACAGCAGTCAAAACTCCAAAGAATTCATTCTTTCTGGTGTATGGAAGGCTCTGAGAATCATACATGGCATCCTTGGGCATCAATTTGGGTTCCATTCTCCTGGGTGAGGTAGGATCTATCAGAGTGAGCCATGGTAAGCAGAAAGCCAATGAGGCTTTGAGGAGTGGGTGGGCAGAAGGCTTCTCTTGGAGCAGAGAGAGTGAGTCAGATAGAACCCATGACCCCACACGTCTTGATAGAAGTTCAGTGGCATAGGCATCGCCCTCGACTGATGGGACCACTCAGAAAACCTCGTGGATTGCTGACTTAGCAGTAGCATCTCCAGGGAGAAGACCCGGCAGGCAATCCACTGTGCACCCATGTGCTTTATGGACAGTGATGTGCACTGGGCCCATCCGTCATCACGGAGAACGACTGCCGCTTAGCAGGGCCTGGGGATGAGTATTTCACATCACTTATTTATTAGTTTGCAAGATCTGACTTTCCAGGACGTGACACAGAGTTTGAAGTCATTTGAAATGTTAAAGAAGAAAAAAAAAATGACAACTCTCATCTTCTCTCTGCTACTATGATGGGGGTGTTGTTCTGATCACTTTGCTTTCATCAGACTAATTGCCTGTTCTTCACAATGGCTTAGATATCATGATACAGATACTGTCTGGGCGAACAGCCTGGCTTTGAATGGTAATGAGGGATAGACACGTGCAGAGGCTGTTCTTCTTGGAAAACTGGAAAGGGGTGTGTAGATGAAGGTTTGCCAGTCCATTCAGCAGTGAATTTAGAATGCTTGCTTGGGACATTTGAAGTAAGTACTAGAAAAAGTAAATATTCTCAGTCTGATTGGAAGGTTACAGTTTAGCCAAATACTACTGCTTTTGATTCAACCCGGAACATCAGAATGTCAGAACTGAAAGGAACCTCCATCTAATTAAACGCCTTCATTTTTCAGATAAGGAAACTCAGAGGTCAGACATAATTTACTCAAGAGGAGGGCATGAAACTCATAGTAGATTGGAAAGGGACCATTTGTCCCTCTCACTTACAGATGCTAAATAAAAAGTCATCTTAAGGTAATAGAAAATATATCATCTGACTGGTAGGAAAAAGACTTTTCAGAATTTAAATGGAAGTTATTCAAAAACAGTTATTTTTGTTTACGAGGAAAAGTTTTGTCCTCCCTATGTCTAGACATTTAATGATTTTTGTCCTCCTGGTGACAGGAAATTTGCTTAAGACAGGGGATATAGTAAAAGGAAGGAATATAAAGGTAAGCAATTGATGAGACTCTGTAATTATCCTTTCCAAACCCAAGCCTTTTCCAGAGCTCCCATTTAAGAGGAGATATTTCACACTGAGGTTAGGGGCATTTTTGGTGAGAATCCTGAAGCTCCTGGTACTTGATGAGAGCACTCTGTGGCCCTGTGACCTTTGGGTGCAAAGCATTGACAGTTGAGCGGGAAATGCCCAAGACCTCACCTCAGGCGTGGGCCCTGCCTTCCAGGTGCCCGTCCCTTGCTAGGATGAAATCCCAGGGTTCTACTGGAGAGAATGAGACATTAAAAAGAGAGAAAAAAACACAGGCAGCCCAGTTGGATTAGTTTGCTCAGACCCTAGCTGCCTTTCTCATCAAGAGAGAAAAGCAATAGAGAAAATCACACCTTGCACTTTGTCAAAAAAAAAAAAAAATCAGATGCCATCAACTGAAATGACAGCTTTTGACCACTTTTCCACTCTGCCACTGGACACAGACCACCGGCTAAATGGGCCTTGATCTTTCCAGTAATCACAGCAATGAGCACTTAGATTTGTACAGAAATTTACTGTTACAAAAGGAGTTCACATATATTTTTTCATTTGTTCTTTATGGCAACTCTTAAGAGGACAAATTGTTCCCATTCTACAGATAAGGAAACTGACCCCCAGACATGTTAGCAGATGTAGACTTGGGGATTTTGACTCCAAGTTTAGGTCTCCTACCACTGTATGATGTTTCCCTTCTATTACTTATAAAAATTCACTCTATTACAGCAGCCTTACCCCCTGCTGGAAATAAACAACGTACTTAGAACTGAATACACTGTGCTTAGCACAGTTCTTGACATACTGCAATTGCTTGGCATGTGATGGCTACTGTGGAGGAATAGGGTGTGTGGTACAATAACCAGGAGCATAGATAGGCCTTGTAAGGTAATAGAAAATATATCATCTGACTGGTAGGAAAAGACTTTTAAATTAAAACAAAAACAGTTATTTTTGTTTACGAGGAAAAGTTTTGTCCTCCCTATGTCTAGACATTTAATGATTTTTGTCCTCCTGGTGACAGGAAATTTGCTTAAGACAGGGGATATAGTAAAAGGAAGGAATATAAAGGTAAGCAATTGATGAGACTCTGTAATTATCCTTTCCAAACCCAAGCCTTTTCCAGAGCTCCCATTTAAGAGGAGATATTTCACACTGAGGTTAGGGGCATTTTTGGTGAGAATCCTGAAGCTCCTGGTACTTGATGAGAGCACTCTGTGGCCCTGTGACCTTTGGGTGCAAAGCATTGACAGTTGAGCGGGAAATGCCCAAGACCTCACCTCAGGCGTGGGCCCTGCCTTCCAGGTGCCCGTCCCTTGCTAGGATGAAATCCCAGGGTTCTACTGGAGAGAATGAGACATTAAAAAGAGAGAAAAAAACACAGGCAGCCCAGTTGGATTAGTTTGCTCAGACCCTAGCTGCCTTTCTCATCAAGAGAGAAAAGCAATAGAGAAAATCACACCTTGCACTTTGTCAAAAAAAAAAAAAAATCAGATGCCATCAACTGAAATGACAGCTTTTGACCACTTTTCCACTCTGCCACTGGACACAGACCACCGGCTAAATGGGCCTTGATCTTTCCAGTAATCACAGCAATGAGCACTTAGATTTGTACAGAAATTTACTGTTACAAAAGGAGTTCACATATATTTTTTCATTTGTTCTTTATGGCAACTCTTAAGAGGACAAATTGTTCCCATTCTACAGATAAGGAAACTGACCCCCAGACATGTTAGCAGATGTAGACTTGGGGATTTTGACTCCAAGTTTAGGTCTCCTACCACTGTATGATGTTTCCCTTCTATTACTTATAAAAATTCACTCTATTACAGCAGCCTTACCCCCTGCTGGAAATAAACAACGTACTTAGAACTGAATACACTGTGCTTAGCACAGTTCTTGACATACTGCAATTGCTTGGCATGTGATGGCTACTGTGGAGGAATAGGGTGTGTGGTACAATAACCAGGAGCATAGATAGGCCTTGTGATCAGGAGGATCTAGATTTGAGTCGCCAGTCTCTGAATATTTGACTTGAGAGCCCCTTCAGCTCTCTGAAAATGCTTTATGTGAGTGGGGTCAAATGATTTAACTTCCCTGAGGGCATGAACGCCTACTTCACAAGGTATACTGTGAAATGAGATGCAAATGGACGTGCAGAGCTTAGCAAGGTGCCTGTACTTAGTATTCAGTAAGGGGAAGGATGATGATCTTAAGAGGATTTGTTCATAGACCTTCTTGTGAGGAAACAAAAAATGCCTGCTTTGAAACCAGATGTTAACATTTCATAGGTAAACACCTTGTTTTTTAAGTCTTACATATCCAAAGGCCTCTGTCTTTGCCCCTCTCTAGACTTTCTGCATCTAAGCGAGTTTACAAGAGTGTCTTGTGAACCCCACAACTTCTATACTCTATAGAGCAGGTCTCAGCTGTGGCCGGATACCTGTATATGATGCATGCTGTGTTCTGGCAGGTACTGCAGTTGTTGAGATCTTGGCCAGTTCGATAAAAGTTGCGCCTGCAAAACAGCATTTGCTAGATAAATCGATGGGAAGACACCCCCTGGGATGCATGCATTCTACTGACTCATTTTCTGCAGCACAACGTGATTACCAAAGACTGAAGTTGCGTGACCATTACGAATAAAGAAACAAAAAGCCCCTACCAATAGAACCTGACGCTTCTACAGTGCTTTAGAGATGTTGGAACACTTTGACATCTGGGTTTTCTTCATGCTGACAGTAATCCTATGAGGTGAGTCAGTTATTCTTACCCTCCGCATGATAGATGGGGAAACTGAGGGGTTTGCAGTTGAGTAGAGGAAGATGATTAAAACTCCTGATCCCTTTACATCAGTGCATTTCTCCCTATATGCTCACTGTGCTTTTCTCTTAAAAAGCAATGCTGAGTCTGATGTATATCAGCAAAATCTTCTACCCTTTTGTTGGTTAGCTTTGGCCATTTCTTCTCAGTCTTTAGGGAGCATCGTTTCACGGAAAGCATCCCACACCTAAACAAACAACTGCCTTCCTCAGACTGATGCTGAGTCACCCAGGAAAGCACTTTGGAACTTTTTTCTCTTTGAAGAATTATGATCTCATTTCAGTTCCTACTTAGCTGGTTTGTGATAGACTGGTCCAAGCCCTCTAAGTGGTCAGTGGAGAGGATGTTCGACAGGAAGCTGGGTGGCTGCCTCAGGATCTCTGTGATGAACGCACAAATAGCTAAACTGCTGTGCACATACAGTGATACTCTACAGGGACAGGGTGAGGGCAGCACCTGTATGAGCATGCTCCCCATCATTTACAGAGTGGACCCACATCTCAATAAAAAGTAACTTTTGACCCTGTGACTTCATTGCCCCCTTTCTCCAGTCTGTTGACATTTGGAAACAAAAACAGGTGACCATGGAAATCCACCAAAGCCTACAACCCAACGCAACCTGGTGGGAACACAGGGAGATAACTGCTTATATTTTGGGGAGCGACATTCTTAAGCATTTTGGAGACATTTTACTAATGGGAACCAGTGCCCCTCTCTGCCCCATCTTCGCCAGTGACTTTACCCTGTCCCCAACACCCACCCTCCAATCCACCTTACCCTTCTGTGAGAGCTCGAGCCTTCTCCAAGTCTTGAATTACATTCAAAAGGACTTTAATTTTCTCTTGATTTGAGTGCAGAGATTCCTCCACAGATTGCAGCCTGCCCTGGAGGTCACAGAGCTCGCCCTGCACCTGGTGAACTGGATTAATCCCACGAGTCGCCCCCATGGTCTGCTGCTTGGTCTCCCTCTTTGGGAGAGAGGAGAGGAGGTGATCGTTTCCTGGACAGTCTTGAAACTCTGAGATGTCTGACTGGATGGGGTTCTTTGCCATCTGCTCCTGACACACAGGGGCAGACTTGGACTCACTCTTAGTTTTGAGTGACTGCAGATCCTGGGGATTGTTACTTGATGAAGAGCAGTCTGAAGCACCCCCCGGTTGGGCTGGCTGGCTGTGGGAGCCAGGTGAAGGGAAGCTGTGAGTCCGTGGATGAGAAGGAATACACGTTTCCTTTGACCAAGATGACAGTGGGCCAAGGTCTTTGTCATCAGAGTTATCTTTGGGCAAAAGCAATTCGGGTTGAAGTTTCCCTATGCCAGGCATGTGGTTGGCTCCGCTGGTGGTATTTAAGCAGGAGGGGGTTCTTTCTGAATCAGATGGTGGCACTCTTTTCCATCACCCGGACACCTGTCAACCAGAGGGGTATGGAGTTGCTAATCTCAGCAGACCTGTCTGGGCTCAGAGTGGACTTGGTCCAAGTAGGACTGTGCACATACAGTGATACTCTACAGGGACAGGGTGAGGGCAGCACCTGTATGAGCATGCTCCCCATCATTTACAGAGTGGACCCACATCTCAATAAAAAGTAACTTTTGACCCTGTGACTTCATTGCCCCCTTTCTCCAGTCTGTTGACATTTGGAAACAAAAACAGGTGACCATGGAAATCCACCAAAGCCTACAACCCAACGCAACCTGGTGGGAACACAGGGAGATAACTGCTTATATTTTGGGGAGCGACATTCTTAAGCATTTTGGAGACATTTTACTAATGGGAACCAGTGCTCTCTCTCTGCCCCATCTTCGCCAGTGACTTTACCCTGTCCCCAACACCCACCCTCCAATCCACCTTACCCTTCTGTGAGAGCTCGAGCCTTCTCCAAGTCTTGAATTACATTCAAAAGGACTTTAATTTTCTCTTGATTTGAGTGCAGAGATTCCTCCACAGATTGCAGCCTGCCCTGGAGGTCACAGAGCTCGCCCTGCACCTGGTGAACTGGATTAATCCCACGAGTCGCCCCCATGGTCTGCTGCTTGGTCTCCCTCTTTGGGAGAGAGGAGAGGAGGTGATCGTTTCCTGGACAGTCTTGAAACTCTGAGATGTCTGACTGGATGGGGTTCTTTGCCATCTGCTCCTGACACACAGGGGCAGACTTGGACTCACTCTTAGTTTTGAGTGACTGCAGATCCTGGGGATTGTTACTTGATGAAGAGCAGTCTGAAGCACCCCCCGGTTGGGCTGGCTGGCTGTGGGAGCCAGGTGAAGGGAAGCTGTGAGTCCGTGGATGAGAAGGAATACACGTTTCCTTTGACCAAGATGACAGTGGGCCAAGGTCTTTGTCATCAGAGTTATCTTTGGGCAAAAGCAATTCGGGTTGAAGTTTCCCTATGCCAGGCATGTGGTTGGCTCCGCTGGTGGTATTTAAGCAGGAGGGGGTTCTTTCTGAATCAGATGGTGGCACTCTTTTTCCATCACCCGGACACCTGTCAACCAGAGGGGGTATGGAGTTGCTAATCTCAGCAGACCTGTCTGGGCTCAGAGTGGACTTGGTCCAAGTAGGACTGTGATAAATATCATCTGGCACCTGAATGGCGGCTGTTGCTTTCTCCAAGGCCCTCCACATCCCAGCTTCAAAACATATGTTCACAGGTCCATTGCTTTGCACCTTGGACATTCTAGGGAGAAATGGGTGGGACACCTTGACCCTTCGAGGCCCATCCTCAAGATGCTGAGCCAGCCTTAAGTAAGCAAGTTCAGAGGATACAATGTCCTGCTCAGAGAGATTGCCATTCACCTGGATGGCACTTTGGGTTGCTGTTGGCATTTCTACCAGGGACTTGCTGGCTGTGAGTCTCTTCCTTTTGAAAACTGGGAAGTGCTTCCTGAGACTGGGGGAGGTTTGGATCGCGATGTTCCGGAAGTCCCCTGCCTTCTGGGACCTGGGGAAGGAGAGCGAGTAGGTGGGGAGGTGATGGTGCCTGGAGGCCTGAGTCTTGCCCGTCACAGCCGGATCCTCCGACGTCTGGATGTCCCCCTCAGCTAGGCCAGGCGGAGTCTTACTGGTGCCGTCTTCCTTGAATCGGACCTGCTGGGATTTGCTCCTGCGGTGGTGAGGTTGCTTCACCAGCTCCACGGACTCTAGACTGTTACGCTTTAGAAGCACAGGCCTCACTTTCGTACTTTGCTGGGCCATTGAGCCTCAGTTGAAAGGGTTACACTTCTCCTGGGCGCATTTCCTTAGGTCTTCGGAGCAGCATCTACTGACAGCATCTCAGGCACAGAGATCTGCCAGCCAGGATGGAGTGGTCTCCTCTGCGTAGGGGCAGCTCTGTTGGCCATTCCCAGCCGGTGGGTTTTCCTTGGGGGCGCTCTCCGTAAGGCTTCCCCTACAGTTAAAATATTACTCCATCACAGTGGTAATTACCACTTAGATAAACAAGGAGTTAGGCTAATAATTAAACATCTGATCTACCACAAGAGCTGGTGGGCTGTTTATCAGGGAAGGCTGGCAGGCGGTTCTGATCCTGGAAGAAGCTTGCTGTCTTGAACAAAAAGACAACAAAAGTATCATTCAGGGGCTAGTGCCAGACTGCCGATGTGTGAATTCCCAAAGAAACCTGCTATGTCTGGAACATACGGCTTCCTTCCCAGGAGCATTGATATCCAGTGTAAAACTACAGGAAACTTAAACACATCTTCTTTCCATCGCATGTAAACAGGCGGAGAAATAAATGACTGGGCTTGGCTCCTTTGCTGATACACGGTGCTCCTAAGGAGCGTCCCCATTTATGTCAGAGGGGGAGCGTCCTAGGAGAAATTGCCCATTAAAGCCCCTTAAGTAAGCAAGTTCAGAGGATACAATGTCCTGCTCAGAGAGATTGCCATTCACCTGGATGGCACTTTGGGTTGCTGTTGGCATTTCTACCAGGGACTTGCTGGCTGTGAGTCTCTTCCTTTTGAAAACTGGGAAGTGCTTCCTGAGACTGGGGGAGGTTTGGATCGCGATGTTCCGGAAGTCCCCTGCCTTCTGGGACCTGGGGAAGGAGAGCGAGTAGGTGGGGAGGTGATGGTGCCTGGAGGCCTGAGTCTTGCCCGTCACAGCCGGATCCTCCGACGTCTGGATGTCCCCCTCAGCTAGGCCAGGCGGAGTCTTACTGGTGCCGTCTTCCTTGAATCGGACCTGCTGGGATTTGCTCCTGCGGTGGTGAGGTTGCTTCACCAGCTCCACGGACTCTAGACTGTTACGCTTTAGAAGCACAGGCCTCACTTTCGTACTTTGCTGGGCCATTGAGCCTCAGTTGAAAGGGTTACACTTCTCCTGGGCGCATTTCCTTAGGTCTTCGGAGCAGCATCTACTGACAGCATCTCAGGCACAGAGATCTGCCAGCCAGGATGGAGTGGTCTCCTCTGCGTAGGGGCAGCTCTGTTGGCCATTCCCAGCCGGTGGGTTTTCCTTGGGGGCGCTCTCCGTAAGGCTTCCCCTACAGTTAAAATATTACTCCATCACAGTGGTAATTACCACTTAGATAAACAAGGAGTTAGGCTAATAATTAAACATCTGATCTACCACAAGAGCTGGTGGGCTGTTTATCAGGGAAGGCTGGCAGGCGGTTCTGATCCTGGAAGAAGCTTGCTGTCTTGAACAAAAAGACAACAAAAGTATCATTCAGGGGCTAGTGCCAGACTGCCGATGTGTGAATTCCAAAAGAAACCTGCTATGTCTGGAACATACGGCTTCCTTCCCAGGAGCATTGATATCCAGTGTAAAACTACAGGAAACTTAAACACATCTTCTTTCCATCGCATGTAAACAGGCGGAGAAATAAATGACTGGGCTTGGCTCCTTTGCTGATACACGGTGCTCCTAAGGGAGCGTCCCCATTTATGTCAGAGGCTCCTCCTTTGGGCCCATTGTTTTCTTTCATGCTATTTCCTTCTCCTCAGTGAGGCAAACTTATCTTCCTAAATAGCCTCACAGAACCCAGTGGGGTGTGACAGGGACAGGATTGAGGCATCGGAGGTCACTCAGAGGGCAGAGTTCCTGTTGTGGCGTCTTGGCTGAGGCTCACATGTGGGAAAAGTGAGCCACATTAGCAGCTTCTGGGTATTTGAGCCCAACCCGGTATTCACTTGGAGTTGGGATCTGGGACCTGGCAGTCTTTATCAGCACACAGGGCGAGTCTGAAAGGGAAGAGACAACAGATGCAACTGAGAACACAGTTCCTGTGGACCTGGGTTTCTCTCCAAATTCCGATCTCCCCTCTGAGGGCTTTTGAGTGGCAGTCTAGGGGTAATTCAGCTCACTACCTTTGCATCTGTACCTCTCATGAGCTCAGCTCACTACCTTTGCATCTGTACCTCTCATGAGCCAGGAACCTGTCACTGCGCAGCCTTGGAGCAAGATGCCTGTCTGCCTGGGTCGTCTTCTCCTTCCACTCCCAGGCATCCTCTCAGCCAACTCCTGTTCATCCATGAAGCCCTGGCTTACATGTTGTTCTACTGACTCCTGTCTCACACACACCTCTGGTGCCAGATCATATTAGGACCTCCATTAGATTCAATACCTTTGCATTACATTCTTTATAACACAAATTGTAATCATCCCTACATAACCATTTGTCTATGTAGTTGTACAAAAACAAGGAGTTAGGCTAATAATTAAACATCTGATCTACCACAAGAGCTGGTGGGCTGTTTATCAGGGAAGGCTGGCAGGCGGTTCTGATCCTGGAAGAAGCTTGCTGTCTTGCACAAAAAGACAACAAAAGTATCATTCAGGGGCTAGTGCCAGACTGCCGATGTGTGAATTCCAAAAGAAACCTGCTATGTCTGGAACATACGGCTTCCTTCCCAGGAGCATTGATATCCAGTGTAAAACTACAGGAAACTTAAACACATCTTCTTTCCATCGCATGTAAACAGGCGGAGAAATAAATGACTGGGCTTGGCTCCTTTGCTGATACACGGTGCTCCTAAGGGAGCGTCCCCATTTATGTCAGAGGCTCCTCCTTTGGGGCCATTGTTTTCTTTCATGCTGTTTCCCTTCTCCTCAGTGAGGCAAACTTATCTTCCTAAATAGCCTCACAGAACCCAGTGGGGTGTGACAGGGACAGGATTGAGGCATCGGAGGTCACTCAGAGGGCAGAGTTCCTGTTGTGGCGTCTTGGCTGAGGCTCACATGTGGGAAAAGTGAGCCACATTAGCAGCTTCTGGGTATTTGAGCCCAACCCGGTATTCACTTGGAGTTGGGATCTGGGACCTGGCAGTCTTTATCAGCACACAGGGCGAGTCTGAAAGGGAAGAGACAACAGATGCAACTGAGAACACAGTTCCTGTGGACCTGGGTTTCTCTCCAAATTCCGATCTCCCCTCTGAGGGCTTTTGAGTGGCAGTCTAGGGGTAATTCAGCTCACTACCTTTGCATCTGTACCTCTCATGAGCTCAGCTCACTACCTTTGCATCTGTACCTCTCATGAGCCAGGAACCTGTCACTGCGCAGCCTTGGAGCAAAATGCCTGTCTGCCTGGGTCGTCTTCTCCTTCCACTCCCAGGCATCCTCTCAGCCAACTCCTGTTCATCCATGAAGCCCTGGCTTACATGTTGTTCTACTGACTCCTGTCTCACACACACCTCTGGTGCCAGATCATATTAGGACCTCCATTAGATTCAATACCTTTGCATTACATTCTTTATAACACAAATTGTAATCATCCCTACATAACCATTTGTCTATGTATTTGTTTAACGTCTATCTCCCTCACTACACTGTAAGCTCCAGGGTATCAAGACCTGGAGCCTTTATTTATTTATTTATTTATTTTTACTGCTTAGGTGCTTAAAGCCCTCATTTAGGCTTACGGTGGGTGCTTAACGAGTATTTTCTGATACAGAGGATGGCTGAATAAAGTCAAGGAGAGACTGGGACTTCTAGGGTATTCTGCTTAGGCAATCAGATGAACTCTTTGCTAGGACTGAAACATTTGCTAGAGAACAAGATTTTCCCCTAGTTTTTTTCATTTTTAATTGCTTTCTAGGAGATAAATGTGGATAAAATTCTCCATGGGAAGTGTACCTTGTAGTAATAACAGTTACCATTTGCTGAACATGCTGTGGACTTTACTTGCATTAATCATCACAGCTCTCATTTACCAAGTACTCACTAATGTACCAGGTGCTGTTCTAAGCACTTTCCAAACCATCACTTATTCATTCCCTACCCTATAGAGGTGGATCCTTTTATTATCCCCTTTTTACAGTTTGACTATGCTGGGGCCCAAGGGCACACAGACTGTGACAGAGCCAGGTCTGAACTTGAATAATCCAGCACCAGAGCCTGTGTTCTTAACCTCTGTGCTCTACTCCTTCCCCAGTGTTGCATTATCTGATTAATCCTTAGAACAAAACTGTGAGATATTATGATCCCTAGTGGACTGATGACGAAACGGAGGCTCAGAGATGTTAAGCACCCAGTAGAAGAGCTGAGACATGAACCCAGAGGTCTGTGATTCCAGAGTCTGGGTTCTTATTCATGAGGTTATGACTTTATCCTCTTGGGATCTTCCTGGTTTCTGGGGTAGTGACTTCAGTACAGAGTGTGAAGACCTGTGTAGATCTTCAAGATGCAGGGGACTTTGCCACGGCCTTGCCAGCAAAAGTGAATCTGTTTGCTTCACCTCATATGAGATGAAGAAAGGCAACTTTGAAGCCTTCATGGATTGACCAAAGGATTTTAAAAGAAAAGGAAAGTAATAAAATAGTCTACCAATAGTTGGATGTCTTTGAGGGAATATTCTATCTGTAACACTCGGCCTTATCATAAAGATCAAAACTTCTGGCTTCTCTAAGCATGGGTGCTTTTTTCCCAAGATGCTCTGTATCCTGTTGCTTGGGGTAGCCATTTTGCAGGCGCAGCTGAAGCCTTGATTCTCAGGGTTCTGCTCTCCCCATGAATTTTTAGATAATGCTCATGGCAATTTCAGCTTTTCCAAATCCCAGCTACCTTGAGAGGGGCCACCTAGCCTAGTGAGGCTGGTGCCAGTGGTGGCAAGTCCCGAAAGAAGAAAGGATTCATCTGGTGCTAATGAGTTGTCAACCTGTCATGAGGTCCTGCAACTACTCCTCACATTCTGGGTTCAAATCCTTGGCCCTTATTTGATGAAGGGTTTGGGACATTATTTATTCCCTCCAAACCTCATTGCTTTCATCTATAAAATGGAGATGATGCATAGCATAGACATTATATATGCAGAGGACTGATGGGAGAGGTAGCTAGGCAGTGCATGCAGAGGCCTCAGCACGGAGCTTAGGCCATAGTGTTTCCAAACCATCACTTATTCATTCCCTACCCTATAGAGGTGGATCCTTTTATTATCCCCTTTTTACAGTTTGACTATGCTGGGGCCCAAGGGCACACAGACTGTGACAGAGCCAGGTCTGAACTTGAATAATCCAGCACCAGAGCCTGTGTTCTTAACCTCTGTGCTCTACTCCTTCCCCAGTGTTGCATTATCTGATTAATCCTTAGAACAAAACTGTGAGATATTATGATCCCTAGTGGACTGATGACGAAACGGAGGCTCAGAGATGTTAAGCACCCAGTAGAAGAGCTGAGACATGAACCCAGAGGTCTGTGATTCCAGAGTCTGGGTTCTTATTCATGAGGTTATGACTTTATCCTCTTGGGATCTTCCTGGTTTCTGGGGTAGTGACTTCAGTACAGAGTGTGAAGACCTGTGTAGATCTTCAAGATGCAGGGGACTTTGCCACGGCCTTGCCAGCAAAAGTGAATCTGTTTGCTTCACCTCATATGAGATGAAGAAAGGCAACTTTGAAGCCTTCATGGATTGACCAAAGGATTTTAAAAGAAAAGGAAAGTAATAAAATAGTCTACCAATAGTTGGATGTCTTTGAGGGAATATTCTATCTGTAACACTCGGCCTTATCATAAAGATCAAAACTTCTGGCTTCTCTAAGCATGGGTGCTTTTTTCCCAAGATGCTCTGTATCCTGTTGCTTGGGGTAGCCATTTTGCAGGCGCAGCTGAAGCCTTGATTCTCAGGGTTCTGCTCTCCCCATGAATTTTTAGATAATGCTCATGGCAATTTCAGCTTTTCCAAATCCCAGCTACCTTGAGAGGGGCCACCTAGCCTAGTGAGGCTGGTGCCAGTGGTGGCAAGTCCCGAAAGAAGAAAGGATTCATCTGGTGCTAATGAGTTGTCAACCTGTCATGAGGTCCTGCAACTACTCCTCACATTCTGGGTTCAAATCCTTGGCCCTTATTTGATGAAGGGTTTGGGACATTATTTATTCCCTCCAAACCTCATTGCTTTCATCTATAAAATGGAGATGATGCATAGCATAGACATTATATATGCAGAGGACTGATGGGAGAGGTAGCTAGGCAGTGCATGCAGAGGCCTCAGCACGGAGCTTAGGCCATAGTGTGCTCACTTCAGCTACAGTTGTCTGAAGCTGATGTTCGCAAGAGCTAATACCTAGTGAATTTCCGTTTGGTGCCAAGCATTGTCATAGATGTCCATTTATTCTTGTCCTTAATAATCTTCATGACAGTCTTAGAGGCAGACACTGTCAGCCATGCATTTTGTGAATGAAGAAACTGAGGCACAGTAGGTTAAGTAATTTGTCCCAAGTCATTTACTCCATGAACCTAAGGACTGACCCTGGAACATTAACTCCTAACCACTGGAATTTCTTGCCTTCTCCAAAACAAGAAAAGGACTAATCTTGTCAGGCAGGTCTCAGAGTTCTTTCACATTTTCCTTCTGAAAGTCAACCACTATTCTGATTTTCACCCTGCTTTTTTCTCTAGGATATGTATACATCCTTGGCATGTTTTATTTTAATCATTGAAAACAGTTTTTCAATCTTAAGTATTACATGTTCATTTCAAACACTCAAATAGTGTAGGTAAACAGAAAATAAGGGAAAAAAATCACCTGATATCTCTCTATCCAGAAAGAGCCCCATGCACCCATGGTTTGGTGCATATTCTAGGCGCCTTGCTATGCAGCGTTTACTCGTTCTCAGTAGGCACCCTGTATACATGCAGTCTTATGAGAAGCCTTTTTCTTTTCACTGAACAACATGGAGAAAGTTCCACATTATGGCACATAGATTCATATCATCATTTTAAATAGGCTAATAACATTCTCTTGTCTAATTATACCGTGATCTATTCAAATAATATCATTTTGTGGATATTTAGGTTGTTTCTAAACAACCTAAATTGATATTATTAATAATCCTATAAATAACATTTTTCGCTCTGTGAACTTTGGAGCACTTGTCAAATTATTTTCTTGGAGTAAATTTATGGAAGAAGAATTAGTGGGTTAAAGTATTCAAGCACTTTATATTTCATTGATATTTTGCCTTTTCCTTCCAGAAAATTCTACTAACTAACAACCCTACTATTCACTGCGTGAGACAGGCTTTTTTACCAGAGCCTCTTTGTCACTGTGTCTGGTCAGTTTCTGATGACGTTTTTCATCATTGCCAATAAAATGGAAGATAAATTATATCTCATTATTCTCACTGTGGTACTCATTCAAGATTGAGCATTTTACATAGGCTTGTTTATTCTTACATTTCGTACAAGTAAAGAATAAAAAATTAAGTTTTCTTAAGAGTGAAAACTCTTGTGTCCTAGACATGACCTGGGAAGCTTAGCACATATAAACCTTTCCACTTTTTAAAAATTGCATGTTTACATTCAAGTAGGAACCCACTTCAGTATTCTTGCCTGGGAAATCCCATGGACAGGGGAGTCTGGTGGGCAACTGTCCATAGAGTCGTAAAGAGTTGGACACGACTGAGTGACTGAGCATCTCTTGCCCCCAGTGCCCACCATCATCTCTACCCAAACATGTCTCAAGAAGGACACCTGGCTAAAGGGAAGGGCCTTCTGTAGGCCTCAGGTCTCATAGGCTCCCAGGTGGCCATTAACTGTTGTGGAGTTGCCTGAGCCTTGGCAGTTAGGATTTACTGAATGTCCTGGCCAAGGTCCAGAACTGTTTCCTAGAGGTGACTGGAGGTCATTGCTGATCTTTGCAATACATTGTTTTCTCTTCTCTTGATTATTACCTTACAAACACAATCCACATCCAGTGTTCCTCATGAGACTGATGTCAACTTAGTCGGCACAGAGACACTTAGTTTCATCTCTGTGGATCTTAAATTTTAGACTTTCTCTCGAAGAAACTCTCAGATTTCTTCTCTGGTGTGTATTTAAGCTGTGCAGTGAAGGGTTAAGGGCATAGGCTTTCATTCTGATTGATTTGGACTAGAATCTTCCACTTTCTGACTACTGACCTGAAATAAGAGTCAATAGTCAATAGAGTGGTGGTGAGGACTACATGAGATAATCCATATAAAGTGATCAGCACTATCAGTGTTAGCTTTTCACATAGAACCCAACTGGAGACTCTGATCTCATGTGATTAGTGTGGGCCTGTCTGCTTTGCTGTGGGAGAGGAAACTGTAGGTGAATTTATAGGAGGGAACATACAAGGATAGCATCCCCAGGCATTCTTCCCATCTCCCTGTCACCTCTGGATTTGTGTACCATGTTTGTATTATATATGTCTCCCTGTGCAGTGGTTTAGTGGTTATCTGATGACATTCAGTCTCCTCAATTAGATTACAGGGAAGGTGTTCACAGTCTGCTTGGATTCCTGGTCCCTACCCCCAGCTTGACACAGAGCAAGTGTTAAGTAAATTCTTGCCAAAGGAATGAATATAATCCCATATTAACTTTCATTTGCCTCAGCTTCTATGGCAGGTAACATTGATAGTTTTATAGTTAGCACGGATGGCTCTCGTGGTAAAGAACCCACCTGCCAAGACAAGAGACATGACAGACATGGATTTGATCCTTGGGTTGGGAAGATCCTCTGGAGGAGAGCATGACAGCTCACTTCAGTATTCCTGCCTGGAGAATCCCATGGACAGAGGAGCCTGGAGGGCTGCAGTCCATAGGATCGCAAAGAGTGGGACACGACTGAAACAACTTGGCACACACACATGCATGGAATAAATTTCTGTGTAACTAATTAAGAGAAATTGGACTTCCCTGGTGGCTCAGAGGGTGAAGAACCCGCCTGCAATGCAGGAGACCTGGGTTCTATCCCTGAGTTGGGAAGATCCCCTGGAGAAGAGAAAGGCGACCCACTCCAGTATTCTTGCCTGGAGAATCCCATGGCTCATCCAAATGGGTCACAAAGAGTCGAGCACAACTGAGCGACTCACCCACTTCACAAGTAAGAGGAAATAAATTAATTCACTTCTAATCTGCTTTTCTTTTCAGTGATACATTATCAATGATAATGATATGTTTTTAATAGTTTTCTGTAATGAGTGAACTATGTCCCTTAGTAGGTTATGCTTGCTGTATTTATGACTCAGATTCAATTTGGTTAAGCTTTATTGAGACTCTGTTATGATCACGACACTGATAAACATTGTGGATAGTATAAAGAAAAATAAGGCCTAGCCCTGTGATAGCCCTAAGAAGGGACTTGGGAATGCCACATCATATGGAATCAGTCCCTGGGAAGTGGTACAGGCTTGGGGATGACTCAGAGGAGAATACTTGATTCATTTTGTGTACTCAGATCCTGCTGGATCAGGGTGCTCCAAAGGTGCTTTACATTTCAAATGGGGTTTGGACTTTCTCCTTTGGGCTAGGAGTCAGCAGGGTTTTTTCCATAAAGGGCCAGATAATTAGATTACAGGGAAGGTGTTCACAGTCTGCTTGGATTCCTGGTCCCTACCCCCAGCTTGACACAGAGCAAGTGTTAAGTAAATTCTTGCCAAAGGAATGAATATAATCCCATATTAACTTTCATTTGCCTCAGCTTCTATGGCAGGTAACATTGATAGTTTTATAGTTAGCACGGATGGCTCTCGTGGTAAAGAACCCACCTGCCAAGACAAGAGACATGACAGACATGGATTTGATCCTTGGGTTGGGAAGATCCTCTGGAGGAGAGCATGACAGCTCACTTCAGTATTCCTGCCTGGAGAATCCCATGGACAGAGGAGCCTGGAGGGCTGCAGTCCATAGGATCGCAAAGAGTGGGACACGACTGAAACAACTTGGCACACACACATGCATGGAATAAATTTCTGTGTAACTAATTAAGAGAAATTGGACTTCCCTGGTGGCTCAGAGGGTGAAGAACCCGCCTGCAATGCAGGAGACCTGGGTTCTATCCCTGAGTTGGGAAGATCCCCTGGAGAAGAGAAAGGCGACCCACTCCAGTATTCTTGCCTGGAGAATCCCATGGCTCATCCAAATGGGTCACAAAGAGTCGAGCACAACTGAGCGACTCACCCACTTCACAAGTAAGAGGAAATAAATTAATTCACTTCTAATCTGCTTTTCTTTTCAGTGATACATTATCAATGATAATGATATGTTTTTAATAGTTTTCTGTAATGAGTGAACTATGTCCCTTAGTAGGTTATGCTTGCTGTATTTATGACTCAGATTCAATTTGGTTAAGCTTTATTGAGACTCTGTTATGATCACGACACTGATAAACATTGTGGATAGTATAAAGAAAAATAAGGCCTAGCCCTGTGATAGCCCTAAGAAGGGACTTGGGAATGCCACATCATATGGAATCAGTCCCTGGGAAGTGGTACAGGCTTGGGGATGACTCAGAGGAGAATACTTGATTCATTTTGTGTACTCAGATCCTGCTGGATCAGGGTGCTCCAAAGGTGCTTTACATTTCAAATGGGGTTTGGACTTTCTCCTTTGGGCTAGGAGTCAGCAGGGTTTTTTTCCATAAAGGGCCAGATAATAAATATTTTCAGATTCACTGGCCATAAGCTTTCTGCTGCAACTATTCAAACTCTGCCAGTGTGGCACGAAAACAGTCGTAGACAATACATCAGCAAATGGCTGCGTCTGTTCCTATGGAATTTAAATTTACAAAGCAGGCACTGGAATAGATTTGGCCTAGGGAGTAGGGCACAGTTGGCTACTCCTGGCTTTAGGGAATGCGAAGTCATTGGTGGGTTTGAGCAAGGGCCCTGGATCATGCTTCTGTTTTTCAGAGAAGGCTCTGTTTGCCGACAGGTTGCCATTTCCTTTCTTCTTCTGCATTCAGTCAGTAATAATAATCCTTACTATTTCTATCACACTTTACAAGTTACAAAGCATTTCGAAATCTCATGTAATCCCTCCTAGGAGTGTGGGCAAGCAATGCCTCCATTTCAAAGAGGAGGAATCAGACCCAGAAGAGTTAGATGGCTTGTCTTGAGTCACAGGGGTGGAATTGGAACCCAGATCCCCTGAGACCAGCCTCAGGGCTCTAATGGAGACATCATGAGCTACCTCTCTGCTGCCAGCACACACACACACACACACACACACACACACACTCCATTTAATCAGCCAGCTGCCTAACCATTTTATGTGTTGGCCGTGTTTCCTCAGCTGGATGATGTGTCCTTAAAGGGAAGGACTATGTCTTACTCTCCTTTTACATTCTCCAGTGTAGGGGACGGAGTGTCGAGTTTATGGCATCTGATCTCTCAGCCCTGGGTCTTGTGGTTCTTCTCATCAAAGTTTCCATTCCCTTCATCTGTATTCAGTTAGTTAGTTGCTTGGTCAAATCTGTTGACAAGCATGGCTGCATACTTGTCTGAAATAAAAGAGTTCACATTCGTGACCAAGCCTTTGCTTGCCCTTCCAATTTGAGAATTGTCCCTGCAGCTTTCTCAATAAGAAACAGGACTGGTAAATACTTTGGGTCTATCTTAATCTACACTTCCCCCCAAATTGTCAAGAAGTCAAACGGATCTGTCTTTCTTTTACCATCTGGAATTATTAAGCATAGGTATACTTGAAGGAAGAATTAGGCACTGAAAGGCCAGCTTAAGATCAGAGCTCATATATCTGGACTCATGAAAGATGTCAGATACATAGTGATCGTGAAATCTTTTTCTCATTTTCACTGTGCCATGTCTGACCTTTCCTCACAATTTCTGCTATTTATGCCAGGTCTCCATCATCTCCCATCTGTACCACCAGAAGAGAGGTCTCCATTCTTGCCCCTTTTACCATCCATTTTCCGCACAGCAGCCAAAGTGATCTTCATAAAATTTAATCGGGTCACATCAGGCCCCTCTTTGAACTGCCCTAAGATAGCCTTCTGAATTTAAATTAAATCTAAAATCTTTATGAAATCTCTACAGGTTGCCATTTCTTCTTTTTGCATTCAGTCAGTAATAATAATCCTTTTTTCACACTTTACAAGTTACAAAGCATTTCGAAATCTCATGTAATCCCTCCTAGGAGTGTGGGCAAGCAATGCCTCCATTTCAAAGAGGAGGAATCAGACCCAGAAGAGTTAGATGGCTTGTCTTGAGTCACAGGGGTGGAATTGGAACCCAGATCCCCTGAGACCAGCCTCAGGGCTCTAATGGAGACATCATGAGCTACCTCTCTGCTGCCAGCACACACACACACACACACACACACACACACACTCCATTTAATCAGCCAGCTGCCTAACCATTTTATGTGTTGGCCGTGTTTCCTCAGCTGGATGATGTGTCCTTAAAGGGAAGGACTATGTCTTACTCTCCTTTTACATTCTCCAGTGTAGGGGACGGAGTGTCGAGTTTATGGCATCTGATCTCTCAGCCCTGGGTCTTGTGGTTCTTCTCATCAAAGTTTCCATTCCCTTCATCTGTATTCAGTTAGTTAGTTGCTTGGTCAAATCTGTTGACAAGCATGGCTGCATACTTGTCTGAAATAAAAGAGTTCACATTCGTGACCAAGCCTTTGCTTGCCCTTCCAATTTGAGAATTGTCCCTGCAGCTTTCTCAATAAGAAACAGGACTGGTAAATACTTTGGGTCTATCTTAATCTACACTTCCCCCCAAATTGTCAAGAAGTCAAACGGATCTGTCTTTCTTTTACCATCTGGAATTATTAAGCATAGGTATACTTGAAGGAAGAATTAGGCACTGAAAGGCCAGCTTAAGATCAGAGCTCATATATCTGGACTCATGAAAGATGTCAGATACATAGTGATCGTGAAATCTTTTTCTCATTTTCACTGTGCCATGTCTGACCTTTCCTCACAATTTCTGCTATTTATGCCAGGTCTCCATCATCTCCCATCTGTACCACCAGAAGAGAGGTCTCCATTCTTGCCCCTTTTACCATCCATTTTCCGCACAGCAGCCAAAGTGATCTTCATAAAATTTAATCGGGTCACATCAGGCCCCTCTTTGAAATGCCCCTAAGATAGCCTTCTGAATTTAAATTAAATCTAAAATCTTTATGAAATCTGCTAAAACCTACATTATCTGGCCTTACCTACCTTCCTGACCCCATTTCATCTCAGTTCACGTTTCCTCTTGTTTTCTGATGACCTGGATCCCCTGGCCATGGGTGCGCCACATTCATTCCTGTTATCTCACCTTCACACTGGTCATCTCTGTTGTCTTGACTACTCTTCCCCAGATCTCGCCAAAGCTGGTCTCTCTGCCCATCAAGCGCCAGCAACAAGAGGGTCCTCCTTAGGAGGACTCCCCTCACCTCCTCTGCATCCTCCATGTCGCTCTATGCAGATGTCCCCTATCCTGTTAACCTGATTATTTGTTGTCTGTCTCCGTCCTTTTTATTGGGGAACCTCAATAAACACTTATGAGTGGATGAGTTCTTATAGTCAGAGTCATACAACCTTGGGGCTTCCTAGGTGGCACTAGTGGTAAAGAACCCACCTGTCAGGAGACTTAAGAGACGTGGGTTCAGTCCCTGTGTTGGGAGGACCCCCTGGAGAAGGGCATGGCAACCCATTCCAGTATTCTTGCCTGGAGAATCCCATGGATAGAGGAGCTTGGCAGGCTACAGTGAGTCCATAGGGTCACAAACATGATTGAAGCAACTTAGCAGGCATGCATATAACCTTAGAAACAGCACAGAAAACTTTAAAATTGCATTTCATTCAGTGGTTTTCAAATCTCTTTTAGCCCTGGAATCATTTTTCCAAATCCAAGCTGGAGCCCAATCTCAGCATCTAAGAATTAAGCCATGCTGTTCTAGAAGATGTGTGAGATTAGTGCTCCCCTGTCATTCTGAGCCATGTCCTGGAACCCCAGGGTTCCAAGTAAGCCCAGTTTGAAAACCACTGAGATAAACCCTTTCATTGTACAGATGGGAAGAGCTCATATATCTGGACTCATGAAAGATGTCAGATACATAGTGATCGTGAAATCTTTTTCTCATTTTCACTGTGCCATGTCTGACCTTTCCTCACAATTTCTGCTATTTATGCCAGGTCTCCATCATCTCCCATCTGTACCACCAGAAGAGAGGTCTCCATTCTTGCCCCTTTTACCATCCATTTTCCGCACAGCAGCCAAAGTGATCTTCATAAAATTTAATCGGGTCACATCAGGCCCCTCTTTGAAATGCCCCTAAGATAGCCTTCTGAATTTAAATTAAATCTAAAATCTTTATGAAATCTGCTAAAACCTACATTATCTGGCCTTACCTACCTTCCTGACCCCATTTCATCTCAGTTCACGTTTCCTCTTGTTTTCTGATGACCTGGATCCCCTGGCCATGGGTGCGCCACATTCATTCCTGTTATCTCACCTTCACACTGGTCATCTCTGTTGTCTTGACTACTCTTCCCCAGATCTCGCCAAAGCTGGTCTCTCTGCCCATCAAGCGCCAGCAACAAGAGGGTCCTCCTTAGGAGGACTCCCCTCACCTCCTCTGCATCCTCCATGTCGCTCTATGCAGATGTCCCCTATCCTGTTAACCTGATTATTTGTTGTCTGTCTCCGTCCTTTTTATTGGGGAACCTCAATAAACACTTATGAGTGGATGAGTTCTTATAGTCAGAGTCATACAACCTTGGGGCTTCCTAGGTGGCACTAGTGGTAAAGAACCCACCTGTCAGGAGACTTAAGAGACGTGGGTTCAGTCCCTGTGTTGGGAGGACCCCCTGGAGAAGGGCATGGCAACCCATTCCAGTATTCTTGCCTGGAGAATCCCATGGATAGAGGAGCTTGGCAGGCTACAGTGAGTCCATAGGGTCACAAACATGATTGAAGCAACTTAGCAGGCATGCATATAACCTTAGAAACAGCACAGAAAACTTTAAAATTGCATTTCATTCAGTGGTTTTCAAATCTCTTTTAGCCCTGGAATCATTTTTCCAAATCCAAGCTGGAGCCCAATCTCAGCATCTAAGAATTAAGCCATGCTGTTCTAGAAGATGTGTGAGATTAGTGCTCCCCTGTCATTCTGAGCCATGTCCTGGAACCCCAGGGTTCCAAGTAAGCCCAGTTTGAAAACCACTGAGATAAACCCTTTCATTGTACAGATGGGGAAGCTAAGGCTCTGAGCAGCTCTCATCTACCTGTAAAGTTCTTAAGCATGTAGGGTCGCTGGTTGGTATCCCAGGACCCAGAATGGTCCCTGGCATGGGGTAGGAGCCCAGAGAAGGTCTGCTGAGCTGCTCAGGTAACACTGAGCAGCTTAGGGCAGTGGTGGAACTGATGCCCAGCACAAGGCAGAAGTCTGGAGCCTCTCTTCTCCAGTGTAGCCATGAGAGGGAGGGACCATGGCATCCAGCTGGTTCAGGGTCTGGCAGGTTGTTTAGAACCAGACCTAGTGGAGGAGATCAGCTTCCTGCCCGCCTTCTGCTACTCCAGCTCCCTGACAGCATTTGTCAAAGAAATCAGGGAAGTTAAGGCTGCCATTTTGTTGTTTAGTTGCGAAGTCTTGTCTGATTCTCCTGACCCCATAGACTGTAGCCCACTAAGCTCCTCTGTCCATAGGGTTTTCCAGGCAAGAGTACCAGAGCGGGTTGCCGTTTCTTCCTCCAGGGAATCTTCCCAGCCCAGGGACTGAACATGTCTCCTGCATTGGCAGGGGGATTCTTCACCACCGAGTCATCAGGGAAGTTCAGGGTTGCCATCTACCACCTCAATTTTTATTCTCTTTCTTCTCCTTTCCCTTTCTCTTTTAAATTATAAAAATATTTCAGGCATGCAAACAGCACAGAAGAAAATACAGTGAACATAGCAATCACTGTGAATCAACTAGCTTCAGAAACAAAATGTTACAAATCCAGTGAAGCCTTCCTCCTCTGTTCCCTCTGGTCTCTCCTTGTATCCCCCTCATCTGTCTTCCCCCTCCTCCTCCTTTTCTGTTTTCTCCTGCACTTCTCCTCGTCCATCTCTCTCTCCATCCCTTCCCCAACTCTCTTGCATTGTCTTTATCACAGCCTCCCTCCTCATCCTTGTCCCCTTCTCCTTTTCTTCCTCTCCAGCCTTTTCTCATCCTTCCTCGCGTCTTTAAGAAGAGCTTGTGTGTCGCCGCTTCATTCCTTTGGCAGTTCAGTGTTAAGGATGAGAACTCAGTATCTCCTGGAGTTGCTTCTCCTGCAAACCTAAGGGTACCTGCTGTGTAGGTTGACACATCCTCTGGTCCACACGTTCCCTGGCTAGAGGCACTGGCTGCTCCTGCTGGTGCATCTGGAAGGTCAGCTCTAGCTCACTTTCTCCAGGGTAGAAGCTTCACTACCTTCAGATGCAGTTGCTGGTCACTTCTTGTAGCTTCTTCTCATAAAGGAAAGAATACGAGTCTGATATATCTCTACATTTTACTCAGCATTTTGAATTTTTGCTAGGAAGTTTTGCTGGTCTCTCTCGCTGCATTTCTATTTCACTATATCACTGGGGATGTTTTCTTACCACTTTTAAGGTTATACTGTTTGGACTTTGAAGAATTTGATGTACTCTTCCTGGAGTTGTCCGCTGGGGGCGCTGCTTGCACTAACATGCAGAAGAATCGACCCTTTTGTATTTGTCAGAGGAGTAATTCCGCATCGGTTGGAAGTGCAGGCAAAGGGTTGAGTGCTTACATCTCAATCCTCTTCTCCATCTGCTCAAGCCCAGGAGAGCCCGCAAGAAACTGGGCAGTGATAATTTGCATCATTTAAATGGACTTATTCATAGGGTAAGGGTTCTTTCTTCAGGGAATCTTCCCAGCCCAGGGACTGAACATGTCTCCTGCATTGGCAGGGGGATTCTTCACCACCGAGTCATCAGGGAAGTTCAGGGTTGCCATCTACCACCTCAATTTTTATTCTCTTTCTTCTCCTTTCCCTTTCTCTTTTAAATTATAAAAATATTTCAGGCATGCAAACAGCACAGAAGAAAATACAGTGAACATAGCAATCACTGTGAATCAACTAGCTTCAGAAACAAAATGTTACAAATCCAGTGAAGCCTTCCTCCTCTGTTCCCTCTGGTCTCTCCTTGTATCCCCCTCATCTGTCTTCCCCCTCCTCCTCCTTTTCTGTTTTCTCCTGCACTTCTCCTCGTCCATCTCTCTCTCCATCCCTTCCCCAACTCTCTTGCATTGTCTTTATCACAGCCTCCCTCCTCATCCTTGTCCCCTTCTCCTTTTCTTCCTCTCCAGCCTTTTCTCATCCTTCCTCGCGTCTTTAAGAAGAGCTTGTGTGTCGCCGCTTCATTCCTTTGGCAGTTCAGTGTTAAGGATGAGAACTCAGTATCTCCTGGAGTTGCTTCTCCTGCAAACCTAAGGGTACCTGCTGTGTAGGTTGACACATCCTCTGGTCCACACGTTCCCTGGCTAGAGGCACTGGCTGCTCCTGCTGGTGCATCTGGAAGGTCAGCTCTAGCTCACTTTCTCCAGGGTAGAAGCTTCACTACCTTCAGATGCAGTTGCTGGTCACTTCTTGTAGCTTCTTCTCATAAAGGAAAGAATACGAGTCTGATATATCTCTACATTTTACTCAGCATTTTGAATTTTTGCTAGGAAGTTTTGCTGGTCTCTCTCGCTGCATTTCTATTTCACTATATCACTGGGGATGTTTTCTTACCACTTTTAAGGTTATACTGTTTGGACTTTGAAGAATTTGATGTACTCTTCCTGGAGTTGTCCGCTGGGGGCGCTGCTTGCACTGACATGCAGAAGAATCGACCCTTTTGTATTTGTCAGAGGAGTAATTCCGCATCGGTTGGAAGTGCAGGCAAAGGGTTGAGTGCTTACATCTCAATCCTCTTCTCCATCTGCTCAAGCCCAGGAGAGCCCGCAAGAAACTGGGCAGTGATAATTTGCATCATTTAAATGGACTTATTCATAGGGTAAGGAGTTGGCTTAGGCCACATCTAGGTTCTTTTTCAATATGGAGCTGCCCATACTTCCTGTTTCAGTTTGAAAGGAGGGGGGATCAGGTACAGAAAAAGAAGGCAGGAAACTGCTTCCCAGTGTCACCACCACCTTCTTTAGTTTTGTGGCAGCTGTTTCCTTCTTAATGAATCTGAGCTTGCACTTGGTAATCTCATTAGGTCAATTGTCTGTTATGAATAAAACAGTAAAAGTCTTCCCATTCGAAAAGGACCTATATTCCCATATAAACCAGCCAAATGCATTTTGTTGATTAAAAACCTAGTACTAATACTTGAAATAAGAATGATGCCAGCGGCCTTTTGGTCTTGAATAGAAATGCTAAGGTTTTCAAAGTGTTTCCAGATATACTCTCCCATTTTGACCTCACACCACGTTCTGCCAAGACCAGGCAGTTTCCCTCCCATTCTGCAGATGAGGAAACTGTGGAAGGGAGAGGAGAGATTTGCCAAGAAGAGTATGGTCTGGTATAGGCAAAGAGACCTCAACACTTTTTAGATCAGGGAGCATCCAGTGGGGCTGGAGGAAGTCCAGCACCCATCAAAGGGGCCTTGATGAAGCCCAGTGGATGTGGACCATAGCACGGACGTGTTGGGGACCCCCATTCCTGACATACACACACACAACAGACAATTGTTAAGTCCCCAGATTCTGCAGCACTCCGCCCTCCCCGTACCGCAAAGTGTTGGCAGGCAGCTGCAGTGAAGGCTTTCCAGCTTCTGGATCCCTGCCTGCACTGCAGAATTTTCACAAGGAGAAGGGAAAGGGGGAAGTTTATGGTCTGATCTAATCACAGATGAACTGAGAACTCAGGGGCAGCCAGCAGCGTGCAGAGGCGCAGGACTCTGTGCTGTTAAAGAGCCCAACCCTCAATTCCCAGCTGAGTCATCGGTGTGCAGTGTGTAGTAGGTGCTCAGATCAGCAGCTGCCACTACTCTCCTGATTTTACCATGATTACCATGATGCGTTGGGCCCCCACCCACACAGACAGAGGCCAGAGGACCAACTCCCAGGGTGTGAGCGTCCCTTCTGGCTCAGGGTCTCTGCCAGTGCTAGTTCTGATACCCCATCTGCCTCCATGCAAATCACAGGTGGGCAAGGACACCTTCTATTGCCTCTCTCTTGATGGATCCACAGCGCCAGCCTAATGATGAGGATGTTCCATGACACACAGATATTGGTCAAATCACAAATGATAAAACCTTGCATTTCAGTATCCTCCCTCCTCCTCTTTCTCTCTTCTTTCTTTCACTGCCTTGCTCTCCCTCCTTCTCTCTCCCTTCCTTCTTGCAAGGGGAAGGGCATGTGGGCAGAGAGAGCCAGGCAGCTGCCCCAGTCAGCATCTCCCCTTCTCACCCCCCAGGGTAGGAGATGGAGGAAGTCGCTGAGCTGGGCAGACCACTTTCCCAGGACCCAGGAGTGCTCACTCTTAGCCACCTGCAGCCCCCTGAGTTTCCACCCCTGCCCCCACGCCGGAGAGAAGCAGCTGGAATTCATTTATCCATCCTGCTTAGAGTTTCCCTGGGGCCCCATGAGCACGCTAGACTCCAGCCCCCAAAGTGTCCCACCCTCTCTCCGTACCCCTACCTTTAACCACAGCTGCCAGGAGTGAGGGTGGTAGCCCATATCCTGGCACCGAATACAGATAATTAATTAGTAAGACCTTTTTTTGTGATAAAGAGTTATTTGCAGGTTCACACCTATACTTGTTGAATGACCTAGAACAAGTCACATGATCTCCATGAGCCCAGTTTCCTCCTTTCAGAGTGAGAAGAAGATTTGGCTTATGTAATGAGTGTTTGGCACACCGTAGGAATAGAGAGGATCCACCAGCAGACCTCTTGGCTCCCTTCCTGCCTTCTTTCCTGTTTTCTGGGCTGGACGTTTTCCCATGATGGCCCCCACCTCCGTCCCCTGCCCTTGTCTTGCTTGAACAGAGACCTTTATACAAATGACATGGTCTCAAGCCAGGTCCTGGCCACCCTCCACAATCGCTGCTGGTCCTGTATTGAGCCTGGTGTGCTGGACAGAGGCCCGGGGATTGGGAGGAGCACCCAGAGCCCAGGGGCAGGAAGAGGGACCCAGAAACATGGCTGCTGCTGCAGGGGGAGGTGGTGGTGCTGAGCAGCGCCCCAGGCTCACCACACTGTGCCCCAGGTGAGGCCCCCAGCCCACAGGGCAGAGTGGCTGTGAATGGCTCTCTTCATCGGAAATACCAGATGTGAAGCAGTTTAGAGTGGCCTGATCATTTAGGTCGGACAGCACAGTGAACAGGGGCATCCATTTTGAAGATGGACTGCCTAGGTTTTAATGCTGGCTCTGCCATTTTCTGAATCTATGACTTAGGGTAAATTCTTTAACCTCTCTGTGCTTCGATTTCTCCATCTGTAATTCGTGGCTAATAGCATTACTTCATAAGTTGGCTGTAAGGTTTAAATGAAATCATACTTGTAAAGCATTCAGGAAACTTACCCGTCAGGCCATAAGCACTTAATCCACGTTGGCTCCTCTTATCACTGTTAGTACTCTTGGCATCAGAGTGTGAAAACCAACAAAGATCTCCATCACTCCCCAGTCATGCTGCTCAGAGTCTCGCCTACCAGATATGTGTATCTGACCTGTCAAGCATGTGCATTCAGCCCTACCTGCTATACTTCGTGGTTGTGAAAATTGACTTATATAGAAGTAAGCACATGTTGTAGTTTACCATAAAAAACAGATACCATAAAACCAAATGCAATAGTAACTAACAGAAGATAGGCAGAAAGTAGAGTTAAAAGGGAAAAGAGGATAAAAACCTGAAGGGAAATCCAGTGCATGCCATTATCATTACTCAGTGCATAAAATATGTCATCTCATCACAAATAATGACTTTTTCACTAGTCTAAAAACCAGTTTTGGCACACCGTAGGAATAGAGAGGATCCACCAGCAGACCTCTTGGCTCCCTTCCTGCCTTCTTTCCTGTTTTCTGGGCTGGACGTTTTCCCATGATGGCCCCCACCTCCGTCCCCTGCCCTTGTCTTGCTTGAACAGAGACCTTTATACAAATGACATGGTCTCAAGCCAGGTCCTGGCCACCCTCCACAATCGCTGCTGGTCCTGTATTGAGCCTGGTGTGCTGGACAGAGGCCCGGGGATTGGGAGGAGCACCCAGAGCCCAGGGGCAGGAAGAGGGACCCAGAAACATGGCTGCTGCTGCAGGGGGAGGTGGTGGTGCTGAGCAGCGCCCCAGGCTCACCACACTGTGCCCCAGGTGAGGCCCCCAGCCCACAGGGCAGAGTGGCTGTGAATGGCTCTCTTCATCGGAAATACCAGATGTGAAGCAGTTTAGAGTGGCCTGATCATTTAGGTCGGACAGCACAGTGAACAGGGGCATCCATTTTGAAGATGGACTGCCTAGGTTTTAATGCTGGCTCTGCCATTTTCTGAATCTATGACTTAGGGTAAATTCTTTAACCTCTCTGTGCTTCGATTTCTCCATCTGTAATTCGTGGCTAATAGCATTACTTCATAAGTTGGCTGTAAGGTTTAAATGAAATCATACTTGTAAAGCATTCAGGAAACTTACCCGTCAGGCCATAAGCACTTAATCCACGTTGGCTCCTCTTATCACTGTTAGTACTCTTGGCATCAGAGTGTGAAAACCAACAAAGATCTCCATCACTCCCCAGTCATGCTGCTCAGAGTCTCGCCTACCAGATATGTGTATCTGACCTGTCAAGCATGTGCATTCAGCCCCTACCTGCTATACTTCGTGGTTGTGAAAATTGACTTATATAGAAGTAAGCACATGTTGTAGTTTACCATAAAAAACAGATACCATAAAACCAAATGCAATAGTAACTAACAGAAGATAGGCAGAAAGTAGAGTTAGGAAAGAGGATAAAAACTGAGCAGAAACTTCAGTGTGAGCTTCCTAGTAAACCATGGCCAAAGGCAAATCCAGTGCGGCATGCCATTATCATTACTCAGTGCATAAAATATGTCATCTCATCACAAATAATGACTTTTTTCATAGTCTTGAGTACTAAGAAAAATCTACCATGAGAGTATTCTTTTTAACTTTTTTCCAAATCTAAAATGTCAGGTCTAAACTCCAGTAGAAAAGATAATTCTAAAGAGATTTGGGAAATATCACAATAAGATTGGTTGAAGGGGTGTAAGTTCTTTAACCTAGATAAGAGATAAATGGTGTGTGTTGGGCAGGGCGGGGAGCGTGATGTTCCTTAGAAGACTTCCCTAGCACATCCAGTGCTGGGGGTGAGGCAGGGATAGCATTTTTCTGTGATATTTCTGAAAAAAAGAATCAGAACTTGGTGGAGTGCCTTAAGGATGCAAATTGAGTTTCAAGTAAAGACAAAAATTCCTCCAAGCTCAAATATTCCCACAATGCAGTGAACTGACTGTGGAGTCGTGAGTTCCCTGCCCTGCAAATGTTTGGCTGGATGGCCAACTTTCAGGGCCATGTGGGGAAGCTCACTGCATTACCACAGAGCGTAGAGACGACTCCTGCATTTCAGGCTGCTTTCATATTTTCCAAATCCATGTAAGACAGGGGTAGATGCTCCAAAAATGAGATGAGCTTTTCTCCTCTGAATGTAGATTAATAGCTATAACAAAAGCCATTTCCTTCAGTGCTGCTCTCTTAGAAATTCAGAAACAGGCTGACTAGAGAAACCGAATCACATTTAGAAGTATTACTGAAGATGAAGACTATTAGGAACTCATTTGTCCAAGGAACTGTCAACAGACTTGAGGAAACATTCCCCTCTTCAGAAGGGACAGTGTCACTTACCACCAGCATCATCTGTGTGTCCGTCTGCCATCAGCATGAGCAAGTGCACAGCCCTGGGGGTCCCACAGCCCCAACCCTGCTCTCTTCCATCCAGGCATTCATCAGTTGGGCCGCCACCATCTCCTTCCTCATTGAAGCTCCTTTGCAAAGGGCTCATATCCTGCTTAACACATATGCCCAGTGCCTCTACAGTGCCCAGCCCATAGTCAATAGTTGTAGCATGTGGTTAGGTGCATAGGCCCTACAGCCTGACAGCCAGGATTTGAACTCCAGCCCTACCATTTATTGGTTATGAACTCTCCGAGCCTCAGTTTCCCTATCTGTAAAATGGGATCAATTAGAGTACTCTCTATGTACTTGCATGCACATGTGCACACACACAATTGTGTATGTTAAGTGAGATAATAAAAGTTCAGCTTTTGGCACAGCGTTTGCCTTATCTATTGTATCAGAAGTTGGCAAACTATTTCTATCAAGGGTCAGAAAGCAAATATCCTCGTCTCTGGAGGCCTCTGTTATGACTATTTAGTTCTGCCATTGGAGCGTGAAAGCACTTGTAGATAACACATAAATGAATGACCCTGGTATTCCAATTAAACTTATATACACGAACAGGAAGTGGGTGAGAGGTAGGCCATAGTTTCCCAATCCTTATGATTTTAGAAAAGCAGTGATGACGGAGTCGTGAGTTCCCTGCCCTGCAAATGTTTGGCTGGATGGCCAACTTTCAGGGCCATGTGGGGAAGCTCACTGCATTACCACAGAGCGTAGAGACGACTCCTGCATTTCAGGCTGCTTTCATATTTTCCAAATCCATGTAAGACAGGGGTAGATGCTCCAAAAATGAGATGAGCTTTTCTCCTCTGAATGTAGATTAATAGCTATAACAAAAGCCATTTCCTTCAGTGCTGCTCTCTTAGAAATTCAGAAACAGGCTGACTAGAGAAACCGAATCACATTTAGAAGTATTACTGAAGATGAAGACTATTAGGAACTCATTTGTCCAAGGAACTGTCAACAGACTTGAGGAAACATTCCCCTCTTCAGAAGGGACAGTGTCACTTACCACCAGCATCATCTGTGTGTCCCGTCTGCCATCAGCATGAGCAAGTGCACAGCCCTGGGGGTCCCACAGCCCCAACCCTGCTCTCTTCCATCCAGGCATTCATCAGTTGGGCCGCCACCATCTCCTTCCTCATTGAAGCTCCTTTGCAAAGGGCTCATATCCTGCTTAACACATATGCCCAGTGCCTCTACAGTGCCCAGCCCATAGTCAATAGTTGTAGCATGTGGTTAGGTGCATAGGCCCTACAGCCTGACAGCCAGGATTTGAACTCCAGCCCTACCATTTATTGGTTATGAACTCTCCGAGCCTCAGTTTCCCTATCTGTAAAATGGGATCAATTAGAGTACTCTCTATGTACTTGCATGCACATGTGCACACACACAATTGTGTATGTTAAGTGAGATAATAAAAGTTCAGCTTTTGGCACAGCGTTTGCCTTATCTATTGTATCAGAAGTTGGCAAACTATTTCTATCAAGGGTCAGAAAGCAAATATCCTCGTCTCTGGAGGCCTCTGTTATGACTATTTAGTTCTGCCATTGGAGCGTGAAAGCACTTGTAGATAACACATAAATGAATGACCCTGGTATTCCAATTAAACTTTATATACACGAACAGGAAGTGGGTGAGAGGTAGGCCATAGTTTCCCAATCCTTATGATTTTAGAAAGCAGTGAGTGAGATCATCAGACAAAGAACTTAAGCAAGCACAGAGGCTAAAGGGAAGAAACCTGGCAGTAGAATGGTGATTTCCACAGTAGCGCCCAATGGTGAAGAACTCAGGCAGTAGAGTCAGAGAGATCTGGGTTAAAAATCTCATTTGGGTGAATGGTGTGTGCTGCATGTGCCTTGGTTTCCAGTTACATAAAATGCTAAATTGTGAGTACAAGGGATGTATTTCAAATGACTGATGTGTGGATGAAAAGAGATGATAAGACCTAGAGCCAAGCAATTAATAAAATGTCAATAAGTGCTAATAAGAGGTTAATAAGATGTAAATAGGTGTTAGCAATGAGGAGGAGGGTGCCAGAGGATGCCCACACAGAATGGCTCATTAGGTAGACAAGGGCTTCCCATCTGGAGAATGGCTGACATCCTGTCTTGAGGCTTTTAATTCACTGTCCATGAGTGGGGCCTGTATTCCTGGCTTTCTCCCTGCAGAGACAGGTAGGGTAAGACCATAGTGGGAAAGCCTATGTACCATCTACCTAGAGCAGTGCTAAGTCAGCACCAAAATCAATGGCTGCATCCCCTTGGTATGTTAGAAATGAGCCAGTTTTGCCCTCTTCAAGTGGATCTGTGTATAGCTGGCAGGGCCAAAAGATCAGTAATGGAGAATATGAATTTTTGTCTTAGGCTGTACAATGCTGCTTGAAGACTTGAGTTTGGAGGTCTGAGGCCTTTGACTCTAAATTGCTCTTGCTTGAGGTTAGCATCCTGGGAAAGGATCTCTCTGCACATCACATTTTGTTCAGGAAAGGTATTGCTGTCAGAGGTGAGGTTCACTGTGCTCCCTCCCACTCCTTGTTGGCACATGAAGACGTCCTCACCAGTGGATCTCCCCTGTGTTCACACTGATTTTTTAAAAAAAAAGCTCCCAAAGTTTTTATGTCTTACTTTTCTTATCTCAAGTTTTCCAGAAAAAATTTCTGGAGTGCTACAGCCCTAATGAATGTTATCAAGTCTCTCTGCCTGGTATTCCAAAAAAGGGTTGAGAGGTAGGCCATAGTTTCCCAATCCTTGTGATTTTAGAAAGCAGTGAGTGAGATCATCAGACAAAGAACTTAAGCAAGCACAGAGGCTAAAGGGAAGAAACCTGGCAGTAGAATGGTGATTTCCACAGTAGCGCCCAATGGTGAAGAACTCAGGCAGTAGAGTCAGAGAGATCTGGGTTAAAAATCTCATTTGGGTGAATGGTGTGTGCTGCATGTGCCTTGGTTTCCAGTTACATAAAATGCTAAATTGTGAGTACAAGGGATGTATTTCAAATGACTGATGTGTGGATGAAAAGAGATGATAAGACCTAGAGCCAAGCAATTAATAAAATGTCAATAAGTGCTAATAAGAGGTTAATAAGATGTAAATAGGTGTTAGCAATGAGGAGGAGGGTGCCAGAGGATGCCCACACAGAATGGCTCATTAGGTAGACAAGGGCTTCCCATCTGGAGAATGGCTGACATCCTGTCTTGAGGCTTTTAATTCACTGTCCATGAGTGGGGCCTGTATTCCTGGCTTTCTCCCTGCAGAGACAGGTAGGGTAAGACCATAGTGGGAAAGCCTATGTACCATCTACCTAGAGCAGTGCTAAGTCAGCACCAAAATCAATGGCTGCATCCCCTTGGTATGTTAGAAATGAGCCAGTTTTGCCCTCTTCAAGTGGATCTGTGTATAGCTGGCAGGGCCAAAAGATCAGTAATGGAGAATATGAATTTTTGTCTTAGGCTGTACAATGCTGCTTGAAGACTTGAGTTTGGAGGTCTGAGGCCTTTGACTCTAAATTGCTCTTGCTTGAGGTTAGCATCCTGGGAAAGGATCTCTCTGCACATCACATTTTGTTCAGGAAAGGTATTGCTGTCAGAGGTGAGGTTCACTGTGCTCCCTCCCACTCCTTGTTGGCACATGAAGACGTCCTCACCAGTGGATCTCCCCTGTGTTCACACTGATTTTTTAAAAAAAAAGCTCCCAAAGTTTTTATGTCTTACTTTTCTTATCTCAAGTTTTCCAGAAAAAATTTCTGGAGTGCTACAGCCCTAATGAATGTTATCAAGTCTCTCTGCCTCCAATCATAGACTAATTGGTATTGATTTTAGTCATGTCATTTCCCTCTACGAAGATGATGGGGTTTTCCCAAAATGTCCTATCTTTTCTCCCAAGTCTAGAAACCACAAATTCTCTTTCCCTTTCCTTCCTTCCTTTCTCCCTTCTCTCCTTTCTCCTTCCTGAATATATTTTCATCCAACACCTGGTGTGTGTCAAATACTCTGTGGAGCATTAGGAATACCTTGACATTCTTCAATCTAAAGGATAAAGAGAGCAAGTTATAGACAGTAAGAGGCCAGCTTTAAACAAGGCCAGAGTATACTATGGAAGTGTACCTTTGGGGTGCCTACCTGTTCCTGGAGTGGGGAAATCCTTCCTGGTGAAGGGGACCCTTGAGCTTTTTAGGATGAGTAGGAATTCAAACAGGTGAAGATGAAGGAAGCTTTAGACTCTAAAGTGTGTCTAGTCTAGAGAGGGAAATGAATGTTGTTCCCTCCACCTGGACTTGGTTACTTGGCAGGACAAGGACATGTGACAAATGTTAGGAGAAGACTGGCTGGTGCGAGGCAGAGCATGAAGGACTTTGTAGGCCAAACAGATCTTCTCGAGCTACTGTTTCTCTGACTTGGCCATAATTATGTCAAGAATGCCATCTCCTTTGTCCACTGCTACTAATTAGAAGCTTTAATTAACAGTTATACATGCCTTTGATTAGTATGATGATAAAATAAGTTAATTATGACTTAATATGTAGAGATTGCTACCTTCTATCTTTCAGTACATGACATCTATTGTGTAGAGGAAGCAACAAATTAAAAAAAAAAACCTGAAAAAGATGATCTCCAATTACCAAGATGCACGTAAAACTCATTCTGGAATTTAATATAAAGAAGTTGATAAAGACAAGGAAATAGTAGATTAGGAGCTCACATGTACCTGGGCCTGGGGACCACCCTGGGATAGAATCGCTATAGCAAACAGTCATGGTCCTGCCCATTTGGGAACTTAGCTTTGTGTAGGAAAGGTCAGTGTTAAGCAAATGAAAACACAAGTAATTGTATAAGATGTGCTAAGTGTTGTGAGAAAAGATGGAGTCCTCAGAGAGAATAATAGAGAGACCAAATTTACATCTGTGTAAGGGAAGTATTTTCTGAGACAGGTGGTGTTTGAGCTCGGGAGAGATGCAGGGAGTTATTTAGGTGAGTGGATGGTTATGGAAGGGGGTTGTTTCAGGCAGAAGGATACTGTGCATACGGACCTCGAGGCAAGGAGACACTTGGCCTGTGTAATAGCTACAGAAAGGCCTTTTTGGCTAGAGCCCAGGGAGCAGGTCGAGGTTAGCCCTGAGGAGGTAGGCAGGAGCAGTAATGCTGGTGCTGAAGGTCGTGTTGAGTCTTTCAGAAAAGATTCTGAAAACAGTATGACTTTAACAGTTTTAAGCAGTGTGTGTGTGAGAGAGAGAGAGAGGGACAGAGAGACAGGGAGAGAAACATGAGTGCATTTGTGTTTTAAAACAAATATCCCGGTTGTTCTAAGCAAAATGGTTATATGGGGACAAACTAACGGCTTCAAACCAGGATTTTCCAAAGAGCTTTGTAGGATTTTTTGAATCCTTTCAGTCATAGGCTCTTATGTGACGACCATGTTTGCTTACATCTTTGGGTAAGAGAGTCACCACTTTCTTCTGGAGGGTGGCCAGTTCGCAAGAGCACATAGCTTTGGGCACTGTGCTGTCCTCTCCTGCCCTTCTGTTTAGGACATGAGGACTGAGCAGCATCTAAGGCATCAGGAGAGAATGCCTTTAGGAGAGAAGGATCACCTAGAGGTGCAATCAGTCAAACTGTTTGGTTCTCCAGCTCTCTCTGCAGGGATCACAACTCAAATGAGACTACTTCTTGACCTTTGGGGATTATGCCATCCTTCAAGGAAAACATCACAAAGCACTAAAAAGATCAAGGGAAGTGCAGGAGAGTCATGACAGGGTAGTCTACGCATGTGTTAGCTCCCCCAATAAGGAGCGGACGAAGTGTCAAGACGGCTCTCACAGGACTGGGGGAAAAGGGCAGGCCTTTTAAAGCTAACATGGTCCTGCCCATTTGGGAACTTAGCTTTGTGTAGGAAAGGTCAGTGTTAAGCAAATGAAAACACAAGTAATTGTATAAGATGTGCTAAGTGTTGTGAGAAAAGATGGAGTCCTCAGAGAGAATAATAGAGACCAAATTTACATCTGTGTAAGGGAAGTATTTTCTGAGACAGGTGGTGTTTGAGCTCGGAGAGATGCAGGGAGTTATTTAGGTGAGTGGATGGTTATGGAAGGGGGTTGTTTCAGGCAGAAGGATACTGTGCATACGGACCTCGAGGCAAGGAGACACTTGGCCTGTGTAATAGCTACAGAAAGGCCTTTTTGGCTAGAGCCCAGGGAGCAGGTCGAGGTTAGCCCTGAGGAGGTAGGCAGGAGCAGTAATGCTGGTGCTGAAGGTCGTGTTGAGTCTTTCAGAAAAGATTCTGAAAACAGTATGACTTTAACAGTTTTAAGCAGTGTGTGTGTGAGAGAGAGAGAGGGACAGAGAGACAGGGAGAGAAACATGAGTGCATTTGTGTTTTAAAACAAATATCCCGGTTGTTCTAAGCAAAATGGTTATATGGGGACAAACTAACGGCTTCAAACCAGGATTTTCCAAAGAGCTTTGTAGGATTTTTTGAATCCTTTCAGTCATAGGCTCTTATGTGACGACCATGTTTGCTTACATCTTTGGGTAAGAGAGTCACCACTTTCTTCTGGAGGGTGGCCAGTTCGCAAGAGCACATAGCTTTGGGCACTGTGCTGTCCTCTCCTGCCCTTCTGTTTAGGACATGAGGACTGAGCAGCATCTAAGGCATCAGGAGAGAATGCCTTTAGGAGAGAAGGATCACCTAGAGGTGCAATCAGTCAAACTGTTTGGTTCTCCAGCTCTCTCTGCAGGGATCACAACTCAAATGAGACTACTTCTTGACCTTTGGGGATTATGCCATCCTTCAAGGAAAACATCACAAAGCACTAAAAAGATCAAGGGAAGTGCAGGAGAGTCATGACAGGGTAGTCTACGCATGTGTTAGCTCCCCCAATAAGGAGCGGACGAAGTGTCAAGACGGCTCTCACAGGACTGAAGGGGCAGGCTAATAACATCGTGGAGCATGTACTGAGAGCCTCTTTTAAAGGCTGTTGAATGCTAGTTCATTTGATCCTCAATTACACAGGGAGCCCCATTTTAGGAAGCTGAGATGCAGAGGAGTTGAGGGACTTTGCTAAGCTCCCACAGCTATAGGTAGCACAAAGGGGTTTGAACCTAGGGACTCCAGAGCTCATGCTCTTAGCTTGTATGTGATTAAGTCAGGTCTAGTGGCTCCCTAGAGGGAGAGGCCATGGCCTGGGTAGGAAATACCAAGTCTCAACTATTCTGTAGGTTGCATGATACTGTGGTTCTGTTGGGTGGGGTCACTTGGGAACTAACATTCCCAGCATGATGCTGAGTGTTTTAGAGAGTGGGGAACCTTCCTCCTGTTCATGTATTCCTCAAATTCTTCTCAAGCACCTTTGATCTGTAGAAAGTGGAATGGGTACTAGGCTACAGCAGTGAGAACTCATGGGGTAGTGAGAGATTCATAAAGAAGATGAAGGGACTTCATCCCAGTCCAGTGGTTAAGCCTTCACCTTCCAGTGCGGGGTACAGGTTCAGTCCCTGGTGGGGGAGCTAAGATCTCATATGCCTCGTGGCCAAAAACCCAAAATATAAAATGGAAACTATATAGTAACAGATTCAATGAATACTTAAAAGTGGCCCACATCAAGAAAAATCTTTAAAAGAAAGAAAATGCAGTGTGATAAGCACCCAGCATGAAGAAGCCACAAGCCGTAGGAGTCCATAGGACTGGCAGGCATCCCTGACATGCTTTTGTGGTGGCCTGAGTGTGAGGAGGGGAGTCTCTTCAAAGGAACGGACATCAAGTATGACCATGGAAGCTGAGTAGGACTTAGCCAGGTGAAGGGTTGGAGGTGGCAGCAAGTGGGGCAACGAGGAAGGAAATCACTTCAGGAAACACTAAACAGGAAGCCCGCCAACCATGGACATAAAAGAGAGCAGGTTCTTCAGAGGAACTAGAGGGTAGAACACACTTAGGGAAGGCATGAAAACAGAGATGAGTCTGAGGGAGGATTGGTTGGGGCTGGGTCATCTATCAGGGAGTTTGGACCTCATCCTGAGGGCTTTGAGAGCCTCCCTGAGTTTGAGGGGAATAGAAGGTGTTAATAACAAGCTCTCTGGAGGCAGTCTGATCCTTTGTGTAAGTCTTGGGTTACTACGATCTGCTGCTGGCATCTTTAGCAAGAGGCCTGATGATCTGCCCCAGGAAGGTTGCTAGTTCATTTGATCCTCAATTACACAGGAGCCCCATTTTACTTGCAGAGGAGTTGAGGGACTTTGCTAAGCTCCCACAGCTATAGGTAGCACAAAGGGGTTTGAACCTAGGGACTCAGAGCTCATGCTCTTAGCTTGTATGTGATTAAGTCAGGTCTAGTGGCTCCCTAGAGGGAGAGGCCATGGCCTGGGTAGGAAATACCAAGTCTCAACTATTCTGTAGGTTGCATGATACTGTGGTTCTGTTGGGTGGGGTCACTTGGGAACTAACATTCCCAGCATGATGCTGAGTGTTTTAGAGAGTGGGGAACCTTCCTCCTGTTCATGTATTCCTCAAATTCTTCTCAAGCACCTTTGATCTGTAGAAAGTGGAATGGGTACTAGGCTACAGCAGTGAGAACTCATGGGGTAGTGAGAGATTCATAAAGAAGATGAAGGGACTTCATCCCAGTCCAGTGGTTAAGCCTTCACCTTCCAGTGCGGGGTACAGGTTCAGTCCCTGGTGGGGGAGCTAAGATCTCATATGCCTCGTGGCCAAAAACCCAAAATATAAAATGGAAACTATATAGTAACAGATTCAATGAATACTTAAAAGTGGCCCACATCAAGAAAAATCTTTAAAAGAAAGAAAATGCAGTGTGATAAGCACCCAGCATGAAGAAGCCACAAGCCGTAGGAGTCCATAGGACTGGCAGGCATCCCTGACATGCTTTTGTGGTGGCCTGAGTGTGAGGAGGGGAGTCTCTTCAAAGGAACGGACATCAAGTATGACCATGGAAGCTGAGTAGGACTTAGCCAGGTGAAGGGTTGGAGGTGGCAGCAAGTGGGGCAACGAGGAAGGAAATCACTTCAGGAAACACTAAACAGGAAGCCCGCCAACCATGGACATAAAAGAGAGCAGGTTCTTCAGAGGAACTAGAGGGTAGAACACACTTAGGGAAGGCATGAAAACAGAGATGAGTCTGAGGGAGGATTGGTTGGGGCTGGGTCATCTATCAGGGAGTTTGGACCTCATCCTGAGGGCTTTGAGAGCCTCCCTGAGTTTGAGGGGAATAGAAGGTGTTAATAACAAGCTCTCTGGAGGCAGTCTGATCCTTTGTGTAAGTCTTGGGTTACTACGATCTGCTGCTGGCATCTTTAGCAAGAGGCCTGATGATCTGCCCCCCAGGAAGTGGATTGACTCTAAGGAGGGTTTTCCCTTTGCATCTCCATGGAAGTTTTCTCTCCTTTTCACACTAGGCTTGCCAAGTAGCTGAGATGTGCTTTATCTATTAAAGAACCTCCTCTATATCATCTGTATCATCTGCCCATCTATGAGATTTCTACCCTTGTGTACAAACACACCTGAAGGTCTCATTTCTGGGAAGCTTCTCCTTAGTGAGACTTGTGGAGTGGGTGGGGGGATGCAAGTGGTTAGGAGGAGATTCTGTAGGAGCAGAGAGGGAGGTCCAGCAAGGATCATGGCCCTTTAAGATGTAGGCAACTTCAGGAGCCCCCTGGGCCTATCCTTTCTCAGTCACTTGGGGGCCTCCCAACTGTGTCTACTCCTTGAGGGCATCTTAGTCAATTAAAAAGATTCCATCATGTAAATGGGCAGGGATAGTCTGATCAGATGCTGTGCATAGCCTCAGCTCACCAAATATTAACTCTGTTAGCCACATTGGAATTTCTATCAGCAACACTTTATGGAGGTAATTTTTGGGTGTTTTAACCCCCAGATTGCTTCTGATAAGGACCCCTCCTCACGTGAGAATGCCTGCACAGAGGACTGGGGCACCCGAGTGAGTGTTTTCTTCCCAGCTGAAGCAGTTCAGTGTTAGGGAAGGAACTGGCCTCTAGAACCAGAGAGACACAAATTTGAATCCCTGCTATTCCACTTTCCAGCTGTGTGACCCCGAGCAAGTGACCGAACCTCTCTGAGCCCCAGTTACTTACTGACAAAGCAGAGACACTAGCTGGACTAACCCACTTGCTGGACTGTGATCAGAATCAGTGAGCCTCGATGAGTTGAACTAGAGGGTAGAACACACTTAGGGAAGGCATGAAAACAGAGATGAGTCTGAGGGAGGATTGGTTGGGGCTGGGTCATCTATCAGGGAGTTTGGACCTCATCCTGAGGGCTTTGAGAGCCTCCCTGAGTTTGAGGGGAATAGAAGGTGTTAATAACAAGCTCTCTGGAGGCAGTCTGATCCTTTGTGTAAGTCTTGGGTTACTACGATCTGCTGCTGGCATCTTTAGCAAGAGGCCTGATGATCTGCCCCCCAGGAAGTGGATTGACTCTAAGGAGGGTTTTCCCTTTGCATCTCCATGGAAGTTTTCTCTCCTTTTCACACTAGGCTTGCCAAGTAGCTGAGATGTGCTTTATCTATTAAAGAACCTCCTCTATATCATCTGTATCATCTGCCCATCTATGAGATTTCTACCCTTGTGTACAAACACACCTGAAGGTCTCATTTCTGGGAAGCTTCTCCTTAGTGAGACTTGTGGAGTGGGTGGGGGGATGCAAGTGGTTAGGAGGAGATTCTGTAGGAGCAGAGAGGGAGGTCCAGCAAGGATCATGGCCCTTTAAGATGTAGGCAACTTCAGGAGCCCCCTGGGCCTATCCTTTCTCAGTCACTTGGGGGCCTCCCAACTGTGTCTACTCCTTGAGGGCATCTTAGTCAATTAAAAAGATTCCATCATGTAAATGGGCAGGGATAGTCTGATCAGATGCTGTGCATAGCCTCAGCTCACCAAATATTAACTCTGTTAGCCACATTGGAATTTCTATCAGCAACACTTTATGGAGGTAATTTTTGGGTGTTTTAACCCCCAGATTGCTTCTGATAAGGACCCCTCCTCACGTGAGAATGCCTGCACAGAGGACTGGGGCACCCGAGTGAGTGTTTTCTTCCCAGCTGAAGCAGTTCAGTGTTAGGGAAGGAACTGGCCTCTAGAACCAGAGAGACACAAATTTGAATCCCTGCTATTCCACTTTCCAGCTGTGTGACCCCGAGCAAGTGACCGAACCTCTCTGAGCCCCAGTTACTTACTGACAAAGCAGAGACACTAGCTGGACTAACCCACTTGCTGGACTGTGATCAGAATCAAGTGAGGCCATACAGAGAGTTTGGTAGATGGAGTTAGCCATTATTATTAGTTTTTACAGTGGTTTTAGAAAGGGCGACAGATTCACATGTCTTTAGGGTAAATGAATGAAGCAGACTGAGAAAAGATCGGAAGTGAGAAAAATGACACCCAAGGCACAGTTCTGCTCAGTGTCAGCCTTCACTGTCAAATGTCATCCAGGTCCTGCATTATTAGAGCCAAGGATTTTTTCAGAAGAAGCCAGAATTTAGTGTTAAATATTCCAATTTTTAATTGGTGGTAAGTAATTTCAAAATTTTTAATCATTTGAGGGGCAAGCCAAACCATCTAAGAGTTGCCCCTTTGCAATCTCTGGGTTCTGCTTTCTGCAAGTACTGATTTGAGACTGAGTCCTCAATATAAGTAGCTTCAGGCTGCTAAGCACGAAGTGAGCTGGGAGTCGATTCTGTCTCTGTCCAGTTTAAATTAATGAAATGCTACACTCCTTCCAGAATCATATAACTCACACCTCAGGTCCTGGATCTGGGCTTATGTGATGTCAAGAAACAAACTGAAATGGTGAGGTATAGGCAGGAACTGGACAAATATGCTGTGTCCTATGCTGTGGCAGTGTCCCCTAGGAGGTGGCCAGAAAAGTGGTGAGATTACACCCAGGGGCTCCAGATCACTCACCGGTGCTGTGCCCCGCCCCTCACCCTGCTGTGACTTGGCTCTTCTGTCCTTTTCAGACTTGAACAAAATCAGATGTGGCATAGCCTCAGCTCACCAATATTAACTCTGTTAGCCACATTGGAATTTCAGCAACACTTTATGGAGGTAATTTTTGGGTGTTTTAACCCCAGATTGCTTCTGATAAGGACCCCTCCTCACGTGAGAATGCCTGCACAGAGGACTGGGGCACCCGAGTGAGTGTTTTCTTCCCAGCTGAAGCAGTTCAGTGTTAGGGAAGGAACTGGCCTCTAGAACCAGAGAGACACAAATTTGAATCCCTGCTATTCCACTTTCCAGCTGTGTGACCCCGAGCAAGTGACCGAACCTCTCTGAGCCCCAGTTACTTACTGACAAAGCAGAGACACTAGCTGGACTAACCCACTTGCTGGACTGTGATCAGAATCAAGTGAGGCCATACAGAGAGTTTGGTAGATGGAGTTAGCCATTATTATTAGTTTTTACAGTGGTTTTAGAAAGGGCGACAGATTCACATGTCTTTAGGGTAAATGAATGAAGCAGACTGAGAAAAGATCGGAAGTGAGAAAAATGACACCCAAGGCACAGTTCTGCTCAGTGTCAGCCTTCACTGTCAAATGTCATCCAGGTCCTGCATTATTAGAGCCAAGGATTTTTTCAGAAGAAGCCAGAATTTAGTGTTAAATATTCCAATTTTTAATTGGTGGTAAGTAATTTCAAAATTTTTAATCATTTGAGGGGCAAGCCAAACCATCTAAGAGTTGCCCCTTTGCAATCTCTGGGTTCTGCTTTCTGCAAGTACTGATTTGAGACTGAGTCCTCAATATAAGTAGCTTCAGGCTGCTAAGCACGAAGTGAGCTGGGAGTCGATTCTGTCTCTGTCCAGTTTAAATTAATGAAATGCTACACTCCTTCCAGAATCATATAACTCACACCTCAGGTCCTGGATCTGGGCTTATGTGATGTCAAGAAACAAACTGAAATGGTGAGGTATAGGCAGGAACTGGACAAATATGCTGTGTCCTATGCTGTGGCAGTGTCCCCTAGGAGGTGGCCAGAAAAGTGGTGAGATTACACCCAGGGGCTCCAGATCACTCACCGGTGCTGTGCCCCGCCCCTCACCCTGCTGTGACTTGGCTCTTCTGTCCTTTTCAGACTTGAACAAAATGAGAACACTTTGAGGAAGCTATAGCAGTCAGGGAAGGTTTGCTTTCTGACAAGAGGATAGCTAAACATTTATTTGCAGAGTATGATTGTTTTCCTAAAATCAGCTCCCTTGAACCTGACTATATCTAAACTGTCTGTTGTCTCCAGAAAGCCTCTATTCCATTTTACACATAAGCATTTTCTCTTCTATTAGGTTTAACAAATCCGCAGGTGTTGAGTCATTGGAAGTAGATTGGGGCACTAATCGCTAATGAATATGAAGATATTTCTCTCACACAAAGAGTTACTAAGCAGTATTGAGCTTGACCTTCTTTTCCTTAATTAATTAATTCCTTCATTTATTCACTCAATACATACCGAGGGTTTCCCTCATACCAGGCTTTGGGGAAGGGGTCTTGAATAGTCAGAAAGTTCTGATATCAAACACAGGCTTTGCAGCTTGCTAAGAGAGCTTCAGTTTTCTTGTATGTAAAGTGTGGTGATGAAAATGCCAACTCATGTGGTAGTCAAAGGACTAGACCAGGCGGTGTATACTTATGGCCAATGTTCTGTAAATATTAGCCACCAAATGATCATTTATCTCAATCACGACCACAACTTTTGGGGCTGCTCCTATTATCCTCAGTTCTAACAGAGAAGAAAACTGTGTGTGGTTTTTTTGCCATGCCATGTGGCAAGTGGGATCTTAGTTCCCTGACCAGGGATGGAACCTGCACCCTTCACATTAGAAGTGTAGAGTCTTAACCACTGGACTACCAGGGACGTCCCAGAAAGCAAGTTTCAGTGTGATAATTACCTTGCCCAAGGTCACACACCCAACAGATGTTGGGGCTAGGATAGTCAGTCACCAAAACCCATTGTCTTTCTACCAAATCAGCCTTCCAGAGGCGAATCATTCCTAGCCTCCTTGCTTTACCATCTGAAAGAATTAGGAGAAATCCTAAATTTAACCTCTATAAAACTATAGGGGATTTAGAGGCTGAGGATAAAGACTCCCAGCCAGCTCTCTCCTGCTGGAGTGTGGGTTGAGAAAAGGCTGGGAGAGAAATTTTGACTCCAGCGGCACTTCCTCTGAGACTTGAACAAAATGAGAACACTTTGAGGAAGCTATAGCAGTCAGGGAAGGTTTGCTTTCTGACAAGAGGATAGCTAAACATTTATTTGCAGAGTATGATTGTTTTCCTAAAATCAGCTCCCTTGAACCTGACTATATCTAAACTGTCTGTTGTCTCCAGAAAGCCTCTATTCCATTTTACACATAAGCATTTTCTCTTCTATTAGGTTTAACAAATCCGCAGGTGTTGAGTCATTGGAAGTAGATTGGGGCACTAATCGCTAATGAATATGAAGATATTTCTCTCACACAAAGAGTTACTAAGCAGTATTGAGCTTGACCTTCTTTTCCTTAATTAATTAATTCCTTCATTTATTCACTCAATACATACCGAGGGTTTCCCTCATACCAGGCTTTGGGGAAGGGGTCTTGAATAGTCAGAAAGTTCTGATATCAAACACAGGCTTTGCAGCTTGCTAAGAGAGCTTCAGTTTTCTTGTATGTAAAGTGTGGTGATGAAAATGCCAACTCATGTGGTAGTCAAAGGACTAGACCAGGCGGTGTATACTTATGGCCAATGTTCTGTAAATATTAGCCACCAAATGATCATTTATCTCAATCACGACCACAACTTTTGGGGCTGCTCCTATTATCCTCAGTTCTAACAGAGAAGAAAACTGTGTGTGGTTTTTTTGCCATGCCATGTGGCAAGTGGGATCTTAGTTCCCTGACCGGGGATGGAACCTGCACCCTTCACATTAGAAGTGTAGAGTCTTAACCACTGGACTACCAGGGACGTCCCAGAAAGCAAGTTTCAGTGTGATAATTACCTTGCCCAAGGTCACACACCCAACAGATGTTGGGGCTAGGATAGTCAGTCACCAAAACCCATTGTCTTTCTACCAAATCAGCCTTCCAGAGGCGAATCATTCCTAGCCTCCTTGCTTTACCATCTGAAAGAATTAGGAGAAATCCTAAATTTAACCTCTATAAAAACTATAGGGGATTTAGAGGCTGAGGATAAAAGACTCCCAGCCAGCTCTCTCCTGCTGGAGTGTGTGAAAAGGCAGGATGCTGAGAACACAAATGCTGGCTGGAGGAATATACGACCATTCAATAGAAATTTATTGGATCCTTCTCTGAGCTGGGCACTGTCCTCATCACCAGGAACACAGCAGTGAGCAGAGTCCCTCCTGACAGTTTACAGTCTGTCAGTCGTGCAGAGGTGAAGATGTTCATGTGTAGGTGTGAGGTTTTAGAAACTCTAACCAAAGTGAAACAAAAAGACTTCCTTGGGGCTTCCCTGGTAGCTCAGTAGTAAAGAGTTTGCCTCCCAATGCAGGAGACATGGATTCAATCCCTAATCTGGGAGGATCTCACATGCTAAGAAGCAACTAAGCCCATGAACCAGAACTATGGAGCCTGTGCTCTGCCTCAGAGCCGCAACTGTTGAGCCCATGTGCCACAACTACTGAAGCCCATGTGCCCTAGAGCCTGAGTTCCACAACAAGAAAAGTCACCTCAACAAGAAGCCTGTTCACCTCAACTAGAGAGTAGCCCCCACTCCCTGGAACTAGAGAAGAGCCTGTGGCAGCAGTGAAAACCCAGAATAGCCAAAAAATAAATGAATAAATAAATTTAAAAAAAAAAAGACTTCCTTGGTGATCCAGTGGTTGAAGCCACCTGCCAATTCAGGTGACTCAGGTTCAATCCCTGGTCTGGGAAGATGCCACATGTGCTAGAGCAGCTTGACCCATGTGCGACAACCACTGAATCCCGCAGACCTAAGAGCCTGTGCTTTGCAACAAGAGAAACCACAACAATGAGAAACTCATGCACCTTAAAACAATGCAGCTCCCACTCACAGCAACTAGAGAAAGCCTGTGCACAGCAATTTAACCCCAGCACAGCCCAAAATAAAAATAAATAGGTAAATAAAATTATTAAAAAATGAAGCAAAAGATGTGGCTGGCAATGCTTTTGCGCTCACATGTAATAGCCATTGAGACACTGGTCCCTTATGAAAGCATTTTCTGCTTGTTGACAGGCAACTTGATTTTGCATTTGGTTTGCAACCATTCTTAGGAATCCTGAAGATAAATCAGGATGTCCAGATCTTATCAACAAGCGGAATCATAGAAAAGGCTGCTTTCACCTAGAGGCAGTAAAGCAACAATGCATTTCCTAGAGGGAGATACTTTTGACCATTCTGCTTCTTTGTTTACTCTGTTTGGACCAAGTGCGTGATAATTGGGCTCATGCAGGAAGAAGCTAGAGTCTGGCTTGTTGGCTTGAAACATTTTAGAAAGTCAAAGTAGTTACGGATAATTGTAACTACCATTAGTGAAGACTATTTACCAGACATTATGGTAAATGCTTTGCATGCAGTATCTAATTTAATCTTCACAAACAACCCAATACAATTGAAAGTGCAGTTATCTCTATTTTGCACATGAGGGAATTAAGACTCAGAGAGGTCAGTCCTTTCTCAAGGTCACACAGCTGGAAAATTGCAGAGGGGGAACTGAAGCAGGTCTAGACCAGTGGTTCTCATCCAGGGGAAATTTTGACTCCTGGGGGACATTTTGAAAAGTCTGGAGGCATCTTTGGTTGCCACGACTGGGAGGAGACTGATACTGGTATCTGGTGGGTAGAGGCAAGGGATATTCTGAACACTCTACAGAGAAGAATTATGTACCCAAGGACCTGCAGTTGAGAGAGCCTGCTGTACAGCATCCATGCAACAGGTGATCCAGTGGTTGAAGCCACCTGCCAATTCAGGTGACTCAGGTTCAATCCCTGGTCTGGGAAGATGCCACATGTGCTAGAGCAGCTTGACCCATGTGCGACAACCACTGAATCCCGCAGACCTAAGAGCCTGTGCTTTGCAACAAGAGAAACCACAACAATGAGAAACTCATGCACCTTAAAACAATGCAGCTCCCACTCACAGCAACTAGAGAAAGCCTGTGCACAGCAATTTAACCCCAGCACAGCCCAAAATAAAAATAAATAGGTAAATAAAATTATTAAAAAATGAAGCAAAAGATGTGGCTGGCAATGCTTTTGCGCTCACATGTAATAGCCATTGAGACACTGGTCCCTTATGAAAGCATTTTCTGCTTGTTGACAGGCAACTTGATTTTGCATTTGGTTTGCAACCATTCTTAGGAATCCTGAAGATAAATCAGGATGTCCAGATCTTATCAACAAGCGGAATCATAGAAAAGGCTGCTTTCACCTAGAGGCAGTAAAGCAACAATGCATTTCCTAGAGGGAGATACTTTTGACCATTCTGCTTCTTTGTTTACTCTGTTTGGACCAAGTGCGTGATAATTGGGCTCATGCAGGGAAGAAGCTAGAGTCTGGCTTGTTGGCTTGAAACATTTTAGAAAGTCAAAGTAGTTACGGATAATTGTAACTACCATTAGTGAAGACTATTTACCAGACATTATGGTAAATGCTTTGCATGCAGTATCTAATTTAATCTTCACAAACAACCCAATACAATTGAAAGTGCAGTTATCTCTATTTTGCACATGAGGGAATTAAGACTCAGAGAGGTCAGTCCTTTCTCAAGGTCACACAGCTGGAAAATTGCAGAGGGGGAACTGAAGCAGGTCTAGACCAGTGGTTCTCATCCAGGGGAAATTTTGACTCCTGGGGGACATTTTGAAAAGTCTGGAGGCATCTTTGGTTGCCACGACTGGGAGGAGACTGATACTGGTATCTGGTGGGTAGAGGCAAGGGATATTCTGAACACTCTACAAAAACAGGACAGCTTCCTACAGAGAAGAATTATGTGACCCCAAATGCCAATAGACCTGCAGTTGAGAGAGCCTGCTGTACAGCATCAGTGCATGCCATTGCCCTGTTTCCATCACTGAACATCTCTTGTGTAGTTTTTTGCTGAAGCATTTTGTTTTTATAAAATATTCCCAGCCTTTAATGAAGTATTATGTTTATATTCTTGCTTACTCTGTCTTCATCTGAGAACCTGTGATGGAACAATTTAGATCAAGCCATCTCCAGGAAAAGCTTTTAGTGAACAGACAAATAAGGGAGGCCCGAGTGAGTTTGCAGGCCCAGTTCAGCTAAGGTGCAAGTTCACTAACACTGGAAAGGAACTCATTAGAGTCTTACAGGCTACAGGACAAATTTTAATAGCTTCACCTTTAATTTAAGCTGGGCTTTATTTTTATAGCTAGTCCTTTGATAGCAACTAGATTTATTAAGGCATTTTTAATAGCTGATGAAAATCAATAAAGTGCATAAGCACTTGTGATTCTTGTGCTATTTGCAAATATAATTCTGATTCCTCATGTACATATAGGCATATTCATGAAAGCTTTAAGAATATGTTTCCTTCTGCACTATGTTTTAAAGTTCACTCCCAAATCAGAACATGTGATATTCTCAGTGTGGTCCCCAAATTGGGCCACAATTGGAAAGAATAAAGAAAGAAACACAAATAAATTCCCATCTGCTATGAGGAAAAAAGTCCTCATAGTATATAGGTCCTGGAGGATGCTTTGCTTCCCCTAAAGAAAAGTGACTCATTGAAAGCAAGTTCTAATTTAATCTTCAAAAACAACCCAATACAATTGAAAGTGCAGTTATCTCTATTTTGCACATGAGGGAATTAAGACTCAGAGAGGTCAGTCCTTTCTCAAGGTCACACAGCTGGAAAATTGCAGAGGGGGAACTGAAGCAGGTCTAGACCAGTGGTTCTCATCCAGGGGAAATTTTGACTCCTGGGGGACATTTTGAAAAGTCTGGAGGCATCTTTGGTTGCCACGACTGGGAGGAGACTGATACTGGTATCTGGTGGGTAGAGGCAAGGGATATTCTGAACACTCTACAAAAACAGGACAGCTTCCTACAGAGAAGAATTATGTGACCCCAAATGCCAATAGACCTGCAGTTGAGAGAGCCTGCTGTACAGCATCAGTGCATGCCATTGCCCTGTTTCCATCACTGAACATCTCTTGTGTAGTTTTTTGCTGAAGCATTTTGTTTTTATAAAATATTCCCAGCCTTTAATGAAGTATTATGTTTATATTCTTGCTTACTCTGTCTTCATCTGAGAACCTGTGATGGAACAATTTAGATCAAGCCATCTCCAGGAAAAGCTTTTAGTGAACAGACAAATAAGGGAGGCCCGAGTGAGTTTGCAGGCCCAGTTCAGCTAAGGTGCAAGTTCACTAACACTGGAAAGGAACTCATTAGAGTCTTACAGGCTACAGGACAAATTTTAATAGCTTCACCTTTAATTTAAGCTGGGCTTTATTTTTATAGCTAGTCCTTTGATAGCAACTAGATTTATTAAGGCATTTTTAATAGCTGATGAAAATCAATAAAGTGCATAAGCACTTGTGATTCTTGTGCTATTTGCAAATATAATTCTGATTCCTCATGTACATATAGGCATATTCATGAAAGCTTTAAGAATATGTTTCCTTCTGCACTATGTTTTAAAGTTCACTCCCAAATCAGAACATGTGATATTCTCAGTGTGGTCCCCAAATTGGGCCACAATTGGAAAGAATAAAGAAAGAAACACAAATAAATTCCCATCTGCTATGAGGAAAAAAGTCCTCATAGTATATAGGTCCTGGAGGATGCTTTGCTTCCCCTAAAGAAAAGTGACTCATTGAAAGCTGAAATTATGATTGGACTTGAACTGCACATACCAGATGGGCCTAACCAACATAAACAGAAGCACCCCATCCAGTAGCAGCTGAATGCATATTCTCCTCAAGCACACAAGGAACATTCTCTAGGAGAGACCACATGCTAGGCCACAAAACAAGTCTTAATAAATTACCGAGAAGATTGAAATCATATCCAGCATCTTTTCCCATCATGAGTGGTATGAGACTAGAAATCAACCTCAAGAAGAAAACTAGAAAATTCACAAATATGTGGAGATTAAACAATATGCTTCTTAACCACCCATGAACCAAAGAAGAAATCAAAATACATCTTGAGACAAATGAAAATGGAAACACAACATACAAAGACTTATGGGATTTTTTATTTTTGTTTTCTACTTCTAATCCATTTTATTGAGTCAATATAAACGACAACTTAAGAGCACAGATTTAAGAGAAAGACATCCCTGAAGTTGTACCTTTACTCCACTGGTCATTAACTGTATGACGATGACCAAGTTCCTAAACCTCTCTGAAACATTGTTGTCTCACGTGTAAAATCATAATAATGATAAATAACAGTAATAACGTCCCCAAAGTATGGTAAAGAATAATGAGTAAGATGGGTAGTGCATGCTAGCACAACGACTGATCCACTGCTTGCTGGGATCCAACAAAAGCAGTTCTAAAAGGGAAGCTAATAGTGATAAATGGCTACCTTAAGAAAAAAGAAAACTCTCAAGTAATTTTATACCTCAAGGAGGTAGAATAAGAATAAACTAAACCCAAAGTTGTTGTTATTGGTGTTGTGTTGTTCAGTCACCTGCCAGCCTCCTCTGTCCTCCATTCCTCACAGAATCTGCTCAAACTCCTGTCCACTGAGTCGATGATGCTACCTGACCATCTCATCCTCTGCTTCCCCCTTCTCCTTGATTTTGGGGTTTGATGTAAGATCTGTATACTGAAAGCAATAAGACGTTGGTGAGTGAAACTGAACAAGACACACATAAATTGAAAGATATTTTCTGATCATGGTTTGAAAGGATTAATATTGTTAAAATGTGCATATTACCCAAGGCAATCTACAGGTTCAGTACAATCCCTATCAAATATTTCTAAAATGTGTATGGAATCACAACATGTCTGAAAGAGCCAAAGCAATTTTGATAAAGAAGAACAAAGCAGGAGGCATCAAAATCCCTGATCTCAAAGTTTATTAAAAACTACAGGAGTCAAAATAGTGTCTGAGTGAAAACAGACGCATAGCTCAATGGAAAAGAATAAAGAACCAAAAGTAAACTCATGCATGTATGTTCAATTAATTTATGACAGAGGAGATAAGAAAATACTATGGAAAAGGATAGTCTTTTCAATAAATTGTATTGGGAAACCTAGACAGCCACAGACTAAGCAATGAAACTGGACCCCTGTCTTACATCATACCCCCAAATCAGTTCAAAACAGATTAAAGACCTAAACATAAGATGTGAAACTATGAAACTCCTAGGAGAAAACATAAGGGATAAACTCTTTGATAGTGATCTCTGTGATGCTTTTTTTAATTTGAAAAAATTCAAAAAGCAAGGGCAACAAAAGTAAAAATAACCAGTAGGACTGCATCAGATTAAGAATCTCTGCAAAACAAAGGAAACCATCAACAAAATGAAAAGGAAACCTATGGAATGGGAGAGAATATTTGCAAGCCACATACCCGGTAAGGTATTAATATCTAAAATACATATGGAACTTATACAGCTCAAGAGCAAAATGATAAATAACCCAAATAAGAAATGGACAGTGAATCTGAATAGGCATTTTTTCCAAAGAAAGCCTACAGATGGCCAACAGGTACATGAAAAGGTGCTCACCATTACTAATATTACAGAAATGCAAATCAAAACCAAATACAACATCACCTCACACCTGTTAAAATGGCTGTTATCAAAACGATGAGGACTAACAAGTATGGGTGAGGATATGGAGAAAAGGGAAACTTTGTGCACTGTGGGTGGGAATGTAAGCTAGTTCAAGCTGTAGGGAAACCATATGCAGGTTCCTTAAGAAATTAAAAATGGAACTACCATATGGTCCAGCAATTCCACTTCTGTATATATATCCAAATGAAATAAAGTCATTATTGCAAAGAGATATCTGTATTCCCATGTTCACAATAGCATCATTCACAATAGCCAAGGTATGGGAATAACCTCTGTCTGTCGATGGATGAATAGATAAAGAAAATGTGGTATATCTATATGTGAAATACTATTCAGCATTAAAAAGGAGAAAATACTGTCTTTTACAACAACATGGATGAATCTGGAGGGCACTATATGAAGCAAAATAAGACACAGAGAAAGATAAATACTATATTATATCACTTATATGTGGAGTCTAAAAACTTAAATTCATGAAAACAAAGAGTAGAAAAGTGCTTGCTAGGAGCTTGGAAGCAGGAGATATAGGGAGAGATTGGTAAAAAGGGTAAAAACTTTCAGCTACATGATGAATAAGGTTTGATGATCTAATATATAATATAGTGACTAGAGTTGATAACATAATATTATAATTATAATTTGCTGAAAGAGTAGAACTTAAGTTTTCTCATAAAAAGAAAGGAAGGTGTAGGGGAGAGAAAGAAAAAAAAGGCAAATATGTTAAGTGATGGATATGGTTAATTGATGAAGAGAAACCGTTTATAATGTATGAAAGTAAAAGTGTCAGTCACTCAGTCCTGTCCAACTCTTTGCAACCCCATGGACTGTAGCCTGCCAGACTCCTCTGTCCATGGAATTCTCCAGGCAAGAATACAGGAGTTGGTAACCACTCTCTTCTCCAGAGATCTAACATAGGTCTCCTACACTGCAGGCAGATGGTGGCTTTATCGTCTAAGCCACCAGGAAATCCATGTTATAATTAATACACATTTATACACATATTATAATTTATACACATGCCAAATCATCACCTTGTACACTTTAAATATGTTACAATTTTATTTGCCAGTTATACTTCAAAGAAGCTGTGGACAAAAAGAGATTGAATCATGACTGATGTTTTAAAACTAAGGCTATGCTGTTAGCCAGTTGTTCAACACATTTTGACATCTATTATTGCAATTCATGCTGAAAACACCCTGAGGCAATATCCCCATTTTATAGACGGGGAAAACCCGGCTCAGGACAATTGGGAACCTTGCACAAGGTCACAGAACCTTGGTCTGGTGGAGAGAGCTGCCACCTTGGTGCTTTTTCTGTGAGGATCACCCATCCCCAAGGTGAACATGAGCTAGACCGAGCTGGTCAGCCTGCCTCAGTGGCTGCTGGTGGGCCGTGTCCTCAGCCTTTGCTGTGTGTGTGCATTTTCAAATCCTTCCTTCTTCGTCCATCAGAGCTCAGACTTAATGTGCTGTCCGATACTACAGGAGCCAATTACTGCATGAAGCTATTTAAATTTAAATTAATTAACATTAAATAAAGTCAGAGATTCCATTTCTTGGTCATACTAGCCACATCTCCAGTGCTAAAAGTCCCACGTTGCTATTGGCTACCACACTGGCCAGAGGAGAATATTTCCCTCTATTGTCTGATGCTGGATCAGAGTGATGAAATTAAACAAACAAAACCTGTGGGATACAGAGTATTTCAGAAAGGTGTATTCAATTTGTAATAAACTTAAAAGATAAAGTTTTCTTTTTAATGAAGAAGATTTGCCTATTTGTTATGGGCCTCTCTAGAAATGTTTCATAAAAAGAAAGGAAGGTGTAGATGTTAAGTGCTGGATATGGTTAATTGATGAAGAGAAACCGTTTATAATGTATGAAAGTAAAAGTGTCAGTCACTCAGTCCTGTCCAACTCTTTGCAACCCCATGGACTGTAGCCTGCCAGACTCCTCTGTCCATGGAATTCTCCAGGCAAGAATACAGGAGTTGGTAACCACTCTCTTCTCCAGAGATCTAACATAGGTCTCCTACACTGCAGGCAGATGGTGGCTTTATCGTCTAAGCCACCAGGAAATCCATGTTATAATTAATACACATTTATACACATATTATAATTTATACACATGCCAAATCATCACCTTGTACACTTTAAATATGTTACAATTTTATTTGCCAGTTATACTTCAAAGAAGCTGTGGACAAAAAGAGATTGAATCATGACTGATGTTTTAAAACTAAGGCTATGCTGTTAGCCAGTTGTTCAACACATTTTGACATCTATTATTGCAATTCATGCTGAAAACACCCTGAGGCAATATCCCCATTTTATAGACGGGAAACCAGGCTCAGGACAATTGGGAACCTTGCACAAGGTCACAGAACCTTGGTCTGGTGGAGAGAGCTGCCACCTTGGTGCTTTTTCTGTGAGGATCACCCATCCCCAAGGTGAACATGAGCTAGACCGAGCTGGTCAGCCTGCCTCAGTGGCTGCTGGTGGGCCGTGTCCTCAGCCTTTGCTGTGTGTGTGCATTTTCAAATCCTTCCTTCTTCGTCCATCAGAGCTCAGACTTAATGTGCTGTCCGATACTACAGGAGCCAATTACTGCATGAAGCTATTTAAATTTAAATTAATTAACATTAAATAAAGTCAGAGATTCCATTTCTTGGTCATACTAGCCACATCTCCAGTGCTAAAAGTCCCACGTTGCTATTGGCTACCACACTGGCCAGAGGAGAATATTTCCCTCTATTGTCTGATGCTGGATCAGAGTGATGAAATTAAACAAACAAAACCTGTGGGATACAGAGTATTTCAGAAAGGTGTATTCAATTTGTAATAAACTTAAAAAAAGATAAAGTTTCTTTTTTCTTTTTAATGAAGAAGATTTGCCTATTTGTTATGGGCCTACTCTCAGGCATTAGCAGGGGGTGTTTTTCTTGTATGAATCTTTATGACAGTCTTGCAAGATAGGTATTCTTATCCCCATTTTATGGATGAAGAAACTGAGGTTTAGTTACTTAACCAACATATACATCTTCTAACTAGCAGAGCAAGGATTCAAAACTCTAATCTGCTCTCCAAACCCATACATCTACTCTGTTCTACACCATGAGTCCTCGATAAAAGTAAGGCCTTTGTCTCTCTCCCAACATCAATGAAGAAGACAGTCCTTGAATAAGATACACTGCAATTACATAAGATCTATCACTTACATGGATTATTATCATGAAGATTTGGAACTCTGGAAGGATCTGAGCAGATAAACAATAGCAGAGTCTTACAAGAAATGTATTAGGTTAAGTATCACCAGGTCCTTTCCTTGGCCTGATCCTCTACTCTTTTCTTTTCTATCACACACTAGCCACTTGTACAGCTTGAGTTGCAAAATGCCACTCAGTTTCCACACCAGCATTGTGTCTTTATGACTCCACAAGACACCAGGGTGCCCGTCTGTCAGCACTGGGGCGGGTTGGCTGCGGAGGAGCATGGGGATGCGTAAAGGCACTCTGAGTGGCACGCGGGACAGGCTGGTCTCCACGTCCGCAGCGTGGTGTCTGCTGGACCCTGTGTTCTGATAGCACAGGTTTCTGGCCCAGATGGTTTTCCCAGCTCCAGATGATCACAGTCAAACATCCAGATCCCAATTCTGTCCATTTACAAGACAGAGGAACATCTCCACACAGGCATCTGATTGTTAGAAGTAGCCAGCTGTGGGAAGTCGGACACTTTTCCAAGAGAGTGGCCACTTGGAAAATCTGAGGAAAATGTCTTTTGAGCTCTGAATTATGTAGGCAAGGTCACTCCGAAGTCATTTAAAATTGCATCTCCAGACAGTTCGATGGTGAAGTACCTCCCTCTCGCTGTTGATTTATTGCTTACTCTTTTAACTTTTGAAAAAAGATCAGCAGATTGATTGTGCTGCCTATAGTTGGAGACATGCTTACTTTTTCTCAGGCCTGATTTCATAAAACACCACTGACCTGTTTTCAGCATCATCCCCCTCTACGCCAGAGAATGTCTCTGAGGTTCATAGTCTGTGTGTTTAGCCCTGAGTGAAAACAATATGCCACATTCACAGCAGATAACCTACAGGGGGGCATGGTGACCACGTCCCCAGGGTGAACCATCTTGCCTCCAGCCTCAAAACTAAGGGGAGAGAGAGGCAGTTTCAACTGGGATCTGGGAATTTGGACGAATGTCTGTGACCTTTCCAGGTCTCTGCTTTCCAGGGAACATGGCAGGTGTCCCTCTGTCTCTGGTTTCTCTGGACCATAGGCCTTGTCCAGCTCACTCACACTGTTGATCATTCAAAGGGGGTTAACCATCTGTCCCCTGGACACAGTCTCGAACCAGGCACAATCTCTGAGCTCTTCATATATCGAAGGTGTGAGGCACCTGGATTGAGAGTGACAAGCAAAACCCTCAGGTTTCTTAAAGTCCCTTCAAGAAGTGTTTCTGTTCCTGTTGATGCCCACTAGCAAACTTCAGGCAAGTGTGGTTCTGATTGCTAAGATCTCAGTAAATTCATTTCTTGTGTGGATTTGTTCCTCCCTTAGTATTCTTATTTCATTTTATTTTGCACTGACAAAATGGCTCCCCTTCAGTTAATTTATGTAACAGGTCAGATGAGTGCTCTGCTTAGAAGTGGAGGATTAGAAAGGGAATATTATTATTAATTTAAGAATTGTATGCCTTTCTCAGATCCTTATTAAGTTATATAACATTCTACGCACCTACAGATCTTGTACAAACTGCTGTTGATCGGAGAACCCCCTCTTGTCTTCTCCCTTCATGTTGTGGTGCTCAGAAACTCTCAGGACCATGGAGCCTTGAGAACCACCATTCCCCTCGGCTGTGCATAAAATCGCCCTCCGTGCCCAGACTAGGGGATATTTAGTGTGGTCAGTGACATTTTTCCAAGTCTGTTTATGACCTGCTGGTGAGAGTTCCTCTGAGACAATTTTAGATAAAACTTTTAGGAGTAATTATGCTTTATGAGGGCATAATGTCCTTCAGGCTTAATTTCACATGATGTTAAATCAGTGCTCATATTCAATCCTTCTCTGTCCACGTTCAAGTTGAGGACACAATATGAAACTTTCTCATAATTAGTCAGCAAGTGGGTGCCACACAATTGGTAAAAATGGACTTTGTGCCCTTTGCCTTACGGCAAAACCAACACAGGCTGGAAGGTGTTTGGGGTCACCAATTCCAGTCACAGGTGCCGTGGAAAACACAGACACTGGGAAAGGAAACAGAGGGCTGTGTATTCTCATCAGCTGGTGGGGAAAATAATGCCTCATTGTCTTTACTTCCAAGGTGCAACAGAGTTATTGGATGTCTTTTTTGCTTTCATTCCCATGCTGTTTGCTGGGTCAGAATTGGTGTCTTCTCTAGTATGGTGTGGTCATCCAAGATCTCTGACATCATAGAGCCTGATAAACAGGGTACTCATGTGTGCCAAGTTGAGGAAAAATGAAATGAAGCACCCTGCTCTTTCAGACAACAACCTCTACTGCGAGATGTGGTGATGTGAGGGACCCTGGATATGAGAAGAGGAGAGGGATTATGTTTTCGTCTGCTTCCATGTCTTTTGTTTTAGCTGTAGACCAAGCCACTCTTTATTTTTGGTTAGAAAGCCTATTGGTTTGCTTGGCTGAAAGGGAACTCTTGTTTCCCTGGCCTTTCTTATTCTTGTTTTCTACTGGCTTTCAGGCTTGTGGTTCTGTTTGCCAAGGATCTTACTCTTAGCCCCACACAAATTTGTCTTTCATTGTATGATGAATATGTATTTTTTTAGGATCTTTTTGAGACATTAACGTTCTCTTTCACCTTTATAATTAGAGACTATCCTACATAACTGTCTCTATGTAAATTCATCTTGTTAGAATTATGTGCCACTGTGTGTGGTGGAGATTGTGTGCATGTATTTATTCACTTTTTACACCCAGAAACTCTCAGGACCATGGAGCCTTGAGAACCACCATTCCCCTCGGCTGTGCATAAAATCGCCCTCCGTGCCCAGACTAGGGGATATTTAGTGTGGTCAGTGACATTTTTCCAAGTCTGTTTATGACCTGCTGGTGAGAGTTCCTCTGAGACAATTTTAGATAAAACTTTTAGGAGTAATTATGCTTTATGAGGGCATAATGTCCTTCAGGCTTAATTTCACATGATGTTAAATCAGTGCTCATATTCAATCCTTCTCTGTCCACGTTCAAGTTGAGGACACAATATGAAACTTTCTCATAATTAGTCAGCAAGTGGGTGCCACACAATTGGTAAAAATGGACTTTGTGCCCTTTGCCTTACGGCAAAACCAACACAGGCTGGAAGGTGTTTGGGGTCACCAATTCCAGTCACAGGTGCCGTGGAAAACACAGACACTGGGAAAGGAAACAGAGGGCTGTGTATTCTCATCAGCTGGTGGGGAAAATAATGCCTCATTGTCTTTACTTCCAAGGTGCAACAGAGTTATTGGATGTCTTTTTTGCTTTCATTCCCATGCTGTTTGCTGGGTCAGAATTGGTGTCTTCTCTAGTATGGTGTGGTCATCCAAGATCTCTGACATCATAGAGCCTGATAAACAGGGTACTCATGTGTGCCAAGTTGAGGAAAAATGAAATGAAGCACCCTGCTCTTTCAGACAACAACCTCTACTGCGAGATGTGGTGATGTGAGGGACCCTGGATATGAGAAGAGGAGAGGGATTATGTTTTCGTCTGCTTCCATGTCTTTTGTTTTAGCTGTAGACCAAGCCACTCTTTATTTTTGGTTAGAAAGCCTATTGGTTTGCTTGGCTGAAAGGGAACTCTTGTTTCCCTGGCCTTTCTTATTCTTGTTTTCTACTGGCTTTCAGGCTTGTGGTTCTGTTTGCCAAGGATCTTACTCTTAGCCCCACACAAATTTGTCTTTCATTGTATGATGAATATGTATTTTTTTAGGATCTTTTTGAGACATTAACGTTCTCTTTCACCTTTATAATTAGAGACTATCCTACATAACTGTCTCTATGTAAATTCATCTTGTTAGAATTATGTGCCACTGTGTGTGGTGGAGATTGTGTGCATGTATTTATTCACATTATATTACACCCATAATGTATGAAGGTGATAGGAGAATGGAGTGGCCCCTTATACTGCCCAGTCTCCTTAGTTTTTCATAAAAAAGGAAGACCAAAAGCAGTGGCAGCAACAATACAGCTGGAGTGTTGAGATTTTTCCACAGGAGGTAATTCCTTTTTTCTTTCAATCAACTCACTTGAATAGATTACTTAATTAGCATTTATTGTTTGTAAAATTCCTCGTCCAGAAGTAACATTTTAGGGCCTGCCGTTTTGAACAAAGACAATTTGATGGGTGATAATTTTGCATGGAATTTTCAAATTGATTTCTTGGTAGTAAATTGTTCCTCAATTGTATTGCCTTCTCAACTCTCATTAGACACCAAGGCTTCTTTCTGAATGCAATCATAACCATTAAAATGTTGTCTCCAGTTTCCTGTTATTTGAAACAGGTCATAAACAGGCACAAACACTTGAAGGACAGCTATACGTTTAGGCTTTCATTAGTGTGCTAAGATAGTCAGAATGTGCTATTGAAGTTTATAGAGCTTTGAGGTTCCTGATCGAAACTATTTGGCTATACTCATCCCAAGAGTAGAGATAACCTTTTTCTTTGTACACAAAGTTGCTTCATTTAAATTCATTCTGCCTGAGTCTTATTTATCAGTTTGATATATGGCCAAGGCAGTATAGATTACTCTGTCCTCTTCTTTTCCCCCAAATACCCTGGTAACAGAGCAAGTTCCTTGCCAAGGAAACTCCCTGAAAGTAGAGTACAGTTTGGTCCTGTTTTCAGTCAGTTTCTTTCATTCTTTAGAGGATGGCACCTGAATGCATTGCCTAAAAGGAGCTCTAGAAAATCTGAAATACAACAAAAACCAGCAAGCATACTGAAATTCCCTATGGTATTTGTGGAAGTATTTATGCCTTTGGCTTTCTGGGAGTGGTTAATTTATGAGCATATCTATTTAAAACTTTGGTTTTGAATTCATTGTGAACAGTGTGTCTTATCATGGCCTCTGCTTGGACATTTTCTAGCCCCAAAATAGGTCTAAAAGTGATGTCACTACTTTAACCCTATCATTTTAACCCCGAGGGATTTGATGCTCAGGTATTATAAGAACTACAATTTCAGTTCCATTTAAGGATTTTTGTGCTTATACTGCCCAGTCTCCTTAGTTTTTCATAAAAAAGGAAGACCAAAAGCAGTGGCAGCAACAATACAGCTGGAGTGTTGAGATTTTTCCACAGGAGGTAATTCCTTTTTTCTTTCAATCAACTCACTTGAATAGATTACTTAATTAGCATTTATTGTTTGTAAAATTCCTCGTCCAGAAGTAACATTTTAGGGCCTGCCGTTTTGAACAAAGACAATTTGATGGGTGATAATTTTGCATGGAATTTTCAAATTGATTTCTTGGTAGTAAATTGTTCCTCAATTGTATTGCCTTCTCAACTCTCATTAGACACCAAGGCTTCTTTCTGAATGCAATCATAACCATTAAAATGTTGTCTCCAGTTTCCTGTTATTTGAAACAGGTCATAAACAGGCACAAACACTTGAAGGACAGCTATACGTTTAGGCTTTCATTAGTGTGCTAAGATAGTCAGAATGTGCTATTGAAGTTTATAGAGCTTTGAGGTTCCTGATCGAAACTATTTGGCTATACTCATCCCAAGAGTAGAGATAACCTTTTTCTTTGTACACAAAGTTGCTTCATTTAAATTCATTCTGCCTGAGTCTTATTTATCAGTTTGATATATGGCCAAGGCAGTATAGATTACTCTGTCCTCTTCTTTTCCCCCAAATACCCTGGTAACAGAGCAAGTTCCTTGCCAAGGAAACTCCCTGAAAGTAGAGTACAGTTTGGTCCTGTTTTCAGTCAGTTTCTTTCATTCTTTAGAGGATGGCACCTGAATGCATTGCCTAAAAGGAGCTCTAGAAAATCTGAAATACAACAAAAACCAGCAAGCATACTGAAATTCCCTATGGTATTTGTGGAAGTATTTATGCCTTTGGCTTTCTGGGAGTGGTTAATTTATGAGCATATCTATTTAAAACTTTGGTTTTGAATTCATTGTGAACAGTGTGTCTTATCATGGCCTCTGCTTGGACATTTTCTAGCCCCAAAATAGGTCTAAAAGTGATGTCACTACTTTAACCCTATCATTTTAACCCCGAGGGATTTGATGCTCAGGTATTATAAGAACTACAATTTCAGTTCCATTTAAGGATTTTTTGTGTACTGAGCAAGAGGATCTGAGAACATTCTTTCTTTTAATACTCAGTTTTGACGGCTAAACTGATAAAGTAGGAAGGATCACTTAAAGATGAGGAAATAGTTTCAGAAAACTCATGACCTGGCCCCTATCACACAGCAGTTTGGACATCTTGGGCTTTTTGAGGACGCCCTTTCAAATGAAACTCTTGACTGAAAAACAAAATCCATGCCCTCATTTCTCAGAAGATCTGTGGTAGAGATGTATTCTGAATTCTACACCCTGAGGGCAGCTCTCCATAGCAAGTGTCGGCTCCAACCAAGTTCCTTGTTCTCTCTCACCTGTTTTTCTCCAACCTCCATAATTTGTTGATTTTTCACTTGATACTTCCCTTGTGCTACTCTGTTCCAAAGCTCAAGTTGTATTATGCCGCCTTTGCTGACTCTTCTTTAAACTGGCTTTCCCTTCCCCACCTTTCTTAGTTTCATTGATTCCTTCATTCTGAAAGGAAATGATCCCAAGTGCCCATTTTTAAATCAGGAACTGCTCATAGGGTGCAACAGTGAACCAGACTGACAGGATCCTGTTTTGTGAAGCTTACACACTCTGTGGAGGACTTACTGGAAAGTACTACATTTAAATTCGAAAGACCAAGGCTAAATCAGAATGTGAAAACTAGCAGATGTGTCAAATGGTTATTTTTGCTTTGGCCTATACTCTGTTTGAAAAATTAAATGAATTGGTAACATTTTCAAACCAAGACTTTCTACATAGAAAGCCATCTGGATTTCTGACGTCTCAGGGGTGACCTGGGTCCACATCCCTATAAGGCATCAGTCTACCTTCCCTGGGATAGGAACAGTTCTGTGCCATTTGTATGGGGCAGGGCCTTTCACCACCTCTGCCTCCACCACACTTCCCTATGCCCAGTCGAGCTAGACTCATTCACATGATCTGCTGTTGCCTGTGGACATCTTAGCTTTTACAGTCCTTGGAGTAAATGACATTTTTTATCCGTGGCTGTCTGGCTTGCGTTGGCACCACTGTCTCCTGAAAAAAAACATACTTTAACCCTATCATTTTAACCCCGAGGGATTTGATGCTCAGGTATTATAAGAACTACAATTTCAGTTCCATTTAAGGATTTTTTGTGTACTGAGCAAGAGGATCTGAGAACATTCTTTCTTTTAATACTCAGTTTTGACGGCTAAACTGATAAAGTAGGAAGGATCACTTAAAGATGAGGAAATAGTTTCAGAAAACTCATGACCTGGCCCCTATCACACAGCAGTTTGGACATCTTGGGCTTTTTGAGGACGCCCTTTCAAATGAAACTCTTGACTGAAAAAACAAAATCCATGCCCTCATTTCTCAGAAGATCTGTGGTAGAGATGTATTCTGAATTCTACACCCTGAGGGCAGCTCTCCATAGCAAGTGTCGGCTCCAACCAAGTTCCTTGTTCTCTCTCACCTGTTTTTCTCCAACCTCCATAATTTGTTGATTTTTCACTTGATACTTCCCTTGTGCTACTCTGTTCCAAAGCTCAAGTTGTATTATGCCGCCTTTGCTGACTCTTCTTTAAACTGGCTTTCCCTTCCCCACCTTTCTTAGTTTCATTGATTCCTTCATTCTGAAAGGAAATGATCCCAAGTGCCCTTTTTTAAATCAGGAACTGCTCATAGGGTGCAACAGTGAACCAGACTGACAGGATCCTGTTTTGTGAAGCTTACACACTCTGTGGAGGACTTACTGGAAAGTACTACATTTAAATTCGAAAGACCAAGGCTAAATCAGAATGTGAAAACTAGCAGATGTGTCAAATGGTTATTTTTGCTTTGGCCTATACTCTGTTTGAAAAATTAAATGAATTGGTAACATTTTCAAACCAAGACTTTCTACATAGAAAGCCATCTGGATTTCTGACGTCTCAGGGGTGACCTGGGTCCACATCCCTATAAGGCATCAGTCTACCTTCCCTGGGATAGGAACAGTTCTGTGCCATTTGTATGGGGCAGGGCCTTTCACCACCTCTGCCTCCACCACACTTCCCTATGCCCAGTCGAGCTAGACTCATTCACATGATCTGCTGTTGCCTGTGGACATCTTAGCTTTTACAGTCCTTGGAGTAAATGATCTAATCGTCTCTTTGTATCCTGGCATCGCCGTGGCTGTCTGGCTTGCGTTGGCACCACTGTGGCCTCTCCTGAACGAGAGCCAGCAGCCAGACAAAGAGACTCTCTATGGACCCAGAGGAGGCTGGACCATCACAGGGCAAGCGAAGAGCACATTCAGTTTCAGGGCAGCAACCAGCTGTCTGCACTCTGGCACCATTTATTATCCATTCCAGGCCTTGGCATTGAGGCTCCACTACTTGAACTTTTCAAGAGATTTAGTGCAAGTTTAAAAACCAACAAAACCAGAAAATTAGAAATTATCTCGGATAAGAGCCAAATGAATCAGAAGTGAATAAGGAGAGAACTGTTGAGCAAAAGCAAATAAGAAGGCTGCATAACATTTGGGAGAACTAATATTGACTATTATATTCTTAAAGCTGGCTTTGGCACTTTGAAAACTTTGACTCAAGATCAGTAACAAAAGCAACAGGAACAATAGCTAATATCATCTTCAGTACTATTGTGTGTTATCCCTCACCCATAATTTAACCCACTGCTCTCATTTTACAGATGGGAGCCTGAGATGCAAGGAATTAAATCACTTGTACAAGGTTATCTAACTGATGCACTGAACCACTCAAAAGTTTTAATGATCTTGGTTCATTTCTCAATTTCCCCAACCATATGGTGAAATGATGTGGGGGACTGACAGAGGTCACACAGACAGACACACACCTGCATACAATTAGTGTCAAACTTCTACAGACAAAGCTAGAACTTCCACTGTCAGGAGGTGAGCAGATTCTTTCCCTACTGGCATTCATTAAATGGGTCTATTTTCAATATTTAGTGAAAAGTTTCATTCTGATCAATTCAGCTATATTGAACTATCAAGGGACAGTGATCACAGTGTTTTTATTGAAGAGTTCACACAAAGAACTAGAAAATACACAAAAAGCGAGCTGGTAAATACATGAAATGGCAGGTTAAGTGATTTGAGATTTGATCCTCATAGTATATCTGATTAAAGAACATAATTTGGTTTAGGGCTTCCCTGAGGTCCAGTGGTTAGGGAGTCCACCTTGCAATGCAAGGGGCACCGGTTCAATCCCTGGCCTGGTAAGATCCCATGTGCCACGGAGCAGCTGGACCAGTGTGTCCAATTACAAGCCAGTACTCTGGAGTGCATGCACCCAGAGCCGGTGCTCTGCAGTGAGAGAGGCCACTGCAATGAGAGGCCCACTCAAGCCGAAGAATAAAGATGGACAAAAATAAATAAATAAAAAATCAATAAAAATGGCCAAAATTTTTAAAAAGAATATAATTTGGTTTAAAAAACAATCAAGGCAAGCCTTATCTTTCAAAAAATTTTTTTTTGCTAAATTCTGTAAGAATATAAGAAATATATCACACTAGAGCAGAAATATTAAAATATCAGAAATATTTTAAAATGTCTTTGATTCTCCCTTATTTTCTCCTGTTTATGCTCAAATATACCGTGGAGAACTCTTAAAGCAGAACAGAGGATTGTCCAGGCAATTAGTGAGAATCCAAACTGGATTTGAGATCTTCCTGACTCTCACACTGCCAGCTGAGGTATAAGCTGCTGAAATTTTGAGGAGAGAGTCACAAAGAATCCATTGTAAACAAGCTGTCTGATGCCCAGGTGGAGAGTGAAATAATTCTAGGTCAAAACGGAACCTGTGATTTATGATCCGTGTCTGCACACATGTGGACCCAAGGGACCAGTCTCTTGGCAGAGACCTTTGATCAATGCGGCTGTGTCACACTGTGTTCCTGACCCTCCCAGTTACCCCTATTCTGGAACTGGGAAAACCTTCCCAAGTTTCCCTTTGATTGGTGAGAGCAGGGTAGTGCAGAGGTTAAGAGCCTGAGAACTGAACATGACTCTGCCCCTAGCTAGCCACTAGGCAACATTTCTATGCCTCCGTTCTTTCATCTATAAAATGAAGATAATGCTAGTACTTCTCCTGTAGAATTGTTAATGGATCAAACACATCAATACATTTAAAAGGTTTAGACTAGTACCTGGAACAATATGGGCTAAATTAGGTTGGAATTTGTTAAATGGCATTCTAAGTGTGACATTTCTTTCAGTAATAACAACTATGCGGTTTAGGGCTTCCTGAGGTCCAGTGGTTAGAAGTCCACCTTGCAATGCAAGGGGCACCGGTTCAATCCCTGGCCTGGTAAGATCCCATGTGCCACGGAGCAGCTGGACCAGTGTGTCCAATTACAAGCCAGTACTCTGGAGTGCATGCACCCAGAGCCGGTGCTCTGCAGTGAGAGAGGCCACTGCAATGAGAGGCCCACTCAAGCCGAAGAATAAAGATGGACAAAAATAAATAAATAAAAAATCAATAAAAATGGCCAAAATTTTTAAAAAGAATATAATTTGGTTTAAAAAACAATCAAGGCAAGCCTTATCTTTCAAAAAATTTTTTTTTGCTAAATTCTGTAAGAATATAAGAAATATATCACACTAGAGCAGAAATATTAAAATATCAGAAATATTTTAAAATGTCTTTGATTCTCCCTTATTTTCTCCTGTTTATGCTCAAATATACCGTGGAGAACTCTTAAAGCAGAACAGAGGATTGTCCAGGCAATTAGTGAGAATCCAAACTGGATTTGAGATCTTCCTGACTCTCACACTGCCAGCTGAGGTATAAGCTGCTGAAATTTTGAGGAGAGAGTCACAAAGAATCCATTGTAAACAAGCTGTCTGATGCCCAGGTGGAGAGTGAAATAATTCTAGGTCAAAACGGAACCTGTGATTTATGATCCGTGTCTGCACACATGTGGACCCAAGGGACCAGTCTCTTGGCAGAGACCTTTGATCAATGCGGCTGTGTCACACTGTGTTCCTGACCCTCCCAGTTACCCCTATTCTGGAACTGGGAAAACCTTCCCAAGTTTCCCTTTGATTGGTGAGAGCAGGGTAGTGCAGAGGTTAAGAGCCTGAGAACTGAACATGACTCTGCCCCTAGCTAGCCACTAGGCAACATTTCTATGCCTCCGTTCTTTCATCTATAAAATGAAGATAATGCTAGTACTTCTCCTGTAGAATTGTTAATGGATCAAACACATCAATACATTTAAAAGGTTTAGACTAGTACCTGGAACAATATGGGCTAAATTAGGTTGGAATTTGTTAAATGGCATTCTAAAGTGTGACATGTTGCTTTCAGTAATAACAACTATGCTGTTGAGACCTTTTATGTGCTCGAATCAGTTCAATTTAGCCTACATTAGGCTATTTAATCTTCAGAAAACAGAAAGAATATATGCAGAAGATACAGGATAATACTATTTTATCTCTATTTTCAGTTGAGAAAACTGAAAGGTAGAAATATTATTAATATGCCCAAATTACAGAGTGATTTTCACTTTCACTTTTAGAGAGTAGTAAGTGTGTTCGTGTGTATTAAGTCGCTTCTAATGTCCATGTCCAACTCTTCGCAATCCTTTGGACTATAGCCCGCCAGGCTCCTCTGTCCGTGGGACTCTCCAAACAAGAATACTGGAGCGGATTGCTATGCTCTCCTCCAGGAAATCTTCCCAGCCCAAGGATCGAACCTGCATCTATTATGTGTCCTACACTGGCAGGCGGGTTCTTTAGCACTAGTGCCAGCCGGGAAGCCAGAGTAGAAAGTAATGGAACCCAGACTTGAAAGAAGGCAGACTTCAGTCAGTGGAACCATGCTCTTAACCACTTTCCTCAGAAGCAATGCAAACCATCTTTGTCTTCACTCTTCCAAATCCAAGATTCAATTTATTCATCACAGAAATGCCAGATTTCTGAGAGACTGGGCATAAGATGAGCACATATACTGTTTCCTTATTACCCATGGTTTAAAGCAAGTGATGTTGATGTAGTCAAGCATCAAATCAGAGTTCTTCCTTGGACAGAAGACTGAGTTTTTCTAGAGAAGGAAAATCCACAGCAACCAGTTTGGCTAGGGCTACCAGGTGCTCCTTTTTTTTTTTTTTAAGTGAGAGTTCGCACTTTTATTTTACTTCTACTGCCATTGGCTTCTTAGGTAGTTTTCTTTTATACAACTGGGAAATAATGTATTTTTCCTCAATTTTGCATACACCCTAATTTTTTTTTTAATTTTAATTGTAGGATAATACCTGGTACTCTATGACAACCTAGAGTGGCAGGATGGGGTGGAAGGTGGGAGGGAGGCTCAAAAAGGAGGAGACATATGTGTACCTACAGCTGATTCATGTTGATGTATGGCAGAAACTAACACAATATTATAAATCAATTATCCAGGCATTTCTTTTTTTTCTTTTTTTTATTTTTGGCTCTTCTGGGTTTTCACAGCAGCTGCAGGCACTTCTCTAGTTGCTGGGAGTGGGGGCTACTCTGTAGCTGAGGTTAGCAGGCTTCTTGTTGCGGTGACTTCTCTTGCTGTGGTGCTCCAGCTTTTGGGCACACAGGCTTCCGTAGCTGCGGCACATGGGCTCCATAGATGTGGCTCTGAGACTCTAGAGCACAGACTCCACAGTTGTGGCTCCCGGGCTTAGGTGCGCCACAGCATGTGGGATCTTTCTGGATCAGGGAACGAACCTGTGTCTCCTGCATTGGCAGGTGAACTCTTCACCACTGAGCTACCAGAGAAGCCTCCAGGCGTTTCCTAATAGTTTGTTTTAAGTTGCTCTCACCAATGTTGGCTCCCCAACTGTATTATGAATCCTGATAGACTAGGCCATGTTTATACAACTATTAATCTACCGTGGCAGTCAGCAGTGCTGGACACTTCAAAGTTCAATGAAAACACAGTGAATGAATTGGTTCCACTTGTTTTATACCTGATATCAACAATCCTTGTTGCTTATAGATTTATCCATATCAAGGACAGCAAAAGATTCAATTTATTCATCACAGAAATGCCAGATTTCTGAGAGACTGGGCATAAGATGAGCACATATACTGTTTCCTTATTACCCATGGTTTAAAGCAAGTGATGTTGATGTAGTCAAGCATCAAATCAGAGTTCTTCCTTGGACAGAAGACTGAGTTTTTCTAGAGAAGGAAAATCCACAGCAACCAGTTTGGCTAGGGCTACCAGGTGCTCCTTTTTTTTTTTTTTAAGTGAGAGTTCGCACTTTTATTTTACTTCTACTGCCATTGGCTTCTTAGGTAGTTTTCTTTTATACAACTGGGAAATAATGTATTTTTCCTCAATTTTGCATACACCCTAATTTTTTTTTTAATTTTAATTGTAGGATAATACCTGGTACTCTATGACAACCTAGAGTGGCAGGATGGGGTGGAAGGTGGGAGGGAGGCTCAAAAAGGAGGAGACATATGTGTACCTACAGCTGATTCATGTTGATGTATGGCAGAAACTAACACAATATTATAAATCAATTATCCAGGCATTTCTTTTTTCTTTTTTTATTTTTGGCTCTTCTGGGTTTTCACAGCAGCTGCAGGCACTTCTCTAGTTGCTGGGAGTGGGGGCTACTCTGTAGCTGAGGTTAGCAGGCTTCTTGTTGCGGTGACTTCTCTTGCTGTGGTGCTCCAGCTTTTGGGCACACAGGCTTCCGTAGCTGCGGCACATGGGCTCCATAGATGTGGCTCTGAGACTCTAGAGCACAGACTCCACAGTTGTGGCTCCCGGGCTTAGGTGCGCCACAGCATGTGGGATCTTTCTGGATCAGGGAACGAACCTGTGTCTCCTGCATTGGCAGGTGAACTCTTCACCACTGAGCTACCAGAGAAGCCTCCAGGCGTTTCCTAATAGTTTGTTTTAAGTTGCTCTCACCAATGTTGGCTCCCCAACTGTATTATGAATCCTGATAGACTAGGCCATGTTTATACAACTATTAATCTACCGTGGCAGTCAGCAGTGCTGGACACTTCAAAGTTCAATGAAAACACAGTGAATGAATTGGTTCCACTTGTTTTATACCCTGATATCAACAATCCTTGTTGCTTATAGATTTATCCAATAGTCAAGGAAGGCATTCTGGAGTTCCCTTTATTGCGAAGTTGGAGCTCTAGTGTTCTCTAATTCCTGTAAGTATCAATGGAGCAAATTACTTGTTGATAATGAAACTGTCATATCTCTTTTATGTCTGCAAAAAAAGCTCTTTACTGAAGTGAGAGGCTCTGTTAAGAATCTTTGGTTTCTCATCAAGATAATTGTAGGATAAGGTGAAAATTGAGTATTGTTTGCTGATTATTTAATTGATTGTTTGCTGGATTTTAGTGGTCATGAGAGATTAGAAAGTACCAAAGAGACCAGATATGCTTAAACAAGAGTAAAAGAGAGAATGTATTCATAGAGTAGGCCACAGGAAAAATCATTGAAGATGACAGGAACCATAATGTCAGAGTTGGAAGGGGCCTTATCTTGGCCAAACAATGTAGAACATGAGGACTTTGCAGTGAAGGAAAGACTGGTAATTTTAACAAAGAGTTGTATGAAGCTGATCTTTCCCTTCCACTGGTACTTTCATTCTGGTAACTGTATTGAGACATTAAAAAAAAAAAAAAAAAATGGCACTGCATTCCTGGGCAGAGGGTTTGCAGACTATCAAGACTAGGATTGGCAGAAATTCTGCACTAATGCATGTCCTCTCTTAATGAATTCTGCCTTTCAGCAAGGAAAGGTGTTTAGCAGGCATCTGAGGATTAGCATAAGCTTTTGATATTCTATCCTTCATTTTGAAGAAAAAAAGTCAAACCTTAGTAGAATTTGAAAGCTTAAAAATAACTCATTCAATTTGCTTTTGATGGCATTTGTCACTATTTATTAAAATTTTAAAAAGTCCTAGGCGCATTGCCTAGGGAGATCATACATGCTAGTTTGCCAGGGGTAATCCCAACTTCTGCCTGTTTTACTGGTGTAAGTATTAATACCTTAAATTTTTTTTTTTGGTCATGCTACATGGCTTGTGGGATCTTAGATCTCCAACCAGAGATTGAACCACATCACGGTCAGTAAAATCTCAGAGGCCTAGCCACTGGACTGCCAAGGAATTCACACTTAATATCTATATAAAATATCATTTGAATGATAAATAATACTCTAACTATACCCCAGTGATTCCTCTGTTCAGTTTGCACTCTAGAAAATTACTCACATGTACGCACAAGGTCTTGGCAGCTCTGTTGGTGATGCCAGAGCACAGAAAGCCCCATTCATCCTAGGGAGCACCATCATAGAATTAAAAGAATGTACTAGATCTGTAAGTACTGAAATGGATAGATCTCCTTGATGTGTCTCTAGGGGAAGGGGGAGCCAATTTTCAGAATATTATCCAATATAGTCATGTTTAGCTTATTTTAAAAAATGCAAAAACTGTAATTTAAAATATTTGGTAGGGGACACACATGTGAGTACGTAAACACAGAGAACCAAAGGACATTTATCAAACTAGGAACAGGTTAAGCTAGATTGGAGCGATGGCTGGGCACTGGAAATGGTGGTTAAGGCTGATATTAATGGTCACATTTCAGCTTTTTCACAAGGACACCATAATTTCATATCACTTTTGTGGTACTGATCATTGATTTCAAATATAATTTTTACTTTAAAGCCATGTTCTAGAGGTGATGTCACTCAAGCCATGGTTTTGAGATTGAGGTAACTGGGGCTCAGAGAAACCACATACATCTTCCAGGGTTGCACTATAAATAAGGTGCAGAGCTGAGGCTCAAACGAGCCTCCTGTTTCTTATTCTGTAACTGGACTGTGCTCTCCAAGATTTATGAAGATTTATTAAGTTGACTTAACTCTGTGGAAATGAATGGCTGGACACAAACTTAACCATGCTCATCAAATTTTACTTGCTCTTAACCCCAGACTACAAAGTAAAAGCCATTGCGGCTAAGCCCATCAGCATTAGCCCAGACTGGCAGCTCCCTGACTTCTTCTGTGAAGTCTGCTATTTGGCTTTGTTTTGGCTCAAATTCTCCAGAATGTGATCATTTTATATGAACATTAGAATGGCCATTAATGACTCGAGGACATGGCAAGTATATGGCGAAAAGTTTTTTTCTGCTGTGTCTTTATTATGATAAATAAACACACATAGCTTTGCTGTGTTTCTTTAGACACCAGCGTTGGACAGCTTTCTATAATGGCAGAGATTATTCCAAATTAGCCAGCTCTTACTACTAGAGAAAGATCAGGACAGCATCAGGAAGCCAAGAAGTGGAGCTGACAAACTGGGCTGTTTTTTCCTGGGTTTTGAAGAAAATGGCTGCTCAGAGGCCTGACCCTCTCGCAACAAACATCGGTCCTTAAAGTGAAGTTCACTTCCTTCTCAGTTAGGCATTCTGCTACGGATGCAGCTGTTCAGTGCACACGCAGAACAGAAATATTCCCTTGGCAAACTGAGGTATAGCTCTAGTGACAAGAGAATAAATTTTCACCCAAGTTAAAAAAACATTGGATCACCCGCCTTGGTTTGTGTCCCCATCTTTCCTTGGGTAAGCGGTGTACTTAGTGGCCTTTTCCTCCCAAGCAATTCTTTGAGCCCAGTGAAACCTGCAAACGTGTAGGCAACTAAAAGCAGCTGAAACGTAATTCTTCCTTAGAGTGTTTCAATATTAACGAGATCAGGACCTGAAGTTAAATTTGATGGTGCTTTAAAGGTAGGAGCTTAATCATTAACCAGCAGATTAGTATTAGTAGAAAAGATTAGTGGAAAGGATTTTATTGAACTTTTTTAACCTTCCTCATTTTCCTGAAATTACACCAAATGACTACACTTTCTGTTAATCATGAATACACATCCTAGTAGTAATTGTCACCCATGTTCTTGAATTTAGAACACAGCACTTTATATGAAGATTTACTTAGCTCTTTTCGACTTATTCTGTAACTGGACGTGCTCTCCAAGATTTATGAAGATTTATTAAGTTGACTTAACTCTGTGGAAATGAATGGCTGGACACAAACTTAACCATGCTCATCAAATTTTACTTGCTCTTAACCCCAGACTACAAAGTAAAAGCCATTGCGGCTAAGCCCATCAGCATTAGCCCAGACTGGCAGCTCCCTGACTTCTTCTGTGAAGTCTGCTATTTGGCTTTGTTTTGGCTCAAATTCTCCAGAATGTGATCATTTTATATGAACATTAGAATGGCCATTAATGACTCGAGGACATGGCAAGTATATGGCGAAAAGTTTTTTTCTGCTGTGTCTTTATTATGATAAATAAACACACATAGCTTTGCTGTGTTTCTTTAGACACCAGCGTTGGACAGCTTTCTATAATGGCAGAGATTATTCCAAATTAGCCAGCTCTTACTACTAGAGAAAGATCAGGACAGCATCAGGAAGCCAAGAAGTGGAGCTGACAAACTGGGCTGTTTTTTCCTGGGTTTTGAAGAAAATGGCTGCTCAGAGGCCTGACCCTCTCGCAACAAACATCGGTCCTTAAAGTGAAGTTCACTTCCTTCTCAGTTAGGCATTCTGCTACGGATGCAGCTGTTCAGTGCACACGCAGAACAGAAATATTCCCTTGGCAAACTGAGGTATAGCTCTAGTGACAAGAGAATAAATTTTCACCCAAGTTAAAAAAACATTGGATCACCCGCCTTGGTTTGTGTCCCCATCTTTCCTTGGGTAAGCGGTGTACTTAGTGGCCTTTTCCTCCCAAGCAATTCTTTGAGCCCAGTGAAACCTGCAAACGTGTAGGCAACTAAAAGCAGCTGAAACGTAATTCTTCCTTAGAGTGTTTCAATATTAACGAGATCAGGACCTGAAGTTAAATTTGATGGTGCTTTAAAGGTAGGAGCTTAATCATTAACCAGCAGATTAGTATTAGTAGAAAAGATTAGTGGAAAGGATTTTATTGAACTTTTTTTTTTAACCTTCCTAATTTTCCTGAAATTACACCAAATGACTACACTTTCTGTTAATCATGAATACACATCCTAGTAGTAATTGTCACCCATGTTCTTGAATTTAGAACACAGCACTTTATATGAATTATGTCATTTAATCTACAAAACAGGTTTATGAGATAGAGGCCGTTTTTATTTCCATTGACTAGAGCACTGAGAAAAAGACTGCTTTCTCAAAATTGAGCAACCTGGAAGAAGTCACAGGGGCAGCGACAGAGCCTGTTTCAAATCCCACAGTCTGATTTCAGCTCTGCACCCCCATACCATACTGCTGTACCATGGTAACAATTATGTGATTATTATGATTGTACAAAATATATATAATGTAATGCAATAAAATGTAATATTGGGTAAGAGGTAATTATATGCAATTAGCTGTGTGGGGACTCATTTGCATACTTTGACTTCAGCAATGCCACAGGGGGAAAACCACTTTCTCTGAGAGTTGGTAGTAGAATTCTAGAAATTGGGCATGTTTGGGCAAAGTTGGAAAGGTGCTTCCCCCTTGCCTGCCCCTTCTTTCTTGGTTCCACAGTCTGCTGGTTGGAACTCATACTTTAACTTAAGATCTCACTGTCCACAGCCCTCAGGAAGCCCATACATCACTTCCTGAGTAATTAACAGTAACTGAATCTGGTAAGAGGACTTGGCTGTAACTCAGCTGAAGAATTCCACCAGAATTATAAAAGGCGATAGCCCACTCCCAATGGCAGGTGATGGACAGTGTAATCCTTGAGAGCACATCAGGGTCCTGTGAACTAAATTTTCACCCAAGTTAAAAACATTGGATCACCCGCCTTGGTTTGTGTCCCCATCTTTCCTTGGGTAAGCGGTGTACTTAGTGGCCTTTTCCTCCCAAGCAATTCTTTGAGCCCAGTGAAACCTGCAAACGTGTAGGCAACTAAAAGCAGCTGAAACGTAATTCTTCCTTAGAGTGTTTCAATATTAACGAGATCAGGACCTGAAGTTAAATTTGATGGTGCTTTAAAGGTAGGAGCTTAATCATTAACCAGCAGATTAGTATTAGTAGAAAAGATTAGTGGAAAGGATTTTATTGAACTTTTTTTTTTAACCTTCCTAATTTTCCTGAAATTACACCAAATGACTACACTTTCTGTTAATCATGAATACACATCCTAGTAGTAATTGTCACCCATGTTCTTGAATTTAGAACACAGCACTTTATATGAATTATGTCATTTAATCTACAAAACAGGTTTATGAGATAGAGGCCGTTTTTATTTCCATTGACTAGAGCACTGAGAAAAAGACTGCTTTCTCAAAATTGAGCAACCTGGAAGAAGTCACAGGGGCAGCGACAGAGCCTGTTTCAAATCCCACAGTCTGATTTCAGCTCTGCACCCCCATACCATACTGCTGTACCATGGTAACAATTATGTGATTATTATGATTGTACAAAATATATATAATGTAATGCAATAAAATGTAATATTGGGTAAGAGGTAATTATATGCAATTAGCTGTGTGGGGACTCATTTGCATACTTTGACTTCAGCAATGCCACAGGGGGAAAACCACTTTCTCTGAGAGTTGGTAGTAGAATTCTAGAAATTGGGCATGTTTGGGCAAAGTTGGAAAGGTGCTTCCCCCTTGCCTGCCCCTTCTTTCTTGGTTCCACAGTCTGCTGGTTGGAACTCATACTTTAACTTAAGATCTCACTGTCCACAGCCCTCAGGAAGCCCATACATCACTTCCTGAGTAATTAACAGTAACTGAATCTGGTAAGAGGACTTGGCTGTAACTCAGCTGAAGAATTCCACCAGAATTATAAAAGGCGATAGCCCACTCCCAATGGCAGGTGATGGACAGTGTAATCCTTGAGAGCACATCAGCTCTGTCCTTGCTCCTGTTATAGATTTAATATATGGCTGGGACTTGGCCCTTCCGTTGGACTTACGGGAAGCCTAAGAGCTGAACGACAGAGCTCACTGTGATCTACGTGGAATGCTCTTCGCAGCTTTCTGACCTCCACACAAAGACACTTGGAGCTTCTCTGAGCCCAGGAGCAGAAAGCTATTTTTCCTGGAGATTGGCAGCTCTTGTCAAAATATGTAGTTAAACAGTTTGCTAAGTGAACTAAGACTCATTTTGTTAGGTCTTCACTCAGACCATAGAAGCACTTTCTCAGTTACCTTTGCAAGCATCCTACTTATCCTTCTTAGTTATTTATTATCCATTTCCTCCTTTAAATATTAAAAAAATAAAAAAGAGTCCCAGTGCCAGTGTCTCACTGCTATGAAGAATAAGTATGTCAGGTAACGGTCAACAGGAGTGACTATAGCATAAGTCAAAAAAGTGTCTGAAATGAAGAAAGCACTCAGGAAGTCATTTTTATGATTTGAACTAAATCTATTCCTTCTGATGGGAGGTTTTGGATTGTGACATTCAATAGCCGATGTTAGTTTCCTAACAAGGAACACTGCATAAACTTGGTAAGCACCCTGCTCTAATGAGCCAAGCTAACCACCTGGCCTAACACCACGTAAGCTTGACTTTTCTGCTTTCTTAAAATCGTTTCAAGAGGTTATCCAGGAGAGTCAAGGAGCCTGGAGTTTTGAGTCATTGAGGACTGTTATAATATTTTTTCAAATTTAGGTTTATGTACAAGCCGAAGTTTTCCATACTCATATCATGGAAACCAGGCCCACAGATCAACAGTTCTCTGATCTTGTTCACATAAAACTCTACCTCTTTTATCCCTCAATATTTGACATATACATTACATGAGAATTCCGATATCCAGAGGGAACTTAGGTATACTTATGCCTGATGCACGTTGATGTTTAGCAGAAACCAACACAATGTTGTAAATTACAAATACATTAATTAATTTTAAAATGTCACCTCTTGGAAAAAAATTACTTATGACCTGATTTGCACGTTGATGTTTACGAAACAGAATTATAAAAGGCGATAGCCCACTCCCAATGGCAGGTGATGGACAGTGTAATCCTTGAGAGCACATCAGCTCTGTCCTTGCTCCTGTTATAGATTTAATATATGGCTGGGACTTGGCCCTTCCGTTGGACTTACGGGAAGCCTAAGAGCTGAACGACAGAGCTCACTGTGATCTACGTGGAATGCTCTTCGCAGCTTTCTGACCTCCACACAAAGACACTTGGAGCTTCTCTGAGCCCAGGAGCAGAAAGCTATTTTTCCTGGAGATTGGCAGCTCTTGTCAAAATATGTAGTTAAACAGTTTGCTAAGTGAACTAAGACTCATTTTGTTAGGTCTTCACTCAGACCATAGAAGCACTTTCTCAGTTACCTTTGCAAGCATCCTACTTATCCTTCTTAGTTATTTATTATCCATTTCCTCCTTTAAATATTAAAAAAATAAAAAAGAGTCCCAGTGCCAGTGTCTCACTGCTATGAAGAATAAGTATGTCAGGTAACGGTCAACAGGAGTGACTATAGCATAAGTCAAAAAAGTGTCTGAAATGAAGAAAGCACTCAGGAAGTCATTTTTATGATTTGAACTAAATCTATTCCTTCTGATGGGAGGTTTTGGATTGTGACATTCAATAGCCGATGTTAGTTTCCTAACAAGGAACACTGCATAAACTTGGTAAGCACCCTGCTCTAATGAGCCAAGCTAACCACCTGGCCTAACACCACGTAAGCTTGACTTTTCTGCTTTCTTAAAATCGTTTCAAGAGGTTATCCAGGAGAGTCAAGGAGCCTGGAGTTTTGAGTCATTGAGGACTGTTATAATATTTTTTCAAATTTAGGTTTATGTACAAGCCGAAGTTTTCCATACTCATATCATGGAAACCAGGCCCACAGATCAACAGTTCTCTGATCTTGTTCACATAAAAACTCTGCCTCTTTTATCCCTCAATATTTGACATATACATTACATGAGAATTCCGATATCCAGAGGGAACTTAGGTATACTTATGCCTGATGCACGTTGATGTTTAGCAGAAACCAACACAATGTTGTAAATTACAAATACATTAATTAATTTTAAAATGTCACCTCTTGGAAAAACAAAACCAAGAATTCTAACATCCAGTAAAGATGTTTATTTAACCCAGTATGTTCCAAACTCCTTTTATCCTCCCTGTGTGGAGAAGAAGTCCTCATGAGAAGCTGCCTTCACAGATGGGTTTACATCTCTGTACCCAGGGAACATGGAGATGACCATCCTTGTTGACGAATGGAGCTCACGCCTCAGAACAGGTTGTGAACAGTGGTAATGACAAGCAATCTTTACCCACGATCTTAACTGAACTTTTAAGTTCATAAATTGGGTAATGCACAGCCACAATATTTTTCCCATTTGCTGAAAGGAACTCAATAATATTCTGATATTAAATGATTCCCTGTGAATGTAAAAATGATCTTAAAAAAAAAAAAAAAAACAGTCGCAGAGGAGCTGTAAGAATTTTTCTGGGTCTAATCAGAATACCATGTACATCCTGGGATGAGGCAACTATGATTTGAGAGCTTTGGCGTAACCCAAATAACCTTCCTATTCAGTTTACTCATTTCTTTAGCCTTACTGTCATTCTGCTTTTGAGAGAAAATGTTAACACAAATTGTAGTGACATCACTCTGCAGTAGTTACACAGCTGGGGTGAAGCTTTTGGAGGTAGCTTTCAAAAGAGAAAATTCCAGTAAGGGGTCTGTGTTGCTTAAGCTATTTGTTGCTTCCTAAGAGTGAATCCTCTCATTTTGTGGATTAAGAGGAAGAGCTTTAGAGAAGATGAGACCTAATTTATGCAGGTAATAATTTTCACCTAGAAGACCAAGAAATAATGATAAGAAGTGAAAATAGTATCAATAATGTCCACAAACTGTTAACTGTATGACCTGGAACTAGTTCATCTGGTCAGGTTAGAGCTTTCTTAATGCCCTTAGTGTTATACCTAGAACCAGGCCTGGTAGGTTTAATCATCTTAACAAGGTTGGTATTGACCTTTACTTTTATAATAATAACAGGAGTGAGAAAATCAATCCCTAACACTTAAGGATTTTACACTGTATAGTATCACCTACATTATCTTCCTAGGATGGCAGAATTATTTCAATTTACATACTCAGAGCAGCTAAGTGACTTGTGTATGTTTCACAGCTGATACATACCAGAGGTTCAACCAGAACCTAACCCACTATGTCATCCTTCAATTGTACTGTTTCATTTCACGGAGTTCCTCAGTCAGAGCTGTTTCATCAGACATAATCTATCTCTTCTGAGATTTGTCAAACCTCCTGTGTGGAGGAAGTCCTCATGAGAAGCTGCCTTCACAGATGGGTTTACATCTCTGTACCCAGGGAACATGGAGATGACCATCCTTGTTGACGAATGGAGCTCACGCCTCAGAACAGGTTGTGAACAGTGGTAATGACAAGCAATCTTTACCCACGATCTTAACTGAACTTTTAAGTTCATAAATTGGGTAATGCACAGCCACAATATTTTTCCCATTTGCTGAAAGGAACTCAATAATATTCTGATATTAAATGATTCCCTGTGAATGTAAAAATGATCTTAAAAAAAAAAAAAAAACAGTCGCAGAGGAGCTGTAAGAATTTTTCTGGGTCTAATCAGAATACCATGTACATCCTGGGATGAGGCAACTATGATTTGAGAGCTTTGGCGTAACCCAAATAACCTTCCTATTCAGTTTACTCATTTCTTTAGCCTTACTGTCATTCTGCTTTTGAGAGAAAATGTTAACACAAATTGTAGTGACATCACTCTGCAGTAGTTACACAGCTGGGGTGAAGCTTTTGGAGGTAGCTTTCAAAAGAGAAAATTCCAGTAAGGGGTCTGTGTTGCTTAAGCTATTTGTTGCTTCCTAAGAGTGAATCCTCTCATTTTGTGGATTAAGAGGAAGAGCTTTAGAGAAGATGAGACCTAATTTATGCAGGTAATAATTTTCACCTAGAAGACCAAGAAATAATGATAAGAAGTGAAAATAGTATCAATAATGTCCACAAACTGTTAACTGTATGACCTGGAACTAGTTCATCTGGTCAGGTTAGAGCTTTCTTAATGCCCTTAGTGTTATACCTAGAACCAGGCCTGGTAGGTTTAATCATCTTAACAAGGTTGGTATTGACCTTTACTTTTATAATAATAACAGGAGTGAGAAAATCAATCCCTAACACTTAAGGATTTTACACTGTATAGTATCACCTACATTATCTTCCTAGGATGGCAGAATTATTTCAATTTACATACTCAGAGCAGCTAAGTGACTTGTGTATGTTTCACAGCTGATACATACCAGAGGTTCAACCAGAACCTAACCCACTATGTCATCCTTCAATTGTACTGTTTCATTTCACGGAGTTCCTCAGGCAGAGCTGTTTCATCAGACATAATCTATCTCTTCTGAGATTTGTCAAAGAGAATCCTTTGCAGAGGAGTTTGGAATTTGTATGTTAAGGTTGAGTACTTCTTTTATTTAGGGCTTCCCTGGTGGCTCAGATGGTAAAGAAGCTGCCTGTAATGCGAGAGACCCAGGTTTGATCCCTGGGTCAGGAAGCTCCCCTGGAGAAGGATACGGCTACCCACTCCAGTATTCTTGCCTGGAGAAGTCCATGGACAGAGGAGCCTGGCGGCCTGCAGCCCACAGGGTTGCAAAGAGTTGCACACAACTGAAGTGACTCAGCAAGCATGTGTAGATATGGAAACTATGATCAGAGAGGCTGAGTCACTGGCCTGAGGACACAGAGCCACCACCTGTCAGAACCAGGATTTGTTCACAGACTCTCTGACCCCAGGGCCTGTGCTCTTCATGACTACCCTCTTCATCACTACCCCTTCTCCTGTCACCTTCTGTTTGTGCAAGTGGATGGCTGGGAAGAAAAGTCAGGTTGAGAGACTGACAGATGTTTTGTTCCAAATAAGATGTGTCTAGGTGGTAAATTTAAATAGATTATTTGGTTTGTTATGCATACTTTGGTATCTGTGCTAAATTTCCATAGTGTTTGTTTGTTCCTTTTATAATAACAATGAGCATACATAGGAAACACTATTCTAGCATAAGACTGTATCTTTATCTTAGGTGGTGAAAAATATATTGGCAAACACACTTGAGCAGACACATGCATGCACACACACACACAGGCATGCACACAGACCTTCATACAAGGGTAATTTCGAACCAGGAAGCCTGTCTTTAAGCACCTATTCATTCCTTTTTACACTTTCCTTTGGTGACCTTGGGCATATCTGTATCTCTTTGAACTGTTGTTTGCTCATCTGATAGAAGTGACACTTCTTGTGATTGAGCTATGACTGAATTATTTCAATTTACATACTCAGAGCAGCTAAGTGACTTGTGTATGTTTCACAGCTGATACATACCAGAGGTTCAACCAGAACCTAACCCACTATGTCATCCTTCAATTGTACTGTTTCATTTCACGGAGTTCCTCAGGCAGAGCTGTTTCATCAGACATAATCTATCTCTTCTGAGATTTGTCAAAGAGAATCCTTTGCAGAGGAGTTTGGAATTTGTATGTTAAGGTTGAGTACTTCTTTTATTTAGGGCTTCCCTGGTGGCTCAGATGGTAAAGAAGCTGCCTGTAATGCGAGAGACCCAGGTTTGATCCCTGGGTCAGGAAGCTCCCCTGGAGAAGGATACGGCTACCCACTCCAGTATTCTTGCCTGGAGAAGTCCATGGACAGAGGAGCCTGGCGGCCTGCAGCCCACAGGGTTGCAAAGAGTTGCACACAACTGAAGTGACTCAGCAAGCATGTGTAGATATGGAAACTATGATCAGAGAGGCTGAGTCACTGGCCTGAGGACACAGAGCCACCACCTGTCAGAACCAGGATTTGTTCACAGACTCTCTGACCCCAGGGCCTGTGCTCTTCATGACTACCCTCTTCATCACTACCCCTTCTCCTGTCACCTTCTGTTTGTGCAAGTGGATGGCTGGGAAGAAAAGTCAGGTTGAGAGACTGACAGATGTTTTGTTCCAAATAAGATGTGTCTAGGTGGTAAATTTAAATAGATTATTTGGTTTGTTATGCATACTTTGGTATCTGTGCTAAATTTCCATAGTGTTTGTTTGTTCCTTTTATAATAACAATGAGCATACATAGGAAACACTATTCTAGCATAAGACTGTATCTTTATCTTAGGTGGTGAAAAATATATTGGCAAACACACTTGAGCAGACACATGCATGCACACACACACACAGGCATGCACACAGACCTTCATACAAGGGTAATTTCGAACCAGGAAGCCTGTCTTTAAGCACCTATTCATTCCTTTTTACACTTTCCTTTGGTGACCTTGGGCATATCTGTATCTCTTTGAACTGTTGTTTGCTCATCTGATAAAGGAAGGATAGCACTACTTCTTGTAAGATTAGCAGCACTAAGTGAGACATTGGTTATGCACATATTTTGTAGGTTTCAGAGTGCTATAAAAATGTAAATGACTCCGTTCAGGTAAAGATATTTATGAGGTGTTTTCAAAAGTTTCCATCCTCTATTATTTGCATAGACGTTATGCAATGTGTGTTTCAGAGTTTGCCAGAAAGAATTTTATCCTGTAGCCTGTAGCCAGTCAGGATATGAGCTAGGGTGGAAGTTTTGTGGGATAAGCAATCTGCTGCTCCCTTGGAGAATTCTCTAAATTTGCAAGTAGAAACATCGCAGTTGGCAAAATGGAGCTGCAGTAATAACATTTATCATTCAGGTGGAGCCTTTGTCTTGGTAATGGGTAATTAGCCGACCTCCCCTTGTCTCCTCCTGCCATTCCCCCCCTTTCTCCCATCTTGCTATGCCCCTGGAATTCAGAAGCAGAGGCACCTGAATCCTCTTCCTAGGTTGTTCTTTGCTTGCTGTCCATAAAGTCCCAGAGGGCTGCAGCCGTCTAATGAGTAGGCACCACGGATGAGAGTTAAACCATCCATACAAGTGAGCTCTGCCCGCTGCCCCTGAGCTAGAAGGCCTGTAAGATGTCAGGCTTCGGCCAGGGAATAGTTTTAATATAAATAGGAACTCTTTGCCCCCATCTTCTTTCTGTTGAACCTCTTCTTCCCCAAAACCCAACCTCTGCTTTGTCATTTCTTGGTATCCAGTGACCTATTTTTGTTTCTTCCAGCCATCTTGTTGACAAGTCCAGATGTCCCTGTGTGCTCTCTCATGTAAGGGTGGGCTTTTTTCATTCATCAGTTACTAAGAAGAATTAGGACCTGAAGATCTTGCTGATCTCTCAGTTGCCTCTTGGGTAACAATTTGGATTCTCATTGAACACCCACTTCATCTCTTCAGCTCCATTCGATCATGCTGAAGTTCACTAGACAGGACTGAGACTTCTTATTAGCACTCCATCCCTCTTAACAAGTGGAGAGCCTCCCTTCTGCCTTTGCAGCAGACAGGAGATACTTCTCTGGAAGGAGGGCTGAAGAACAGAACAATTAACAAAATCATTTATTCTGAACTCTTTTTTCTTTTCATCAGTTTAAAGGATTCTGATATTTTCTTTGGCCTGGCATATGGGTAGGTAGACATTATTACCGATGGCCAAGTTGAAGTCCTCGATTTTGGACTTTGCTAGTAACTGCTTCCTCTAGGAACCCCTAGAACTGAAAGCAAAGAGTCGGTGTGCAGGCACATTGCTCCCTCCCAAGCCTCTGGAAAAGGCTTCAGTCTTCACAAGCAGCTCTTAGTTCTGTCTCAGACTGTTTTTCTCGAGTAATTTAATGACCTATAACACTAGATTCCCTGTTTTTAATTTTTAAACATTTTCCTCTGTGTTACTTTTTTCTTATTACCCGCCCCTGCTTCTCATCCATCTGTTCTCTTTGTCGAAGGCCAAAAAGCTTAACATATGGTAAAGAGGGGAAGAAATGAACTTTGTAGCAGAAGATGAGGACCTGGTGCAGCCAGGCAGCCCCATAGAGCTTCAGTTTCCTCTTCCGTAAAGTGGAGCAAGGGCAGAGCCGCCTCACGGGAGGGACGGGGGAATGCAGCAATGAGGGGGTCATGGTTAAGGCTACTGTCCTGGGTAGAATCCCGGCCCTGCCATTGACTGGCTGGGTGACCCATGGGGACCTTGCCATTTCAGCTTCTTCATCTACAGAGCAGGGTAGTAATAGCACCTGTTTTATAGGGTGGTGTTTGAAGGGTTAAAACAGAACATTTATGTAAAGTGCTTCACAGAGTGCCAAGGGAATTGAATAGGTCCTTCATAGATAGATGTTATCTATGGTCATTGTTGTTGTTGTTCTAGCATTTAGCAAGTTCCATTTCCCTGAGGAAGATGTGTCCCCTGCCAGCAGACCTGGTTTAGATCTTAAATTTTCCCAGAGACAAACTGTAACGCTGCTGAAGGAACTTTGTAAGCATAACCGTGTGCCCATGCCATGGCCTCCACATCTTGGCAGGAGACCTCAACTCTGGTCTCTGGGTCTACTGCTTCGGGATGACCGTGGCAAAGCAAATCTTTGTCCTAGGCTCACATGAGACGCTCTGGAAAAACATGGGTCTAGAAAGCCATGGAGGCCAAGGGAATCTAGGACCAAGAGTCCCCACCACTGTGGGCCCAGACGTTGATTTGGAGCCACAGGGAGGTCATGTTTCTTGTGGTCTTGCCCCTGCCACATGCAGATCTTGTCCTAGCACTCTGCTCCATTCTTGATATTAAAAGGACATTGTCACTATACATACAAGGATGCTTTTCTTACTTGTGATAAGTGTCTGCAAAATGAACCACTTATCTACTTTCTTCGAACTTCCATATAAGCCTTGGCATTACTGTTAACAAAGAGGGATTTTTCTAATCATATGTGCCTCATAAGAAGAATGGTCTACATTTAGCTCTATAACAAATTTATCCTAAAGATTCCCTGTTTTAATTTTTAAACATTTTCCTCTGTGTTACTTTTTCTTATTACCCGCCCCTGCTTCTCATCCATCTGTTCTCTTTGTCGAAGGCCACAAAGCTTAACATATGGTAAAGAGGGGAAGAAATGAACTTTGTAGCAGAAGATGAGGACCTGGTGCAGCCAGGCAGCCCCATAGAGCTTCAGTTTCCTCTTCCGTAAAGTGGAGCAAGGGCAGAGCCGCCTCACGGGAGGGACGGGGGAATGCAGCAATGAGGGGGTCATGGTTAAGGCTACTGTCCTGGGTAGAATCCCGGCCCTGCCATTGACTGGCTGGGTGACCCATGGGGACCTTGCCATTTCAGCTTCTTCATCTACAGAGCAGGGTAGTAATAGCACCTGTTTTATAGGGTGGTGTTTGAAGGGTTAAAACAGAACATTTATGTAAAGTGCTTCACAGAGTGCCAAGGGAATTGAATAGGTCCTTCATAGATAGATGTTATCTATGGTCATTGTTGTTGTTGTTCTAGCATTTAGCAAGTTCCTTTTCCCCTGAGGAAGATGTGTCCCCTGCCAGCAGACCTGGTTTAGATCTTAAATTTTCCCAGAGACAAACTGTAACGCTGCTGAAGGAACTTTGTAAGCATAACCGTGTGCCCATGCCATGGCCTCCACATCTTGGCAGGAGACCTCAACTCTGGTCTCTGGGTCTACTGCTTCGGGATGACCGTGGCAAAGCAAATCTTTGTCCTAGGCTCACATGAGACGCTCTGGAAAAACATGGGTCTAGAAAGCCATGGAGGCCAAGGGAATCTAGGACCAAGAGTCCCCACCACTGTGGGCCCAGACGTTGATTTGGAGCCACAGGGAGGTCATGTTTCTTGTGGTCTTGCCCCTGCCACATGCAGATCTTGTCCTAGCACTCTGCTCCATTCTTGATATTAAAAGGACATTGTCACTATACATACAAGGATGCTTTTCTTACTTGTGATAAGTGTCTGCAAAATGAACCACTTATCTACTTTCTTCGAACTTCCATATAAGCCTTGGCATTACTGTTAACAAAGAGGTATTTTTTTCTAATCATATGTGCCTCATAAGAAGAATGGTCTACATTAATCTTCTATGAGTTCTGGTGGCCAAGTCCAAAGAGGGCATGGTGAAAACAATGACTGAGAAAGATGAATCTGGCAGCTGCATGAGCTGAACATGGCGGGTGATGACCTGGCTCAAGGCTGGCCAAGGCAGGAGAGACTAAGATTTAATCAGAGCAAATAATGCTTGGTGCATCATGTTATCATATTTCACCCATAATTCTGTGATGGAGAGCCAGAGGGGATCATTTGAAGATAAACAAACCAAAAGCCTCTAAGGCTTGTAGCTCTGTAAACAGGCATGAAGTCAGACTGGGTGCATTCATTCAGCATCTGGTCACTTATTGAGCTTTTATTGTGTCTTGGACTCTATGCTGGAAACACAGGACTGAACAAAAGGTAAAACACAAGGATGACTGTTCCTAGGTCTGAGTTCAAAAAAAAAGACTAGTAAACAGAAAAACAATTGTAAATTGTGATACAAAATTAACAACCAAGGAGCAGAGGTAGGGAAGCAGTGAAGGGTAGGGCAGAGGTGAAGTGGGTGCTTTAGATGGGGTGGTCAAGCATAATCTCTGTAACATTTATCTAAGAATGAAAATATTAAAAGGAACTCCCATGTGAAAAGTGGAAAGAAGAGCTTAGAGTGTCAGAACATTTGAGGTGGAGGAATTTGCAAAGGCTTGAGGTGGGAAGATCCTGGGTCTTTCCAGGACTTGAGAGAAGGCTACCATGGCTGGAGAGTCAGGACAGGGCAGAGTGGCTTCAGATGAGTTTGGAGAAGTAGGGAGGGGCCAGAGCCTCGAAAGTCACAGTTAGGAAATTGAATTGTGAGCAAGGCAAGAGTTCTCAAACTCAGCATGAATCAGAGTCATGGAGCGTGCCTTAAACAGATTGTGGGCCCATCCTAGAGTTGCTGATTCTCATGGTGTTACCTGAGAATTTACATTTCTAAGACATTCCCAAGGATGCTTTTCTTACTTGTGATAAGTGTCTGCAAAATAAACCTTCTACTTTCTTCGAACTTCCATATAAGCCTTGGCATTACTGTTAACAAAGAGGTATTTTCTAATCATATGTGCCTCATAAGAAGAACGGTCTACATTAATCTTCTATGAGTTCTGGTGGCCAAGTCCAAAGAGGGCATGGTGAAAACAATGACTGAGAAAGATGAATCTGGCAGCTGCATGAGCTGAACATGGCGGGTGATGACCTGGCTCAAGGCTGGCCAAGGCAGGAGAGACTAAGATTTAATCAGAGCAAATAATGCTTGGTGCATCATGTTATCATATTTCACCCATAATTCTGTGATGGAGAGCCAGAGGGGATCATTTGAAGATAAACAAACCAAAAGCCTCTAAGGCTTGTAGCTCTGTAAACAGGCATGAAGTCAGACTGGGTGCATTCATTCAGCATCTGGTCACTTATTGAGCTTTTATTGTGTCTTGGACTCTATGCTGGAAACACAGGACTGAACAAAAGGTAAAACACAAGGATGACTGTTCCTAGGTCTGAGTTCAAAAAAAAAGACTAGTAAACAGAAAAACAATTGTAAATTGTGATACAAAATTAACAACCAAGGAGCAGAGGTAGGGAAGCAGTGAAGGGTAGGGCAGAGGTGAAGTGGGTGCTTTAGATGGGGTGGTCAAGCATAATCTCTGTAACATTTATCTAAGAATGAAAATATTAAAAGGAACTCCCATGTGAAAAGTGGAAAGAAGAGCTTAGAGTGTCAGAACATTTGAGGTGGAGGAATTTGCAAAGGCTTGAGGTGGGAAGATCCTGGGTCTTTCCAGGACTTGAGAGAAGGCTACCATGGCTGGAGAGTCAGGACAGGGCAGAGTGGCTTCAGATGAGTTTGGAGAAGTAGGGAGGGGCCAGAGCCTCGAAAGTCACAGTTAGGAAATTGAATTGTGAGCAAGGCAAGAGTTCTCAAACTCAGCATGAATCAGAGTCATGGAGCGTGCCTTAAACAGATTGTGGGCCCATCCCTAGAGTTGCTGATTCTCATGGTGTTACCTGAGAATTTACATTTCTAAGACATTCCCAGGGGCTCCCCTGGTGGTCCAGTGGGTAAAGAGTCTGCCTTGCAGTGCAAAGGGCACTGGTTCGATCCCTGGCCCAGGAAGATCCCGCGTGCTGTGGAGCGACTGGACCAGTGTGTCGAATTACGAGCCAGTGCTCTAGAGCACATCCACCCGGAGCCAGTGCTCTGCAATGAAAGAGGCCATTGTGATGGGAGGTCCACACATGCCAAAGAATAAAAAAATGGATGAAAATAAAAATATAAATAAAAAAGAGGCATGACAGTGAAAAATAAAAAAGCATTCCCAGCTGGTACTGATGCTGCTGGTCTAGGCCAGACTTTGAGAACCACTGCTCTGAGACAGCAAGAAGGATCAGAGATAGGGAAGTGGTAAAGGAGAGGGCAGAGGTGAGGTAGGCGTGCTAGGTGAGATGACCAAGCATAATCTCTACGCACCCAGCCAGACTTCACCTCTGTTTATAGAGTTACAAGCCTTGGGTGCCTTCGTTTGTTTATTTTCAAATACATTTAAAAGAACTGGAAAGAACTAGTAACCAGCTGAGTGTGGGGTTCACGAGGGAAAGTAATCAATCAAAGATAATTACAGAAGTACAATATGATTAGAGACAGAATATGTAGGAAAAATTCTTTAGTTGGGATTGGACGATGTGATGGCTTGTCCAGCAGAAATTTTCCATGGGTTTCAATGGATGTGGAATTCAGAGATTCATAAGACTTTTACAAATGGCTGTTAGAGAGGGTGTAAGTATAGGGAAAGAAACACAGGCAGAAATATGACACTCTAAACCTGGGGTTTCTCCAGGTCTTTCCAGTTAGCCTGTTCCCCCTGCAGACTCAGGGCCATTCACCTAGCTGGCTTGCCCAGCCCAAGATCACCCCAGTACTGGCAGCAACTTCCGTTCACCAGCAAATAGGCCAGCTGGTTTTGCCACCCCCTCCTCTACCATCTTATAGAGGACTGGAGTCTACTTTCTGCACCCTATGATGAAAAAAACAGCTAATTCTTACAACCAGTGATACTGATCTGGACACCCACTGTCCACCTGAATGAACCAGATCTGCCTTTGCCCCAACCCTGCCCCCAGAATGCTCTACTGGGTGCATGTAGTCAGTCAAGTCTCCCAGCCTTCCTTCCAGTGAAGCACAGCTTCCTCTCCCCCATCTCCAACCCCACCCCCATGAGTGTGCTCCTGACAGCACATCCAGGTCAGCACAACCCTTTGCTGGGGTGCAGACAAAACTAGTGAGTGACCAAAGCATGGCTCACTCACAAGGGAGGCCAGGAAGTCATGGAAAGGACAGTGTCATGGAAGCCAAAGGAGAGAAAAAAGTTTTAAAAGATTCAGGGAGGCCACACGTCTCAACTGTTGAAAAGTATAAGAAATTAGGAAAAAGAACCCAACATGATTTGTCAACAAACCATGACAACTTCATAGAGAATAGCTATACAAGAGTGGGCGGATGGAAGAAAACAGCAATCAAAGCCCAATAATGCGCATCTAATGTTATTAGATTAAATACTACACAAGTAATTGAGTGATGAAAATTATTAATTGTGCACAGGATGCTCACTCTATGCCCTGGGTACTTAAGTCCCACTTGAATAGTGGAATAATTGGCAGATAACTGCACTATTAATTATGCCATGGCTTGCTTGGAGATAGGCTAAAGGCTAAACATGTAGGAAGAGGGGGATCTATCTATTCCTTTTATCTCTGGGCTCGAAGAAGAGCAGATGGAGTGCTTGAAGTCAACTTGAGCCCTGAATGGCCCTGTCGACAGAAGTTCCTGCATGTTCTGCCCTGAAGAGGAAACTGGAGTGCCTATGTAGAGAAACCCCAGGCTCGAGGCCCCCTGCAGCGTGCGTGCAAATGGCACTGAGGCACAGAGGCAGCTGAAAGACGTTCCCGAGTTGTGCGCAGGAGACATTCATAAGGCAGGCCTCCAAGGATTAGCATTTTCCTCTCTCTGCTTCATCCCTCTTTGGCCACATGATAAACATTCCCCATTCCTTGCCCTCTTGACACCAACTAAATCATCCCACATGAGGGAAAATGGATGCAGAGCCCGTAACTTTTCACATGTGGATTTTCCACAAAATGAATTATGGTAAATTATAGGCAGAACAGCTATTAAGAGCTTATCTGGTTGTGGGATGAGATAAGACAGTAAGAAGTCTATCACAGTCTGAAAGCTTTGAACCTGTGTTGTCAATAGACCCTTCTGTGATAACAGAAATCCTGTTGTGTGCTACCCATACGGTAGCCACTGGGATCCCCAGGTGGCACTAGTGGTAAAGAGCCCGCCAGCCAATACAGGAGACATAAGAGACATGTGTTCGAACCCTGGAGCGGGAAGATCCCCCTGGAGGAGGGCATGGCAACCTACTCCAGTATTCTTGCCTGGAAAATTTCCGTGGAGAGAGGAGCTTGGTGGCCTACAGTTCATAGCATCACAAAGAGTCAGACACAACTGAAGTGACTTAGCACACATGCATGCCTGGTGGCCACTAGCCACACATGTGTACCAAGCACTTAAACAAAGAAAACTTTTGGTCTTACCAAAATGTAATTAATTGGAATTTACACAGCCCGCATGGGTCAGGGTGAAAGCTCAGCCTCAGAAGACACTCAGGCTTTCATTCGCTGATTGTGCGTTCACATCTGGGGCTCCTGTCTGGGCTCCAGGGGCCCAGAGCCTCCCTCTCAGGGTAATGGGTGTCCTCTGCAATGACATTTCAGCTTGGACAGTTTCCTCCTTCTGTCAAACGAGAGCTTCATTCACTGAAAATGAGAAAACTGCCGGAATTTTCGGGGCTCGAAAGAGCAGATGGAGTGCTTGAAGTCAACTTGAGCCCTGAATGGCCCTGTCGACAGAAGTTCCTGCATGTTCTGCCCTGAAGAGGAAACTGGAGTGCCTATGTAGAGAAACCCCAGGCTCGAGGCCCCTGCAGCGTGCGTGCAAATGGCACTGAGGCACAGAGGCAGCTGAAAGACGTTCCCGAGTTGTGCGCAGGAGACATTCATAAGGCAGGCCTCCAAGGATTAGCATTTTCCTCTCTCTGCTTCATCCCTCTTTGGCCACATGATAAACATTCCCCATTCCTTGCCCTCTTGACACCAACTAAATCATCCCACATGAGGGAAAATGGATGCAGAGCCCGTAACTTTTCACATGTGGATTTTCCACAAAATGAATTATGGTAAATTATAGGCAGAACAGCTATTAAGAGCTTATCTGGTTGTGGGATGAGATAAGACAGTAAGAAGTCTATCACAGTCTGAAAGCTTTGAACCTGTGTTGTCAATAGACCCTTCTGTGATAACAGAAATCCTGTTGTGTGCTACCCATACGGTAGCCACTGGGATCCCCAGGTGGCACTAGTGGTAAAGAGCCCGCCAGCCAATACAGGAGACATAAGAGACATGTGTTCGAACCCTGGAGCGGGAAGATCCCCCTGGAGGAGGGCATGGCAACCTACTCCAGTATTCTTGCCTGGAAAATTTCCGTGGAGAGAGGAGCTTGGTGGCCTACAGTTCATAGCATCACAAAGAGTCAGACACAACTGAAGTGACTTAGCACACATGCATGCCTGGTGGCCACTAGCCACACATGTGTACCAAGCACTTAAACAAAGAAAACTTTTGGTCTTACCAAAATGTAATTAATTGGAATTTACACAGCCCGCATGGGTCAGGGTGAAAGCTCAGCCTCAGAAGACACTCAGGCTTTCATTCGCTGATTGTGCGTTCACATCTGGGGCTCCTGTCTGGGCTCCAGGGGGCCGCAGAGCCTCCCTCTCAGGGTAATGGGTGTCCTCTGCAATGACATTTCAGCTTGGACAGTTTCCCTCCTTCTGTCAAACGAGAGCTTCATTCACTGAAAATGAGAAAAAATCTGCCCGGAATTACTTAAGGGAGTGAAGGATGAACGTATTAACAGGCTATAGATAAAAAGAAAGTTCTTTAAAAATGAATGTGGTGACTGTTTAATGCTGCTGAATCAATTTGTGCCAAATACCGGAAGACAGGGATGAGCTGTGGCTGACAGGGAGCAATTAAGTTTGTGATTTTGCCTTGAATTATTAATTTCGAGAAGTGTTGTTCCTCTCTCTTAAATCCACATCTTTCTCCCTCCACATGTCAGTGGGAAGCTCTGAATGGGTGAGCTTTTCTTCCTAATTTGTTGAGAAACCTTCTCTCTTGGTGTCTTTTTCTTCTGTCTTAGTTCTTCCTCAAAGTTGGCATTTCTTTCTTCCTTCCCACGGTTGCAACAAATTAGCTATATAAATAAGTGTTAATAAAGCAACAAGAAGGGAGAAAGTATCATCAAATTTCAGGTCTCTTTCATGAGGGTCCCTGCACACCCATGGCATAAGAAGGGAGCATATTAGTTTGGAAAAGTGAATTCATGGGAGGTCATTTTTCTCCTGGGAAAGATGAAATGACTTAGGCTAGTTGGTCTATTTGGTGGTCACTTTGCTAATGCTTGATCTCAGGATTAAGTCTTGCCTGGGGTTTCCCCAGTGGCTCAGCGGTAAAGAATCCACCTGCAATGCCAGTTCAATGCCTGGGTTGGGAAGATTCCCTGAGGGAGGGCACAGCAACCCACTCCAGTATTCCTACCTTGAGAATCCCATGAACAGAAGAGCCCGGGAGGCTACAGTCCACTGGAGTTCCAAAGAGTCAGAAACAGCTAAAGCAACTAAGCCAGCATAGGATGCTTTCAGCCATGATTCCCTGGAGTAGAGCCCAGTCCTAGAAAGCCATCTTACAGACACACGTGCATCCCAGAGAGGACCTGGGGAGAGTGAGGATGGCTCTGCTCAGAGCAGCCCTGCAGCTGCTGCTTAGTCACTTCAGTCGTGTCCAACTCTGTGTGACCCATGGACTTCAGCCCTTCAGGCTCCTCTGCCCATGGAATTCTCCAGGCGAGAATACTGGAGTGAGTTGTCCTTGCCCTTCTCCTGGGGGATCTTCCCAACCTAGGGATGGAATCCAGGTCTCTTGCATTGAAGGCAGATTCCTGACCACTGAGCTATCAGGGAAGCCCTATATACAGAGAGAGACCCCATGGACTGTAGCTCACCAGGCTTCTCCATACATGGAATTCTTCAGGCAAGAATACTGGAGTGGGTTGCCATTTCCTTCTCCACAGCTGAGCCCTACTGCTGACCAAAGCCCTGTGCCACCTTCTCAGTGAGAGCATCGCCAAGATGTTCCCTGGGGCCTGGTTTGATGCTGCCATCTCCCCACAGAAGAGAATTCCCACCTCCATTGTTTGAGGGTTCGGACTGCTTTGAAGAAACCTTCTCACCTATCCAAGTGCTCTAAGACCTTGGCATATAAAATGATATCTGGTTATTTTATGAGATGGTGTGGTTTGGTAGAAAGTGCTTTGGGATCAGACTGACTATAGAGTTTTAACCCCATTTCTGTCACTCACAGGCTGTTTGACCAGTTAAGTGACATAACATTTCTGAGCCTCTTTCCTGATGCGTGAAACAGCCAATGCCACCTTGAGGGGTGGTGGCAGGCTTACAGATGAGAAAATGTGGCCATTCTTTTTTTTAATTTATTTTTTTTTTAACTGAAGGATAAGTGCTTTACTGAATTGGGTTGGTTTCTGCCAAAAAATGTGAAGTTTCTAATACAATGGCTTGTAAGTGGTAACGGAGCAGTTTTGTGGTTCCAGTAGATGCAGCTAAGAAATCCAGAAGGCAGTTCTCAGCTAGCCCCATAAACAGCTCTAGAAACCTTCCTCTAGGAAATCTATCTTTCCATCTTTTCCTTGATCCTCTTTCTTTGTTGTGGATCAGAGCAATAGCATTCATTCATTCTTCATTCACTCGTATATTCAATGAGTACTTCCGATAGCCTCTTGCATGCTGGGAATTGCTCTAGAGGCTAGGGATACAGCAGTGAACAAGAGTGCTGACCTCAGGCTGCTTATATCTTAGTGGAGCTGTAGACATGGAAGTGATAAACAAATGAAGGCATAACTTCGACAGTGATTAGTGCTTTGTGGAAAGATAAAGTAGGGTGAAAGGATCTAATGGGGGTGGTGGAAGCTTCACAACTAGTATGTGATCTTTAAGATCATATTTGCACACATAACCACACACATACGATAAGGACAGTGAATCCTTTATTTATGGAGTGAGGAGGACAAAGGTCATGAAAAGATGAGACTGGGGTAGGAGTAGATATAGGAAGTGGGAAATGATTGGAATGAACTGGACTGACGAGGAGGAGGAGAAAGAGGGGGTTCAAGGCAGCTACTGCATGGGCAGGAGAGTGGGGACCCAGAGAGGGAGGGTGGCAGAAATTCCCCAGTTGACATGACCTGCTCCTGGGCCTCCTTACATAGTCCGTAGCAAATAGGTTCATGACTCACTGATGCATTCAGTTAGGTGTTGGAGCTTTTAGACCTGGTGCCCATGGAACTGACTTATTGGCTGAATGACCCAATATTTATATGCTCTTTGTTTTAAATAACCCAAACGTTATAGACAAACGTAAAGTAAAAATGCTCTCGTCCCTTTCACTGTTTCCCAAATTCTGGTCTCCAAAGGTGACCAACGTTAAAAGTCCAATGTGTACCCCTTCTGGTGGTTTCTTATAAAGATACAATCTTTGCACATGCTTAGTGTTTAAAAATAAACAGCGATTTTCTTCTCTTTTATTTTAAAGAAGAGCTCTGGTGTCATAGCTCCCTAGGGACCAAACCCAAGAAAGACTACCAGAGCATTCTAGTGTCAATGCTACATCCTCTAACTACAGACAGCAGTTCTCACAGAAGAACCTCCCCCTCACCCCCAGCTCTGTGTCTTAGCCGCTCCTCCACACACTCCACATGACCCCACACTCTCCACAAAGAAATAGTCTCTCCAGCAGGTGTTTACTGTCAAGAGTCTATCCTGGCCCCCAGCCAATACTCCAGTCATTCAATAAGAGAGATGCTCTGCCACTTGAGGGCCTGTCACCCGAAACAGGGTAGGAATACAGACCAGGAGACTCAGCAATTCACCTCTCAGTGTGCTCTGAAAGGGAGAGGAGCTGAGCTGCATGTTGCCATGGAAACCAGGTTCTGTTTACTAGCAGCTTCCTCTTTTAGCGGGAGGCATAGCCTGTAGGACAGTGGTTCTCAACCTTGGCTACACTTTGGGGTCACCTGGGGACTGCACCAATATGGATGGATCCCTGCGCCCCACCCGCAGCCATTATGAGTTCATTTGTTTGTGTGGCAGCTGGGCCTCCCCAGGCAATTCTGGTATGCAGGCAAAGGTTGCGAGCCACTGCTGGAGGTCAGGGCTCTTTGTTCTGGTAAATTAGTCATTATCCTGAGACTCCAGAGTCAGCACAGATGAATTCAGCACTGTGTCACATTTTAATGTTGATGTCCCATGCAGCTGGGAAAGCAATGTGCTATGTGTCCACCTTCAGGAACAAGGCATGTGGACAAGAAGGGACCTTGCTGGCCTCTGTTCTGGAAATACGGCCACACTAGAGTGGCACCTGTGCGTATTGGCCTTCATCAGTGTGGAGGTCAGCCCTCACGTTTCCAGCTTCCAAGCAGTGAGCAGCCTCAGATCCCCTTCTTGCATTTCCTTCCACAGGCAGATTTACAAGGCAGGAATGAATGGGGGCGGCTGGAGTGCAGGCGTGGTGTAATCACAGAGAAGAGTGAACAACGAGTGCGCCAAGGGGCGCCTGCACTTCCTGAGCATCTCTCCTGGTGTCCTCTTTAGTGACGCTGTCTTAGAGACCTCAGCTGCTCTTCGTCCTTCTCCTTGATCGCAGTGACCAGAGTCTATGCTAACGTTAGGTCGCTGTCTGTCTACACATTGACCAGCGATCAGACTCGCAGGCCTTCTCCCTCCGTGTGGGGGGTGTCTGAGGTTGACAGGGGCCCAGGCAGGCGGCCCGTGGCTGCCCGCTGTAGGGTGGCAGTAGCCACAAATTGGGACAAGGTCTAAGTCACGGGCTCTATTTTTCTTTTAGTAGAAATGGGATAGAATGAGGAATCCCTTAGAATGATTCCCAGCTCTCCCACCCCGTTTCTTCTCTGGGAAGTCCATCAGGGACTGTCAAGAGTCTATCCTGGCCCCCAGCCAATACTCCAGTCATTCAATAAGAGAGATGCTCTGCCACTTGAGGGCCTGTCACCCGAAACAGGGTAGGAATACAGACCAGGAGACTCAGCAATTCACCTCTCAGTGTGCTCTGAAAGGGAGAGGAGCTGAGCTGCATGTTGCCATGGAAACCAGGTTCTGTTTACTAGCAGCTTCCTCTTTTAGCGGGAGGCATAGCCTGTAGGACAGTGGTTCTCAACCTTGGCTACACTTTGGGGTCACCTGGGGACTGCACCAATATGGATGGATCCCTGCGCCCCACCCGCAGCCATTATGAGTTCATTTGTTTGTGTGGCAGCTGGGCCTCCCCAGGCAATTCTGGTATGCAGGCAAAGGTTGCGAGCCACTGCTGGAGGTCAGGGCTCTTTGTTCTGGTAAATTAGTCATTATCCTGAGACTCCAGAGTCAGCACAGATGAATTCAGCACTGTGTCACATTTTAATGTTGATGTCCCATGCAGCTGGGAAAGCAATGTGCTATGTGTCCACCTTCAGGAACAAGGCATGTGGACAAGAAGGGACCTTGCTGGCCTCTGTTCTGGAAATACGGCCACACTAGAGTGGCACCTGTGCGTATTGGCCTTCATCAGTGTGGAGGTCAGCCCTCACGTTTCCAGCTTCCAAGCAGTGAGCAGCCTCAGATCCCCTTCTTGCATTTCCTTCCACAGGCAGATTTACAAGGCAGGAATGAATGGGGGCGGCTGGAGTGCAGGCGTGGTGTAATCACAGAGAAGAGTGAACAACGAGTGCGCCAAGGGGCGCCTGCACTTCCTGAGCATCTCTCCTGGTGTCCTCTTTAGTGACGCTGTCTTAGAGACCTCAGCTGCTCTTCGTCCTTCTCCTTGATCGCAGTGACCAGAGTCTATGCTAACGTTAGGTCGCTGTCTGTCTACACATTGACCAGCGATCAGACTCGCAGGCCTTCTCCCCTCCGTGTGGGGTGTGTCTGAGGTTGACAGGTGCCCAGGCAGGCGGCCCGTGGCTGCCCGCTGTAGGGTGGCAGTAGCCACAAATTGGGACAAGGTCTAAGTCACGGGCTCTATTTTTCTTTTAGTAGAAATGGGATAGAATGAGGAATCCCTTAGAATGATTCCCAGCTCTCCCCACCCCCGTCCCCGTCGCCGTCTTTCTCTGGGAAGACCTTGTCCATCAGGGCTGATATACCCTGCTCCTAAGTGCTCTGGTAGTTGCCCAACACCACCCTGGGCTGTCCCCCCACTGGTTTACCAGTCCTCATGCCCACTAAACACAAACCCTTAGGGGCAGGGTCCCCCCAGCCTATCACAACCCTTGTCACATAGCGGGTGAACGTATGCACGAGTATCGGGACGCAGAGCTTGTCCGAAGCCACATTTATCCCAACCTAAGTGCACACCCTGGATTCACACAGCTGTGGATCTAGATGTTGTTCTTGACTTCTGAGCTGCCTGATCCTTTGGTAAGTTTCACCTCTCTCGTTTCTAGAGTGGCACTAAGTGATATAAGGGCTTCCCCGGTGGCTTAGAGGGTAAAGAATTCACCTGTAATGCCAGAAGCCTGGGTTTGATCCCTGGCTTGGAAAGATCCCCTGGAGAAGGGAATGACAACCCGCTCCAGAATTCTTGCCTGGAGAATCCCTATATGTTCAGGTCCTAATGAGTGTTAAAGGTGGCTGTGGATGTGAAACGTTCACTCAGTGCTGCTCAGAGGGTTGGGACTTGACACGTGTTACTTCTCCTGCCATTGTTTTTATTCTTAGTTTCATTATTGTGTGTGTGATAAGTTAATTTTAACATCATCTACAAATAGGCAAATAACGTGTGATACTTTGCCAAAAGAACTTGAACCATCTGGCTTTGATATTAATTCTGACTTAAAAAAAAAGAAATCTGCGAAAGTGACTTGTAAAAGCGAAAGTGCTGTGCCTACACAACTGAGCCACTTTTGGCCAGATGTGAAGCTAGTTACCGGCACACCGGCTGTGGCCTTCCGAGATGGGGGATTAATCTCGTGGAGTTCCGATGATTAATAGAAGGAGCCCTAGCGCGGGAGTGCACTGTCGGGGGATGGCTAAGCAGCAGTCAAGACAAGCCAGCAGAGTGTCGATAGATGGCCTGGACTGGGCGTGAAGAGCCCTCTAATTGAGGGAGCAGCGGTGTACAAGGACCCCCGGGTGGCAGTAGCCACAAATTGGGACAAGGTCTCAGTCACGGGCTCTATTTTTCTTTTAGTAGAAATGGGATAGAATGAGGAATCCCTTAGAATGATTCCCAGCTCTCCCCACCCCCGTCCCCCCCCCCCTCTTTCTCTGGGGCGACCCTGTCCCCCAGGGCTGATATACCCTGCTCCTAAGTGCTCTGGTAGTTGCCCAACACCACCCTGGGCTGTCCCCCCACTGGTTTACCAGTCCTCATGCCCACTAAACACAAACCCTTAGGGGCAGGGTCCCCCCAGCCTATCACAACCCTTGTCACATAGCGGGTGAACGTATGCACGAGTATCGGGACGCAGAGCTTGTCCGAAGCCACATTTATCCCAACCTAAGTGCACACCCTGGATTCACACAGCTGTGGATCTAGATGTTGTTCTTGACTTCTGAGCTGCCTGATCCTTTGGTAAGTTTCACCTCTCTCGTTTCTAGAGTGGCACTAAGTGATATAAGGGCTTCCCCGGTGGCTTAGAGGGTAAAGAATTCACCTGTAATGCCAGAAGCCTGGGTTTGATCCCTGGCTTGGAAAGATCCCCTGGAGAAGGGAATGACAACCCGCTCCAGAATTCTTGCCTGGAGAATCCCTATATGTTCAGGTCCTAATGAGTGTTAAAGGTGGCTGTGGATGTGAAACGTTCACTCAGTGCTGCTCAGAGGGTTGGGACTTGACACGTGTTACTTCTCCTGCCATTGTTTTTATTCTTAGTTTCATTATTGTGTGTGTGATAAGTTAATTTTAACATCATCTACAAATAGGCAAATAACGTGTGATACTTTGCCAAAAGAACTTGAACCATCTGGCTTTGATATTAATTCTGACTTAAAAAAAAAGAAATCTGCGAAAGTGACTTGTAAAAGCGAAAGTGCTGTGCCTACACAACTGAGCCACTTTTGGCCAGATGTGAAGCTAGTTACCGGCACACCGGCTGTGGCCTTCCGAGATGGGGGATTAATCTCGTGGAGTTCCGATGATTAATAGAAGGAGCCCTAGCGCGGGAGTGCACTGTCGGGGGATGGCTAAGCAGCAGTCAAGACAAGCCAGCAGAGTGTCGATAGATGGCCTGGACTGGGGCGTGAAGAGCCCTCTAATTGGAGGGAGCAGCGGTGTACAAGGACGGCTGCCGTTCCCCGTGCTGTTGCCGCTTCTGAGTGAATTTGTTCGCCGCTTGCAAGAGCCAAGATCTGTGAGTCACAGCCAAGATCCCTTCTCCTGTGCATTATCGGCTCAAAATTTAAAATCAGCAGAGGAGAAGGTCTCGACGGCTCCTGCCAGAAAGGAAACTACATGTCTATCAGGCATGTCCTGGTCCTGCTGAGCCATCACAGAAGACTGGATCACCCTCGCTTGCTCTCTCTCCCTTCTTCTGGGCTAAGTCACCAAGGTCTGAGTTGTGTTCAAAGGGTGACCATGGGTTAGGATTGAGAACAGGTTTCTGAAGCTGCTTGTACCCTTGACCTTTGTGTCAGGTCAAGGTTTGGGAGACTATATTAAGGATCAAGTGCTAATGTATGCTGGTTGAGAAGTCAGCGCTTTATCATGTCCTGCCTACTGGGTGGTGAAATGAAGGTCTTCCTAGTGAGGCAGTGATGCACACTGTGCATGATGGGAAGTCATCCTTCATCACCATGTTATTTTGCTTAGAGCTCCAACGGCTACATTACGTCTTAAAACTTGTCAAATTGTGCACAGTACACTGACTGCGGGGGAGAAAAATGGGTTCTCTAAAAATGCTGAAAATCAGACGATTCTGGTGGAACGAGACATTATACCTCAAAAGTCCTACAGATAAATAATAATTAGGAATGACATTTACTCAGCAGTGCACACAGAAGACAGCATCCTCTATCAGGCACATCCTTAAATGGCGATAGTTTCACACTTCTAAGTGCGACTAATAAAAGGCCAAACAGACAGCCTTTAGGAGGCTAGCAGAAATTTTTTTCTCCAACGGGGTAACAAAAAGGGCAAATTTAAGGAAGAATTTTTTCTGTATCCTATGTATTTCTGTAAATAGATCTAAATAGTTCCCCAATTGTCTGCAAATGTTACAAAGCCACCGATCTGTCCTTCAGGAGGTAGAGAACAAAATCAACAAACGTGACTCGGGGATGGCTAAGCAGCAGTCAAGACAAGCCAGCTGTCGATAGATGGCCTGGACTGGGCGTGAAGAGCCCTCTAATTGGAGGGAGCAGCGGTGTACAAGGACGGCTGCCGTTCCCCGTGCTGTTGCCGCTTCTGAGTGAATTTGTTCGCCGCTTGCAAGAGCCAAGATCTGTGAGTCACAGCCAAGATCCCTTCTCCTGTGCATTATCGGCTCAAAATTTAAAATCAGCAGAGGAGAAGGTCTCGACGGCTCCTGCCAGAAAGGAAACTACATGTCTATCAGGCATGTCCTGGTCCTGCTGAGCCATCACAGAAGACTGGATCACCCTCGCTTGCTCTCTCTCCCTTCTTCTGGGCTAAGTCACCAAGGTCTGAGTTGTGTTCAAAGGGTGACCATGGGTTAGGATTGAGAACAGGTTTCTGAAGCTGCTTGTACCCTTGACCTTTGTGTCAGGTCAAGGTTTGGGAGACTATATTAAGGATCAAGTGCTAATGTATGCTGGTTGAGAAGTCAGCGCTTTATCATGTCCTGCCTACTGGGTGGTGAAATGAAGGTCTTCCTAGTGAGGCAGTGATGCACACTGTGCATGATGGGAAGTCATCCTTCATCACCATGTTATTTTGCTTAGAGCTCCAACGGCTACATTACGTCTTAAAACTTGTCAAATTGTGCACAGTACACTGACTGCGGGGGAGAAAAATGGGTTCTCTAAAAATGCTGAAAATCAGACGATTCTGGTGGAACGAGACATTATACCTCAAAAGTCCTACAGATAAATAATAATTAGGAATGACATTTACTCAGCAGTGCACACAGAAGACAGCATCCTCTATCAGGCACATCCTTAAATGGCGATAGTTTCACACTTCTAAGTGCGACTAATAAAAGGCCAAACAGACAGCCTTTAGGAGGCTAGCAGAAATTTTTTTCTCCAACGGGGTAACAAAAAGGGCAAATTTAAGGAAGAATTTTTTCTGTATCCTATGTATTTCTGTAAATAGATCTAAATAGTTCCCCAATTGTCTGCAAATGTTACAAAGCCACCGATCTGTCCTTCAGGAGGTAGAGAACAAAATCAACAAAGTCTGCATCTGGACTATACACACAGAATTAATCCACAGAATTAATTTTGCATTTTTTTTAAGAGAAGGAAGAATAAAGCTGCAGGGCATCGTTTTATAGAGAAGCGAATGCCTGTGCCTCTGAGACCGAGCTGCAGCAAGGGAAGGGTCAGGGCACAACCCTGAAGAAACCTACAAGGAAGAGGGTGGGGCAGCTCAGGGCACTTCCATGCCTGCTGCAGCCAAAAGTCTGAGCTCGCTTGGCAACAGTAGGGGAGGAAACTGAGGCTGAGAGGTACAGTGACTCATCAAAGATCTCATGGTAGTTAGTAACAGACCTAGGGCAGAGGGAGGGAACCCAGCCAGCCTAGACATCTGTTCTATCCTCTTGTGTTTTTTTGTGGGGGGGCAGTGAGGAGAATCAGCAGATCTTCATCATGGCCATTATCTGGTTTCATTTCTTTAGAAATTAGTAAATATTGGGGCATCACTGGAGGAAGCAGTCTGGCTACCCACCCACGACAGGAAGGAGCATCCCCCAGGGTGCTTAAACCTCTGATAGTGTGCACTCCAGGGTAGATTTGCTGCCCCAACCCTGCATCATCCCCATGGATAATCTGTGATCTGAGGATAGTAATTAAGATGGGCAATGCCCACTTAGTAAATTAGCTCAATTGGTGAAACTCAATTTAAATAGCAATTTTGTCTCTAGAAATAGAGTTATAACAGCACCCTTCACTTAATGAGCCTGACACTTAATAATTCAAATACACTTAGAAATCGAACAAAGTTATACAGCATTCTGGAACGGCTAAAAAAAAAGGCAAAGTGCACACAGAAGACAGCATCCTCTATCAGGCACATCCTTAAATGGCGATAGTTTCACACTTCTAAGTGCGACTAATAAAAGGCCAAACAGACAGCCTTTAGGAGGCTAGCAGAAATTTTTTTCTCCAACGGGGTAACAAAAAGGGCAAATTTAAGGAAGAATTTTTTCTGTATCCTATGTATTTCTGTAAATAGATCTAAATAGTTCCCCAATTGTCTGCAAATGTTACAAAGCCACCGATCTGTCCTTCAGGAGGTAGAGAACAAAATCAACAAAGTCTGCATCTGGACTATACACACAGAATTAATCCACAGAATTAATTTTGCATTTTTTAAGAGAAGGAAGAATAAAGCTGCAGGGCATCGTTTTATAGAGAAGCGAATGCCTGTGCCTCTGAGACCGAGCTGCAGCAAGGGAAGGGTCAGGGCACAACCCTGAAGAAACCTACAAGGAAGAGGGTGGGGCAGCTCAGGGCACTTCCATGCCTGCTGCAGCCAAAAGTCTGAGCTCGCTTGGCAACAGTAGGGGAGGAAACTGAGGCTGAGAGGTACAGTGACTCATCAAAGATCTCATGGTAGTTAGTAACAGACCTAGGGCAGAGGGAGGGAACCCAGCCAGCCTAGACATCTGTTCTATCCTCTTGTGTTTTTTTGTGGGGGGGCAGTGAGGAGAATCAGCAGATCTTCATCATGGCCATTATCTGGTTTCATTTCTTTAGAAATTAGTAAATATTGGGGCATCACTGGAGGAAGCAGTCTGGCTACCCACCCACGACAGGAAGGAGCATCCCCCAGGGTGCTTAAACCTCTGATAGTGTGCACTCCAGGGTAGATTTGCTGCCCCAACCCTGCATCATCCCCATGGATAATCTGTGATCTGAGGATAGTAATTAAGATGGGCAATGCCCACTTAGTAAATTAGCTCAATTGGTGAAACTCAATTTAAATAGCAATTTTGTCTCTAGAAATAGAGTTATAACAGCACCCTTCACTTAATGAGCCTGACACTTAATAATTCAAATACACTTAGAAATCGAACAAAGCTTCTCCATCACCCGTTGGATCTCCCACCAGCTCACCCATGGCTGCGTTGCATACATACATAGCAACGCGCACACTCTGGGAGGACAGGTGTACTATTTGGCCAATTGGTAGGGGCTGCCAATGTCATGGGCAGAGGAACTGGTTCTCTAAGGCCATGCCCTAGCCCACATTCTATACTAAGTCACAAGGCGTAACAACTCTGGCTGATAGCTTCAGCAGGAAGATATCTTGTGAGAGACTATATGGCAGTGGCTTAGAGGGGCTGGCAAACTACTGGCCAGCTGTCTGGCTTTATAAACAAAGGTTTATTGGAACATAGCCATGCCCATTTGTTTACATGTTGCCTATGTGGGCTTCGCACTAGAATGGAAGAGTTGAACAGTTGCAACAAAACCTTTATGATCTGCAAAGCCCCAAAATGTGTTATCTGGGTCTTTAAGAAAGATCTGACCCTTTAAAAGTTTTCTGGACTCCCCTGGTAGTCCAGTGGTTAAGAATCCACCTGCCAATGCAGGGAATATAGGTTCAATCCCTGGTCTGGGAAGATCCCACATGCTGAGGAGCAACTAAGCCCAGGTGCTACAACTACTGAGCCCATGCTACAGAGCCCAGGAGGTGCAACTGCTATAGCCCACCTGCCCTAGAGCCAGTTCTGGGCAGCAGGAGAAGCTACGATAATGAGAAGCCCATACACCACAACTAGAGAATAGGCCCTGCTCACTGTAACTGGAGAAACTAAACATGCAGCAATGAAGACCCAGCACAGCCAAATGTAAATAAAATAAATAAAAATTAAAGAAACAATTTAAAAGAAATGTTTGCTAAGCCTTAGACTTGGTATTTGCTTCCTGAATTCATGTTCCTGGAGTGTTTGATCTAGAAATAGAAGTTATAGGGACCCAATGCATCCCCTGTCGATCTGAGGATAGTAATTAAGATGGGCAATGCCCACTTAGTAAATTAGCTCAATTGGTGAAACTCAATTTAAATAGCAATTTTGTCTCTAGAAATAGAGTTATAACAGCACCCTTCACTTAATGAGCCTGACACTTAATAATTCAAATACACTTAGAAATCGAACAAAGCTTCTCCATCACCCGTTGGATCTCCCACCAGCTCACCCATGGCTGCGTTGCATACATACATAGCAACGCGCACACTCTGGGAGGACAGGTGTACTATTTGGCCAATTGGTAGGGGCTGCCAATGTCATGGGCAGAGGAACTGGTTCTCTAAGGCCATGCCCTAGCCCACATTCTATACTAAGTCACAAGGCGTAACAACTCTGGCTGATAGCTTCAGCAGGAAGATATCTTGTGAGAGACTATATGGCAGTGGCTTAGAGGGGCTGGCAAACTACTGGCCAGCTGTCTGGCTTTATAAACAAAGGTTTATTGGAACATAGCCATGCCCATTTGTTTACATGTTGCCTATGTGGGCTTCGCACTAGAATGGAAGAGTTGAACAGTTGCAACAAAACCTTTATGATCTGCAAAGCCCCAAAATGTGTTATCTGGGTCTTTAAGAAAGATCTGACCCTTTAAAAAAAAGTTTTCTGGACTCCCCTGGTAGTCCAGTGGTTAAGAATCCACCTGCCAATGCAGGGAATATAGGTTCAATCCCTGGTCTGGGAAGATCCCACATGCTGAGGAGCAACTAAGCCCAGGTGCTACAACTACTGAGCCCATGCTACAGAGCCCAGGAGGTGCAACTGCTATAGCCCACCTGCCCTAGAGCCAGTTCTGGGCAGCAGGAGAAGCTACGATAATGAGAAGCCCATACACCACAACTAGAGAATAGGCCCTGCTCACTGTAACTGGAGAAACTAAACATGCAGCAATGAAGACCCAGCACAGCCAAATGTAAATAAAATAAATAAAAATTAAAGAAACAATTTAAAAGAAATGTTTGCTAAGCCTTAGACTTGGTATTTGCTTCCTGAATTCATGTTCCTGGAGTGTTTGATCTCAGATGGGTCTTTCCCATCCCGCTTAGCTATAGTTTCCTTAAATATAAAGTGGAGATGATACAAACGCTGTCTCTTGAGGCTGTGAGAATGAAGAGAGATCACACCTGCTTACCTGTACTTGGCACATAGTAGGTGTTCATTTATGGCCTAAAGATAATAGTAACAATAGTATTAACAGTAATGTGTCGAGTGCTTATTATGTGGCAGACCCTTCTCTAAGTTCTTTCAATATATCAACTCACTTCATTCCTATAACATTTCTAGGAGGAATATATTGTAATTATTTTAATTTTGCAGATGAAAAAAAATAGTTTCTAATTTTTCTTCTCTCTCTTCTGACCTTGCCTCTTTTTACCTCCTGTGTGTGCTCCATTAGCCCAGTGGCAACTTCTCAACCAATGGAAAACTGGTCAAAGGCAGTATTTGGATGTGCCTCATTATCCCTGGACCTGGGTCCTGGAACCCAGCAGGCATCAGGGGTCAATCATTCTACTCTTGGTCACTCCCAACAGTGAAATCAAACGTTTCTTCTCTCACATAGGAGAGGAGCCCTTCTCCACTCTGCCACCTAGTCTCCCTTCTTCATCGTTCAGACCAGCGTCTCCTGTTCTTTGCAGTGGAGTGTGGAGGGGGCATCACCATGAGCTTCTAGTAGTAAAAATTCTGGCTAGATATCCAGGGAACCATTAAGTTTTGAAATAGCCCGGTGTTCAGTTATGACTTTTTGTGTGTGCGTATAGTTCACTGAGAATGCGATTCATATCTGGAGGCAAGATGACCCTGTAAAGCTAACAGTCTCTTCCAGAACTATTTACAGAGCTATCCCATGCTACAGAGCCCAGGAGGTGCAACTGCTAGCCCACCTGCCCTAGAGCCAGTTCTGGGCAGCAGGAGAAGCTACGATAATGAGAAGCCCATACACCACAACTAGAGAATAGGCCCTGCTCACTGTAACTGGAGAAACTAAACATGCAGCAATGAAGACCCAGCACAGCCAAATGTAAATAAAATAAATAAAAATTAAAGAAACAATTTAAAAGAAATGTTTGCTAAGCCTTAGACTTGGTATTTGCTTCCTGAATTCATGTTCCTGGAGTGTTTGATCTCAGATGGGTCTTTCCCATCCCGCTTAGCTATAGTTTCCTTAAATATAAAGTGGAGATGATACAAACGCTGTCTCTTGAGGCTGTGAGAATGAAGAGAGATCACACCTGCTTACCTGTACTTGGCACATAGTAGGTGTTCATTTATGGCCTAAAGATAATAGTAACAATAGTATTAACAGTAATGTGTCGAGTGCTTATTATGTGGCAGACCCTTCTCTAAGTTCTTTCAATATATCAACTCACTTCATTCCTATAACATTTCTAGGAGGAATATATTGTAATTATTTTAATTTTGCAGATGAAAAAAAATAGTTTCTAATTTTTCTTCTCTCTCTTCTGACCTTGCCTCTTTTTACCTCCTGTGTGTGCTCCATTAGCCCAGTGGCAACTTCTCAACCAATGGAAAACTGGTCAAAGGCAGTATTTGGATGTGCCTCATTATCCCTGGACCTGGGTCCTGGAACCCAGCAGGCATCAGGGGTCAATCATTCTACTCTTGGTCACTCCCAACAGTGAAATCAAACGTTTCTTCTCTCACATAGGAGAGGAGCCCTTCTCCACTCTGCCACCTAGTCTCCCTTCTTCATCGTTCAGACCAGCGTCTCCTGTTCTTTGCAGTGGAGTGTGGAGGGGGCATCACCATGAGCTTCTAGTAGTAAAAATTCTGGCTAGATATCCAGGGAACCATTAAGTTTTGAAATAGCCCGGTGTTCAGTTATGACTTTTTGTGTGTGCGTATAGTTCACTGAGAATGCGATTCATATCTGGAGGGGCAAGATGACCCCTGTAAAGCTAACAGTCTCTTCCAGAACTATTTACAGAGCTATCCAGAATGACTGTCATCTTAGACAACTTCTTTATTTTTCCTTTTTGGGTGATTTTTTGCACAAAATCAAATTGTTCTTTCCGGGATACCCAAGTCCAAATATTTGTTTTCATATAAAATTAGTAAAAAATTTAAAGTTCTTACATTTAAAAAAAAAAAGCTCTCTATTAAGATCTCCAAAGGATGTAAGAAAGGGTGAAAAAAGTAAGCCTATACTTAGCTCCTCTTGTGTGTTAGACACTGAGTGAGATGCTTTGCTCACCACAAACCTATAAGGTCGACACTGTCATTTCCCAGCTTACAGATGGAAAAATGGAGGCTCTGACCATTTAAGTGACTTCCTCAACGTTCCCGGGCAGAGTCGTCTTTTATGTCTGGCTCCAAACCTACACTCTTCCATCCCCTGGGCCTTTTCTGTGCTCTCCCCTCCTAGATGGCTTTGCGCGGTGGTGGGCGGGGTTGAGTAGATAGATCCCAGGATCCTCATCCCTCCCATGCCGCAGCGCCTCTCCACTGGTCTCCATATTAGTTATTCTACTGATTTGTACACAGGGATCTGCTGCTTCTAAAAGGGCAGGGCAGGAGAGGGTGGAATGGATTAAGAGAGTGGCACTGACATATGTACACTACTACATGTAAATTCTGGAGTAGGAAATGGCACCCCACTCCAGTATTCTTGACTAGAAAATTCCATGGGTTGAAGAGTCTGGCAGGCTAGACCGTGGAGCCGCAAAGAGTCAGCCAGGACTGAATGACTGAGCACACATAGGTATGTAACCTAGATAGCTGGTGGGCAGCTGCTGTAGAGCACAGGGAGCTCAGTGCAGTGCTCTGTGACGACATAGAGGGCTGGGATGGGGGTGTATGGGAGAGAGGCTCACCAGGGAGGGGATGCAAGTATACATATAGCTGATTCATGAGTTATACAGCAGAAACCAGCACAATACTATATAGCATTTATCCTCCACTTAAAAATAAATAAACAGGACAGTACCAAGCATGCACCGAACTCCAGTTCAGTGATTCTCAGCTGGAATGACTTTGCCCCCAGGTGACAGTTAGCAAAGTCTGGAGGCATTTCAGGTTTTTACACCTTGCGGGGTGCTCCTGGCATCTAGCAGGGGGAGGCCAGTGATGCTGTTGCCAGTCTACAATGCACACAACAGCCCCTTAGCTCCAGAAAAGAATTATTTGCCCCCAAATGCCAGTTATGCTAAGGCTGAGGAACCCTGACCATGAAAAATCTCAGGTATTCAGAGGTGAACAAAAAAGAAAGAAAGAGCAGGCCTCCATGGAGTGTGGTTGGGAGATGGGGGTGGGAAGGTATTAGGTCTCCCACAATAGAGTCTTTTGTTACAAACTGAAGAAATGCTCTGAAGGAGAGCAGGCAGTGTGCAGAGAGGATGTCAGGAGGGTCCCTTGTCTGGGAAGTTGGGGGAGGCTGAGGTCTGAAGACTGCAGAAGGCAGGTAGAGCAGGATGCTCTGGGCAGAAGTCACTGCAGGTGCAAAGGCCCCAGGAGCAAAGGAGAGTGGCAATTTGAAGACCTGTGGAGTAGAGCAGAGAGTGCCAAGGTCACAGAGCACAAGGAAGAAAGAGCCAGACCAAGCAGAACCCTCAGCCTTCTTAAGGATTCTGGACTTTATCCTAAAAGGGCAGGGCAGGAGAGGGTGGAATGGATTAAGAGAGTGGCACTGACATATGTACACTACTACATGTAAATTCTGGAGTAGGAAATGGCACCCCACTCCAGTATTCTTGACTAGAAAATTCCATGGGTTGAAGAGTCTGGCAGGCTAGACCGTGGAGCCGCAAAGAGTCAGCCAGGACTGAATGACTGAGCACACATAGGTATGTAACCTAGATAGCTGGTGGGCAGCTGCTGTAGAGCACAGGGAGCTCAGTGCAGTGCTCTGTGACGACATAGAGGGCTGGGATGGGGGTGTATGGGAGAGAGGCTCACCAGGGAGGGGATGCAAGTATACATATAGCTGATTCATGAGTTATACAGCAGAAACCAGCACAATACTATATAGCATTTATCCTCCACTTAAAAATAAATAAACAGGACAGTACCAAGCATGCACCGAACTCCAGTTCAGTGATTCTCAGCTGGAATGACTTTGCCCCCAGGTGACAGTTAGCAAAGTCTGGAGGCATTTCAGGTTTTTACACCTTGCGGGGTGCTCCTGGCATCTAGCAGGGGGAGGCCAGTGATGCTGTTGCCAGTCTACAATGCACACAACAGCCCCTTAGCTCCAGAAAAGAATTATTTGCCCCCAAATGCCAGTTATGCTAAGGCTGAGGAACCCTGACCATGAAAAATCTCAGGTATTCAGAGGTGAACAAAAAAGAAAGAAAGAGCAGGCCTCCATGGAGTGTGGTTGGGAGATGGGGGTGGGAAGGTATTAGGTCTCCCACAATAGAGTCTTTTGTTACAAACTGAAGAAATGCTCTGAAGGGAGAGCAGGCAGTGTGCAGAGAGGATGTCAGGAGGGTCCCTTGTCTGGGAAGTTGGGGGAGGCTGAGGTCTGAAGACTGCAGAAGGCAGGTAGAGCAGGATGCTCTGGGCAGAAGTCACTGCAGGTGCAAAGGCCCCAGGAGCAAAGGAGAGTGGCAATTTGAAGACCTGTGGAGTAGAGCAGAGAGTGCCAAGGTCACAGAGCACAAGGAAGAAAGAGCCAGACCAAGCAGAACCCTCAGCCTTCTTAAGGATTCTGGACTTTATCCTAAGAGGCATGGGTGGAACCTATGAACTAGTCAGCAGAGAATAACATGACTCTATCCGGGTCGGAAAAGATCACTCTGATTGCTATGTGAAAAACAGAACAAACAAACAAAATGCTGGCAGGATGAAGCGGCCACAGGGAACCAGCAGACTTTTAAGATGAAGCGCTTTCTCCAGGTGGAGGGATGGCGTGGGGGCAGGCCACTCCAGAAGACAGCCCCACATCTCAGCTGCCGCCAGCTTCGGCTCGTGCTAAACAACAGGGTCTCTGTGCGACAGGAGCTCGGTCGCCCATGAATGTCAAACCCCCTCCTTTCCCCCAATTTAAAAATATGCACCATGTGAAATAAGACTCTACCGTATCATTTGGCTTCACATCTGCTCTACAGTTGCAAAATAACAATCCCACTGCTGCCGCTTGCCTGAACGGGGGAAGTTTGACATGGGAAGGATGTGGGCCTGTCTCTCATTTCTTTTTTTCTTTATTGACCTTTTCCAAGGTGTCAGAAAGCAGATTCTCTCATTAAGATGTTGACATCTGAGAAATTCTGTGATATATCTTATTTATGGCAGTGTGTGTATAGGTGACGGAGAAGGGAGTTAAAAAAAATCAACTGTCAAGGCAGGAAAAATATGATTTTCCTTGGTTTCTTCTCCCTCCCCAGTGGCTTCTGGCTACTCTGAATCATGGAAGAGTATCCATGCCTCTCCCAAGGTCTAATTAACTTAGAAGAAGGCTGAGCAAGAGCAGAAAATTCTAAAAACGCAGGAAACGTGGGTCTGTGGAGCTGGCACAATTCATTTCTGATTAGCAACAGTTCACGCACTCGCCCATGAACCACACAGATGTTCAAGTGGGATGTCTGGAGGTATTGGGAAATTATCATAAATTTGAACTCGTTTGTAAGCATCTATTTCCATATTTCACAGAAAACTGTAATTTTCTTGCCGAGTCCTCTCTCCGGCGGGGGGAGGAATTTGTTGCCAAGATGGCGCTGGCTCCAGCGGCAGCTTTTGTGCTGTGAGGGATACAGGAAGAAAGAGCCAGACCAAGCAGAACCCTCAGCCTTCTTAAGGATTCTGGACTTTATCCTAAGAGGCATGGGTGGAACCTTGAACTAGTTAGCAGAGAATAACATGACTCTATCCGGGTCGGAAAAGATCACTCTGATTGCTATGTGAAAAACAGAACAAACAAACAAAATGCTGGCAGGATGAAGCGGCCACAGGGAACCAGCAGACTTTTAAGATGAAGCGCTTTCTCCAGGTGGAGGGATGGCGTGGGGGCAGGCCACTCCAGAAGACAGCCCCACATCTCAGCTGCCGCCAGCTTCGGCTCGTGCTAAACAACAGGGTCTCTGTGCGACAGGAGCTCGGTCGCCCATGAATGTCAAACCCCATCCTTTCCCCCAATTTAAAAATATGCACCATGTGAAATAAGACTCTACCGTATCATTTGGCTTCACATCTGCTCTACAGTTGCAAAATAACAATCCCACTGCTGCCGCTTGCCTGAACGGGGGAAGTTTGACATGGGAAGGATGTGGGCCTGTCTCTCATTTCTTTTTTTCTTTATTGACCTTTTCCAAGGTGTCAGAAAGCAGATTCTCTCATTAAGATGTTGACATCTGAGAAATTCTGTGATATATCTTATTTATGGCAGTGTGTGTATAGGTGACGGAGAAGGGAGTTAAAAAAAATCAACTGTCAAGGCAGGAAAAATATGATTTTCCTTGGTTTCTTCTCCCTCCCCAGTGGCTTCTGGCTACTCTGAATCATGGAAGAGTATCCATGCCTCTCCCAAGGTCTAATTAACTTAGAAGAAGGCTGAGCAAGAGCAGAAAATTCTAAAAACGCAGGAAACGTGGGTCTGTGGAGCTGGCACAATTCATTTCTGATTAGCAACAGTTCACGCACTCGCCCATGAACCACACAGATGTTCAAGTGGGATGTCTGGAGGTATTGGGAAATTATCATAAATTTGAACTCGTTTGTAAGCATCTATTTCCATATTTCACAGAAAACTGTAATTTTCTTGCCGAGTCCTCTCTCCGGCGAGGAGGAGGAATTTGTTGCCAAGATGGCGCTGGCTCCAGCGGCAGCTTTTGTGCTGTGAGGGATACAGGTTGGCCAGGGGCTGACCTTGGCTTTGAAAGGGGAACAGAGAAACAGGGGACACAGTTCCTGCCCTCTGCTAAAGGAGACCACGTGAGCTCCAGGAACCCATAAAGCTGAGCCAGTCTGTTGGAACGTTAACCGTCTGTGTTGCTTCCACACCCTGGCGTGAGCTCATCCCCTGTCACTCACCCCTTCAGGTGCTCTGGGGCAGGTTTGCTTGCTCGGCTGAAGTTCAGGGATCATAACACTTTCTTCACAATGTCAGGGTTCAGCCTCACCTCGTGTGAAAAAGCTGGGGAATCATGTGCAACAAACTGTTGCTGTCCATCACCAAAAAGAGAATAAATACAGGAATGCTCCAGAATGACCTGATGAGCCCACTTAGCTGTGGGACCCCTTGCGGTGGAGGGTCATGTTGAGTTTCTCCCACATCCAGATCAAATGTTCCTGCTTTGTGAGGTACACACACGGAGTGAAGTTTCAGCTTTGGAGAATGCATGGAGAACGTGAATGGGATCGACAGATTAGGTTAGCTTTTATTAGTATCTTTCCTCTCGGTGTATAACCCACAAGATCTGAATTAGATTTCTCTAAGGGGGGAAGAGGACAGCACCTGTTGATAGGGCTGGTTCTGCCTTCCGATCTAGGAGAACTGGACAGGGAAAAACACGGAGGTCCCAATCTTGACCTGTGGGCTGCATTCAACCCAGGAAAGTGATTGGTCAGAACAATTTTTTTAAATGTGAAATAGCTGCTAACGTCGAAATGCTAGGAGTTTTCACAGAGAAGGACATGTTTCTCTTGAGAAAACTGAGGGTCTGAAAACACAGGGTGCAGATTCCTGCACAGCACCATCCCGTGTTGATTAGCAGAAGCTGTTCCCACAAGACCGGGCCTTATCTTTGGTCACCTTTGGCCCCCAGCTCATCTGGTACAGTAACCAACAAGCCTGGCCCCACCAGGCGTCAGAGATTGCAGATCTTCCTGCAGTGCTGTGCAAGGTGGGGTCCTGGGACCCACAGAATCCATACCACTTGGGAGCTTGATTGAAATGCACATTATCAGTCCTCACCATGGCTCACTGAACCAGAAAGTTTGGGGTGGGGCCCAGATTTGTTTCAGCCCATCCTGCTGGTGACTCTGATGCTGGCTTTGTTGGAGAACCCCTGCCCTGCAGCACCTGCTTGGGAATGAAGGGCCTGCTTTTCGTGTCATCTCGGCCATTGGCTGTGAAACATTAGAAATGTCCTGTTTAGTCCTGCCTGTTGCCCTGGTCCCTTTGTGGATCCATATTATAGAGGAGAAAAGCAAGGCACAGAAAAGTGAGATGACACACTTCAGTGCCTGCCACAGAGCACCTCGATTCCGTGTCACCTGGAGAGCTGGCACACCTTTGGCTCCCTGGGACCTGTCTACCTGGAGAGGCATCTTTCCACAGGGGCCAGCCTCGACCTGTCACAGGCTCCAGAATGACCTGATGAGCCCACTTAGCTGTGGGACCCCTTGCGGTGGAGGGTCATGTTGAGTTTCTCCCACATCCAGATCAAATGTTCCTGCTTTGTGAGGTACACACACGGAGTGAAGTTTCAGCTTTGGAGAATGCATGGAGAACGTGAATGGGATCGACAGATTAGGTTAGCTTTTATTAGTATCTTTCCTCTCGGTGTATAACCCACAAGATCTGAATTAGATTTCTCTAAGGGGGGAAGAGGACAGCACCTGTTGATAGGGCTGGTTCTGCCTTCCGATCTAGGAGAACTGGACAGGGAAAAACACGGAGGTCCCAATCTTGACCTGTGGGCTGCATTCAACCCAGGAAAGTGATTGGTCAGAACAATTTTTTTAAATGTGAAATAGCTGCTAACGTCGAAATGCTAGGAGTTTTCACAGAGAAGGACATGTTTCTCTTGAGAAAACTGAGGGTCTGAAAACACAGGGTGCAGATTCCTGCACAGCACCATCCCGTGTTGATTAGCAGAAGCTGTTCCCACAAGACCGGGCCTTATCTTTGGTCACCTTTGGCCCCCAGCTCATCTGGTACAGTAACCAACAAGCCTGGCCCCACCAGGCGTCAGAGATTGCAGATCTTCCTGCAGTGCTGTGCAAGGTGGGGTCCTGGGACCCACAGAATCCATACCACTTGGGAGCTTGATTGAAATGCACATTATCAGTCCTCACCATGGCTCACTGAACCAGAAAGTTTGGGGTGGGGCCCAGATTTGTTTCAGCCCATCCTGCTGGTGACTCTGATGCTGGCTTTGTTGGAGAACCCCTGCCCTGCAGCACCTGCTTGGGAATGAAGGGCCTGCTTTTCGTGTCATCTCGGCCATTGGCTGTGAAACATTAGAAATGTCCTGTTTAGTCCTGCCTGTTGCCCTGGTCCCTTTGTGGATCCATATTATAGAGGAGAAAAGCAAGGCACAGAAAAGTGAGATGACACACTTCAGTGCCTGCCACAGAGCACCTCGATTCCGTGTCACCTGGAGAGCTGGCACACCTTTGGCTCCCTGGGACCTGTCTACCTGGAGAGGCATCTGAAAGGTAATGCCAGCAGTGTGACTGGCACCTCAGAGCAAAGCTGGCTGACCCTTCAGAGTGGGCAGAGTCATGTTCTGCAGAGGAAGGAGGATTATGAAAAGGAGAGCAAGGTTGCAGTGGCCTTCTCATACCCCAGTTCAACGAGCTGGTGGTGACTCTAGGAGAGATGCTGGAGGAATCCTTGGAAGGAGGTTTGGAGCGGGGGAGAGTAAACGACCTGGTGGAATGAGTACCAGCCAGGCTTTGGACCCAACTCCTCCTCCTCCTCCTCAGTGGAATCCCAGCTTCGTCCCTAAAAGTGTGACCCTAGGAGAGCATTCAGCCACCCTGCTCCTTGGTTTCCTGGTCTGTGAAATGGGGATAGTGATTCCTGCCTCACAGTGATTGAGAGGGTTAAATGAGCGAACAGGTTTATAGAGAGCTCTGGGTGGCAATCAACAATAACTAACATCTTTGCCATTTCCAAGCAGCTTTAGAAGTGCTCTGTGGTGTTGGCTGTGATGATGGAGGAGCTGAGCCACCGCCAGCCATGGGAAGATGTCTCCCTCCTCAGTTAGCCCAGTGGGCTCCAGTGGCTCAGAGCAATTCATTTCCCAGATGTCTTGTCTCATCGCCATGACTCCATAAGTCAAATATTCCCTCCTCCTACCCTTTCAGACCTCCTCTCTGCGGTCTGTCTTCCCTGAGAATGCCTGGAAAAGGGCTCTAGGAGGATTTAGACCCCTATTCTAATTTCAGAGTTAACTTCTTGACGTAACCAGGACAAAGGCCTTCACCTCCACGGGGACCCTCCGTTTCCAGATCAGGGCACACACTACAGTCCCTGTCTCTTTCTTCTGACCCAGGAAGAGCCCTTTGCCATTGTTCAAAGACTGTGAGTTTTGAGCCTAGCAGCTCTTTCTCTGCTACTTACTAGCCACATGAACTTGAGCAAGTCGCTTCCTCTCTCTGGGACGGTGTTATCATCCCTATAATGGGGGCAGCATGGTGATGCTGTGATGCTAGTGATGCCCTGGCAGGCCCATGAGGAGTGGCAGTTCTCTTCCCTCCTCCAGTCAGAGAAGGCATGAACAGGAGGATAGAGTAGAGCCCACCGAACTCTTTTGTGTCTTAGTGTGAAAAATGTGTGGGGATAAATTCAACTGCAATGATAATAATCAGTACCATGAATGGAGCTGTTGCCCCGTGCCCAGCATAACACTAAGCATTCTGTATGTATTGTTTCATGTAATCTTCCCAAGAGTTCTTCTGGATTAGGGGGTATTATTTCTCCATCTCACAGGTAAGAAAACTGAGGCTTAGAGAAGTGCAGTGGTTACCCAAGGTCCTCAGTGAATGACTAGCAGAGCTGCGTCTGCAGGGCGGCAGCAGCCTCCTTACAGGTACACTAAGAAGAATCGGCAGGGAGGCTGGGTGAGCTCCTCCCCTCCCTTGAAAACCACCCAATCTTCCCGCCTGTGGAATCTTCCCTCTGGAACTATCCGTTTCAAGTCTCTTCCCCAGCAGCCAGCACCTCTGTCTTTATTTATTTATTTTTAATTGGAAGATAATTGCTTTAGAGTATGTGTTGGTTTCTGCCTTTCCTCAGCATGAATCACCATAGGTATACCTATGTCCCCTCCCTCTTGAACCTCCCTCCTGCCTCCCGCCCCTCTAGACTGTCACGGAGCCCAGGCTTAGAGATTCCTGAGTCACTCGGCAGAGTCCCACTGGTTGTCTATTTCACACGTGGTGATGCGTGTGCTTCCAAGCTGCTGTTGCGGTGTGGCCCACCCTCACCTTCATCCACCAGGTCCACAGAGCACCTCTGGTTTTTGCTTATTGTTTTGGTGTGCTTATGTCCTCAGTCCTTTGTGTGGCCTATTTTCTTCCTGGCTTCAGGCCCCAAGATTTGTCCTCATTTGCATAAGAGTCACCCAGCATATTGATGCAGTTCTTTTCCAGAAAAGGGAGCACCCCCCACCTTGCTGGCTCCAGGAAGCCACGTGGGCCAACCAGGCAGGCAGGCAGGCTCCAGCCCGGGTGCAGTACCCATGCCCTCCCCTCCCCACCCCTGCCCCCCATCTGTTCACACACCATCAACTGAGCGAGGCTCTTCAGAGCCAAAGTTATGTTTGCCCAGAAGGACCCAGATCGTTCCACAGGCAACTTCAGCTGCCGTGACTGAAGAAAGTAGTGACTGTGTGGTCTCTCTACCCTTGAGGGAGAAAGGGGCCCAAGCTCTTTCCACGTGAAGAGAGAGAGTCTCCAGCCACAGGGTTCTTCTGGAACAGTACCATGAATGGAGCTGTTGCCCCGTGCCCAGCATAACACTAAGCATTCTGTATGTATTGTTTCATGTAATCTTCCCAAGAGTTCTTCTGGATTAGGGGGTATTATTTCTCCATCTCACAGGTAAGAAAACTGAGGCTTAGAGAAGTGCAGTGGTTACCCAAGGTCCTCAGTGAATGACTAGCAGAGCTGCGTCTGCAGGGCGGCAGCAGCCTCCTTACAGGTACACTAAGAAGAATCGGCAGGGAGGCTGGGTGAGCTCCTCCCCTCCCTTGAAAACCACCCAATCTTCCCGCCTGTGGAATCTTCCCTCTGGAACTATCCGTTTCAAGTCTTTTCCCCCAGCAGCCAGCACCTCTGTCTTTATTTATTTATTTTTAATTGGAAGATAATTGCTTTAGAGTATGTGTTGGTTTCTGCCTTTCCTCAGCATGAATCACCATAGGTATACCTATGTCCCCTCCCTCTTGAACCTCCCTCCTGCCTCCCGCCCCTCTAGACTGTCACGGAGCCCAGGCTTAGAGATTCCTGAGTCACTCGGCAGAGTCCCACTGGTTGTCTATTTCACACGTGGTGATGCGTGTGCTTCCAAGCTGCTGTTGCGGTGTGGCCCACCCTCACCTTCATCCACCAGGTCCACAGAGCACCTCTGGTTTTTGCTTATTGTTTTGGTGTGCTTATGTCCTCAGTCCTTTGTGTGGCCTATTTTCTTCCTGGCTTCAGGCCCCAAGATTTGTCCTCATTTGCATAAGAGTCACCCAGCATATTGATGCAGTTCTTTTCCAGAAAAGGGAGCACCCCCCACCTTGCTGGCTCCAGGAAGCCACGTGGGCCAACCAGGCAGGCAGGCAGGCTCCAGCCCGGGTGCAGTACCCATGCCCTCCCCTCCCCACCCCTGCCCCCCATCTGTTCACACACCATCAACTGAGCGAGGCTCTTCAGAGCCAAAGTTATGTTTGCCCAGAAGGACCCAGATCGTTCCACAGGCAACTTCAGCTGCCGTGACTGAAGAAAGTAGTGACTGTGTGGTCTCTCTACCCTTGAGGGAGAAAGGGGCCCAAGCTCTTTCCACGTGAAGAGGAAGAGCAGTCTCCAGCCCCACAGGGTTCTTCTGGAAGACAGCGGAGGGGAGAGACGCAGCCCCTCTCCCCGTCTAGCCTGATCTGACGTGTCAGGAGGCAGAATCTGTGGGATGAGATCTGTTAGCTTCGCTCACTGGGTGATTGAAGGTGATTAGTCACAGGAAGTCCCAGAGGGCTCTCCCAGGCGCTATCTTTAGGCTTTATCAAGTGCATCATTAGCTGTTTTTCATATTTGGAAGAGAGCGCAGAGGATTTCTGGAAACTGGCCTTTACTGCAGCTCCTGTGTTGGGCACCAGGTGGGCCAGATCCCAACAAAACACTGAGAAGAATCAACTGCTCAGCCTACTTTCTCTCTTGGAGACACATTCATTCATTCACTCATTTATTGTCATCCATTCACTCACTTCTTCATCCCCCAAATCTACTGAGGCCTCACTAGCATCAGACACTGTTTCAAGGAGTAAGGCTGGTTTCTGCTCTCATGGAGCTACATTCTAGTGGGGGTGAGCACACCAAATGGGAAAGGTAACTTCACATGGAAAAGTAACTAAACACTCTGAAAGCCACACAATAGGAATTTGTCATAGAGAATGTCAGGGTTAAGGGAGGCTCACTAAGGCTCAGTGGGCAGCAAAGGCCTCACCGTGGTGAGGGTCTTGAGGCTGATCCTGAATATACTGAGATGGAGCCAGCTTGTGAATATCTTGGGGCATGGAGTTCCCAGCAGAGGGCACGGCATGGGCAAAGGCCCTCCACAGGAAAGGCATTTTGTCGTGTGACTGGGGCCAGGGAGGTTGCAGAGTGCACAGAGTGCACTCACACAGAAGGCACTGACCACATGCCTGGAGCGGTGCTCAGTGTCTCACCTGCAATTCCCACGACTTCTCCCACAATTCCACGAGGCCCTGTTACTGCTCCCTCTTAGAGCCTCAAAAACCGGAGTTCAGAGAGATGACACAGCCCTCCAAGGTCACATGCCCAGTGCGTACTGGAGCCATGACTTGGAACCAGGCCGCCTCATAATGAAACAGACTCTCACGGTCAATAGGAGACAGTCCCTGTGAGCCCACTTGAACTAACAGCCTGAGCCAGGATTGGAAAGATTAGGACAGAGTGTTTTCTAAGGGGAGGAGCAGGGAACTGGCATTTGTTGACAGTGCCCAGGTGAGTGCCAAGCCCCAGGCTCCACACGTCTTCACTGATCATCCCCCCACCATCCTCCCAGGTGGGCTTCAGCACACCCCTTTCATAGATGGGGACGCTGAACGCAGAGAGGTGAGGCAGGAGTCTAGGATCACTCAGCTAACCCCAGTGTGCCCTGATTGGGATTCAGCTCTGTCTGCCCTGGAAGCTGGGCTTTTCTGACCTTCCCTGTTAAACTGCTTCCTTTTGCTTCATTATTTCTTCTTCTCCCCCTCGAAAAATGGAGATGAAAATACCCTGCTATGATTCAAACCTTCATAATCAGCGTTATTTGTTTTGCGGGGAGGGAATGGCTGGCTGTCAGCACGCGTGCATTCCCCTTCGCTTCGCCTGTTGTCTGAAGGAGAGAAGTAGGAACGGGTCCTCCTGTGCCATGGTGCCCGCTGGGTTGGCGTGAGCACACCAGCAACCCCATAAATAAAAAATAAGTGCCATGTCATTCGAAAAAGCTGTGCCCGGGTTCAGAGGGGGCAGCGAGGCCTTGCAATTGCTAGAAGCGGGGTCAGCCGCTGCAACTCCTGCTCCCTCAGGTTTCTGCCCCGGGACTGACCCCATGCTCAGAGAGGCCCGGCACGCACCTCTGAGGGCACCAGGAGAGGAGCCAGGACACCACTCGACAGCCACCCTCTTTACTTCCGAGCCTAACTTCTAGGTGCGAAAATGCCATCCGACAGCATCTTTCTTTCACTCACTGAACAAATAGTCATTTGTCTGTTGGCCTGGGCTCTGGGGACACTGTGAGGAACCTTTCAGGTAAGACCCCTGGTCTCACAGACCTTACCTTTCAAGGTCAGAATTCTTTTTATAAAAGATAAACAAATAGGTAATAAACTTCAGATTGTGATTCGTGCCAGAAAACAGATTAAGTAGGATAGTGTCACAGAGAGACTTAGGGTGGAGGAGAGAATGATTCTTTGCAGCTCTTCATTTTTTCATAGCCATCCATCCTTTACATCATCTGTCATCTGTCCAACTGCCTCTCTGTCATCTCCCTCCACACACGCAGACAAGCACGCATTTTTGTGTTCTGTCTAGGTCTATTGCCCTCCCTCCTCCTTCCCTTCCCCACCACCTTATTCCTTCTTTCTACAGAGAATTTGGCCACCCACGCAAGGCAGATCCTCAGGGGGATTTTTCTATTTCCTTTGCTGATGAGGAGCTTCCCGATGACTGACAGTGGGCTATTCCTCTATGTTTCACACTGGGCACACTGTTCAGCACAAAGCTTGGCTTCCCAGGTAGCACAGTGGTAAAGAATCCACCTGCCAATGCAGGAGACATGGGTCCACTTCCTGGGTCGGGAAGATCTCCTGGAGTAGGCGGATAGCAACCCACTCCACTGTTCTTTCCTGGAGAATCCCATGGACTGAGGAGCCTGGTGGGCTACAGCCCTTAGGGTGACAGAGTCAGACTTGACTGAGCAACTGAGCACCCACCCACTAGTGTTTGCTAAGTTAGCAAAGTAAAAGACTGTTTCCTCACTGTTTTTATATGCATCCAGTTCCAGAAGTGTACTAGAAGCCACTGAAGTCCCTCCATATCTCAGAATCGGACTATCCTAACAGGATTGTCATTCTTTGAAACCCAGAGCACACAGATAAAGATCAATAGGCCTGTGGTAGTTTCCTTGGTGTCTTTTTGCATAAACGCAAACGTCCAAGAGTGTTCCCTTCATGAACGAATTTCCCAGATGATAAACTTTAGAAACATTTTCTGAATACCTACTGTGTATGCAATGTGACAGGGAACCCCTGACAGTACCATCCCTGCCCTTCTGTTGCTTATCCTTCCCAGGAGGAAAAGGGTGGCAATGTGGATTCTGACATGAGTAGAATTATAAATGCAGGTGCCTGGGAGGCCTCATGGAGACCCCTGAGGGAGAGAGCCCCCATGTTAAAGGGCTGCCTGAGGGTTAGTTTTTGAAATAGTCTTGGTAGGAGATCACAACCAACAGCCTGGTTTGGCTAAAGTGGAGGAGAATGAATCAATGAAAAGTGGGAAATAACTTGGAAAGGTGCGGGAGCCTGGGACCGCAGACTGAATATACACTGAATTCGGAGACCCTGATAACTGAGGGTGGGGTGGCGTGGCAGCTTTTTAATGATTGGGGCCAGGTGGAACGGAATGCTGTGATCAGGTTAGAATTTGATTTCTCTGGGTCATGTCTCGTAGAGCAAATAACATGTTCAATGTGATCTTTAAAATAAATTACAGAGCTTGAAAGGGAACCGAGGAGGAGAGCTTCTGAGTGTACACAGAGGTGTAACAGCCCAGAGTTCATTTAATTAAAAGAGTCGATGTTGGAAGATATCGCCCTGTCATTTAAGACTTCATGATAAAAGAGCCAGACGTCTCAGTTCTGGAGCGGGTGATGCAAATTGACTCTTGAGATCCACCCATCCTCACATCAGTTAGCAAGTTACCCTCCCTTCTCAACTTTCTTTTAGAGCAAACAGTGGTTTGGATTACCCTCCGGCAGAATTCGCGTTCACGAGAGGAAATAAAAGTCATGGGGGAGGGGGGATCTGTCCTTTTGGGGATCACAGTCACTGCTCACTCAGCGATCTGGGGCCCTCTGTGCCCAAGCATGTTCAAGCTGGAGCCAGACGGACTCCTAGAGCCTACCTGGCGATGTTCTCGGTAGGTGGTGGTGTCCTGCCCGCCCTCGCTCTGTCCTAGTATCACAAGATTAGGCAGGAACCATTGTGGGTGGTGGCAGAAAGCTTGGACTCTGGAGGCAGTCTGTCTGAGTTTAAACCCCAGAGCTGCTATTTTCTAGCTCTGAGCCCTTGGGAATGTTATTAACCTTTCTGGGCCTCGACATCCTCATAGGGAAACTAGTAAGCCTTCCTCAGAGGTTTTTTTTTTTTGAGTATTAAGCACACTGATATATGCAAAGAGCTTAGGCGGCGTCTGGCATGTACTAAGAGCTCAATAAATATTAGTATTATCTCAGCACAACAGCCTTTTCAGACTTTCAAACAACAGAGGCTTTCTGAAGACAAATCTGAGTAATCAGGAGTGGAAATTGCTGTGTGACCAGAATTGAGAGGCTTGAGTTTGGGGGCAAGCAACATGGCTCTGTCTTACAGCAGAGGAATCATTCACTGAAGGTTATGCAAGTTTCTATTTTGGTTTTGGTTCACGCACCTGGTGTTGGCTGTGGATTTTCTATGACAGGAAGCCTCGGGTGTACTATTTTCACCTATGAAGCATTTTATCTGGTGTTGAGTTCTTCTGGGCGTTTTGTTGTTATTCCTTATAATGGCCACATTCTGCCACAGCATCACTCAATCTCTTAGGACTGGCTGGAGTACTGGGACCAGATCGCATCCCTGACTCTGTGTGACTGACCGCCAGCTTCAGCAGGCTCCTCACATGATCTGAGCTTCAGGGTCCTACTTCGTAGGCAGTGCCTGTTGGAGTGCATTAGAGTTACGGTTATTGGTAATTCACCCCCATTGGTAGCCTCTGGGGTAGATCTGGCCCACAGTGTTTTGATTGTTGCTCATAGTGCTGGCCCACTCAAAGTTATAAAATTATTTTGAGTTTATTGTTATTGCACAGTCACTAAATTGTGTCAACCTCTTTGCAACCCTATGGACTGTATCACAGCAGGCTTCCATGATCTCCCGGAGTTTGGTGAAACTCATGTCCATTGAGTTGGTGATGCCATTAAACCAGATCTGGGGCCTGCCGGGGAGCCAGACGGACTCCTAGAGCCTACCTGGCGATGTTCTCGGTAGGTGGTGGTGTCCTGCCCGCCCTCGCTCTGTCCTAGTATCACAAGATTAGGCAGGAACCATTGTGGGTGGTGGCAGAAAGCTTGGACTCTGGAGGCAGTCTGTCTGAGTTTAAACCCCAGAGCTGCTATTTTCTAGCTCTGAGCCCTTGGGAATGTTATTAACCTTTCTGGGCCTCGACATCCTCATAGGGAAACTAGTAAGCCTTCCTCAGAGGTTTTTTTTTTTTGAGTATTAAGCACACTGATATATGCAAAGAGCTTAGGCGGCGTCTGGCATGTACTAAGAGCTCAATAAATATTAGTATTATCTCAGCACAACAGCCTTTTCAGACTTTCAAACAACAGAGGCTTTCTGAAGACAAATCTGAGTAATCAGGAGTGGAAATTGCTGTGTGACCAGAATTGAGAGGCTTGAGTTTGGGGGCAAGCAACATGGCTCTGTCTTACAGCAGAGGAATCATTCACTGAAGGTTATGCAAGTTTCTATTTTGGTTTTGGTTCACGCACCTGGTGTTGGCTGTGGATTTTCTATGACAGGAAGCCTCGGGTGTACTATTTTCACCTATGAAGCATTTTATCTGGTGTTGAGTTCTTCTGGGCGTTTTGTTGTTATTCCTTATAATGGCCACATTCTGCCACAGCATCACTCAATCTCTTAGGACTGGCTGGAGTACTGGGACCAGATCGCATCCCTGACTCTGTGTGACTGACCGCCAGCTTCAGCAGGCTCCTCACATGATCTGAGCTTCAGGGTCCTACTTCGTAGGCAGTGCCTGTTGGAGTGCATTAGAGTTACGGTTATTGGTAATTCACCCCCATTGGTAGCCTCTGGGGTAGATCTGGCCCACAGTGTTTTGATTGTTGCTCATAGTGCTGGCCCACTCAAAGTTATAAAATTATTTTGAGTTTATTGTTATTGCACAGTCACTAAATTGTGTCAACCTCTTTGCAACCCTATGGACTGTATCACAGCAGGCTTCCATGATCTCCCGGAGTTTGGTGAAACTCATGTCCATTGAGTTGGTGATGCCATTAAACCATCTCATCCTCTGTGGCCCCTTCTCCGCCTGCCCTGAATCTTTCCCGGCATCAGGGTCTTTTCCAGTGAGTCGGCTCTTTGCATCAATGGCTAAAGTACTGGAGCTTCAGCTTCAGCATCAATCCTTCCAATGAATATTCAGGGTTGATTTCCTTTAGGACTGACTGGATTGATCTCCTTGCAGTCCAAGGGACTCTCAAGAGTCTTCTCCAGCACCACAGTTCAAAGGCATCAGTTCTTCAATGCTCAACTCCAACTCTCACATCCACACATGACTACTGGGAAAACCATAGCTTTGACTATATGGACCTTCAGACTTCAGGACTGAGCCACCTCAGGACAATTTTGAGTTAAACGGGCACAAATAAATTCTGGCAGGTTTCACAGGATTGTCCAGATTTCTAGCTGCTCAGAAGTTCGACTGCTGGCTTGACTGGGCCATCCATCCTGCCTAGTGGTGATTGGCTAAAACTGATGAGTGGGGCCTGCTTTAAATGGACACAGTGGACTCCTGCCACTCCCTCCTGCATCCCCAACTTTGCTCATTTATCATCATTCTTAACAGGGATAGAGCAAAAGTAATAAAAATGTAGAGTGTTTCTTATATCCATTTCTTCATCAAAAAATGGGAAGATTTGAGGTCTTACCACCTCATTAGGGATGGTATCTGAGGCCCTTCTAGTTTGTATTCTTTGAGTCTCTTGTTTGTTCTATGGACCTTCCTTCTGAAGCTGCATATTTGGCCCCAGACCGAAAGAGGAGCTCTTAATGTTTTCATGTAAAATGACAAATGGCAGACTTTGGACTTGAACCCAGATCCTCTGGTCAAAAATTCAGAGCCTTTGCCTCCCACACTGCTCAGTCTTCTGAATTAAGAACATTTTGGCTCACTCAGCTGCAAAGACTGCTCTGAGTCACTTGCTCAGTTCTGGGATTCAAGGATGGTTTACAGAAGCACCTGCTCCAGCGTCTCACCCTAGTCAGTGTAGTGCATTCACTCATCCGTTCATTCAACATATGGTTGTCAATAGAAATCAAGTTTATGATGAAAGTCTAGAGTTCATTATTCATAATGCTAGCACAGTTTTGAGCTCCTGTTATATGCACACGCATGTGCATAGGTGTGTATATACATATGCTAACCTCTGTGTTCAGTATTTCACTCATATCCTCTTGCCTAAACGTCTTCCACACACTTCATGAAGTGTGATCCCCACTTTACAAACGATGAAACTGAGAAACAGAGAGTTAAGTAACTTGCCTGAGATCACACAGCCAAGAAACAGGCACCAGAACCAGAGCCCTGAACTCATTGACTACCCAGCCTCCACCCTTAGGCACAGTGTTATCTCGACCATCTCTCAGTAAGGAAGTCACACCTTTTTCACAGATGACATTATGGCGCAATTATTAAGTATTCCCATCTTTGCACAATGTGAAAGAGACAGCCTTCTAGTTTAAGTTCGCCAAACCCCATGGGCTTCTCTGACTCTTTCAGAGAGATAAAAGCTTTTCTTTGCCCCTGAACTGTGGCTGTGAAAATAAAAGGCAAAAAATCCACCAGAGAGCTACAAATCGCTCATCTTTGCAAATAGAAAATTCACTGTAACAGAGCTTTTCCTCATGCAACACTGGGAGGAGATTCTGTTCCTTCTCTAGCAACCACTTCCTTTAATCCTTTTGTGAGTACCTACTGTGCGCTGGCGTCAGAGGTGCAAACATCCATGTGGCATGATCCTGTCCCCGGGTCATTTGTTCTATCATCTGGTTCTCTCTTCTGGATAAGCTAATTAAGATTCTCCTTTAAGCAAAGGACAGAGAAGCAGCAGTGAGTCAGATGTTTGCCCCTAGTCTTATGTAGATACTGTTCAGCCACTCAGTCCTGTCTGACTCTTAGCAACCCCATGGACTGTAGCACACCAGACTTTCCTGTCCTTCACTGTCTCCCGGAGTTTGCTCATGTGACCTGTTCTCAAAGCTTCCCACATGTGGGATATGGGCCAGCTGAGCCCAGAGACCTCCCAGGCTGAAAACGAAGTGGGCCATCTCAGCACATGAGACGTGCAGGAGTAGACAATTCCGTGTGTGAGTCAGAGAAGCTGTGCAAAGGCATAGGGAGACAGAAGTGATGAAGCACGATAGCTGCTTTTCCTGATCCCATGGATATTTATCAGGGTCAGCCTTGCCCTTGGGATTTCAACATTTCCAGTAAGGCAGTTGCCACTGCCTTTTCCATCCTGGGAACTGCCAAGATAGAGAGTGAAGCCGCAGGAATAAATGAATGAAGAAGGAACAGATAAATGAATAGACATCTCCACAGACCAGTAAATATGCAGCAAAAGTCTGGAGGAATGCCCACCTAACTGTTCACAGAAGGACACGGGGAGACGGGTCCACTGAGGGACAAGGAGTGATTTGTGGGAAATGGAGAGCTTGACTTTTTTTTTTTTAATTTTGGGGGGAGTGGGGGGGGGAGGGAGGGGAGCAGGTGGGCCACTTCTATTGGTGTTTCATTTCTCTATTTTCATCCATCTTTGTTCTTTGGCCCCTGTGGGCCTCCCATTGCGGTGGCCTCTGTTGTCACAGAGCGCCGGCTCTGGGCGCATGCGCTCCAGAGCTCTGGCTCGGTAATTGGACACATCAATCCAGCTGCTCTGCAGCACGTGGGATCTTCCCAGGCCAGGGATCGAACCGGCGCCCCTCGCACTGCAAGGCAGTATCCTTACCCACTGGACCACCAGGGAAGACCGAGAGCTTGACTTTTTAATTCACCATACTTCTTTTAATCAGATTGCTTAAACAATATACATATATTCCTAACATAAAAGAGAATTTAAGCTTTCGAGTAAGACCAGAGTATAAGTCCTTGCTTCCATTATTTCAGAAGTCATGTGACCATGGACAAAGTATTTCGTCTCCAAACCCTAAATCCCTTGTTTATAAGATGAGGCTTGTTGTGAGGATTGGATGAGATTAAGTGCTGTATAAAATACTGACTGAGCTGTCAATGGCTGTCTGCTCTTTCTTATAAAGTCATTTATTTTTTGCATTATTAACAGCATGTAGGTGGGACTGAGAGTTAGCCAGAGAGACTTCTGTGGGCAGAAGAGAACTACAGAGAGGGCAACAGCAGCAGCAGGGCCAGCCAAGGGATAAATTCTGGTTGAGCCGCTCCTCACTGTGGATGTGTACAGCCTTCTTGCCCTGCCAGCACTTGTTTCCTTCTCTGGAAAAGCCCAGGGATGTCTCTCATTTTTGTTTGGTAGCGTGGCTAGGAGCACATGCCCTGGAGCTGCTGGATTCCCATCCTCTCTGTGTCCTTGGAAAGAGGACTTGACTCTGGGTCAGTTTCCTCATCTGTAAAATGGAATAGTTTCTACCTCCAAGATGGTCTCAGGGATTCAATGAGCTAATGCATGCAAAAGGCTAGACAGAGACACTGGTACAGAGTAAATGCTTACTAATACTAGTTCTTAGTATTATGCCATGTGCTTCTAGAACAACTTTTAAGTTTTCAAGGGCCTAGGCATTCTTGCTTTTGGATATCTCACTTCACATCTTATCAAACAGATTGAAAGTTACCCATCTTCTACACTAATACTGTTACGTGCATGCTGAGTCACTTCAGCCGTGTCTGCCTTGTGCAACCCTATGGACTGTAGCCCACCAGGCTCCTCTGTCTATGGGATTCTCCAGGCAAGAATACTGGAGTGGCTTGCCATGCCCTCCCCTGGAAGACCTTCCCAGCTCAGGGATCAAACCTGCGTCGCTTATATCTCTTGCATTGAAAGATGAGTTCTTTTCCATTAGTGCTGCTTGGGAAGCCCAATATTTTTGCTGTAACATATTTAAAAACATATTTTTAAACATAATTGTCTATTGAAAGCATTTGGCTGAGAGTTAATCATGACTGTAAACCCTCAGCCATCACCAGGCACAATATTTGAAAATTCTTTCAAAGTGAGAAATTGTAAGAAACAAATTGTTTTAAAATGTAATGAAATGTTTATGACATCAAATTTAATAATTAATGGCATTTACATAACGTTACATTATGTATAAAATACTGACTGAGCTGTCAATGGCTGTCTGCTCTTTCTTATAAAGTCATTTATTTTTTGCATTATTAACAGCATGTAGGTGGGACTGAGAGTTAGCCAGAGAGACTTCTGTGGGCAGAAGAGAACTACAGAGAGGGCAACAGCAGCAGCAGGGCCAGCCAAGGGATAAATTCTGGTTGAGCCGCTCCTCACTGTGGATGTGTACAGCCTTCTTGCCCTGCCAGCACTTGTTTCCTTCTCTGGAAAAGCCCAGGGATGTCTCTCATTTTTGTTTGGTAGCGTGGCTAGGAGCACATGCCCTGGAGCTGCTGGATTCCCATCCTTTTGTGTCCTTGGAAAGAGGACTTGACTCTGGGTCAGTTTCCTCATCTGTAAAATGGAATAGTTTCTACCTCCAAGATGGTCTCAGGGATTCAATGAGCTAATGCATGCAAAAGGCTAGACAGAGACACTGGTACAGAGTAAATGCTTACTAATACTAGTTCTTAGTATTATGCCATGTGCTTCTAGAACAACTTTTAAGTTTTCAAGGGCCTAGGCATTCTTGCTTTTGGATATCTCACTTCACATCTTATCAAACAGATTGAAAGTTACCCATCTTCTACACTAATACTGTTACGTGCATGCTGAGTCACTTCAGCCGTGTCTGCCTTGTGCAACCCTATGGACTGTAGCCCACCAGGCTCCTCTGTCTATGGGATTCTCCAGGCAAGAATACTGGAGTGGCTTGCCATGCCCTCCCCTGGAAGACCTTCCCAGCTCAGGGATCAAACCTGCGTCGCTTATATCTCTTGCATTGAAAGATGAGTTCTTTTCCATTAGTGCTGCTTGGGAAGCCCAATATTTTTGCTGTAACATATTTAAAAACATATTTTTAAACATAATTGTCTATTGAAAGCATTTGGCTGAGAGTTAATCATGACTGTAAACCCTCAGCCATCACCAGGCACAATATTTGAAAATTCTTTCAAAGTGAGAAATTGTAAGAAACAAATTGTTTTAAAATGTAATGAAATGTTTATGACATCAAATTTAATAATTAATGGCATTTACATAACGTTACATTATGTAGACATTTAATTAAATATTTGCTCATTTTGATTTTGCAGCTATTTCTGTATTTTGAAGCAAAAAAATTTTCAGGCCTCAGGCAAGGTAATTATGACGGGCTGTCAGCTTGTAGGCAGAAAGAAGGGCTCCTCCACCCTCCCTGCTCATGACTGTGGTGCAGCAGTCAGGTGGGACGTGGATGCAGAAGGGACCCGTGAACCCACCTCTTCTCCCACTTTATGAATGAGGAATCGAGATCCAAGGAAGGGAGTGACTTGCTTATATGCAGAGTCCTGGGCCTCCGTGAGCATTTGTTTTGGCACATCTTCAAGGGTCAGTTGTTGAGGGGAGTGACTTCACAAGTGGTCAAGGTCGTCTATGCCTGAGAAGACTCAGGCAGGTCCACCTGGGCTCCACGTGTGTATAACCCAAGGAGTAAATCAGTATCAGCTTGGACCACCAGCTGGAGGAGTGCCCGTGAAATATGAGCAGCTGTCTTCACCACTTGCTAAAACTTAGCAGGGGATTGATCGCAGACACTGACTTGGCAAAACCTCCAAGCGAGAGCCAGAAAGCACAAGAGTACCTCCAAGAGCTGACCCTGGGCAGAGCTACACACTTCTGTGCCATCCTGAGCCAAGCACACGGTAACGTTGCTGAGATTCAGGAAGGATGGAGCACTGAGGAGCTGCATGGCTGTCCCTGAGCAGGGCGCAAATGCCAGGCTTCTACCATCTGATTACAGCTCCGGTTGGTCCTGAAGGAGAGGAAGGGGGAAATCCTCTGCCCAGGATCACGAGGGACAGAAAGGCATCTGGCTTGAAGGCCATGGGCCTTCCTTCTAGAAGGGTCTGGGCTCAAACACCTACTGAGCACATGCAATAAGTGCATTTGTCCTCTTCTCTGGAGAGATTCGGCCAGAGACCTTCATTTTAACTATTTGTCTAAACCAAGTCTATATTTAAAAACAAGCACAGGGGCCCCATAGATTCTATGCCTTATCACGTCTCATGGCCAAGTTGGCCTTATCTGAACCTATTAAGTCAAAGCAAGTCATGTGTGCTTCAGGCAACTTTAATAATATGCCTATAGGATTCTAGAAAAGGATGAGACACAGTCCTGGACTTTAGGGAAACAGAGTTGGATGAGGGGAGGAGACTCAAATTTGCGCCACAAAGGGCCCCAGGCGTGTGGTCTGGAGTCTGGATGGTCATCTCAGTCTTGCCAGGTTTGGGGCGCACACAGGGTCCAGTTTTTCCCTGGAGCCTCACTTCTTCTGGGAGTCTGGATGGTCATCTCAGCTACCCTCCCTGCTCATGACTGTGGTGCAGCAGTCAGGTGGGACGTGGATGCAGAAGGGACCCGTGAACCCACCTCTTCTCCCACTTTATGAATGAGGAATCGAGATCCAAGGAAGGGAGTGACTTGCTTATATGCAGAGTCCTGGGCCTCCGTGAGCATTTGTTTTGGCACATCTTCAAGGGTCAGTTGTTGAGGGGAGTGACTTCACAAGTGGTCAAGGTCGTCTATGCCTGAGAAGACTCAGGCAGGTCCACCTGGGCTCCACGTGTGTATAACCCAAGGAGTAAATCAGTATCAGCTTGGACCACCAGCTGGAGGAGTGCCCGTGAAATATGAGCAGCTGTCTTCACCACTTGCTAAAACTTAGCAGGGGATTGATCGCAGACACTGACTTGGCAAAACCTCCAAGCGAGAGCCAGAAAGCACAAGAGTACCTCCAAGAGCTGACCCTGGGCAGAGCTACACACTTCTGTGCCATCCTGAGCCAAGCACACGGTAACGTTGCTGAGATTCAGGAAGGATGGAGCACTGAGGAGCTGCATGGCTGTCCCTGAGCAGGGCGCAAATGCCAGGCTTCTACCATCTGATTACAGCTCCGGTTGGTCCTGAAGGAGAGGAAGGGGGAAATCCTCTGCCCAGGATCACGAGGGACAGAAAGGCATCTGGCTTGAAGGCCATGGGCCTTCCTTCTAGAAGGGTCTGGGCTCAAACACCTACTGAGCACATGCAATAAGTGCATTTGTCCTCTTCTCTGGAGAGATTCGGCCAGAGACCTTCATTTTAACTATTTGTCTAAACCAAGTCTATATTTAAAAACAAGCACAGGGGCCCCATAGATTCTATGCCTTATCACGTCTCATGGCCAAGTTGGCCTTATCTGAACCTATTAAGTCAAAGCAAGTCATGTGTGCTTCAGGCAACTTTAATAATATGCCTATAGGATTCTAGAAAAGGATGAGACACAGTCCTGGACTTTAGGGAAACAGAGTTGGATGAGGGGAGGAGACTCAAATTTGCGCCACAAAGGGCCCCAGGCGTGTGGTCTGGAGTCTGGATGGTCATCTCAGTCTTGCCAGGTTTGGGGCGCACACAGGGTCCAGTCACTTTGGTCCCTGGAGCCTCACTTCCTTCTCTGCCCTGCAAGGGCAGAACTTGAAGATCTCTAAGAGCCATCCTGGCTGAGCAAGTGCTCAGCTGCGTGGCACACATTACAGAGGCTGCTCTAAGTGTCTCCAAGGAAAGGATTTTCAAAGAGGGACTGAGCTTCTGGGAGCAGCTAGAACAGAATTAGGAAACTAAAGCCAGGAGGGAGCCACAAATGATGCTATTAATCCAAGAGGCTGTCCCAGATTTCCTGGGAGTCCTCCACGCAAGGCTGTGGTCTACTCTAGATCCACCCTCCCGCCTCAAGCCCCTTTCTCTTGGTATAGAAAGATCACTCAAGTGACCTTAATCATCTCAGTGAAGACTCAGGTCAGATTTATGGAAGTACTTTCATACAAGTGCTTTTAATGATATGAGCATGTACCAAAGAGGAAGAAAGCCATCATCAATCCTGAGAAGCCTCGAGATGCTGGGCGCAGGTGTATTTTGCATTCCTGAAAAACTATGTGCTAACAAAATGCATTGAATCAATCCTATTTAAAATGCACTAGGAATGGTCACCATTTAAAGGTAGTAGAATGCCCTTAAATTCAACTATTGGTAAATTCAGACTTTGTTTAACCAGGTTTTTAAATACGAGAGGTTCCCTGGCTAAAATTCTCTGGCAAAGAACAGAATAAATACAATCTTTCTCAGAGGCAGAGAAATGAATTCAATTCATTCTCAAGGTTGCTTTCAGAACTGTAGGTCTGGGCTTGCATCAAACATGAGGAAGATGTAGAAGACCTTTCTTTCTTGGCCAGTATGCCTGGTTTCTGTCCCTCAGGGATCTGTAGAACCAGCTCTGTCTCCCTGAGCATGTCTCAGTCATCAACACTAGGCATGGCTTGTTCAAGGTCCCATTAGGGCTTGGAGTTCTCATCCACTTTTTTTTTTTTTTTTTTTTACAGTGTTGTTGTTTACTGCCCCACATCAGCCTGAATCTGCCATAGGTGTACATATGTCCCCTCCCTCTTGAACTTCCCTCCCCTCTCCCTCCCCATCCCCCCCCCCTTGGTTGTTACAGAGCCCTGCTAGAGTTCCCTTAGTCTTACAGCACGCTCCCCTCCATCCCCCAATGTCCATAAGTCTGTTCTCTCTGTTTGTTTCTCCATTGCTGCTCTGCATCTGCATTTATCAGCACCATCTTTCTAGATTCCACATACATGTGTCAGTATACAACATTTACCTTTCTCTTTCTGACTTACTTCACATTGTATAATAGGTTCTAGGTTCATCCAACTCATTAGAACTGACTCAGATACACTCCTTTTTATGGCTGAATACTAGTCCATTGTATATATGCATTTTATTCTGAATTGTGCTCATTCTAGTAATGAAACTCAGAGTGGAGAGGGCAGGGACTGCCTGTGGTTTTGCTCCTTAGGGCCTTGTGTGGGGCAGGCACTTGATGAATGGCAGTGAATGAATGGGTGAAAGCGGGTGGCATCCATACTGGTTGGCTGCGTGACCTTTAGCCAGTTACTTAACTGCTCTCAGCCACAGTTTCTGCCTCCATATCATGAGGATAGTAAGAGTTACCACGTTGGAGACTGTTTTGAGGATTAAATGAAACAAAACCTAGAAAGCATGTAGCACATTGATGGACGTGTATCAAGCACTTTACTGATGTTAGCTATCATTATTATTTTAACGTAATGGTCTTACTCCGCTTTTCCGCCTGCAGCCCTGTGAGGATAAGTATAACCATCCCCACTGATCAGATGAGCAAACTGAGGCTCAGAGGTGTCAGGTGCCTGCCCAAGATCACCGGTAGGATTGGATCTCTTTCCCTGCTGAATAGTTAGTGGGTGAAAACTGCAGAAGGTGCCCCATGCCGTAGGTCTGGGCTTGCATCAAACATGAGGAAGATGTAGAAGACCTTTCTTTCTTGGCCAGTATGCCTGGTTTCTGTCCCTCAGGGATCTGTAGAACCAGCTCTGTCTCCCTGAGCATGTCTCAGTCATCAACACTAGGCATGGCTTGTTCAAGGTCCCATTAGGGCTTGGAGTTCTCATCCACTTTTTTTTTTTTTTTTTTTTACAGTGTTGTTGTTTACTGCCCCACATCAGCCTGAATCTGCCATAGGTGTACATATGTCCCCTCCCTCTTGAACTTCCCTCCCATCTCCCTCCCCATCCCACCCCTCTAGGTTGTTACAGAGCCCCTGCTAGAGTTCCCTTAGTCTTACAGCACGCTCCCCTCCATCCCCCAATGTCCATAAGTCTGTTCTCTCTGTTTGTTTCTCCATTGCTGCTCTGCATCTGCATTTATCAGCACCATCTTTCTAGATTCCACATACATGTGTCAGTATACAACATTTACCTTTCTCTTTCTGACTTACTTCACATTGTATAATAGGTTCTAGGTTCATCCAACTCATTAGAACTGACTCAGATACACTCCTTTTTATGGCTGAATACTAGTCCATTGTATATATGCATTTTATTCTGAATTGTGCTCATTCTAGTAATGAAACTCAGAGTGGAGAGGGCAGGGACTGCCTGTGGTTTTGCTCCTTAGGGCCTTGTGTGGGGCAGGCACTTGATGAATGGCAGTGAATGAATGGGTGAAAGCGGGTGGCATCCATACTGGTTGGCTGCGTGACCTTTAGCCAGTTACTTAACTGCTCTCAGCCACAGTTTCTGCCTCCATATCATGAGGATAGTAAGAGTTACCACGTTGGAGACTGTTTTGAGGATTAAATGAAACAAAACCTAGAAAGCATGTAGCACATTGATGGACGTGTATCAAGCACTTTACTGATGTTAGCTATCATTATTATTTTAACGTAATGGTCTTACTCCGTCTTTTCCGCCTGCAGCCCTGTGAGGATAAGTATAACCATCCCCACTGATCAGATGAGCAAACTGAGGCTCAGAGGTGTCAGGTGCCTGCCCAAGATCACCGGTAGGATTGGATCTCTTTCCCCTGCTGAATAGTTAGTGGGTGAAAACTGCAGAAGGTGCTCCGTCCCACCAGTGGAGAGAGAGCAGTGGGGTGCTCTAGGAAGGCTGGGGAACATACAGAAATCCTGTGGGTCTTCTGGGCTCCCAGAGTGACCTGTCCTTGTGGGGTGAAGGGCTGGCCATGTTAGCTCCGGGTTTGGCTAGCCTGCAGTTAGTCTGCTGTCCTCCTTGCCCCCTTGACTGCCCCTGCTCACTGCCAGCTACTGCTTCCTCAGAGAAGCCAGCTTACAAGGACACATGGAGTTAGGCCATGGAGGAGGAGTTTTCCACGGCAGTGTCCATCCTGAGCGAGCACAGTGCTGGGACAAGCCTGCCAGCTCTCCGCTGCTGAGACGCTATATGCTATGCTCTTGAAAATTAAAACAGTGCAGACACGTTCACAGTTCACCTGGTGGATGCTCTTTTCATGAACAGGTCAGACAGGCATGTGTGTGGGAAGCTTGGTGACCACACGCACATGGATAGACAAAGCAGGGTCTTTAGTCAGCTTGACTCCCTGCCTCCCAGGGGGAAGAAGGAGTCCTGGCTCAGTGGACGTACACATAATCCGGAAACTCTGCTTAGCGGTCAAAGGCACCTGCCCTGTTTTTAATGAGGAGCCTATGAAACTGTTAGGTACCACCCTCACCTTCCTTCTCCAGGCTAAGCTTGGATTTATGGAGACAATCAAGGGCCCCAGATGTGGGTAAACAAGAGCAGGGAAAACAGAAAGTCCGAAAAACCCACCTTCCGAATAACAGGGCAGATGTCTTAGAGGCCTTCCTTCTCATTTAGTGTAGTTCTAACCCTGGTCCCTCTCTGCTTCGATCTGAGTTTAACGTAAATGGTTTTCCAAAAATGTAGCACATTGATGGACGTGTATCAAGCACTTTACTGATGTTAGCTATCATTATTATTTTAACGTAATGGTCTTACTCCGCTTTTCCGCCTGCAGCCCTGTGAGGATAAGTATAACCATCCCCACTGATCAGATGAGCAAACTGAGGCTCAGAGGTGTCAGGTGCCTGCCCAAGATCACCGGTAGGATTGGATCTCTTTCCCCTGCTGAATAGTTAGTGGGTGAAAACTGCAGAAGGTGCTCCGTCCCACCAGTGGAGAGAGAGCAGTGGGGTGCTCTAGGAAGGCTGGGGAACATACAGAAATCCTGTGGGTCTTCTGGGCTCCCAGAGTGACCTGTCCTTGTGGGGTGAAGGGCTGGCCATGTTAGCTCCGGGTTTGGCTAGCCTGCAGTTAGTCTGCTGTCCTCCTTGCCCCCTTGACTGCCCCTGCTCACTGCCAGCTACTGCTTCCTCAGAGAAGCCAGCTTACAAGGACACATGGAGTTAGGCCATGGAGGAGGAGTTTTCCACGGCAGTGTCCATCCTGAGCGAGCACAGTGCTGGGACAAGCCTGCCAGCTCTCCGCTGCTGAGACGCTATATGCTATGCTCTTGAAAATTAAAACAGTGCAGACACGTTCACAGTTCACCTGGTGGATGCTCTTTTCATGAACAGGTCAGACAGGCATGTGTGTGGGAAGCTTGGTGACCACACGCACATGGATAGACAAAGCAGGGTCTTTAGTCAGCTTGACTCCCTGCCTCCCAGGGGGAAGAAGGAGTCCTGGCTCAGTGGACGTACACATAATCCGGAAACTCTGCTTAGCGGTCAAAGGCACCTGCCCTGTTTTTAATGAGGAGCCTATGAAACTGTTAGGTACCACCCTCACCTTCCTTCTCCAGGCTAAGCTTGGATTTATGGAGACAATCAAGGGCCCCAGATGTGGGTAAACAAGAGCAGGGAAAACAGAAAGTCCGAAAAACCCACCTTCCGAATAACAGGGCAGATGTCTTAAGAGTGGTCTCTCTGGAATCCTGGTGTGCTCATTTCAGCTGTAGCTTTCCGTGAACACCCAGGGTGGCCCTTCTCTTCTTCCTTCCCTCCCCCCACTCCTCGCTTCTGATTGCTAAACTACAGGATGAATGGGGTATTTTTCCCTTTTTTATGAATTTGCAGTATGTGGTTTATATATACATTTTAGGAGAACAATATCACATTTTAAGGTTCATTGTTAGGCTTAGAGATCTCTTACAGATTGTTAAATAAGTACTAAATCCAGCGGGGAAAACGCTGGTGTGCCAGCCATGCCCAGCAACAGAGAGCCCATTCACTAAGAATGGTGACTGTCATTTATCAGCCACCAGTCACCCTCATAACTGACTCAGGGTAAAAGGTTTGCACCTTTTCACACTTTTCTATTTTGCCAAAAATACTCAAGACAGTGGAGAAAATATATAGCATGCTTTGTGTCCCTCAGATGATCGTGTTGGACCAGCACGGCCAGCTCATGGTAGGTACAGTTAAGTAACGATAGAGGCTCCTAGAATCGAGATGAAATAGATTCCAGTAAATATAAGCCTAGGACTGGGGAGAAACAGCATGTGAAAATGTAAATAGCATTCAGCAGAGGTGAGCAGAGATGGGTCTGTATGAAAACATTAACTCCTCAGTATATTTTAGGGGAAACAGAAAATCATTCTCCAGAAGCCAGAAGGGGTTCAGTATCTGAGTGATATTTAGTCTGTCTCTGGTGTTGTAAGAAAGAGGTTTACATCCCAACATAAGAAAGAACTTTCTAACAGTTCTAATTGTCTGTGGGGAGGGATACCCTATTAGATGGACATTTCTCTGTTTCTGGAGTTGTTCAAGCAGAGGTTGTTGAATCTCTCATTGGATATGCTACAGAGGGAATCAGGCACAAGGCTGACTGTTGGACTAAATCACCTTTGAGTCTGTCCAGTTCCGAGATGCTCTGACTTTAGATTTCTCTGTCTGTGGTCAGATATTTATTAGCAAAGCCTATCCTAGTTGTGCATCAAGGCTGACAAATCGGTTGGACTAAATCAGCCTTATGAGTCTGTCCAGTGTCTTAAGAGTGGTCTCTCTGGAATCCTGGTGTGCTCATTTCAGCTGTAGCTTTCCGTGAACACCCAGGGTGGCCCTTCTCTTCTTCCTTCCCTCCCCCCACTCCTCGCTTCTGATTGCTAAACTACAGGATGAATGGGGTATTTTTCCCTTTTTTATGAATTTGCAGTATGTGGTTTATATATACATTTTAGGAGAACAATATCACATTTTAAGGTTCATTGTTAGGCTTAGAGATCTCTTACAGATTGTTAAATAAGTACTAAATCCAGCGGGGAAAACGCTGGTGTGCCAGCCATGCCCAGCAACAGAGAGCCCATTCACTAAGAATGGTGACTGTCATTTATCAGCCACCAGTCACCCTCATAACTGACTCAGGGTAAAGGTTTGCACCTTTTCACACTTTTCTATTTTGCCAAAAATACTCAAGACAGTGGAGAAAATATATAGCATGCTTTGTGTCCCTCAGATGATCGTGTTGGACCAGCACGGCCAGCTCATGGTAGGTACAGTTAAGTAACGATAGAGGCTCCTAGAATCGAGATGAAATAGATTCCAGTAAATATAAGCCTAGGACTGGGGAGAAACAGCATGTGAAAATGTAAATAGCATTCAGCAGAGGTGAGCAGAGATGGGTCTGTATGAAAACATTAACTCCTCAGTATATTTTAGGGGAAACAGAAAATCATTCTCCAGAAGCCAGAAGGGGTTCAGTATCTGAGTGATATTTAGTCTGTCTCTGGTGTTGTAAGAAAGAGGTTTACATCCCAACATAAGAAAGAACTTTCTAACAGTTCTAATTGTCTGTGGGGAGGGATACCCTATTAGATGGACATTTCTCTGTTTCTGGAGTTGTTCAAGCAGAGGTTGTTGAATCTCTCATTGGATATGCTACAGAGGGAATCAGGCACAAGGCTGACTGTTGGACTAAATCACCTTTGAGTCTGTCCAGTTCCGAGATGCTCTGACTTTAGATTTCTCTGTCTGTGGTCAGATATTTATTAGCAAAGCCTATCCTAGTTGTGCTTCCTACATCTTAAAAGTCAGCATAGATCTAGAAAGATCAAGAAAGAGTATTGTGACTTTTCGGTAGAAAACTCAAAGGAGAACACAGCAAATAGACTAACAGTATGGAAAAGAAGATTTGACTTGCAAGAGAGAAAACAAACGTCTCAGGGAGTGAGATGTTTGGAAGGAGGACACATAATTTTTTGGTACGTAAGAGTAAGTGAGGTTAAGTTAAACCAAAGTAGCTAGATCATCAGAAGGCAGAGTGTTGTATCCCATGCTATCAGCCTCTCAAAGAACAGCCTTCATTTAGCGTGTATATGAGAACAGTCAGGTTGAGCTGCCTTTGTTGTTTTAGTAAAACGGATTAAGGTAAGGTCTTCTCTGCTTCTCTTAAGCCCTTTTAAAAGGACCATGGCAAATTTCTGCCAGTGTATAGTTACAGAGGAGAAAATAATGTGGTCCCTGCAGAAAGATGTATTTGCCTTCAGTGTCAGAAAGTTAAAGCTGTGTGAATTGACGTACTTCCTTTTTTTTTCTTTTCCTGCCTTAACTGCCAGAGACCTCAGAGCCAGACCCTTGAGTTTTACATCTGTTTAGTGTGGTGCCTTGAAAATCACTATCTCTGTCTTGTAATAAGAAGAACTCACTTCATGGCATTGATAATATATCTTGTGTTTTAATGTCATTCATCGCACATCTTTTGGGAAGTGAGTAGGCTAAAATCTCATATATTCAAGATGAAATAGAATAAAAAGGAGCCATTGTCAATTGAAAAGGAACATGAAGTCCTAAGATAGGATTTTTCCAAGATGAATTGGAGAATTTCTGTCACTGAAGATGACCAGTGATGGCGAGTGAGTCCTTACACGGAACATTCTCCTCATCATCTCATTACTCACTTCCTCTAGTCTTGTGCAATACTTAAACCTCTGTACCTGTTACCAGATATCCCAATGTATTACACTGGTAAATGATGGCGATGAGAGCCAGTTTAGGTCGACCAGGAGTCTGTTTGTAATTTCCTGATAGGAAGTTCAGTCATATGTCTTACAATTGTCATTGGCCATAAGATGTGGATCAATAAAGGGCCCAAAAGTTTTTGGTCACATCTTAAAAGTCAGCATAGATCTAGAAAGATAAAAATTGTGACTTTTCGGTAGAAAACTCAAAGGAGAACACAGCAAATAGACTAACAGTATGGAAAAGAAGATTTGACTTGCAGAGAGAAAACAAACGTCTCAGGGAGTGAGATGTTTGGAAGGAGGACACATAATTTTTTGGTACGTAAGAGTAAGTGAGGTTAAGTTAAACCAAAGTAGCTAGATCATCAGAAGGCAGAGTGTTGTATCCCATGCTATCAGCCTCTCAAAGAACAGCCTTCATTTAACGTGTATATGAGAACAGTCAGGTTGAGCTGCCTTTGTTGTTTTAGTAAAACGGATTAAGGTAAGGTCTTCTCTGCTTCTCTTAAGCCCTTTTAAAAGGACCATGGCAAATTTCTGCCAGTGTATAGTTACAGAGGAGAAAATAATGTGGTCCCTGCAGAAAGATGTATTTGCCTTCAGTGTCAGAAAGTTAAAGCTGTGTGAATTGACGTACTTCCTTTTTTTTTCTTTTCCTGCCTTAACTGCCAGAGACCTCAGAGCCAGACCCTTGAGTTTTACATCTGTTTAGTGTGGTGCCTTGAAAATCACTATCTCTGTCTTGTAATAAGAAGAACTCACTTCATGGCATTGATAATATATCTTGTGTTTTAATGTCATTCATCGCACATCTTTTGGGAAGTGAGTAGGCTAAAATCTCATATATTCAAGATGAAATAGAATAAAAAGGAGCCATTGTCAATTGAAAAGGAACATGAAGTCCTAAGATAGGATTTTTCCAAGATGAATTGGAGAATTTCTGTCACTGAAGATGACCAGTGATGGCGAGTGAGTCCTTACACGGAACATTCTCCTCATCATCTCATTACTCACTTCCTCTAGTCTTGTGCAATACTTAAACCTCTGTACCTGTTACCAGATATCCCAATGTATTACACTGGTAAATGATGGCGATGAGAGCCAGTTTAGGTCGACCAGGAGTCTGTTTGTAATTTCCTGATAGGAAGTTCAGTCATATGTCTTACAATTGTCATTGGCCATAAGATGTGGATCAATAAACGGGAAGCCCCCTGAGTGCAGGGAATGAAAACTTTTCATCACTGATTTGTCTACTCCTAGCATAAAGGCTGTCAGATTTCTAGTGTCTATGACGGTTTGTTGAATAAAATTAAAATGAATTGAATATAATTGAAATGACTTGAACTGCACAGAGCAGGATTAAATTGAATTGTCAAGTCTTCTCTTACATCAGGGGAATGTCTCACCTTTGTTAGCTAATCAATTCTAACAACGGAGCGAGAGTGGTAAGCATAACATGCTAAGCATAATGTTTAGAATTTAAACACATATGCATTCAAAAAGTACTTATTGTTCATATCTTATATTCAGGTACTGTGTCAGTACTGGAAAGACAATGGTGAACTAGGCAAAATTGTCCCTGCCCTCAAGAGGCTCCACCTAGGAAAGGAAACAGACATTAAACATAGTCAATGCATACATAAATACCTAATTAAGAACTGTGACAAGTGCTGAGAAGGAAAAAAATATTAATTTTTGTTAAGAAGGATAAAATAGAGAACAAACTCGATTGTACAGCTTACAGAAAGCCAGTGTGTCTGAGCAGAACAGTGGAAGATGAACCCAGAGAAAGGATTTTAGGCTTTAGTGTGGCTAAGTAGAGATGTGAGTAATGAGACTTGGCGGGTTTTCTTTGTTGTTGTTGTTGTTCATTTGAGACTTGGAGTTTTTAAATGGAACTTCTTGAAGGGGGAGGAAGCAAGATTGGAAGCAGATACCAGTTAGGAAGCTGTTGCTATAGTGCAAGAAAATATGGTGGTGGATTGGACTGGGGTAGAGAGAAATGGAGAGTCTAGCCATATTTTGTAGGTAGAATTGGGAAGAACGTGGCCAAGAATTGGATGGGACCAGGAAGAGAAGTCAGCGATGCATGAAGCTATCTATATAGGCAACTGGGAAAATGGAGGGTCTGTTTCTTAACATAAGGAAGGGGATCAGACTTCAGGTGAATGAAGAGGTTAAGATCAAACAGTCAACTTGAACCTCTTGAGTTTGAGAGACCTGAGGCTATCAAATAGATAGTTGTGTATACAGAGACATTCTGCAAATATTTACTAAAAACCGAATCTGTGTTAGGCACTGGGGTGGGCGTAATGCAAAAAAAATCTTTTACAATTGTCATTGGCCATAAGATGTGGATCAATAAACGGGAAGCCCCCTGAGTGCAGGGAATGAAAACTTTTCATCACTGATTTGTCTACTCCTAGCATAAAGGCTGTCAGATTTCTAGTGTCTATGACGGTTTGTTGAATAAAATTAAAATGAATTGAATATAATTGAAATGACTTGAACTGCACAGAGCAGGATTAAATTGAATTGTCAAGTCTTCTCTTACATCAGGGGAATGTCTCACCTTTGTTAGCTAATCAATTCTAACAACGGAGCGAGAGTGGTAAGCATAACATGCTAAGCATAATGTTTAGAATTTAAACACATATGCATTCAAAAAGTACTTATTGTTCATATCTTATATTCAGGTACTGTGTCAGTACTGGAAAGACAATGGTGAACTAGGCAAAATTGTCCCTGCCCTCAAGAGGCTCCACCTAGGAAAGGAAACAGACATTAAACATAGTCAATGCATACATAAATACCTAATTAAGAACTGTGACAAGTGCTGAGAAGGAAAAAAATATTAATTTTTGTTAAGAAGGATAAAATAGAGAACAAACTCGATTGTACAGCTTACAGAAAGCCAGTGTGTCTGAGCAGAACAGTGGAAGATGAACCCAGAGAAAGGATTTTAGGCTTTAGTGTGGCTAAGTAGAGATGTGAGTAATGAGACTTGGCGGGTTTTCTTTGTTGTTGTTGTTGTTCATTTGAGACTTGGAGTTTTTAAATGGAACTTCTTGAAGGGGGAGGAAGCAAGATTGGAAGCAGATACCAGTTAGGAAGCTGTTGCTATAGTGCAAGAAAATATGGTGGTGGATTGGACTGGGGTAGAGAGAAATGGAGAGTCTAGCCATATTTTGTAGGTAGAATTGGGAAGAACGTGGCCAAGAATTGGATGGGACCAGGAAGAGAAGTCAGCGATGCATGAAGCTATCTATATAGGCAACTGGGAAAATGGAGGGTCTGTTTCTTAACATAAGGAAGGGGATCAGACTTCAGGTGAATGAAGAGGTTAAGATCAAACAGTCAACTTGAACCTCTTGAGTTTGAGAGACCTGAGGCTATCAAATAGATAGTTGTGTATACAGAGACATTCTGCAAATATTTACTAAAAACCGAATCTGTGTTAGGCACTGGGGTGGACGTAATGCAAAGATGTATATAGGTCATGATTTCTGACCTCTAGGAACTTAAAAATGGCTTCAAATGGCATAATGTAAAATACTGCAATAGAAGGTTGGAAATTATTTTGAAAAACATCAGAGAAACAAAGAAATAGAGCTGTATGAATTGAAAAGAGAAGAGAGCTTCCTGCTGAGATAGTGGACAATGGATAGCAAGGGAGACGTCCGAGTGGAGAGAGGGAATGAAGGCCAGGCTCAGGTCGAGGCAGAATTCTCATCACCCAGAACAGAGAGCGTATTAGTGCATGTGCCCGGGTGGTGCTCAGCAGCCAGGACCCAGCCAGGAGGGCTGAGGGGTGGCACAGTGCTAGGTCCTAGTTATGGATGGGTTAATCCCAAAGGTCGGGAATTGACATTTTGACAGTTAAAATGAGGGTCTGGAGTGAAACTACCCACAGAAGAAGAAGTAACAGGGGGAAGAAGAAGCCAAGTACCAGGAGGGATATTAGCCAGGTTTGCTGTAGAGAAACTGTTCCTCCAAAAGCAAGAAGAACAGAAGCAGGGCTTTGAGCTGTCCCAATCTCTTCCCCTGGATTTCCACTGGAGGCCCCTGAAACATCTTTATTGTGGTAGAAATCATTTCACCGCTTTGTTTTATGTTCACGAGGCTCTGTTACCTTTGCCTAAAGAGAGTTTGAGGAGGACTAAGAGTGGTCTTCAAAGAAGTGTCTCTTTTAAGTTGTCCAGGTATAAAGCACTCATGAACTGTTATGAGATAGAAGACAACCAACCCCTGATTTTCTCTAAATCAACTTAAATCTAACCTGGAGTAGCTCTGACCTGGTTTACCTGGCATTGACAGTGATTCAGACTCAGCTTCCTCTCTCCCCACCCAAGAGAGTCCTTGAAAAGCCCCTGGGGTCTTATGTCTCACTGAGCACCCATGCAGAATCCACTGGTCCTTGATGCACCTGCTCACTGCTGATGTAGCCATTGATCATTTACATCCCTAAAGTGGGAAGCATTTCCGACTCAGTACTTCTGGGTCTGTGGGTCAGCCCCCCAAGGGCACATCCAAGAGCAGGAGTTACTGACACTTGCTTTTCAGAACCTCAGTTCACCACTCCACTCCTAGACCTGGGAATCTTTTTCACCCTTTTGTTCCTTTTTTTCTGTCTTCTCCTCCCTTTCAACTTAGGGTGTCCCTCTTCCTTTCTCCTGGTGTCAGTTGCTCACTGGAGCTGCTTGGCCCCCAAACTCTCTAAAGCGGCAGTTTTCCCATCAGGGTCCCCTGAAAAGCTTGTTAACCACAGACCGCTGGACCTAGTCCCAAGGTTCTAATTCATCAGGTCTGAGGCGGAACATGAGAATGTGCATTTCAAGCAAGGTCCCAGGTAATGCCCAGGAGACTGGTCCACATCGTAATACCATTGTTCCAAGTGGAGGGAACAAAGTCCCTGATGTTCCCCTCCCTGCAAAAATGGCAGGTGTAGGGGAAAGGGACAAGACATGGAAAAGTGCAGGACAGTTGAAACACAAATAACTATTTCAGTTAGTGACCTTCAGTTAGTGACCATGCCATCCACTATATCTTGTTGAATGATAAAATTGTATTGGCCAAAGCATGATTGAGATGCTTCAGGATCTTCAGGAACTCTTTTGTTTGGTGAGGAAAACCAAGGGGAATCACATTATATCTTATATCCCTGGTGACCACAGGCCTGTCCTTGTTCACAGCTCCTCCTTAGCCTGGAGCTGGACTCTCAACCTCCATTCCTCATCAGACGATTTTCTGAAAGTTGCTCCCTCCTATTCATAAGCTCAGACGATGATTTTTCTTTCTGTTGCCTGGACTTGACATTGAGAAGCCTGGCATCATCCACAGAATGCATTTGCAAGTGAGATGTCCAAGTGGCAGGAGAGAGACAGGGAGAGCGGCAGCTAACCGTGGTGAACTACGTCAGACAAGCGGCCTGAAGGAGCCCTCGGCCCTCTGGCCAGTTCTTCCGCTGGGAGTAGAACACCACAGCCTCTCCGCTGCAGGGCCTCCTGCTGCCCCTCCCCACAGCACCTGGGGACGGGGCTACCCTTGAAAGGACCTGGTCAGCGCTATTCAGGCAGAAACTGCCCCTAGTGCTTCCTCTTGCAGTGACAGTGATACAGAGTGGGGAGGTGGGGCTGCTCGGCCTTCAGATCTTGTCGTTGCCACATCCTAGCTGAGTGTCATTCTGGACAAGCTGCTTTTCTTCTCTGAGCCAGTTTCCTCATTTGTATAAAGTGTGTATGCGTGCTTGCTAAGTCACCTCAGTCATGTCCGACTCATTGCGACCCTATGGACTGAAGCCCTCCACGCTCCTTTGTCCATGGAATTCTCCAGGCAAGGATACTTGAGTGGGTAGCCATGCCTTTCTCCAGGGGATCTTCCTGACCCAGGGATCAAACCTGTATCTCTTACATCTCCTGCATTGGTAGACGAGTTCTTTACCACTTGGGAAGCCCTTGTCTAAGGCAGATAATATTAATAATAGCATCTAACCTCAAAGTTGCTGTGAGGATTCAATGAGATTCAACTGCTTAGATTGTATCCCTCTATAGCCAGTGTGCAAATAAAGGGGAGTATTCATCATTCATCCCTGTCCTGGAATATTGGGGTTCATGTTTTCATTTTCCTTCTGTACCACAAGCTCCCTCAGAGCAGAAGCCAGGCCTGATTCCTCTTTATATCCATTCATTCTATCGTTAAATATCTACTGAAGGGCTTCCCTGGTGGTCCAGTGGGTAGGGACACCGCCTTGCAGTGCAAGGGGCGCTGGTTCGATCCCTGGCCTGGGAAGATCCCACGTGCCGTGGAGCAGCTGGACCGATGTGTCCAGTGACCGAGCCAAAGCTCTGGAGCGCATGCGCCCAGAGCCGGTGCTCTGCGACTACAGAGGCCGCCGCGATGGGAGGCCCACAGGGGCCAAAGAATGAAGATGGATGAAAATGGATAAATGAAAGACCAATAGAATGGCCTGCCCACCCACCCCCTTCCCTCCCCAACCCCTCCCCAAAAATCTACTGAGACCCTGATATGTGCCAGTCACTGAGCTAAAGGCACAACGTCTGGCCCGGCGCATGGTGTGCGAGTGTTGATGAATGGTTGATGAGAAGGTACAAGTGTACGAAGGAGGCATGCTTCTCCACCCGCCAGAACCTCAGGAACTCGAGTGAGACCTGCAGGCCCTCAGGGGAACTTCATCTGACCTCACAAGGACAAGGAAGCTTTCCTTGACAGTATCCTACCAATCTTTGAGTGACAGCATAGAACAGATCAGCTTCCCAGGTGGCGCTAATGTTAAAGATTCCACCTGCCAGTGCAAGAGATGAAAGAGATGCGATTCATCCCATGGACAGAGGAACCTGGTGGGCTATAGTCCATAGGGTCACAAACAGGACTGAACACACACACACGCGCGACAGATCATGCTTTGAAACATAAAGACTTGCATTCCAAAATGAAATACATAGTCCCACTATGGTAGGAGTATACCTGTGGCTTGATTCCGTGTTATTGTTGTTCAGTTGCTCAACTATGGCTGACTCTTTGCGATCCCATGGACTGCAGCATTCAAGGTTTCCCTGTCCTTCACCATCTCCTGGACCTTGCTCAAACTCGTGTCCACTGCGTCTGTCATGCCATCCAACCATCTCATCCTCTGTCACCTTCTGTCATCTGATTCAGTGTAATAAACATGCATTGTCTTAATCATGACGTAACATCAGTTTTGTCAGATGCTTCGTCTGAAAGATATAGGGGCTGCAAATATGTACAATTGGCCCTTTTATGGGGGGTGTGTTAGATGACTTAGAGTTGAAAAGCCCAAATCTTAACTGTTTCTGTGTAGCTACCTTATAACTATTGATAAGTTGGCCATATGAGGGTGCCTGTATTCTTAGATGTGATTATTTATTGAGCACTTATGCTGTGAATAGTACTGTAGGATCCACTTAAGGAATGTAATTACACTTAATCTACATAATACCCCAAGAATACAGCATTTCCTGGAGACCTACATAGCCTACATAGGGAACCAGTATGTATACTCAGCTGTGACTGAAAATGGATAAATGAAGACCTAGATGCCCACCCACCCCTCCCTCCCCACCCCGGCCAAAAATCTACTGAGACCCTGATATGTGCCAGTCACTGAGCTAAAGGCACAACGTCTGGCCCGGCGCATGGTGTGCGAGTGTTGATGAATGGTTGATGAGAAGGTACAAGTGTACGAAGGAGGCATGCTTCTCCACCCGCCAGAACCTCAGGAACTCGAGTGAGACCTGCAGGCCCTCAGGGGAACTTCATCTGACCTCACAAGGACAAGGAAGCTTTCCTTGACAGTATCCTACCAATCTTTGAGTGACAGCATAGAACAGATCAGCTTCCCAGGTGGCGCTAATGTTAAAGATTCCACCTGCCAGTGCAAGAGATGAAAGAGATGCGATTCATCCCATGGACAGAGGAACCTGGTGGGCTATAGTCCATAGGGTCACAAACAGGACTGAACACACACACACGCGCGACAGATCATGCTTTGAAACATAAAGACTTGCATTCCAAAATGAAATACATAGTCCCACTATGGTAGGAGTATACCTGTGGCTTGATTCCGTGTTATTGTTGTTCAGTTGCTCAACTATGGCTGACTCTTTGCGATCCCATGGACTGCAGCATTCAAGGTTTCCCTGTCCTTCACCATCTCCTGGACCTTGCTCAAACTCGTGTCCACTGCGTCTGTCATGCCATCCAACCATCTCATCCTCTGTCACCTTCTGTCATCTGATTCAGTGTAATAAACATGCATTGTCTTAATCATGACGTAACATCAGTTTTGTCAGATGCTTCGTCTGAAAGATATAGGGGCTGCAAATATGTACAATTGGCCCTTTTATGGGGGGTGTGTTAGATGACTTAGAGTTGAAAAGCCCAAATCTTAACTGTTTCTGTGTAGCTACCTTATAACTATTGATAAGTTGGCCATATGAGGGTGCCTGTATTCTTAGATGTGATTATTTATTGAGCACTTATGCTGTGAATAGTACTGTAGGATCCACTTAAGGAATGTAATTACACTTAATCTACATAATACCCCAAGAATACAGCATTTCCTGGAGACCTACATAGCCTACATAGGGAACCAGTATGTATACTCAGCTGTGACTGACACTAAGGCACCACAGTCAGAGTAGAAGGAGTTAGTTCCCTAGCTTTGACTCATAGGTAAAGACCAGAGAAGGAAAGTAACATTCCCTGGGGCACACAGGAGGCAGATGCAGGACTGGAGCTGAGACCAAGGTCTCCTAACACTGGGTCCAGAGTTGTTTCGTACTACGTTCATGGACATGAGGCTGAAAAGAACAATCGGGACTCCAAAATCCTTCCATTCAGGCTCAAGCCATCACATTTGAGTGTGATGTGAGGAAGTGACGTTCCATGACAGATAAGACGTTAGTCCAGTCCCTTGAGGGACCCATTTGATTAGAAGAGAGGGCTTACCCATCTGTGTGTCCCCTCAAAACAGACCTAAATTAGCACACGCCATTCAGACACCTTCCCAATCTGTGTCCCAGTTACTCTTCCATCTGAGACTATATATCCATTCATTGAACAAACATTTTTTGAGTACCTATATGTAAGTGAGTAAGTGTTAGTCCCTCAGTTGTGTCCAGCTTTGTGGCCCCACAGACTATATAGCTGCAAGCCTCCTCTACCTGTAAAATTCTCCAGGCAAGAATACTGGAGTTGATTGCCGTTTCCTTCTCCAGGGGATCTTCCTGACCCAGGGGTCAAACCTGGGTATTCTGAACTGAAAGTGGGTTCTTTACCATCTGAGCCACCAGGGAAGCCCAGGCCCCACATTGCAGATGAAGATATAAGAATAAAGTAGGACCCTACCCCAGTCTCTGCCTTCACAGTCTTACAGCAGAGATAGACAGGTGAGGAGAGGGCTCCCTAGAATGCGGAACAATGCCATCAGAGCGATGATTCCAGGGCATGAGCACTCAGAGAGGGACTTCCAGCTCAACTGACACTGCAGAGAATCCCAAAAACCTTTCTGGAAGAAGTGATTTCATGTATGAGACTTGAAGTTCAGTAGAGGTGATGTGGCAAACTGTGTGTGTGTGTGTGTGTGTGCATGTGTGTGCATGGGCCGAGGCTAGAATCAAGACCAATTCTGTGTGTCCTGATGGTAGAGTTTAAAGGAATGGGTAGGAAGAGGGAAAGAAATGAAGCTAAAAGGGGTCAGTCATGCCAGTAATAGCACCCTGGGCTAAGAGGTTTGAATTGTTATTCTGAGTCAGTAGGATATGTTGAAGGTTTTAAGCAGGAGTAAGAGTTGGTCTCATTTCTGTTTCAGTAAGATCACAGTCTGACCATAGTGCCGATCAGGGAGCAGAGCTGGAGGCAGGGGATCTCGTAGGAGGCTGCTGCAGCAATTGGGGTAGTGACGATAGCGTAGCTTCAATTGAGCAGTGGGACCAGAGGCAGAGAAATGAACATGTTCAAGACAAATGTCTGATCTCCAGGGCCTGGTGACTTACGGAATGCGGGGAGAGGTGGGGTGGACATCAGAATCAAGGACTAGTGTTTTCTTGAACCTGTGGGTGGTTTGGAGAAGCAGGGCATAGGGAGGAGGAAGAGGAGTCTGAGAAAGGCAAGACAGTGTTGACATGTTTATTATAAGCTGCCCACAGAGTGTCTCCAGGGAAATGTTCACTATGAAGCCAGATTGCTGGAATTCTCTTTATTTATCAAAAAGACCCTTAAGCTGTCAACACTTTGTATCTTACGAAAAATGACCAAAAGAACGACAACTTGACCCCAATCATAGACTGGTTGTTCTATCTCTTAATATTCTCAGGGCAATCAACTCAGACAAATAGGGGCCCTGTGGGCACTGGGTCAGCTAAGAAGAGTTTTTATTTTTCTTTAAAGTCACAGCAGATGGGATAGTCCCGTCTTCTTGACGGGACTTCACTCCCTCACTCACTCAGCCATTTGGGAAGACTTTAGCTGACGCTTCCTATGTGCCAGACTTAGAAGATGCCGGATATGAAAGGAGGTCCCTGCCTTCCAGTGTCTGCAGAGCTAGTGGAGCACACAGACGCCCAGGAATATGGTTGCAGCCCCATGGTACAGGCTGGAGGAGAGCTGGGTATTGATCTTCAGGAGCCCCAGATGTTCTTCGACGTTGGAATGCTAAATATCACCATGGGATGCTTTCCAATTTTCATATCGGTGAAAAACTCACAACCACAGAGAAGCTTGGACTTCAGATTAAGTTCCACAATTTTGACATGTTTTTACTTCATCACAATTCTGATTCTGAGTCCTTAGGAAAGCCATCCCCAGGGTCTACTCACTCGATGCTGTATTAATGGTGATGAAGACCAGAAGAGGAGAAAGATTTGGATGTTATTGGAGCAGAGGGAGGAAGTGCCTAGTTCTATCTGGACAGAAGAGCATGAGGTGGAATCAGAGAAGGCTTCCTGGAGGAGGGGATGACACGTGCATGGGTCTTTACCTATGGCTGATTTGTGTGGATGTTTGGCAGAAACCAACACAATTCTAGAAAGCAATTACCCTTCAATTAAAAATAAATAAATTTTAAAATGAATGAGACTTCATGGTATATAAAAGAAGGCATCCTTGGCTTGAGAAAACTCCAGGAGAGTGAAGAATTTAGAGTAAATGGTGTGGAGGCAGGAAAGAGGGGCAGGGAAAGAAACAGGATCCATATGGTACAGAGCCTTGAATGTCATTCTGAGGAGGCAGGTGGGCATAAAGGAAGCAGCAGGGAAGAGGCCTTACCTGCAAGTGCCCATGGGAGCCAGGCAGGTACATAAAAGAAGAACTAGGTAGGACGTTTGCCAGGGATTGAGGCATTTCCTGGACCACACTATTTTCTGTGCTAAAACTGGAAAAGTCCTGGGCCAACAGGATGACCTGGTGACTCTTGAATGAGGCCAGGCTGTGGCTGCCTGGAGAGTGCTTACCCACCCCCACCCCCAGCCCCTTCCTACTTCCAGCGGCAGCTCCCTGTGCTGGCCCATGGGAATGCACAATGCAGATGGTTGTCTTTCAATCGCGAAATACCCAAGGCAAGCTGAAAATTCAGAATTTATGCCGTAGTTCTACTTTTAAAATGTTTACAAGAAGTCAGTTGTTCTTGAAACGCCTTTATTGCCAAGCAGGTCATCTCTATGAGCTACACGAGGCCTGCGGGCTGTGAGTTTGAAGACCTTAGGGCCAAGTGAGTAAGCAAAGCCCCCACATCCAACCCCGTTCCTGCCCTGAGGCCGCTTAAATGCACATTCAGACAATTTTCATTACACAAAGTGACTTCAGTGATCAATCTTTTGGTTTTTAATTTGATGTTCTTAACCATATTTGGATGCTGGGCACAGACTGTAATAGATCAAAACAAGGATGAATAGTGGTAATAGAGACACCCATTCAATTTTTTTTGAAAGATGAAATTAGTGCTCAATGGTTTGTTCTTCCCCCAAGTGGTGAGGAAGTTAAAGAAGAATGTGTGTCTCACACATCAGCCTTGGTTGAGGTCTGTTTATTTGGGGATTAGGACGACACCCTGGCTGAGCTAAGAGTGGGAAAGAACAGTCATTTTGTTTGTGGGGAACTTGGCGACTCAGGGGCCAGTGTTCGGAGGTGGTAGATGATGGTACAGTTAACTCAGCCCTGTGGTCAGAACCAGCTCTGCCACTTCCAGGTGCTGTGTGGCTGTGGGGAAACCACCTAACCTCTCTGGTCCCTGGCTTCCCCATTTGTGCTGCAAGGAGGCTGGCTTACAAGGACTCCCAAGGATCACTCTTGCCCTCAACCCTCTAATTCTATGCTTTAACTTAAATTAGACTTTTGCTAGCATCTCTCCAGGCCTGCCAGGGTGAAAGAGTCAGCAGGGGTTTGAAGGAACAAATCAGCCCAGACAACTGTGACATCTTTTTTCCTTTCTAGATGGAATTAGTAGATATGGGACTGTAGTACGTTGATCTGATATCTGGGTGCCACAAGGCCAGCTCTCTGGATAGCGTTTTTTACTGTGTCACTTAATTTTTCTTTAACTGAGTGTGGATCAGAATTCAGGGATGGGAGATGTGTGCAGGAGGAAGGTGTTGAAGGCAGGGACTCCATGGCCAGGGAGCCTCCTGCTCCCAGAGAGGGGAGGGCTGGGCAGGTGGGGGAGGACCTGTATTCATGCCAAGCTGCAGTGTCACCTTTATTAATGATGACGGGAGAGGGAGTCAGCAGGCAGCTCATGCGGACTGCGGAGGATGATAATTGGAAGTTGTTGTTACCATTCCAAAGGACAGGGAAGTGGAAGTGGGACAAATGGGAATTTGAGAGGAGGGAGGTGAGCAGAGGGAAAGAATGAAAAAAATAAAAGAGAGTATGATGTCATTTGGAAAATTGTAAACCAATAAATCAATGAGGTATCGTTCCCAGGACAGACAGGAAACTGCCTAAGGAGGAGCCAGCCCGTTGGGGTGCTGGGGGCTGGTAGGAAGCCCAGCATCAGTAGACAGAGCAGAGTCCTCGTCCTCACCAGGGAGCCTCAGGAATGGACTTCATTCCCTTCAGTCCCCTCCTCCTTGAGGTTTTATTTTGTTTTGTTTCTTGCATGAATAACATCAGAAGGAATGCTCTCTCCAAAAGGGCTTTACAGGAGCTCATTAATGTGAACCCTGGAGTCAGCTTTTCAAATAGTTATCTGTGAGTTCAGCTTCATAGGATTTTTTTCATCATTGGGATCAGCTTCGTGAAAGCCAGAGCATGATAATTCTGCCAGTTTTTACTGTTAACAGATGAAATAGTCCTCCCTTTGGAGAAATGAAGAGCAAGGACTTTGGGTAGCTTTCTTTAGTACTCAAGACTGTCAGCAGCGCTGGCCTGAAGGCAGCCCAGTAGGCAGGTGCCTGCATGACATCCCATTACCAACAGATTGAGATTCAAAGCCCTCAGCCTGGCATTCCAGGTCCTTCCTGTCTGCCCCTCCAAATATCTCTTGTAGTCTCCCTCTGTGAACCTCTGTTGTACCAAAGCTCTTTGCTCATTTTCGCCTCTGCCTCTTTCCTCCCGGTGTTCCATATAAAAGTGGGACAGCAATTTCTCAGCACATGTATTAATATTCTCCCTCCCCCTCCCTTGACTATAGCAGACATCACTAATCAATCGCCACACTCTTTCCTGCTGAGCTAGGACTTGGCATTAAAATCATTCCTCACAAGATCTTCAGGCAGTTACCACCAATCAATCAAATTAATCAAACCATCAATGCAATGTTTTTCCTATTACCGTCATCCCTTCCCATTCTTGGCTTAATCTTTTTCACTCTTGTCATTCCTCAAATCCCACAAGCTCCATGAAATTTCTCCTGAACATTCCTAATGACAAAGGTCATTTCCATTTCTTAAAAGCCTAGAGAAAACGGTAGCATTCATTTTGCATCTATCATTCAGCATCATCACGTGTATCTCTCTACAGATCAGTTTCTCACTTCAGCCCTAGTGACATTTTCCACTGGATCTTTCTCTGTTGTAAAGGCTGAACTGTGAATTATAGGATGTTTAGCAGCATTTCTAGCCTTTACGCAATGGGTGTCAACCTCCCCCTCTCCCTCTGTATGACAGACAGAAATGTTTCCAGATGTTGTTAAATGCCCTCTGGGGGACAAAATTGCCTCCAAGTTAGAACTATTGTAGGAGAGAGGCAGGGAAAGTAAGGGAGAAAGAAGAAGGCAGAGGAAGAAGAAGAGGAGGAGAAAAAAAACTAAAGAAAAGGAAAAAAGAAAGAAAAGAATCTTCCCTCTGAGTGTGAGATTTGCAGGGTATGGATCATGATCATACCTGATATAGTTCCTTACTATGTAAATATCAGTAACTATCTGCTAATTGATGAACTGGGAGTGAGGAATTGTTTGAGAAAGGGGAAAGCCCTTCCCTAGTGTGGATTAAGAGTTAGACCCTCAGTGTACCATTGTCACAGTTAGGCACGGCTGAATTGCACAGTGCCAAGAGCTTGCCAAGAGCCCACCTTGGGCTTGAGAGTGGTTATCAGACCCTGTAGCTGAATGTGCTGGGACTAGCAGATCACCGGAATCAGGGACAACTAGTGCCGTGTCAGAAAGGTGCTAGGAGAGGCCTGGTTCAAAAGTTGAGCTTGAAGTTCTGGATACGAAGCACGAGACCTTCTTCACTTATCTTCATTCCTCACGAAGGAAACAGGAGGTGTCAACTAAAGACACTCTTTGAAGCAGAGTGATCGTCCCTCCTGAAACCTCTCTTGCCTGGCCGCCTGGCTGACTGTGAGCATACCTGTCTGCCTGCCCTCCACTCCTTGAAATGGGGAGCCTGTTACACTCAATCAATTTGTTTTTCCTATTACCGTCATCCCTTCCCATTCTTGGCTTAATCTTTTTCACTCTTGTCATTCCTCAAATCCCACAAGCTCCATGAAATTTCTCCTGAACATTCCTAATGACAAAGGTCATTTCCATTTCTTAAAAGCCTAGAGAAAACGGTAGCATTCATTTTGCATCTATCATTCAGCATCATCACGTGTATCTCTCTACAGATCAGTTTCTCACTTCAGCCCTAGTGACATTTTCCACTGGATCTTTCTCTGTTGTAAAGGCTGAACTGTGAATTATAGGATGTTTAGCAGCATTTCTAGCCTTTACGCAATGGGTGTCAACCTCCCCCTCTCCCTCTGTATGACAGACAGAAATGTTTCCAGATGTTGTTAAATGCCCTCTGGGGGACAAAATTGCCTCCAAGTTAGAACTATTGTAGGAGAGAGGCAGGGAAAGTAAGGGAGAAAGAAGAAGGCAGAGGAAGAAGAAGAGGAGGAGAAAAAAAACTAAAGAAAAGGAAAAAAAAAAAGAAAAAGAATCTTCCCTCTGAGTGTGAGATTTGCAGGGTATGGATCATGATCATACCTGATATAGTTCCTTACTATGTAAATATCAGTAACTATCTGCTAATTGATGAACTGGGAGTGAGGAATTGTTTGAGAAAGGGGAAAGCCCTTCCCTAGTGTGGATTAAGAGTTAGACCCTCAGTGTACCATTGTCACAGTTAGGCACGGCTGAATTGCACAGTGCCAAGAGCTTGCCAAGAGCCCACCTTGGGCTTGAGAGTGGTTATCAGACCCTGTAGCTGAATGTGCTGGGACTAGCAGATCACCGGAATCAGGGACAACTAGTGCCGTGTCAGAAAGGTGCTAGGAGAGGCCTGGTTCAAAAGTTGAGCTTGAAGTTCTGGATACGAAGCACGAGACCTTCTTCACTTATCTTCATTCCTCACGAAGGAAACAGGAGGTGTCAACTAAAGACACTCTTTGAAGCAGAGTGATCGTCCCTCCTGAAACCTCTCTTGCCTGGCCGCCTGGCTGACTGTGAGCATACCTGTCTGCCTGCCCTCCACTCCTTGAAATGGGGAGCCTCTGTACAGGAAAGCGGGGGCCGAGAGGGCTCGTATCGCTCATCTCCTGCAGTGCAGCTCCCCAGGTCCCCAGGGAGGCGTCAGTCATCCTCCACAAGTCAGCCAGAAGCTAACTCCACATTTCCCCAGCCAACCAACTCACTGTTCCTGGGGATCCACAGAGGCCGAGGCTGAGCACTGCAGCAAGGCTTTCTTGAGCGCCTCTGGGATTGCCAGTCTCTACAGGGACCCTCTGCACCCGCCTTCTACTGCAGCACTATTATCCCCATTTCAGAGACCAGAGGACTGAGGCTCCAAGCTATTTGTCCACGATTCAGAGCATGTTGTAGAGAGCTGTGATTTGATCCCAGTACTTTGTGTATCCATTGCCTTCCAGGAGAGCTGTGTCTATGGGAAACCCCATATATTTCCTAATATTGGATGTTGGTATCTCTTATTGAGTCCTTCTTGGCCTTCACAGCCCCAAGTGATGCAGAAAATGAAGGGGTTACCCTCAGCCCTCAGGGGTTCTCCTAATTGAGCCTAAAATCATGGAGACTCGTGAGCCACAGAGCATAGTCATCAAAAGGCCGGGTTTTGTTCATGTATGTGTGTGTTGACTGGTCAGTCTGTCTGTCTGTGCAATCAGCCAGCCTAGTTCCATCCACCTGTCTCTCCACCCATCATTCTATCTCTGTATGGGCACAAGAGATGTCTACAAAGTGCTTAACATTTGCACATTTATTAGATTGGAATGAATATTGAATATTCAAGTTTGGGCCTTGCCAGGTAGCACTAGTAGTGAAGAATCTGCCTGTCACTGTAGGAGATACAGGAGATTTAGGTTTGATCCCTGAATCGGAACAATTCCCTAGAGAATGAAATGGCAGCCCACTCCATATTCTCACCTGGAAAGTCCCGTGAACAGAGGAGCCTCATGTTCTACATTCCACGGGGCTGCAAAGAGTCGAACACGATTGAGCTCATGCATACATACACACACACACACAATACTCAGGGTTAGGCAGGAGGCAAGGTCGAGAGAAATATCAGGCACTTCTTGCTTCATTATACTTTGAGGTGTTGCTTAATTTTCCTATTAATAAGATGACATCATGATTACAAAACAACATTCTGGAATTAAGCTGAGCTTGGTAAGTCATGTCACCTCCCTGCTCCTTGAGTTCCTCATCTGTAAAGTACCCATAGTTTTACCATCGACTGAATGCTGGAAGGATTCATTGAGATAAAGCCTACACAGTTCTTGGCCCACAGCAAGTGCTCAGTAACTGGCAGCTGTTGTGGACAACTGACATATAAACGTCTCCTGATACATGAGTGCCCATCTGATATGCACTTCTCTCCTCCAAGCTCTTTCCTTTTCTTCCTTTTGAAATGTCCTTACTGATGAATCCACAGAGGGTGTAGCACACTGCCTGACACACACTTAGCCCTTTAAATTGTCGTTACCATTGTTATCCTTCAGCCCACAGTTCCTCCTTTCTGAGTCATAAGGTCATTTTATGACACTTTTTCCTGTTGAAAGTTGACTTTGGTGTCTTATGCAACCTGGATAGAAACGTCTGCAGGAAAATGTGAGAGGCTCCGAGGGCACTTACGCAAAGCCCACATGCTAGTGATGCTCCTGGCTCTGATTTTTCTCAGGACCACGTGAGCCGAGGACAATACTGTTTTGTCCAGGACTAAAAACAAACTTTTCTGTGCAGCCCTTCCTGAGGGATTCAGTGCAAGGCTTGGAAGACCATCATGGGTATGTGTACGCTGAGAATAAATCCTTGTTTCTGAAATGGTTCCTTTTGCAATCACATTTGTGAACTTCCCCACCCACACCTGCACAGATGTGATTAGAAACATTTAGAAAAATCATCTTCTGTTCAGTTGAAACTGAGGTGTCCTGAATGATAACCCCTCTCCTGACAAGCAGCCTTCTCAAGTTCCATGAGCACCAATGGCTTTAGTCATAGACTGGGAGACGTCATAGCAGGCTCCCTTCCTTTCATTTAGTCCTGAATGACAGGGAGACAAGCCAGTGAACTTGAAGATGATTGGGATCCACGTAAAGCTAGAGTCCACAGGACTGAGTCTGCTCTAAAACAGTCATCTAGTGAGAAATGCTTGCTGAGGAGTCGTGGCGATACTGCAAGCAGAAAGGGTCGACACTGAGGTCATAGCTGCACTTTTCAGGCTCCCAGCACCCTGGACACAACTCCAGTGTCTTAGAGAATTGTGGGAAGACAGAGAAACCAACACTTCAAAGGTGGGAGGGAGGGGGTCTTGAAACACACAGCAGCCAGAGCGAACTTCTTAAAACCAAATGTACGGCCTCTCTTTGCACTTGGAAAAAAACCCAGCCCCTTGCTCCTGACCTTCAGTGACCCTTAGGATCTGGTACCAGCCTGTGTCTGATCTCATCTTCTTCTATTTGCCTTGCCTCATTCTGTAGCTTCTGGCCCTGCTAGCCTTCTTTTGGATCCTCCAGGATTCCTGACCTCATGGCCTTTGCATCTGCTCCTTAGCTGCCCTGGAATGCTGTTTGGCCAGATTTTTACAGTACCCACTCTCATCACTAAATCTCCACTCAAATATCAGCTCTCTAAGAGGCCACCTTCCTCTCCCCTTTTCTATTTCATTGCTCTGTGATATTTCATTAGTAGCGAATATCACTGCCTAAAATAACTTTACTTATGTATTCACTGGCTTATAGTATGTCTCCCCATCCCTGATCCTCTACCCAGTGGGAGTGTGAGCTCCTTAAGAACAAATCACTTGCTAATCTCATTCATGACTGTCCAAAACACCTAGAACTATGCCTGGAACATAGTAGGTGCTCAAGAAATATTTGTTAAATTAAGGAAAGTATGAAAGCATGATTTCACTCTGGCTTAAACAAATATAACGTAAGATGAATAAGAACAAAGCTCCTGGGATAGAACAAAAATTCTTTCATTTCTGTCCTCTCCTAAGGCAAAGGTGTTCTACACATGACCCCAGCATTTTCAGAGTTTGGGGGAGTGATCCCTGTAACAGTCTTTTAAAGATGAAGACTCCTAGAAGAAGCTCAGTCTCTCGTCTTACAGATATTTATTGAGCCCATACTATGTGCAAGTTCAGCTCTAGATTCTGGTGCTAATGGCCGTGAGTAAAGGACCAAAACCTCTGCCCAGGTGGGGCTGACAGCGATGACCTGAGAGACGTCATAGACTTACGAAAACAATGCAGGTTTTTGAGTCAGAAAGACCCAGATTTTAATTCTTGCCCAGGTACTGAATGTCTGTCTAGGCAAGCTGCTTGACCTCTATTCATCTCACTTTCCTCATCTGTAAAATGGGCAAACAGCTGACCTCATGAGGTTATTGAGATGGCTCAGTGAGATGGTAAAGGTGGAGTCAAAAGTGATGAATGCATAGATGGAATTTTCTTGCCTTCCACCTCCCTTTGTGATTAAATGCCATACTGTGTCCTTTGGAAGGTTTAAAGTGACCCCACACTACAGAGCCACATGCACAGGCTCTAGCCAAGATCAGAAAGTGTTCATTTCAAAGAAAGAGTGTGTGACCCGTTCAGTTTGCCCTTCCAGCCTGGATTCAAGGCGGCCTTGTTACCTTTCCCCGCCTGTTCATCATCAGTGAGGAGATCTCTCTGAGGAAATGCCATACCTGCGGTTCTGTCTGGCCCTAGTGATGCTGGAGAGGTGATCATTAGTGCCCACGGTGCCAGGCAGGGGTGCACACAGCTTGTTCCAAAGAGTAGCTTTGTTGTACAGACGGAACGCGTCCGGGTGCATCCAGAGTACACAGCAACCAAGCGGCACCTTCCTGTCTTCCTGTGATGTTGTGCTTTGACATGGAGCAGGCTACACAAAACCCCTGGATCTGGGCTCATTAAGAAGCTTCTCCCTGAAGGAAGGGGACTTGATTTACTCTGTCACACAACAGGATCCCTGAGTAACTAAAGAATGTCACTGCACACAAAGACAGGCACTTCCTAAAGTCAAACAGCTGGGGGACTAAGGTTTCGATGAAGATGGTTACATTTCAGGCTTTTGAACAATTTGGGCACCGTTGTTATTCATCCTACCTGCCAGCAACTGTCCCAAATAAGAGACCTCTCAGCATGCACTGCGTGGAAGCAAAACTTTCCTAGAAGAAGCTCAGTCTCTCGTCTTACAGATATTTATTGAGCCCATACTATGTGCAAGTTCAGCTCTAGATTCTGGTGCTAATGGCCGTGAGTAAAGGACCAAAACCTCTGCCCAGGTGGGGCTGACAGCGATGACCTGAGAGACGTCATAGACTTACGAAAACAATGCAGGTTTTTGAGTCAGAAAGACCCAGATTTTAATTCTTGCCCAGGTACTGAATGTCTGTCTAGGCAAGCTGCTTGACCTCTATTCATCTCACTTTCCTCATCTGTAAAATGGGCAAACAGCTGACCTCATGAGGTTATTGAGATGGCTCAGTGAGATGGTAAAGGTGGAGTCAAAAGTGATGAATGCATAGATGGAATTTTCTTGCCTTCCACCTCCCTTTGTGATTAAATGCCATACTGTGTCCTTTGGAAGGTTTAAAGTGACCCCACACTACAGAGCCACATGCACAGGCTCTAGCCAAGATCAGAAAGTGTTCATTTCAAAGAAAGAGTGTGTGACCCGTTCAGTTTGCCCTTCCAGCCTGGATTCAAGGCGGCCTTGTTACCTTTCCCCGCCTGTTCATCATCAGTGAGGAGATCTCTCTGAGGAAATGCCATACCTGCGGTTCTGTCTGGCCCTAGTGATGCTGGAGAGGTGATCATTAGTGCCCACGGTGCCAGGCAGGGGTGCACACAGCTTGTTCCAAAGAGTAGCTTTGTTGTACAGACGGAACGCGTCCGGGTGCATCCAGAGTACACAGCAACCAAGCGGCACCTTCCTGTCTTCCTGTGATGTTGTGCTTTGACATGGAGCAGGCTACACAAAACCCCTGGATCTGGGCTCATTAAGAAGCTTCTCCCTGAAGGAAGGGGACTTGATTTACTCTGTCACACAACAGGATCCCTGAGTAACTAAAGAATGTCACTGCACACAAAGACAGGCACTTCCTAAAGTCAAACAGCTGGGGGACTAAGGTTTCGATGAAGATGGTTACATTTCAGGCTTTTGAACAATTTGGGCACCGTTGTTATTCATCCTACCTGCCAGCAACTGTCCCAAATAAGAGACCTCTCAGCATGCACTGCGTGAGGAAGCAGACATTCTGTTTACTCAGCAGCTTGACTCTGGGCCTGTTGTTGCCCAAAGCCATGTTCTGAGTCACAGGACACTTAGTCGTGTATCCCAGGCTTTGACTGGGTGTGATGCGTCCACAGACAGTCGGGGGTAGGTGGAGTCATCATTGCCTCAGTCCATGTCAGGAATTTCAGTTAGTTAACATGCATAGTTTCAGTGAACCAGGGTCAGCAACAGCAGCAGTAGTACTAATGGCTGATGATATTCAGGGCTGTCAGTGTTCTAAGAGCTTTACACAGATTGATTTCATTCTCACCAAAAATGTATGCACTAAGAACTATTTCTGTTCCCTTTCACTCTAAGACACAAGACCCTGCCCAAGGTCATATGCTTGGTAATAGGTAGAGCTGAAATTTGAACTCAAGAAGTCTGGTTCCTAGGTCTCCATCTGATGTTCTGCATCATGGCAGAACCAGATCTAGACTCTTTGGAGCACATTGTTACCCATCCGGCTCACTGCCGCACTTGGGTACCTAACACAGTGCCCAGAACATACTGGTTGCTAAGGCAGACCTCACACACTACATTCCCCAAAGATTGCTGCAAACGCTAACTCTGGGCTTCCTGACAAAGCTCTAAGATGAAGGGGTTTTATAGTCCCTGTTTTTCTAGACACCATGGCCTCCCGTCTCTAGTCCTGGATCTGTCACACAGACAGCACCAATTCCATCCAAGAATAAAATCTGTTACATAACCGCATGGCAGACACAGGGGTGAATGGAGGAGCAACCTGAAAGCGGCATTCAGCTACCCAGTCTCCAAACGAAATGGATGGCCCCACAGATAAAACTTTTCATCTCCCTCGGCATGCAAACTTTCCTCCCTCATCTCCTCTCCTTGGCGCTCTCTGTATTTTATTTTATTTTGGTCGAGCACATTATTTGAAGTTACTATGGCAACGTGTCACCAGCTGGCATCGCATAGTAATGCTGGCATTTAGGTAGCAAGCTCCCAAAGCTGGCTCTTTCCCTCCCTCCAAGATCTCTTCACTCCCACTAATCTCAGGTGAGTGGGGGATGCATCCACGGCCACCATGTCCCTCTCCCCTTGTTTTGTTAGTTCTTCAAGGCAGGGCAAACTGATCGCCATTTCCTGGCTCACTTGGCACTGGCGGGTCCTGGCCATGTAACTGCATTTGCTTTAGAAGAGGTTAAATTGATATCTTTGAGTTTTGTGTACCCAAACTATTGGCCTTATCAATAAGAGGATGATGAGGGTGATATGTTGATCATGACGATCATTTTTTTATGCAGAGGAGTAGACAGATTTGGAGAGGGCTCTTCTCCTGATCACAATCACCCAGTATCCCAGCTAATTAATACTAGTGACACACTTGGGTTTCTCGTTTTCTCTCTTGCCGTCACACGGAGAAGAGACCCTGACTGCTTTCCTATGGAACTTCAGCTCTCTCCCAGGTGTGCAGGACCTCCCTACATACTGATGGGCTGAATTAATTAAGAGGATTGATTGTCGCAGATCACTGGAGAGGGTTCTATAAGGCAAATAAGCCCCGCCACTCAAGGCGTTAAGTAGCCCCTCATCAGCCAAGTGCCGGCAATGATTGCATTTATTTTTATACATTTGACCTAGTTTCAAACCATGTCTCTTTATGCTGTGATTCATTAGCTACATTTTAAACCACCCCGAAAGGAGCCGAGGTGACTCTGCCGGGTTTGTGCCAGCATCTCAGATATGATTTCTCTCCGGAATTTAATATGCAGGTCCCCCTGCCATTCGATTTTAAGAAGCGATTTCCTCTCTGGGCACCTAGAATGCTGCTTGGGTATGGATGAGTGGCTGCCTCACGCCTTGGTAGTAAATAGATGTGGCCACAGATTTTCCACCAAGGATGGCAAGAAGAACCTTCTGTTTAGCCTGAATGGCTTGAGATCCCTCCACCCCGCTGTCCCCCGTGTTGCTGACAGGGCTGGGAGTTTGGGCTCCAACACTGTAAAGTTTGAGCAATATCAAAATCGGGCAGGTCTTAGCTGCTAGGGCAAATGCAATCTGGTGATGTCCCCCACCCACAATCTCAACAGCTCTCTGACCATATAAGACGTGGTGACACAGAAGGTCTCAAACTTGTAAAAGGGGAAGGGGACAGGGAGCAAAAATGGCTTTGCTGCTGAGTGGAGGGCACTACTGAAAAGTGGATTCACCTCAGAAATACACAGTGTGATCCCATCATTCTCTCACTGTGTGATGAACAGGGGTTTTATGATTTTTAATTTAAATGACAAGAGCTTTTACTAAATTCAAACCTGCTCCTGGTGTCTCATGCCACTTCACAAATCAGTCAGTCACATGGGTGTGACTTTGGACAGACTTGATACTAAAGTGGGCTAGACACCATAGCAGACAGAAAGGAAAGCTTCCAGTTAGAAGTAAAGCACTGTCGTTTTGCTCTAACAGCCAAATGCAGGTAACTTGTCCAAACTTCAACGCACTACAGATCCTGCTGGAAGGCACTCAGCGGGTTTTTCTATGGGGTAGTTAGAACGGAGCCATGAACAAGCTGATACAAGGAACTGTGACTGACGGATGAACTGCACACCCTAAACAAGTCCTCACAGAAAGATAGTGGTTTTTTTCATACAGTGGTCACTCTCTCCAGAAGAGACGGGCACGGAATCCCCTTCCCCTATTATTTTCATTTAAAATGAACCTTGGAAGTTTCTCTAAGCAAGGCTTAAGACAGCACAGCCTTTTCAAGGTAATTTCCAGGCAACTTGAGCTCTGAGGTTTGTTGTCTGCTTCCCCTCCAACCCTTCAAATTCAAATCAAGCCTTTGGAAATAACAAGCATTCCGGATCTGTATCTATGCATTTGGGGCAGCCTGCAGTTCCGACAATGGTGGGTTTTACACACACACACACACACACACACACACACACAAGCTCACAAGCTCAGCTTTAAAAGTAAACTATTGTCCAAGAAACGATAGCATTTGCTCTGAAAGGATGGTGGATCACACAAAAATAAAACCTACCCAGATCTCTTACCTTGAAGCAGTGGAATTACCTGCAGGGAATGTCCTTCCTTTCTTTTCAAAAACGAGCCAGGCTTTGGGCAGCAGCAGAATTACTCCAAAAGAAGAAATAATAAGTCCTTTATGTTGTAATTTTCACTGTTTATATGCAAGAAGTGTAGTGGGTCTGCTCACGTAGGAATAAATAAAAAGCCGAAAAAACTGCTCGGCAGCTACCATGTGAGAAGGAAAGACCTCTAGTGGCCGCCGACTGAATTCTTGGAGGAAGCGCCTCGTAGAAGAGATGGAGGGAGTAGAGGAGGCGCACGCGTGTGTGCCCACACACACCCACACACACCTCTGTGAGGAAGATTTCTCCCCTCTTGTATCCAGCCTGGCCAGAGGGATCAACAATAATAAACTTGTTTCTTGGTTTCCATGGGACTTGGCTTAGTTACCACTGATGGTGGCTGTTCTTTCTGCTTTGAAAGGGATGGATAATTTCACAGACTCACCATCACCCCCTGGGGGCCTGAGTAGGAGAGAGGATTTGACTTCCCAGATGGCCGGGACAGTTGGCCCCCAGGTAGAGGCTGTTGGCCCCCAGCAACATAATGTCATTGACGTTCCTCCTGGGAGCCCCGGCCTTGCACTCCTGCCAGCTCTGTTTTCTGAATCCTTCTGGTGCATGTGTGGTGGTCATCCACAGGCAGAGCTGGCTTCCCTGGTGTGCAACTGATGCAGTGCTCGAAGGGCCCTGTGACTGTCTTAAAATTCTGAAAAACTTTTTTTTTTAATATATATATATCCTTTCTCCTCTATTTCTTTTTTTTTTTTTTAAGGATTTATTTATTTATTTATTTATTTCGGTGGGGGTGAGGTGGGGAGGAAGGGGAGCAGGCGGGCCACTTCTATTGGTCTTTCATTTGTCCATTTTCATCCATCTTTCTTCTTTTGGCCCATGTGGGCCTCCCATTGCGGCGGCCTCTGTTGTCGCAGAGCACCGGCTCTGGGCGCATGCACTCCAGAGCTCCAGCTCGGTAAATGGACACATCAGTCCAGCCGCTCCGCGGCACGTGGGATCTTCCCAGGCCAGGGATCGAACCGGCACCCCTTGCACTGCAAGGCAGTGTCTTTACCCACTGGACCACCAGGGAAGCCCAAAATTCTGAAAAACTTTTTACAAGGGCTTTTCAGTTTTCATTTTGTTCTGAGCCCCACAAATTACATAGCTGGTCCTGCTGACTGGGAGAATGTGTCATCCCTAAGGTCCTAATTGGAAACAACCTAGAAGCAAGTGAAAATCCTTAACTTTGCGAGTTACTTTCAGGAACGTGAAGTTGAAGAGCATTCAATTACCCAACAGACTTCCTGTGGAGAAATGCAGGAGTTTCTTGGGGACATCAAGGCAGGTACCTCTATCACCTCACTGAACTATGAGCCTGTAATCTGGGAGGAGTGTTTTTTTCACATTGTATTTTTATAACAAAGGGAGGGTTTTGTTTTTTGTTTTTGTTTTTGTTTTTTTTTTTAAAAACAAAGACAGCAGTTTCAGATGCAGATATAATACTTGGTTCAAACACAGCATTTCCAGACCCATGTCTCTGGTGTGCGTTAGATCTGACACCCTTTAGCAGTGGGCTTCCCTGGAGACCCGTGCATCCCCCCCAAGCTGCCCATCTTCCACAGGTCTGCCCTTGACAGGGGAACTTCCTTTGGCTAAGATGGCAGCCCAGTGGAGTCTTACAGGAGACACTCTTGAGTGACTTCTCCCAGCTGGTAGATTTATGATCAGTACTTGCTTTACCAGGTTCCCAGTATAGCACTCTCTAAATTCTGCTTGCAGATGCTAGCTCTGACAGACTCTGGGAGGGAAAAAGTAGGAAAGGGTGTGTGATGTCTTCCAGTACATGAAAGGATGTGGTTCTTGCTCCCCACATCCCATGGATCCTTCCAGACCCACTTCTTCTCCATTCCTTGAATTGATTTCCCTCTTGTCTGAATCCCTCTGCACTTGTTCAGCTTCACAGTCCAAGGTCTTGTACTTTTTCCCTCATGGATGTTAATCTAGCTTTCTTACCTAGATCGTGAACTCCTGAGAACAAGGACCACCTCTTCTCATTTCTTTAAGGCCCTTTATGGGCCTTAACAAGTCCCTGGTAGCTGCTGGCCTCTGATTCACGGTCTAGCAACTGATGCTTCCATAGGGAGCATTCATGTAGTCAAGTCACCATAGGAGCCATCAATCCTTCTGCTACATCTCTGTGGCTAGATATCGATGGATTATTGTCCCACTTTACAGATGAAACCGTTGGAGATTAGACATGTAAAATTACTTCCCAGAAAATCAATTGTCTTCCGAGTCTTGATACAAGCTGGATCTCCTGACATCGATATAGTGCTCTTTTCCCAGTGTAAAGTAGCTGCAGAGGCAGTGAATCATGCCGTCCTGTCTATCTTCCAGAGCCCCTATTATAGTCCTAGGCTCATACTAGGTGTTCAGTAAATGCTTTTTAGATGAATGAGCTGATGAATAAGCCATAAGAAGACATTTACTTTTAGAACAGTTTCACATGTTCATCTGCTAAGAAGAAATTCTCTATCCCTGGACAAGTGGCTTTGGGGAGAGGGAGGCTTATCCTCGCCTGGAATGGAGGGGTATTTTCCGGTCTGAAGTCAAGTTAAAGGAGAAGCTGAATCTCATGGTCCACCTCTCCACTCTCTCATGGCATTTTTATTTCTTGCAGAGTCACTTTGTGGCATGTATGACAGCTATCTTAAACCAGATGGCCGACCAGCACTATTCCTTCTATATTGAGACCTTCCAGACCAGCTCTGAACTTGTGGTGAGTCCATAGATTGCTGTGGGGTAGTGTTGAGAGACATGTGGTACTAATGGTTCTCGAGAGTTTTGGGCAAGAAGGTCTTCCCATGAACCTTGAGTATGTGTGGGGCCAAGACGGCAGGTATGTTCGTATGTTTCCCTGTTTCTCACCACCGCCTTTAGGTTTGTATGTCTCACTCCTGAGATGCATCTTCAGTCCATATCAAATGTGAGCCCTGAGTGTCTGGCCTACATAGGACTTGAAATCATATTTCTTGATGAATCAGACATTTAGCCTTAAGAGCATTAGTGTTGGAGTCACACAGTCTTGGGTGTGAATCCAGGATCTATCACTGACTAGCTGTGACTGTGGGCTCCTTAACTTTTCTTTAGCCTCAGTTTACCCATCTGTAGAGTGGGGATCTTATCATTTCTGTCAGCATTGTGAAGGGATTCAATGAGAGCACAGTAGCTCTCAAGATTGTAAGAGTCCAGTAAAAGGCAGACATTATTACATTATAATAACAAATGCCTAGAGAAGCTAGGTCTCTGAACCCTTTCCTTGTCTAGCTTCTCAGGACTGTTTGCTACAGGACTGTCTGCTGTGGCGGATGGCCTGTGGGCTGGACCTTGCCAGATGTGAAAATTACTTCCGAAAGTCTTGAATCATGCCGTCAAGTTTTGTAAAGTAGCTGCAGAGGCAGTGAATCATGCCGTCCTGTCTATCTTCCAGAGCCCCTATTATAGTCCTAGGCTCATACTAGGTGTTCAGTAAATGCTTTTTAGATGAATGAGCTGATGAATAAGCCATAAGAAGACATTTACTTTTAGAACAGTTTCACATGTTCATCTGCTAAGAAGAAATTCTCTATCCCTGGACAAGTGGCTTTGGGGAGAGGGAGGCTTATCCTCGCCTGGAATGGAGGGGTATTTTCCGGTCTGAAGTCAAGTTAAAGGAGAAGCTGAATCTCATGGTCCACCTCTCCACTCTCTCATGGCATTTTTATTTCTTGCAGAGTCACTTTGTGGCATGTATGACAGCTATCTTAAACCAGATGGCCGACCAGCACTATTCCTTCTATATTGAGACCTTCCAGACCAGCTCTGAACTTGTGGTGAGTCCATAGATTGCTGTGGGGTAGTGTTGAGAGACATGTGGTACTAATGGTTCTCGAGAGTTTTGGGCAAGAAGGTCTTCCCATGAACCTTGAGTATGTGTGGGGCCAAGACGGCAGGTATGTTCGTATGTTTCCCTGTTTCTCACCACCGCCTTTAGGTTTGTATGTCTCACTCCTGAGATGCATCTTCAGTCCATATCAAATGTGAGCCCTGAGTGTCTGGCCTACATAGGACTTGAAATCATATTTCTTGATGAATCAGACATTTAGCCTTAAGAGCATTAGTGTTGGAGTCACACAGTCTTGGGTGTGAATCCAGGATCTATCACTGACTAGCTGTGACTGTGGGCTCCTTAACTTTTCTTTAGCCTCAGTTTACCCATCTGTAGAGTGGGGATCTTATCATTTCTGTCAGCATTGTGAAGGGATTCAATGAGAGCACAGTAGCTCTCAAGATTGTAAGAGTCCAGTAAAAGGCAGACATTATTACATTATAATAACAAATGCCTAGAGAAGCTAGGTCTCTGAACCCTTTCCTTGTCTAGCTTCTCAGGACTGTTTGCTACAGGACTGTCTGCTGTGGCGGATGGCCTGTGGGCTGCACCTCAGCCACAGATGGTGTCATCCACAGAAAGCCCAGCCCGAGCTGTCCCGGAGTGGAGCAGTCACTTCAGCCTCGGTGTGGTATCTTTGTCGTTATCTCCTTATTCTTGCCAGATTCAGGGGCTCTGCTGCCAGGACCTCACATTTACCTCTCCTTGAGAAGCAAGGGAGCTGGCATTGTGCCACGCTCAGAGTGACCCACGAAAGGAGAACCAGTAGGAAGCCAGTGACCTGTCCCTTCAGCCATTTAGCTTTGAGGTCTCCCCACTGGAGTAAGATTGGCAAGAAATAGAATCTCTCTATGGATATACAAAAGAAATGAATCAAAAGGGCTCAATAACCCAAGATGCCCCCACCCGTCTGTGTTGTGGGACATGGAAAGAAAGACTAGAGTCCTCACTTTTGATCCTCAGTGAAAGAAAGGGTAGAAGGGATGGTAGGAAAGGGATTGCTATGTGTTGAATTAGGCACTTCTTAAACAGCCCTCCAGCAGCAAGACGGAGGTGTTGGCAGTCACAGCTTACAGGTCTCCAGTCGGCTTGCTCAAGGCCACACAGCAGTATGTGGCAGAGGGAGCATCTGAACCTCCGCTCCAGTCCCTCCACCACGCTAAGGAAGTGTCAGTCATTCAGTTGTGTCCGACTCTTTGCAGCCCATGGACCATAGCCCTCCAGGCTTTTTGGTCTATGGGATTCTCCAGGCAAGAATACTGGAGTGGGTTGCCATTTCCTGCTCTAGGGGATCTTCCCAACCCAGGGATCAAACCTGGGGCTCCCGCACTGCAGACAGGCTTTACCATCTGAGCCACCAGGGAAACCTCCACCCTGCTGCACCTTCCCATTCAGAAGCCAGGCTTTCCATCGGTGAGGCAGAGGCCGTCTCCATTCCCACAGGAAGGGCCCGTGCCTGTGACAGTGTCCACACCTCCCCACGTGACCCCAAGGATAAAGTCGTACTCACCATTGGCATATGCAAGCACCTCGCGGGGACTCACAGTGAGCTGGCTCTGTGGGGGCCTCTTGTGGACAGTGGTCGCTTAATCAACTGTTGAAGGCAGATGTTACCCCCATTCTGCTGATGCAGAAACTGGGACGTAAAGCACTGAGGTAAATTTCCCTAGAACCAATGATTGCTGGAAAGGAACCAATCTCATTTCCAGAATTTTGCAGTTTAGCTTAAGCAGAGATTGTCAAATTATATTTCTCTCAACCTCACTGTCTTCGACCATAAACACACACACATACACACACACACACATACATACTTCAACCCAAGCTGTTTCTACTCTTATCTATTTTATATATTAGGTTCCAAGTAAGATTTTCTCCAAACAAAGAACTCTGCTGTGAAAATAATTTGAAAACCATTGGCTTAAGGAAGGAACTCCAAACAGATTTCCTATGGATTCTAAATTGCACCTAAAGCAAATGGGTGGCTCAATGGTGAAGAATTCCCCTGCAATGCAGGAGATGTGGTAGATGCCAGTTTGATCCTTGGGTTGGTAAGATTTCCTGAAGGAGGCAGTGGCCACCCACTCCTGTATTCATGCCAGGAAAATCCCATGGACAGAGAAGAGACTGGCAGACTACAGTCCCCATGGGGTCACAAAGAGTCTGATACCACTGAGCAGCTGAACACACGCACACAAAGCAAATGAGTGGAATGACTTCATTTCCTCCAGCTCAGGAGGTCCTGGTGCCAGGGGTTCTGGTCTCTGCTATCTGGATTTCTCTTGAATTTGTGTTCTCTAAAGGTGGAGAACAAGTTTGACCCACCGGAAAACCTGATGGAGCATGGTGAGGAGAAGGAGCAAGTCCCAGCTGTGTCTCGTCTGAGCTGCTCATGTGCGAGGCTGTGACATTGAAGTTAGCTGTGTCTACAGGGCAGCAATTAGATGCTCTTTTTAATAACAGCTTGTTTGCTCAATGACCTGAGATGCATTCATATAGCATAGATTATTTCCTCCTCAAATATGTACTTGTTTCAGACCAGGCCCTTGCTGCACCTTCCCATTCAGAAGCCAGGCTTTCCATCGGTGAGGCAGAGGCCGTCTCCATTCCCACAGGAAGGGCCCGTGCCTGTGACAGTGTCCACACCTCCCCACGTGACCCCAAGGATAAAGTCGTACTCACCATTGGCATATGCAAGCACCTCGCGGGGACTCACAGTGAGCTGGCTCTGTGGGGGCCTCTTGTGGACAGTGGTCGCTTAATCAACTGTTGAAGGCAGATGTTACCCCCATTCTGCTGATGCAGAAACTGGGACGTAAAGCACTGAGGTAAATTTCCCTAGAACCAATGATTGCTGGAAAGGAACCAATCTCATTTCCAGAATTTTGCAGTTTAGCTTAAGCAGAGATTGTCAAATTATATTTCTCTCAACCTCACTGTCTTCGACCATAAACACACACACATACACACACACACACATACATACTTCAACCCAAGCTGTTTCTACTCTTATCTATTTTATATATTAGGTTCCAAGTAAGATTTTCTCCAAACAAAGAACTCTGCTGTGAAAATAATTTGAAAACCATTGGCTTAAGGAAGGAACTCCAAACAGATTTCCTATGGATTCTAAATTGCACCTAAAGCAAATGGGTGGCTCAATGGTGAAGAATTCCCCTGCAATGCAGGAGATGTGGTAGATGCCAGTTTGATCCTTGGGTTGGTAAGATTTCCTGAAGGAGGCAGTGGCCACCCACTCCTGTATTCATGCCAGGAAAATCCCATGGACAGAGAAGAGACTGGCAGACTACAGTCCCCATGGGGTCACAAAGAGTCTGATACCACTGAGCAGCTGAACACACGCACACAAAGCAAATGAGTGGAATGACTTCATTTCCTCCAGCTCAGGAGGTCCTGGTGCCAGGGGTTCTGGTCTCTGCTATCTGGATTTCTCTTGAATTTGTGTTCTCTAAAGGTGGAGAACAAGTTTGACCCACCGGAAAACCTGATGGAGCATGGTGAGGAGAAGGAGCAAGTCCCAGCTGTGTCTCGTCTGAGCTGCTCATGTGCGAGGCTGTGACATTGAAGTTAGCTGTGTCTACAGGGCAGCAATTAGATGCTCTTTTTAATAACAGCTTGTTTGCTCAATGACCTGAGATGCATTCATATAGCATAGATTATTTCCTCCTCAAATATGTACTTGGAAAGAGGATTATAAAATCGCTACATCAATGAATGTATTTACTCCTTTACTCTCAAAGACAAAATTAATAGTGCTTTATTTTGAGAGTGTTTTTGCCTTCCATATTCATGTTCCACTTATATCTGTGAAACAGTCTCCCGGTAACCAATCGTAAGATTTCGTTTGACAATCCACCTCTATTTGGTTTCGTTGAGTTTACAGAATGAAAAGCTGTGCCTCTTCCCTTTCTGATCCTCCAGAAAAGAATAAAGAAAAAAGGTGAACAACTCCCAAGATCCAGGTCCTTCCAGTCCTTTCCTACCAAGCAAGATGACAGGTGTGTTCTGTGTTACAATTGCAGGACTTCCTGATGGAGACGTTCATCATGTTCAAGGACCTCATTGGGAAGAATGTGTATCCGGTGGACTGGGTGGCGATGAGCATGGTTCAGAACAGGTGAGCGCCGCCTGCTTCCTAACAGCCGTGCCCCTGCAGCACCCGCTCCACCCTGCGCTGGAGAGAGCAGGGGAGAGCCTCTCCCTGATGAAAATAAGCTGAAGTGCAACAGACCCTTTGTTTCTGCACTGAAACCCCAGGGAACTGCTCACCAGTCTTGAGCTATGTCTTTATTTATTATGCTTCGTTCCTTTATATAGACCGAACTGGCTACTCCCTACCTTCTCCATCCTTCCAAAACTAGTTAAAATAGACTTTATGTCACCTTCCCTAAACTCTTGAGACAGGAGAGCTTACGATCAGCCTTATTAAAGTTGTGTTATTTTAAATGTATTCAAAACAATAAAATATAATCTGTGACATATGGGAGGATACGTTTAGGAAGCATTGGATTAAACAGCTTTGGATTGGTTTAACTAGTTTTCTGTGGTGCAGCACTTCTCAGGGCCTTTATGCTAATGCATTCTCTAAGAGGAAGATGCTAATGGGATGCTATGGGATTCTCTAAGACAAATATGTAGGATACAGCATTTCACAGATTCACTTGCCCATTGAACTGTTCTGTGTGCGTGTATTTATGTCTCCCCATGTGTATATATGTTTAAAACAAGTGAAGTGGTTCAGTCGTGTCTGACTCTTTGCGATGCATGGACTAGCCATGGAATTCTCCAAGCAAGAATCCTGGAGTGGGTAACCTTTCCCTTCTTCAGGGATCTTCCCAATCCAGGGATTGAACTCAGGTCTCCCACATCGCAGATAGATTCTTTACTGTCTGAGCCATTAGGGAAGCCCTATGTGTATATAGTACTTATTAATATCTCATAGAATATACGTGTAACCCAAGACTAACTCAGATCCCACATGGCCCAGCACAACAACAGACTAGAGAAACTGTGTGAGCACTTCTTGTCCTTAATGCTTCCTCTCAAATAATGTTATTCCATAAAAGTGCAAGTCAAGTCATAACACTCAGCAGTATTTTCTAATATTCCCCTTTCCCATTCTTCTGCCTCTCAGTATCACTCCTATCTCACGGTTTACCCAAGTCTCTCTCACAACCTTATTCTCAATGCCTATCCGCAAAAATCTTTTAAAACAGGGGTTTTCTAGGTTTCTCTCTTTCCTTTCACTCTCGCTTTCCTTTGGCTTCTTATATTTGTTTTAGATGTTTCCTATGGAAGGGCTTCTTAGGTGACTCGGTAGTAAAGAATCAGCCTGCCACTGCAGGAGACAGAGGTTTGATCCCTGGGTCAGAATGATTCCCTGGAGTAGGAAATGGCAACCTATTCCAGTATTATTGCCTAGGAAATCCCATGGACAGAAGAGCCTGGTGGCCTACAGTCCATGAGGTCACAAAGAATTGGACATGACTGAGCGCCTGAGCATGCACACACACTTCCCATGGGAACTCCTTCATTCTACACTGGCAAGAAGTTTGGTCTCTCTCTACCTATTGCCCTGGCTCTGTATCCCCAGAGCCAAAAATTGGCTGGTAAAGAGAGAAATGTCCTGAGCTTTGGATTTTAACTAGTTTTCTGTGGTGCAGCACTTCTCAGGGCCTTTATGCTAATGCATTCTCTAAGAGGAAGATGCTAATGGGATGCTATGGGATTCTCTAAGACAAATATGTAGGATACAGCATTTCACAGATTCACTTGCCCATTGAACTGTTCTGTGTGCGTGTATTTATGTCTCCCCATGTGTATATATGTTTAAAACAAGTGAAGTGGTTCAGTCGTGTCTGACTCTTTGCGATGCATGGACTAGCCATGGAATTCTCCAAGCAAGAATCCTGGAGTGGGTAACCTTTCCCTTCTTCAGGGATCTTCCCAATCCAGGGATTGAACTCAGGTCTCCCACATCGCAGATAGATTCTTTACTGTCTGAGCCATTAGGGAAGCCCTATGTGTATATAGTACTTATTAATATCTCATAGAATATACGTGTAACCCAAGACTAACTCAGATCCCACATGGCCCAGCACAACAACAGACTAGAGAAACTGTGTGAGCACTTCTTGTCCTTAATGCTTCCTCTCAAATAATGTTATTCCATAAAAGTGCAAGTCAAGTCATAACACTCAGCAGTATTTTCTAATATTCCCCTTTCCCATTCTTCTGCCTCTCAGTATCACTCCTATCTCACGGTTTACCCAAGTCTCTCTCACAACCTTATTCTCAATGCCTATCCGCAAAAATCTTTTAAAACAGGGGTTTTCTAGGTTTCTCTCTTTCCTTTCACTCTCGCTTTCCTTTGGCTTCTTATATTTGTTTTAGATGTTTCCTATGGAAGGGCTTCTTAGGTGACTCGGTAGTAAAGAATCAGCCTGCCACTGCAGGAGACAGAGGTTTGATCCCTGGGTCAGAATGATTCCCTGGAGTAGGAAATGGCAACCTATTCCAGTATTATTGCCTAGGAAATCCCATGGACAGAAGAGCCTGGTGGCCTACAGTCCATGAGGTCACAAAGAATTGGACATGACTGAGCGCCTGAGCATGCACACACACTTCCCATGGGAACTCCTTCATTCTACACTGGCAAGAAGTTTGGTCTCTCTCTACCTATTGCCCTGGCTCTGTATCCCCAGAGCCAAAAATTGGCTGGTAAAGACAGAAATGTCCTGAGACGGTAGAAGAAGAGGAGATATTGAAGAAGAAAAGGCAGAATTCTCTTTAGTGGGAGACAATGAAGGAAGACTAGAAACATTAATAATTTTGTCATTAGATATAGTCTTGGAATTTTCACCTCATGTTTACCCAGGACCTTACTCCAGTCCCAGAAGGCTTCCACCCCTTACTATTCTGACCTCTACAAAGCTGCTGTTTCATAACCTGGACCCCTATACGCCTAGCCAAGTGACTTTACAGACACACTTGCTCTTGGGGCCAGCTTTAGGGGCTGTAAAAGGGAGGAGAGGTTGGTCAAGGAAGAAGGAGATATGTATTTGTATATCAGTGCTTATGCTGGAAGGAGGAAAGTCAGCCCAGAAGCAAAAAATGTCAGAATTCTTAGCCTGGGCTTTTGTTGCTCTGATCCTTCCTGTTCACATCACTCTGGTGGGAGACTGGCTTTTGCACCATCTGAGGCATTGGTGGGTATTAGGCTGGGCCATGTGATGGATGAAAAGCAGGTCTGTCCCTCGCCCTGTGCAGGGCCAGCTTCCTGAGCGTCCAGCCTGTGTGGCTGCAGTGGACCCTGCACGCCGAAGGGCTCTGCTGTCACCAGCTGAGCTCTTAATAATTCTGGACGAGGAGACTCGCGTTTTTGTTGCTCACTGAGCTCAACACAATGCAGCTGGTAGCACCTCAGTGTCCAGTCATCTGTGTTTGGAAGAAGCCAGCTCCCAAACTGTACTTGAATCCCTTCGCTCTTCGCCAGTTGGTCAGTCATGTCTTGAGATTTTGCCAAATTTCATGAAGCATTCAGGTGAGTCATCTTCGACTCACCCTGCACTTCAGATACACTCAGCTATGCATGTTGCCTAGTGTTTCATACTATGATTTTGCATAAACTATGACTTTCTTCCTTCCTAGACCAAACTCAGCACAAAAGGATCCTTAAAATTCTTGCCCATGTAATTTCTCCTTTGTGGAACCTTCTAGGGTGCCTTTATGGTGGGAGACCATGCTCCCTCCTCGGTTTACAGACACACATATTATAACGCTTACCCCACTGGACTGTCACTGCCTTTTCACATGCCTGTGCCTGCCACTAGAGAATGGCTTCTTGAAGGCAAGAATTAGGTCCAGTTTATCTCTGTATTTCTAACTCTTGGCATGGCTCCTGACATTCATAGACATCTGTGATAAACTCCATATATCCAATGAGTATTTATTTTTTAAGTTTTTTAAAAAATATTTTCGTCTTATTGGAGTATAGTTGATTTACAATGTGTTAGTTTGGGGTGTACAGCAAAGGGATTCAGTTATGGCATACATATCATATTCATTTGGGTTTAGATTCTTTTCTCATATAGGTTATCGCAGAATATTGAGTAGAGTTCCCTGTACTATACAGGTGGTCCTTGTTGGTTATCTATCTCATGTATGGTTGCATGTGTTTATCCCAAGCTCTGGATTTATCCCTCACCAGTACATTTCCCCTTTGGTAACAATGGATGCCTGTTGATGAGGATTTGTTTTAAAGAATTCGAATTTGCCTAAAAAGAAAGAGGATTTATGGGTTCAGACAACTGAAAGAGCCCAGAGATATGGCTGTAGGCATGGACGTATCTAGGTGCTCAAACAGTGCTGTAGGGATCTGTAGCTCTGCCTCTGCTCTTTTCCCTGTTGGCTTCATTCTAAGGCAGATGCTCTCTTTGCAGTAGAAACCTGGCTACAGAAATTCCAGAAATGTGTCTTGTGGAATTAGCAGCCCCAGTAGAAAGAAAAAGCTTTGCCTTCAAGAGGTACAACAAAATTCCCAGAATAATCTTTGAAGATCTGACTCGAGCTACGTGCCAATCCATAAAACTCTGTGGCCAGGAAAATGAAATATGCTATTTCATCAGGCTTGGTTCATATGACCCACCTTTGGAACTGGGGAGGTTGTGGTGAGTTTGACCCAAACTACAAAGTCTGAGAGCAAAGAAGAAGGCTGAGGGAGTAATCTTCAAAAAAAAAAAAAAATCAGAGAGTAATTATCAGCAGTGAGTGATGAGCAGGCAAATAAATGCCCAGACATCCACAACTGATACAGGGTCAGGAGGATGGGAGTCCACAGAGGCTGGAAGCCTCCCTGGCCAGGCTGGCCTCCCCTTCTGAGCCACCAACAGTCACCCTGGAGGAAACACATGGAAGTGCTTTGAAGGAACTTTCCTACCTGAAATTCCAGCTAGCCACAGACTATAGTCTTTAGAGGGGAGATAGGACTCTGGAGACAATACGATAGCCCTTATTTCTTTATACTTACAAAATTAGAATATAGTTTTCTACGGGACCTAGGGCTTCCCAGGTAGCACAGTGGTAAAGAATCTGGCAGATGCAGGAGACACAGGTTGGATTCCTTGGTTGGGAAGATTCCTTGGAGAAAGAAGTGGCAACCCACTCTAGTATCCTTGTGTAGAGAATCCCATGGACAGAGGAGCCTGGTGGGCTACAGCCCACAGGGTCCCAAAGAGTCACATATGACTGAGCACACACACACACACACATATGTACTTGTAGATAACACCATTCAGTGTCCTTGTCACCACAGAGAGTATTTTGTTCCTCCCCCACCAACCTCCACCAGGGTTTTTTGTGGTTCAGTTGAAGAGATAGACTAATAAAGTAATCTCATAAAGAATGTAAAATTATGACAGGGTCATGTAAAAGAGGTACTTTATTAAGATAACTATAAGATGTGATCTATATCTGAGCTCTGAGAGGTGAAAAGCAACTAGAAGGAAGTGTTGGGGGTGGGGGCTAGGAGCAGAGCATGCCAAGCCCAGCAGAACATGTTCAAATATCCTGGACTGAGCAACTGCACAGGCAGGCAGGCAAGGGACCCAAGAAAGTGGAGTTGTCTCCTACATAGAAACATTTGTATCTCTGAAGGATCTGATGAGTGCTTAAGTCTCTACATTTGAGATTAGGTGTGGCACATATACATTACTGTGTGTAAAATAGCTAGTGGGAACCTGCTAAAAAGCATAGGAAATTCAGCTCAGTGCTCTGTAATGGCCTAGAGGGGTGGGATGGAGGAAGGCCCAAGAGGAAGAGGATATATGTCTACATATATCTGATTCACTTCATTGTACAGCAGAATATTATAAAGCAATTATACTCCCATAAAATAAGTAAGCAAAATAAGTTATATTCAGAAATACAGCCTGGGTTTCAGACTTCTTAGTTCTGATGCCTTCTTTTTCTTGGGAAGTCATTTAACCTCTTGGAACCTCAGTTTTCTGATATGCAAAGTGAGGATAATTATAGCATCCATTTCATGGTATGTTTTGTGTGAGAGGAGAGACTGGCTACTCCTTAGCTCACTGCTGCTACCGGGGAAGAACGCAGGGAAAGGGAGCGCTGCCATCTCCAGGTGCAGACAGCAAACATAGCCGTGGGCTGGAGAAGCATCGCCCAGTGTCACCCAGAAAAGAGGACTAGTTTTTCTCCTCGCAAGCACATCGCTTAGCCTGGAGACTTCCTTTATCTTCTGGCTATGTTGATCCCTTCCGTTTGCAGAGCACTTGAAACTTTTTCACAGTTTTTGCCTGTTGTGTGGTGTCATACTAGCTAACAGGTATCACACACCTAGATCGTACACCGAGATACATTACATTCTCACTGTAAATATGTTAGAAGTATTAACTCATTTAATCATTGTAACAACTTTATGATATCATGTAGAACTATTATAACCCACATTTTATACAAGAGGAAACTGAAACCAGAATGGATGTGTAGCGTTGTATTAGTGTTGTATTACTAGGAAAACACCAGAGGAGCCAGGCCATTAAAGCCCATTTCTTTTTTGTTTTCTTTGCTTACTTCTTTATGTATTTTTGTAAATTATGAAAACATGATAACACATCTCAGAAGACTTGGAAGAGGGCTTCCATGGTGGTCCAGTGGGTAAGGACACCGCCTTGCAGTGCAAGGGGCGCCGGTTCAATTCCTGGCCTGGGAAGATCCCACGTGCTGTGGAGCGGCTGCACCGATGTGTCCAGTTACTGAGTCGGAGCTCTGGAGCGCATGCTCCCAGAGCCGGTGCTCTGCGACAACAGAGGCTACTGCGATGGGAGGCCCACACAGGCCAAAGAACAAAGACAGATGAAAATAGATAAATGAAAGACCAATAGAATACATATATCTGGATTCACTTCATGGGGGTGGATCCCAAGAGGAAGAGGTTTTCAAAAGAATTCATTGTACAGCAGAATATTATAAAGCAATTATACTCCCATAAAATAAGTAAGCAAAATAAGTTATATTCAGAAATACAGCCTGGGTTTCAGACTTCTTAGTTCTGATGCCTTCTTTTTCTTGGGAAGTCATTTAACCTCTTGGAACCTCAGTTTTCTGATATGCAAAGTGAGGATAATTATAGCATCCATTTCATGGTATGTTTTGTGTGAGAGGAGAGACTGGCTACTCCTTAGCTCACTGCTGCTACCGGGGAAGAACGCAGGGAAAGGGAGCGCTGCCATCTCCAGGTGCAGACAGCAAACATAGCCGTGGGCTGGAGAAGCATCGCCCAGTGTCACCCAGAAAAGAGGACTATTTTTTCTCCTCGCAAGCACATCGCTTAGCCTGGAGACTTCCTTTATCTTCTGGCTATGTTGATCCCTTCCGTTTGCAGAGCACTTGAAACTTTTTCACAGTTTTTGCCTGTTGTGTGGTGTCATACTAGCTAACAGGTATCACACACCTAGATCGTACACCGAGATACATTACATTCTCACTGTAAATATGTTAGAAGTATTAACTCATTTAATCATTGTAACAACTTTATGATATCATGTAGAACTATTATAACCCACATTTTATACAAGAGGAAACTGAAACCAGAATGGATGTGTAGCGTTGTATTAGTGTTGTATTACTAGGAAAACACCAGAGGAGCCAGGCCATTAAAGCCCATTTCTTTTTTGTTTTCTTTGCTTACTTCTTTATGTATTTTTGTAAATTATGAAAACATGATAACACATCTCAGAAGACTTGGAAGAGGGCTTCCATGGTGGTCCAGTGGGTAAGGACACCGCCTTGCAGTGCAAGGGGCGCCGGTTCAATTCCTGGCCTGGGAAGATCCCACGTGCTGTGGAGCGGCTGCACCGATGTGTCCAGTTACTGAGTCGGAGCTCTGGAGCGCATGCTCCCAGAGCCGGTGCTCTGCGACAACAGAGGCTACTGCGATGGGAGGCCCACACAGGCCAAAGAACAAAGACAGATGAAAATAGATAAATGAAAGACCAATAGAAGTGGCCCGCCAGCCCTCCTCCCCCTCCCTAACTCGCCCCACCCACCAAAAAGAAAACGAAAAGAAAAAAAAGAAGACTTGGAAGATATAGAATAAACTTACATATAGTTCCATTATATATTATATTATTTTAAGTAGATAAACTAAGATTTTTAGTTGTAGTTTTGATATCAAGTCTCAAAAATTAATAGAATGAATATAGAGAGAAGTGAAAGGATATAGTAGACCTGGAATGCTATGTTGTAAAAAATAAACCAAACAGGAAATTAACATGATACAGTATTTTCACTAAAGTACAGATTTTATTCAAATTTCACAAAATTTCAGGCTAGTGTCCAACCTTATTCAAGATGCCACATTGTATTTAATTGCATTGAGCAGCTTCAGCTGCATGCAACAAAATTCCAATAAATTCTCTATTCATTTTTATTCTGTTACAAATATTTTCTAATTTTCCTTGTTATGGCTTCATAGATACACCCGTTATTTATAGGTGGACATTTAATTTCCAAATACATGGGATTTTGAACGTATCTTTGAGATTAATTTCTCATTTTGATGTTAATTTCTCATTTAAGAGCCCATGTTTTTAATCTCTCCTGCTTTATCCTGTGCAATATGAAGTGCATTGTAAGGATGTACAAACTGCGTATTTATTGTCTCGGATAACTCAGAGAGGCCCAAGGAGGTGACTTGACCAGTGTCACGCAGCTAGTTAGTGAAAGTTTTCAACACAAATTGGACAAATGGAACATCCACCATAATATAACCCAGGCCAGGATTTCCGAGAATGTTATTTTCTCTTCTCTAAACTATTCAGCCTAAGCTCCATCCATTCATGGGGCCAAGGCACATGCCATACGTTGGTTACCCTGTGTGTTACAGTATCTTCTTTTCTTTATCTTCTTCCTTCCCTCTTTCCCTTTCTTCCTTCCTTCTTCCTTTGCTTCCTTCCTTCCTTCTTTTTACCTATATATTTTTATGATTTTCTGCTTTTATAATTCCTCTATTGTTGTTTATGATGTATACATTATGTATGTATGCATTAGTTATATATGGTCTTTCTGCTCATTGCGGGAGGGAACAGAGTTTTCCAGATCTGACCATCTCCTCCTCCGCTGTGTCCTGTTTGTGTATGCAGACAGAGTGATGTGCAGGGGTGGTGGTTGGGGATTCAGACTCATCACTAAAGCTTCTCTAAATGGAGTCAATCAGCACAAACATACTGAGAGTCCTGGGCCACTGAGCCTCGCAGGTGGACAGGCCCATCCATGCCACGGTCCCAGGAACCAGGGACAGTAAGTATGCACATGGAGATATGACCAAGTGCTGTGGCCACTGTAGTGAGTTCAGAGCACAGGGGAAGCCCAGAGAAGCTGGGATTCATGACTGCTCAGGTTCAAATCCTGCCTCCACCCCTTAATAGTTACCTCACCTCAGGTAAAGTTACTTAATCACACTGGACTGTTTCTCACTGTAAAATGGGTACTAATAGGACCAATCACAAAGGCTTTTGGTGAGGATCAAAATGAAATAGTATGTATAAAGTAGTTTAAATAGTGTTTGTCATGTAACAAGCATCTCACAAATGTTAGCTATTATTTTTGTTCTCACATTCCTATTCTCTGGGAATACCCAAAATATTTCACAGATGAGACACGCCTGGGCAGACTCTCATCTATATTACCAGTAACACATTTTGAGATCTTATATCTCCAGCACACACTAGACACATAGTAGGGTCACAGTGGCTGACCCTATGAATTTGGGTAGGGAGGGGCTCAGTATATGTAGGCAACTCCCTTCAGTTTGCTGACAATCACTGGTGCCCACTCCCCCTTTCTCTTGCCTACATTAGTTTGTACCACCTACTTCCGTTTTATAGATTCCACCTCCTCCAAAACATATCACCCAGAAGGAAGCCTCTCCATGGGTTTTTTAGTCAGCACAGCACATCTAATCCTGATGCCTGCCTGGCCACAGGGTTTCAGTTCCAGGAGCCAGCTACACCCCTAACTAGAACAGGATCACTTAGTGGACACTGGGGTCGGCCATACCCCGGTCCTGAGCTGGAATCCTCTGATGCCCTCTAGCTTCCTGTTTCCGTGAGGCCCAGCACACGCAATATGTTTGTGTTGATTGACTCCATTTAGAGAAGTTTCAAGGATGTGTCTAAATCCCCACCCCCACCCCTCACCCCACCCCAAATGTTGGATTTCTAGGTCAAAGTGCAGATGGAAGAGGGGAAAAGAAGCTCCTAGGGACATCTTGTTCATTTACAATATTGCAAAGAGCTTGTATGTTATACGGGAAGCCACACAAAGGCTCTGGGAAAATGGCTTTTTCACAGACACTAGGAAAGGAATAAGGACTCCCTCCCTTCCTCCATCAGCTTTATCTCCACTTTCAGGTCTTGACCGGTAGAGTCAACTCCACCCCTGAACCACTGAAGGGGAACGGGAATCAGGGAGGCCCTCTCTCAGCCATGGGCATTCTCTCTAGAAAGGGCATGTCCACCTCCAGTTCCCTCTTTTCTTCACATCGTGTACCACCAGTGGGTGTGGGCGGCTTGTCATAGTGGCATGCTCTCAGCTTCGAGTCCTCCTGCCTCAGAGCTACAAGGTGGCTGGGCGGCTCAAGGGAAGAACAACAGCACACCAGGCACTTATTAAGGACACCTAGGCACCAAGGGCCTGCACCACCAGCTTCGTGCACTGGATCTCCTTTCATCTTTACACGCAGCTCATTATACAGAAGGGGCAGCTGAGAGTCCCAGAGGGGAAGCAGCCTGCTCGAGGCCACAGCCTGGAAGAGCTGAGTGGGAATGCGCCCCCAGGCAGGCTTGCTCAGCTGCTGCAGGAGTCTGAGTGCACCTTGCATTACTGCATCCCGTCCAAGGGCTCATGTGTATGGTGCATAGGTTTGTTCAGGAGACAGAACACACAGGAACTCTCGGTTGTCTCTAGGAAAGAGAACTTGTTCTGTTCCATGGAGGGAAGTAGGAAGCTGGGACCTGGTCCAGCAGCTGCAGTGAGGCTTTGTGGGGAGCAGTTTTCAGGATACCAGCCTTGGCTTTGGCTCCCTTTCTGACAGCTTCTTCCTGCTCCCAGCAGCTGGCTTCTCTTGCCTATGGCGCCTACTTACTCCCAGAGTCATCTGTTTATGGCTTCTACTCGAGGCAGGGTTTGTTGCATTCTCCCTGGTTGTTCTGCTTTTGAACTGCCTAAAAGGACTTGATCTGCGACTATCCAGGCTAGGGTGCCCTCACTGTACTCACAGGATTGCCCATGGGCTTCTAGCCAGCCCATGGAAGCCTGCCTGAGCCCAGTGCTGGTTCAGGGCCCAGTCAGCTGTGGGCAGAGCACCAGGATGATGGGGACTTCATGGGAAAGGGCTCCATGCCTGTGGGTCTGAGAAGGAGCGTGCCCAGTGCCGAGAGACCCTGCAGGCTGGCCTTCAGGGGAGCCAAGATGGCTTTATGGTTAACTGTAAGTGCTTTGAAAAAAGGCAAACCTGAGATTGGGTAGAGTCCGCTGCTTATTGGCTGTGTGAATGCAGGGAATGTTTTGATCTTTCCAGTGCTCAGTTTCCTCTTCTGTTAAATGGGTGCAACCAATACACCTGCTTCCGTTTGTAGGATTACATGAAACAATGTCTGCAGAGTACTTAGCAGAGAATATATGCATGAAAACTTCAGTTCCCCCTCAATGTCCTTATTAACGAAGGGAGCTCACAGCTTGGATTGAACAGGCTTATAGATTTCTTTGTGGACAAAATAGCGAGGTGGTTAAACACTGAGGTTATGAAAGCAGCTTACCTTTGTTTAAATACTAGTTCCTCATATATTGGCCAGGGTCTTCAAAAAGTTAGCTAAATTCATGTCTCTAAAAGGAAAACAATATCTAACTGAGAGAGCTAACATGAGAATTTAAAAATGGGGGGGAAAGGAAGAAATCCTTGGAGAGTACTTAGTGCAGAGCCTGGTGCGTTGTTGATTAACTGTGACTATGGTTATTAATTTTTTTAAAGCCTGCTAGAGCCTGTTAAGCATCTCAGATGAAATGCAGGAAATATTAGGTTGATATTTGATTACCAACTTTGTTTTCAACAATTCAAGTTTATTTTTGAAAGTAACAGAAAGAGTTGAGTATTTTCATCACAACTCCGTTCAACAAATTAATGCTTAGGCTTTAAGCACAATTTTTTAGAGAATACAAAAGACATACTTTTCCAGACCCATACATGGGAAACTGAAGTTAAGTGACAATCTGATTTCCAGAGAGTGGCTGCAGGCAGAATCCGGAGAGAGGGAGGAACCTTGGTTTACTGCCTCTCAGACCCCATCTGCCACCAAACTCCACCATTAGCACAGGGGACTAATTAATTCCTGGTTATCAGACTGGCCTTTGTGAGGCAGAGGTAGATTTAGGTTGGCAATCAAAATAATAACTGTTGCCGAAACTATTGATAGCTTTATTGCTGCTGAGAACGTGTAAAACCCCTCATTTTGGTATCATATTAGACAGTCTGAGATGTTTATACATAATATGACAGCCGCTTAATACATTTCCATCTGGGGAGTCAGATACTAATCTTTGAAAAAGGCAAACCTGAGATTGGGTAGAGTCCGCTGCTTATTGGCTGTGTGAATGCAGGGAATGTTTTGATCTTTCCAGTGCTCAGTTTCCTCTTCTGTTAAATGGGTGCAACCAATACACCTGCTTCCGTTTGTAGGATTACATGAAACAATGTCTGCAGAGTACTTAGCAGAGAATATATGCATGAAAACTTCAGTTCCCCCTCAATGTCCTTATTAACGAAGGGAGCTCACAGCTTGGATTGAACAGGCTTATAGATTTCTTTGTGGACAAAATAGCGAGGTGGTTAAACACTGAGGTTATGAAAGCAGCTTACCTTTGTTTAAATACTAGTTCCTCATATATTGGCCAGGGTCTTCAAAAAGTTAGCTAAATTCATGTCTCTAAAAGGAAAACAATATCTAACTGAGAGAGCTAACATGAGAATTTAAAAATGGGGGGGAAAGGAAGAAATCCTTGGAGAGTACTTAGTGCAGAGCCTGGTGCGTTGTTGATTAACTGTGACTATGGTTATTAATTTTTTTAAAGCCTGCTAGAGCCTGTTAAGCATCTCAGATGAAATGCAGGAAATATTAGGTTGATATTTGATTACCAACTTTGTTTTCAACAATTCAAGTTTATTTTTGAAAGTAACAGAAAGAGTTGAGTATTTTCATCACAACTCCGTTCAACAAATTAATGCTTAGGCTTTAAGCACAATTTTTTAGAGAATACAAAAGACATACTTTTCCAGACCCATACATGGGAAACTGAAGTTAAGTGACAATCTGATTTCCAGAGAGTGGCTGCAGGCAGAATCCGGAGAGAGGGAGGAACCTTGGTTTACTGCCTCTCAGACCCCATCTGCCACCAAACTCCACCATTAGCACAGGGGACTAATTAATTCCTGGTTATCAGACTGGCCTTTGTGAGGCAGAGGTAGATTTAGGTTGGCAATCAAAATAATAACTGTTGCCGAAACTATTGATAGCTTTATTGCTGCTGAGAACGTGTAAAACCCCTCATTTTGGTATCATATTAGACAGTCTGAGATGTTTATACATAATATGACAGCCGCTTAATACATTTCCATCTGGGGAGTCAGATACTAATCTTTAAGGAGAAAATATAAATGTTTTTGCAAAGAAAGACATACTAGCAAATGACAGAATAACAAAATCAAAGAAATCTCACTTTTGGCAGCCTAATAGGGTGGAGGATTTTGTGGGATTTTTATTTCCTGTCTTTACATGGTCCTGCTGGCTGCAATTTGTCTTCCAACTGTCCATTCTGCTGTCTGGACCCTGCCACTAGGAAAAAAATGCAGTAATCCAGACGAGTCTGGGTAGCCATGGCTACCATGTTGCTATTGCTATCGTGCTGCTATTGCTACCCCTTGGGTAATTGGAAAAATGGAGTTGTTAACTTAGATGGGAAGACGAGAGAAAGAGGCAGGTAATAGGAGTTGAGCTTTTTGACATGTATGTTTGAAATGCCTGTTAGTCACCCAAGTGAGAGCATATAGCCAAGAGCTGGAATATAAGCTGGAGCTCAGGAGAAAAGCCAGGGATGAAGATATCAAACTAGGGAGTCAGAGGCATGTAGATTGGAGAGCAGATGAGATCATGGAGGGAGCCTCTGATTTCAAGGCAAGTACAGTCTAGTAGAAGAGACAGTCATTATTGAGTCATACAAATGACTTCTTGTAGACCCTCCTGAAGTCTGGGAAAGGTAGTTGCACTGACTGCCTAATGGAGGCCTGCAAGACACAACAGATCCAGTTCTAAAGCATTTAGAAGAAGGGAGCATTCCATACAAAAGAAGAACATAGCTATCCATTCAGAAAGCCATCAAAAGCACCAATTAACAGTGGGAGACAAACTTAGCAAAGAAGGTAGGGCCAGTCATGGAGGGCATTCACTGTAAAAAGAAAGAGCTTGGACTTATTCTGTGGTAACTGTGGAGCCATTGAAGGATGTGATTGGCAGGATTGGGATAAGGCAAGGATTGGGCCACAGGGCAAGCACTCTAGAGGTTGAAGGGGCAAGAGATAAAGGGTACAAGACCAGTCAGTAGGGAAGAAGGAGAGAAAGAGATGAATGGGAAGACATTCAAGAAGAAACACAGTTTGACAACAGGTACCAAAGTGTTTAGTACACATAAGATTTGATCAGCATTACCACTTCAAGGAGAAGAGCTGAGAAGAGGTATTTATTGGAGGCACAGGGCGTACATAAGAGAGTGGTCATTGAAACACTGTTTACAGCAGAAAATGCTGAAAAGCAACATAGAGGTCCATCAATAAAAGACTGATGAAAGAGACCATGGTGCATCCATACAACAGAATGCTCTTCAGTGATTAAAAGGGATGATATATATCTGAATTCATTGGCATGAAAGGAACACACAGTTTATTGTCGAGTAAAAGAGGCTGTGAAACAATTTATCGTTTAACCCCATTTATCAAAATGCTATCTTTAAAATATTGTTTGTGTGTTTATATGTCTAGGGAGACCTTTGAAATTATGTTTGTCAAAATGTCAGGGATGGTTTTCCCTAGATGATAGGATTGCTGGTGGGTTGTTTATTTATTTTATTTGAGAGGAGGCAAATTTTCTTCTTATCTTTCTGGATACTATGAATTTTCTGCCACAAGCTTGTAACAGTTTAAACAAGAGACAATACACATTTTCTAAAGGAAGTCCGACAGGGCAGGGCAAACATGGCCCCAGGTCTGCAATGTGAGCAGGTGTTAATGTGGGTCAGCCAACCTCTTCCTAGGGTCTCTGGAATGCTTCCTGAGGGAGCTTCAGTCTGAAGCTTGGGGGAGGGACATCTAACTTAGCGTGCTCAGACAGACTGGTGACCTTTTCCCCTCTTCCAGGGTCTTCCTGAGAGCTATCAACAAGTTTGCAGAAACCATGAACCAGAAGTTCCTGGAAAACACAAACTTTGAATTTCAGGTGAGTGTTAGATGCTGGACTTGCCCTTGCAGTGCTTAGGGCTATGCTAGCAACTTGGACTGATGGATCCATCAGACGCATCCCAAAGCACCTCGAAGCTCTGTTTGTCTGGAGTCGGGGCTGGGGATGGAGGGAAATACTCTGTATTTGGAACCAGGTCCTTGATTAAATAGTTATCAACAGAGTAGCATTTGCAGATGTGACTGTATAATGTATCTTGTGTGAAAGAGGAGACTCAAGAAGAAACACAGTTGAATGGGAAGACATTCAAGAAGAAACACAGTTTGACAACTACCAAAGTGTTTAGTACACATAAGATTTGATCAGCATTACCACTTCAAGGAGAAGAGCTGAGAAGAGGTATTTATTGGAGGCACAGGGCGTACATAAGAGAGTGGTCATTGAAACACTGTTTACAGCAGAAAATGCTGAAAAGCAACATAGAGGTCCATCAATAAAAGACTGATGAAAGAGACCATGGTGCATCCATACAACAGAATGCTCTTCAGTGATTAAAAGGGATGATATATATCTGAATTCATTGGCATGAAAGGAACACACAGTTTATTGTCGAGTAAAAGAGGCTGTGAAACAATTTATCGTTTAACCCCATTTATCAAAATGCTATCTTTAAAATATTGTTTGTGTGTTTATATGTCTAGGGAGACCTTTGAAATTATGTTTGTCAAAATGTCAGGGATGGTTTTCCCTAGATGATAGGATTGCTGGTGGGTTGTTTATTTATTTTATTTGAGAGGAGGCAAATTTTCTTCTTATCTTTCTGGATACTATGAATTTTCTGCCACAAGCTTGTAACAGTTTAAACAAGAGACAATACACATTTTCTAAAGGAAGTCCGACAGGGCAGGGCAAACATGGCCCCAGGTCTGCAATGTGAGCAGGTGTTAATGTGGGTCAGCCAACCTCTTCCTAGGGTCTCTGGAATGCTTCCTGAGGGAGCTTCAGTCTGAAGCTTGGGGGAGGGACATCTAACTTAGCGTGCTCAGACAGACTGGTGACCTTTTCCCCTCTTCCAGGGTCTTCCTGAGAGCTATCAACAAGTTTGCAGAAACCATGAACCAGAAGTTCCTGGAAAACACAAACTTTGAATTTCAGGTGAGTGTTAGATGCTGGACTTGCCCTTGCAGTGCTTAGGGCTATGCTAGCAACTTGGACTGATGGATCCATCAGACGCATCCCAAAGCACCTCGAAGCTCTGTTTGTCTGGAGTCGGGGCTGGGGATGGAGGGAAATACTCTGTATTTGGAACCAGGTCCTTGATTAAATAGTTATCAACAGAGTAGCATTTGCAGATGTGACTGTATAATGTATCTTGTGTGAAAGAGGAGACTCACATTCATTCATCGTCAGAGTGTGTGCCACCTTTTAAAAATGTATCACTTTTTTCTTTTTACTTTTTTATTCATCACCACTTAGAAAAGCAGCCATTCTTAGATACTGTAAGGTAAAGCTTTGTGACTTTCTGAAACCTCCAGAAATCACTTTTAGCACTCAAACAAGACCTGGGACCTCGGTGGGATCCAGAGGTTTTAGGGCAGACAGAGTGACACATCAGCTAACCGCCCAAGGCAAGAACCAGCTCTTCAAAGCGTTGTGGACGAGGCCAGGTTGCTATTTCTGGCTTGAGGAGACCCTTAAAAAGGGATGCCCAGGCTTCCCTGGTGGTTCAGTGGGTAAAGACACCTCCTTGCAGTGCAAGGGGCGCCAGTTCGATCCCTGGCCTGGGAAGATCCCACGTGCCACAGAGCAGCTGGACCAATGTGTCCAACTACCGAGCCGGAGCTCTGGAGCGCATGCGCCCAGAGCCGTTGCTCTGCAGTAACAAAGGCCACCGCGATGGGTGGCCCACACAGGCCAAAGAACAAAGACGGAAATGAAAGACCAATAGAAGTGGCCAAAAAAAAAGGGGATGCCCCCTCTAGGAAAGGCCCTAGCCTTTAGGATCTATTGCAGCACAAGCTTAGGGAGTAGCCAGTGAACTGGGGCAATGGCTCTTTCTGCCAGCTCGTCTGGGGTGCTCACTCCCTGTCTGGGTTCTGACCTCTGACCAGCTCAGCAACCTCATGCAAGGCCTGCACTGCAGCCCTGACTTAGCAGACTCTTCTGTAAAATGCTCACGACGCCTCCCCTTGCTCCTTTGTAGGGTTTTTCTAGCTCTGTCTTGGGAAATTCACGTAAAAGGAAGGTCTCAACAGTTCCTGATCAACACACTTCCTCCTCCAGGAGGCTTCCCTACCTGACTCCTCTCTGAAGGTTCCCCGTCAGCCCCGTGGTCACTCTGCACCACCCCAGCCTACCGCAGTCTCTCCATAGTGCCCAGTGCTGCCTGTCTCATTTGCCTACATGCCCACTCTCTTTCCTCTGGTAGAAGGTCAGTTTGGGAGTGCAAAGCCCTGTACCCATAGGGACCATATGTTCCGTGCCTGGCACATAGTAGGTCTCCCTGGGGAGGCGACACCTGAGCTGAGGTCTGTGACATCCACTCTGCTAGGCAGCGGCAGCCTATAAATACTTAATAAATATTATCTCTGACTACGATTCTCTTGCACTACCTTGCATTTAAATCAAGCCACCGAACTGGAATGATAATGACGATAAAAAGAACAGCTGCCATTTTCTACTAGTGTTGTACGTGAGAGATATCACAAGAAGCACTTCATGCCTAATCTTTCTCCATCTGTATGACCGCCCAGCAAGGCTGTCGCTGTGGCTACGATTTTCTCTGCTGGGGGATGTGGGCGCTGAGACGCCCAGGTGATGAGCAGACAGCCTGCAGCCGCACAGTGTGTGAGTGCAGAGGTGGCGTGAACACATAGCAGTAGCTGGCAACAGAGCCTGCAGATCACTGTGGCCACAGGCTAGAGACAAGCTTCCGCCCCCACACTGGGTCGACAGCTTGGCAGGAGCTGGGTGAGAGGTGTAAATCTTTGACATGGAAACAAAACATGTCACTTAGGCTGTCTGAATCCAGAGAAATGTTTGATCCCCTTCCAGTTGTAGCCCAGATGCCTGCAGGCTCTGGTTACATGTATGTGATCCGGGGAGTTAATAAGGCCATAGCTTTTTTGGAGGGGCAGCTTGGAACAGCACACCTAGGGACTGGCAGCAAGGCAGGGTTTGGGCCATAAAACTGTTGGCTGGTTTGTTCATCTTTTTCCATGGGCATTGGCAGTGGCAGCCCTGGACTGGGTTTCCTGACTCTGGCTCTCCTCCTTGGTCGTAGAGGGGGTATTTTCCAAGAGAAAACTCAGTTTCAGTCCTTCGTGCCATTCTTTTAGGTCTTATTCAGTTTTCCTGAAAGGAGATCTGCATCTCAGAGTTGCCCAGAGAAATGGGGGCTTCATACATGGAAGGTTTGAGCTTAAGAGCTCTGTGACTTTAGGCAAATGATTTCATCTCTCTTTGCCTCATGGTCCTCCACATCAAACTGCGCACTAATAGTAGAGGATTCCATGCATTAATTCATGCAGAATACCTAGAACAAGGCCAGGAACATGGTGGTGGTTTAGTAAGTATTAGCTCAGTATAACTATAATAATTACCATTTTGATGACGGTGATGGAGATGATGGTCCTAAATGTGTCAGGTCTGGGAAGCCATGTGTTGGCCCTCAGCAAACAGAATGGTGGGGAGGCACCTTTCTGGTCGCCACAACAGTGCCCAGGGCTGGCACACCCACACGATTTGTAAAAGGGAACATGGCAAGCATTACAAAATGAAATAAGTCTCGTTTCCTAATGAGATTTCCATAGACATTTATTGGGAAGCACTCAAGAAGAGGATCATTCTTCAACTTTGTCTTTATTCTACCTTTGCCACGCTTGTGTGAGAATGCGTTTGTTCTTTGTACCTTGCCTGGAACATGCCTTGTTTCCTTCTTATGGTTCCATTAATTATGCATTTAATATCAGCAGGAACAGCATCCATCACTGAGTGCTGCTGGCCTGGGCAATTCCTGCCAGAGGAGGGGCAGGTACAATGAGATTATCCTGAATATCTTTTCTGGAACTGTGGTTTTATGATTCAAAGGGCAAAAAGGCAGGAAGCTCTGTGAGTGCCCCTCTGTAGGTGACAAGACCTGGGAGTTACAAAACTGATGTTTCCTGCTTGGGGCTAAAAAAATTGCATTCAGAGGCCCTATTCAAGATGCTGGGCCTTGATAGCCACACCTGCTTGCCTGATCAGAGAAGACCAAGAGGGGATTTCCAGTTTAGTGCAGCAAGAATTTTTGTTAAGGGTAATTCTCATGAGTTCAACCTATTATGATATGCTCTGAGAAATTCAGAAGCAAAGCAGAACATTGCCCTGCCCTCAAAGATCTTGGACTCTCAATAGCAGACTGTAAATCCTCTTGTAGCATCCAGGCTTTTGAAGAAGATGACTAACCTCTATTAGGCATCTTATCACAACCCTGTTAGGCTGGGAAATACCCATTTTACTGGGGAATAAACTGAGCTCAGAGAAATGGGGGCTTCAAACATGGAAGGTTTGAGCTTAAGAGCTCTGTGACTTTAGGCAAATGATTTCATCTCTCTGCCTCATGGTCCTCCACATCAAACTGCGCACTAATAGTAGAGGATTCCATGCATTAATTCATGCAGAATACCTAGAACAAGGCCAGGAACATGGTGGTGGTTTAGTAAGTATTAGCTCAGTATAACTATAATAATTACCATTTTGATGACGTGATGGTGATGATGGTCCTAAATGTGTCAGGTCTGGGAAGCCAGTGTTGGCCCTCAGCAAACAGAATGGTGGGGAGGCACCTTTCTGGTCGCCACAACAGTGCCCAGGGCTGGCACCCCCACACGATTTGTAAAGGGAACATGGCAAGCATTACAAAATGAAATAAGTCTCGTTTCCTAATGAGATTTCCATAGACATTTATTGGGAAGCACTCAAGAAGAGGATCATTCTTCAACTTTGTCTTTATTCTACCTTTGCCACGCTTGTGTGAGAATGCGTTTGTTCTTTGTACCTTGCCTGGAACATGCCTTGTTTCCTTCTTATGGTTCCATTAATTATGCATTTAATATCAGCAGGAACAGCATCCATCACTGAGTGCTGCTGGCCTGGGCAATTCCTGCCAGAGGAGGGGCAGGTACAATGAGATTATCCTGAATATCTTTTCTGGAACTGTGGTTTTATGATTCAAAGGGCAAAAAGGCAGGAAGCTCTGTGAGTGCCCCTCTGTAGGTGACAAGACCTGGGAGTTACAAAACTGATGTTTCCTGCTTGGGGCTAAAAAAATTGCATTCAGAGGCCCTATTCAAGATGCTGGGCCTTGATAGCCACACCTGCTTGCCTGATCAGAGAAGACCAAGAGGGGATTTCCAGTTTAGTGCAGCAAGAATTTTTGTTAAGGGTAATTCTCATGAGTTCAACCTATTATGATATGCTCTGAGAAATTCAGAAGCAAAGCAGAACATTGCCCTGCCCTCAAAGATCTTGGACTCTCAATAGCAGACTGTAAATCCTCTTGTAGCATCCAGGCTTTTGAAGAAGATGACTAACCTCTATTAGGCATCTTATCACAACCCTGTTAGGCTGGGAAATACCCATTTTACTGGGGAATAAACTGAGCATCAGAGAAGTGGTTGATTTTACTATTAAAGGTCATTTAACTATTAATAGGGCTGCTGGAATTCATCTCCAGGCCTGTCTGCATAACCCAAGTTCTTTTTACCCTTCTGTACTATCTCTTAGGAGCAGGGTGCCTTTCAGATCTAGGAGACAGTCCCTGCTAGCTCTTGCTGGCCCCCGGGGTATATAGCTCTACGGTGATTGGCTATGAGGTTCGCCTCTCCATGTTGGAAACTCTGATTGGTCCAGGAATCAGTGGCTCCACTTCAGATATGCTCTTTGGCTTCAGGTGCATTTTTTCCATCTTAGGCGGCTGTCTGCTTGCTACTAAGACCATTCGCTCTACTTGGGAGGCTCTAATGGGCTCTGCCTTCATTAATGCCAGCCTTCGTCTTGAGGCATTGCTGGATCAGTTTCTGGACAGCAGAAACTTGGGACTCATTTTTGAAACTGTGCTGGAGACCCTGTGAGCTGAAAAGCTTTCAGAATATTCCCAGCCATTGTGGAAGACTGAGGACAGGCTTGGTCTTCATAATGGGCAATGTAACAGAGATGGCAAAAATGTGAGAGACAGCACACAGCAGAGCACTCACTGAAGCCTTGAAGAGCCCACAGCCCTGTCCGCAGGGAGGAGGAGGTCAAGGCAGGAAGCCTCTTGCGGGCAGGAAGATGGTCACACGCTTGGTGACAGCTCTTGTGACCCTGCCCGCTTCAGCCTGAGGACCACAGACCACCTCGGGCTGATGCTCCCCACCTGAATCTGTAATTGGAAACTTTCACCCACAGAATCAATGGCATTTTCAGAATGGCCATGGCCACTGAACCTTTGCAACACAGGAGCGGGCCCACTGACCGCATTTTAGCAACCTTGGGTGTGGGACCTTTATTTTTTTAAATGAGAATTTGGGGTAAATAATGATTCAAGGCCATTGAGAAAGAATCTTATAGGATTGGAAATTATTGATGCCCCTGCCGTCAAGCTGTCTGATGAACCAGTGGCAGCCTCCACCAGTAACAAAGGTTAACAGGAACCAAGAAAGAAGAAGAAAAGCAATTTCAGCCGAAGAATGGTTGAAGACTAGATATTCCAGTAACAAAGAGATCGAGAAGTGGTTTTGATTTTACTGGGGAATAAACTGAGCATCAGGTTTTCATTTAACTATTAATAGGGCTGCTGGAATTCATCTCCAGGCCTGTCTGCATAACCCAAGTTCTTTTACCCTTCTGTACTATCTCTTAGGAGCAGGGTGCCTTTCAGATCAGGAGACAGTCCCTGCTAGCTCTTGCTGGCACCTGGGGTATATAGCTCTAAGGTGGTTGGCTATGAGGTTCGCCTCTCCATGTTGGAAACTCTGATTGGTCCAGGAATCAGTGGCTCCACTTCAGATATGCTCTTTGGCTTCAGGTGCATTTTTTCCATCTTAGGCGGCTGTCTGCTTGCTACTAAGACCATTCGCTCTACTTGGGAGGCTCTAATGGGCTCTGCCTTCATTAATGCCAGCCTTCGTCTTGAGGCATTGCTGGATCAGTTTCTGGACAGCAGAAACTTGGGACTCATTTTTGAAACTGTGCTGGAGACCCTGTGAGCTGAAAAGCTTTCAGAATATTCCCAGCCATTGTGGAAGACTGAGGACCGGCTTGGTCTTCATAATGGGCAATGTAACCAGAGATGGCAAAAAATGTGAGAGACAGCACACAGCAGAGCACTCACTGAAGCCTTGAAGAGCCCACAGCCCTGTCCGCAGGGAGGAGGAGGTCAAGGCAGGAAGCCTCTTGCGGGCAGGAAGATGGTCACACGCTTGGTGACAGCTCTTGTGACCCTGCCCGCTTCAGCCTGAGGACCACAGACCACCTCGGGCTGATGCTCCCCACCTGAATCTGTAATTGGAAACTTTCACCCACAGAATCAATGGCATTTTCAGAATGGCCATGGCCACTGAACCTTTGCAACACAGGAGCGGGCCCACTGACCGCATTTTAGCAACCTTGGGTGTGGGACCTTTATTTTTTTAAATGAGAATTTGGGGTAAATAATGATTCAAGGCCATTGAGAAAGAATCTTATAGGATTGGAAATTATTGATGCCCCTGCCGTCAAGCTGTCTGATGAACCAGTGGCAGCCTCCACCAGTAACAAAGGTTAACAGGAACCAAGAAAGAAGAAGAAAAGCAATTTCAGCCGAAGAATGGTTGAAGACTAGATATTCTGGAGACACATACTTGGATTCAAATGCCAACTCCACGGCTTTGTAACTGTATGACCTTGGGCAAGTTATTCAACCTCTCTGGGCATCAATCTTCTGTTCTCTAAAATGGGGAGAATCATATTATGAATAGCATAGTTTTGGAGGAGGATTTAACAAGAACACATGCATAGTGCTGGGCTCATTAATGAACACATTCAACAAATATTCCTGGGTATGTGCTGGATTAGACATGATCTTAGACACTGGATATATACCAGGAAAAAAAGAGATGAGGTTCTTGCTTGTGTGATGCTTATATCTGGTAGAGGAGACACAATAAATTATTGGGTTAGCCAAAAAGTTCATTCAGGTTTTTCTGTAACATGGCAAACCCAAATGCACTTTCTGGCCAGCCTAATAGTTCTGCTTAAGATATGTCTTGAATTCTGTGAACAGGATATAATGAGGGTTAGTCTACTTTAGTCCAGGTGAGCTGGGAAGGCTTCTCCAGGAAGTGATTTTTCAACTGAGATCACAAGACTGAGTAGTTCGCATGTGTGCTAAGTCACTTCAGTCATGTTGGACTCTTTGCAACCTTACGGGTTGTAGCTCGCCAGGGTCCTCTGGCCATGGGATTCTCTGGCCAAGAATACTGGAGTGTGTTGCCAGTGGTCCTCCTCCAAGGAATCTTCTTGACTCAGGGATTGGACCCATCCATGTCTCTTAAGTTTCCTGCATTGGCAGTCAGGTTCTATAGCACTAGCTCCACCTGGGAAACCCTAACTGCCCCCTTTAGGTGCCATCTAAGACTCAAGAGAGGTAGCGTAGCTTGCACATGACAAGCAGGCTGGTAATTGGATTGGGATTCTGGAAGACAACTTGATAATATCTATGAAAACAAACAACAAGGACAACAAACAAGCATTAACAATCTCTGCATAGACCCTGTGCCTTAGCAGTTTCACCTCTAGGAACGTATACCACAGAATAGTCTCTCATGCATAAAGATGTGTAAACAAAGATGTTGATTACAGCATGGTGCTAAAGAAGAAACAAGCTTGAGTCAAGCTAAATGCCTGTAAATAGGAAATTGGTTAAAATTAAAGTACATTCTTAGAGTAGAAGACCGTGCAGCAATAACAGAGAATGAGGCAGATCTGTATATGCTAATATGGAAACATCTGCAAGTAATATTGATGAGAGAAAAAAACAAAGTATAGGAGGCTATTAAAAAGATGTCATACATGTTAGTTTATACACAAAAATTTGGGGCAGGATATCTGGTAAATTGTTAGCAACATTTTCTTCTGGGGAATTGGACTAGGGCCCAAGATAGGATGAAAAGTAACTTTGTACTATTTAATTTTTTAACCATTTAATTTTTTTACTATGTGCATATTACATTTATAATTTTTTCAGAATTAATTAAAATAGCTGGATTCTAATTACATCCACTGGCAGTTTGACTGGGTAATTATTTATCTGGATCTCACTGTTTACATCTCTGAAGAGAGTTAGACCAGGTGACCCTTAAATTTATCCCAGCTTTAACATTCTATTGACCTATGATTTCACAATATTAAATTCCCAGTCAGAAATCACCTTACTATTTCCCTAGGGAAAAGAAACCCGTGTGTTTTGCCAAAGACTTTGTGGCCTCTCTGAGCCATCCAGCAGGCTCAGAGCCTCATTGGAAGAACTGGATGGGGGCTGTGGGTGAGATCATCAGGGGAACCATTACTTGTTTTTTCTTTTGGACTTTTTATTTTGTCTTGCGGTATCATCACCGACTCAATGGACATGAGTTTGAGCAAGCTCCAGGAGATGGTGAAGAACAGGAATGCCTGACGTGCTGTAGTCCATTGGGTTACAAAGCGTTGGACATGACTGAGCAACTGAACTGACTGATAGCTGATTCATAATGTTGTGATAGTTTCAAATCAACAGCAAAGGGACTCAGCCATATATATATATACAGATATCCAGGCTTTCAGGGTGGCTCAGCAGCAAAGAATCTGCCTGCAGTGCAGGAGCTGCAGGAGTCATGGGTTCGATCCTTGGATCCGGAAGATCCTCTGGAGAAGGGCACGGCAACCCACTCCAGTATTCTTGCCTGGAGAATCCCATAGACAGAGGAGCCTGGGGGGCTACAGTCCATACTGGAGCAACTTAACATGCACGCATGCATACCTGTATCCCTTTTCCTCCAAACCTCCCTCCCAGCCACGCGGAGGTGCATAATTTCTGATCCACTGAAAAAAAGGAGCAGTGGATCTATGGTCTCATGATTCACAAAGATCTTCAAGGAGGGAAATCAAAAGAAAATCAGGCACACCCCTAAGTATATATGCAAGAAAATTGAAAACACACATCCACACAAAAACTAATATGTAGATGTCCATAGCAGCATTATCCATAAAAGCCAAAAGGTGGAAATAAGCCAGCTGTCTATCATGGATAAACAAAATGTGATTTATCCAAATATACTGATACCCAGAATAGTATTCAGCAATAAACAGATATGAAGTACTGGCGCCTGTGACAATGGGGATGAGCCTTGAAAACGTTATACTTTGTAAAAGGAGCCAGACACAAAAAGTCACATATTTTATGGTTCCATTTCTATGAAATGTCCTAAGAGGTAAATCCACAGCAACTGAAATAGCTTTGGGGTTGCCAGGGGCTGAGGGGGAGGTAAGAATGGAAGTGAGTGCTAACAGGTGGAAGGTTTCTTTGGGGGGGCAATGAATATGTTCTAAAATTAAATAGGAGTGATGACTATACTACCCTGTGAGTATGCTAAGACCCGAATAATGTGCTTTTAAAAATTAATGTTATGATATGTGAATTATATCTCAATTTAAAAATAAAATCAGAAATAGAGTGACAGGAATCATTTTTGAAGGACTAACTCAGAGAGAATAGAGGCTAGTAAGAAGCTTCATTGGATTTGAGATGTTTAGGTGTTCTCAGACATGTTGAGGGTGGGATTTCTGGGTTTTTTCTCAAAAGAGATACCAATTCAGCTTACTTTATTACATGTCTATTCACAGTTGTGTCCTGATGACTCTTATGAAATTCCCTACATTCAAGAATTTCTCGCCCTAAAAGTAACCCTTTCCGTGTCCTATGACCAGGTTTTCCCTTTCCTTGACTTGTCATTTCATGTCTTGATCTTAAGCAGGATGAGGTGTGAGCTCTGGGCTTACACAGACCAAAGCAGCACATTGCCAGAACCTGCAAGTCATAGGGTCACCAGGAGGAAGGACAGTTGGAGTGGCTGAGATACCCTGACCTTCACTGTGTTAGAAGCAAGGTTACTATGGAAGCTATGGAAGAGCTTGAGGTCTGGTTCTCAGGATGATGGGCAGCCTTTGGAGGACTCTGAGAAGGAGGTGATAGGATATGTGTCTTCTGGGCCCTGTGTGCAGGGTTGACTTTATGGGGGCCACAGTCCAGGAGGTCACTTCAATGCACCCCACAAAGACTCGGTCTTTTGGACTCTGAGAGATAAAATTTCAAGTAAAAGAAAGGAAGCTCATTCCCTCAACAGAGTATGAGCTGCAGCAGGGCAGGGACTGCTGTCTGTGTAACCATTGCCCTATCCCTACAAGATGACGATACCTGGCCCATTGAAGATGTTCTGTAGATATGTGTCAATGCAGTCTCAGCTGAAGACAGACCACAGCATGTAGAGACCTGCGTATTGATCAGTACTGAAAAAGTAAAGTGAAAGTGTTAGTCGCTCAGTGACCCCATGGACTATAGCCCTCCAAGCTCCTCTGTCCATGGAATTCTCTAGGCAAGAATATTGAAATGGGTAGCCATTCGCTTCTCCAGAAGGGTCTTCCCAACCCAGGGACTGAACCTGGGTCTCCAGCATTTCAGACAGAGGCTACTGTCTGAGCCACCAGAAAAGTCCCATCAATCAGTAAGCCTGGGTTTAAATGCCAGGTCCTCCGTATGGCTAACCAGCTGTGTGGCCTTGGGCAAAATACTTCACCCCTCTAAGTCTTGGTCTTCCCATTTGTAAAATGGGCCTAATAATGGCTACCAAGTTTGGAGAGATGAAAGGAGGGCTCTGTGGGAAAGTGGCTGGCCTGTGGTAAAATGAAGGGCTTATTTTTAGCTTTTCTCTGAAACAGGAGCCATAGCCCATGTGAAAGTAACAGCCATAAGGGTTTTGCGTAGGTTATAGCTGCTTTTCACTTAGTCTTGGCCATTGGAAACCTCCGGTGGGCATCTTTGAGTAATGGGTAACTTACGGTCTCATCGGCAGGTGATTTCTGTAGCTAGTGTCACTCCTTCTATTGACAGCCAATGTTTAGAGGAGGCTGGACCTGACTGGGCTTCGTCCATCAACACTGTCCCCCTCCCTGCTTCATGCAGGTCCATGGCATCTTGTATTAACTGACCTTGAGCACCAAAAGGGACCAGGTTGTACTATTATTTGCTTTGATACCAAAGGAGTCACCAGAAGAATGAAAAGAATAATAAGGCTCAGCAGTTCTTCGAGCTCTTCCCGAGATCCATTCCCTTTAACCACATCGTCTTTACCACAGCCCTCTGCAGGGGATACAGAGCATACCCACTTTGCAGATGGGTTCGCTGAGGCTCAACGACACCTTGGTTTGGGTCCCCATCCCTCAGTCTTGTAGTTGGCGTCAGTGTCACTGTCACTGCTGCTGATCTTTAGAGCACTTTCCCTGTGCTACACACGTTGCTGGACTTATTTCACCATGAGCAGGTGGAATGGGTTCTAGCCTTTGCATTTAGCAGCTAGAGATCATGTCGATGTTAAGGTTACAGCAAGCCTACTTATAAACTGGACCCTCAGTGGTTCTTGAACTCAAATTAGCATTTGAATCATCAGAATGCTTGTGAACACCTGGATTTCTGGGGTTTCGGTAGGTCAAGAGTGGGGCCAGAGAACTTGCATTTCTAAGGAGTTCCTAGGTGATGCTGGAGCTGCTGGTCCAGGGCCACATTTCAGAACCAAAGGGAAGGAGAAAGCAAAATATTCTAAGATGGAATAGGTTGCAGGCTGGTCCTCTGAGCTGTTGGGTGAATTAGGAAGGACTTCCAGAGAGGCTGCTGCTGTCGTTCAGTCGCTTGGTCGTGTCTGACTCTGTGAGCCCATGCATTGCAGCGCTCCAGGCTTGTCTGTCAGCCACCATTTTCCAGAGTTTGCTCAAGTTCATGCCCATTGAGTCAATGATGCTATCTAACCATCTCCTCCTCTGTTGTCCCCTTCTCCTTTTGCATTCAGTCTTCCCCAGCATCAAGGTGTTTTCCAGTGAGCTGGCTCTTTGCATCAAGTGGCCGAAGTATTGGAGCTTTAGCCTTAGTATCAGTCCTTCCAATGAGTACTCAGGGTGGATTTCCTTTAGAATTGAGCTGAGAGTCTGTGAAAGCCTTCTCCCTCATTGCCCTCTCCTTCTAAGGCAGAGAACCACCTCACCAGGGCGCCCAGCTGGAGTGAATTATTCATCTTAACAAAAAAAAAAACAAAATGAAGCAAAGCAACAACAATAAAAAAGCAGCCCTAAAATTTTTCTCCTTGCCCAAATCCTGTTGTCAGAGAGGGAACGTGGTCAGTGCCTAGAGAAATCCATCTATTGTCCTCGCTTTGGCCAGAATGTTAATTTCAGAGTCAGTGCCAGTTAGAAAATTGCAGTGTGCAGAATTAAACTGGTTCTGCCTCTATCTTCTGCCATCTTCATAAATTATTCACATTACCCAGTGTTTAATATGCTTCCCACTTCAGCCCCTCTCCCTGACTGTTCTCCATTCTTTCATTTACAGCTGTGGAACAACTATTTTCATCTGGCAGTGGCTTTTATCACTCAGGATTCTCTACAGCTGGAGCAGTTCTCGCACGCCAAATACAACAAAATCCTGAATAAGTAGGTTGCCTTTGGAGTTCCTGAAACGGAGGGGGGAGTTCCTGAGACTCTCCGAGGTGATGCCTGAAGCAGACACTTTTTGTTTCTCCTAGGTACGGGGACATGAGACGGCTAATTGGCTTCTCCATCCGCGATATGTGGTACAAGCTTGGTGAGTAGGCACGGGCTTTTGGACAGCCACATCTGCACAGGTCCGGCTCCTTCTTTAAGACCATCTGTTAGAGGGCCATGGGGCTGTCAGCAGTGGGAGCCTGAAATACTACTTTATCACCGGATGCACCCCAGGTCCTTAATAAGTGCCTGATGAGAGAGGGTGCCCATTCCAACCTTCCAACCCCTCAAAACACCTGTGCATCGACTTCCCCATGATGTCCCTGAGGGGTTAAGAAGTCAACCTGGAATTTACAAGAAGGAGAAAGAGCATGACTGCTGTGGGCATGTGGGGAAGGAAATAGCAACCCACTCCAGTGTTCTGGCCTGGGGAATTCCATCGACAGAGGAGCCTGAGGGGCTACAGTCCACGGGGTCACACAGAGTCGGACATGACTGAAGTGACTAAGCTGCAAGCAGCTGTGGGAATGTACATCCTCACGTGTCACGGGTGTGCTTCCTGCTGATTGCAGCATGTTCTGCCTCCTGCTTATTATGGGATGTTGTGATCTACAGAAGCCCCCCCAAACTCCCAGGGGGGAATTGGTTCTGTGCCAGACGAGGGTTTTCTGTGGTACGATTTGAGCCAGAAGGTGACCCCAGAAGCAGCCCCTGCTCCAGGGAGCTGCGGGCATCCTGTGCCTGCTGAGTGGGGCCTGTGGGAGGAAGGAAGGGAAGATGAAGCCAGCACGACATTTATTGAGAGTCTGAGTCAGCCCTGCATGGAGGAGATCTTATTTAATCTTCACATCACCTCCCACAAGATGGAAACATTTCCCCCTTACTGTATCGATCAGGGAACTCAGAGGGAAGGAACTTACTTGAGATAAAACAGTGGCAAGCCTCAGAGCTTGGTTTTGATTCCACGAGGACGGGCGCTGCATACCTCGCCCAAGGCCTGCTCCGTAAATACTTGCAGAAAGGATGCATGGATAGACAGGTGGAGGAATGAAATAGGAACGAGTAATGAGCTGTTTTCCCCTCCTATTTTGGGGCACCCTCCTCGACTCTCTGCTGCCGAGTCGCTCTGCCCTGGCCTTGGATGTGGACCCTCTTCAGCAGAGCACTTGCAAGTCTCTGCCCGTCTCTTAGATTCAACCTAGATCACCTCCCTGGTCTCTGCTTCCTGCCTCCCCAGACCTTTTAGTGTCTGCCTATCCCCATCTGACTTCCTAGGTAGCAGTTCCTCATCCTTCCCAGCAAGGCCCATTCACTGTAGGGAAAACACTGAGGGCATCTACCTGGGTTCTGTGTGTGTTGGCAGCACTGCACTCAGGCCAGAAGCAGGGGGATTGTGGACTGGCTCACAAAATCGAAGGGAGGGCTTTCCCATGTGGTCCAGTGGCTAAGACTCCAGGCTTCCAATGCACGGGGTCTGAGTTTGATCCCTGGTAAGGGAATTAGATCCCATATACCTCAACTAATGATCCTACGTGCTGCAACCAAGACCTGGCACAGCCAAATAAATAAATATTTAAATAAAAAAATCTAAGAGAGACCTGGGGATCTGGGCCCAGAACAGACTCCACCTCTCTGCTGGGGGCCTTGCCTTGTCATTTACATGCTCCAAGGCCCAGAGCAAAGGGACTGAGGGGCACAGGCCTAACCTGGGCAAACATCACCTTCTCCCAGGATGCTTACAAGGCTCATAAGAGCAAAACCTGGGAACATGAAGCCATAGAGGCCATACTGTGCCAGACGAGGGTTTTCTGTGGTACGATTTGAGCCAGAAGGTGACCCCAGAAGCAGCCCCTGCTCCAGGGAGCTGCGGGCATCCTGTGCCTGCTGAGTGGGGCCTGTGGGAGGAAGGAAGGGAAGATGAAGCCAGCACGACATTTATTGAGAGTCTGAGTCAGCCCTGCATGGAGGAGATCTTATTTAATCTTCACATCACCTCCCACAAGATGGAAACATTTCCCCCTTACTGTATCGATCAGGGAACTCAGAGGGAAGGAACTTACTTGAGATAAAACAGTGGCAAGCCTCAGAGCTTGGTTTTGATTCCACGAGGACGGGCGCTGCATACCTCGCCCAAGGCCTGCTCCGTAAATACTTGCAGAAAGGATGCATGGATAGACAGGTGGAGGAATGAAATAGGAACGAGTAATGAGCTGTTTTCCCCTCCTATTTTGGGGCACCCTCCTCGACTCTCTGCTGCCGAGTCGCTCTGCCCTGGCCTTGGATGTGGACCCTCTTCAGCAGAGCACTTGCAAGTCTCTGCCCGTCTCTTAGATTCAACCTAGATCACCTCCCTGGTCTCTGCTTCCTGCCTCCCCAGACCTTTTAGTGTCTGCCTATCCCCATCTGACTTCCTAGGTAGCAGTTCCTCATCCTTCCCAGCAAGGCCCATTCACTGTAGGGAAAACACTGAGGGCATCTACCTGGGTTCTGTGTGTGTTGGCAGCACTGCACTCAGGCCAGAAGCAGGGGGATTGTGGACTGGCTCACAAAATCGAAGGGAGGGCTTTCCCATGTGGTCCAGTGGCTAAGACTCCAGGCTTCCAATGCACGGGGTCTGAGTTTGATCCCTGGTAAGGGAATTAGATCCCATATACCTCAACTAATGATCCTACGTGCTGCAACCAAGACCTGGCACAGCCAAATAAATAAATATTAAAAAAAAAAAAAAATCTAAGAGAGACCTGGGGATCTGGGCCCAGAACAGACTCCACCTCTCTGCTGGGGGCCTTGCCTTGTCATTTACATGCTCCAAGGCCCAGAGCAAAGGGACTGAGGGGCACAGGCCTAACCTGGGCAAACATCACCTTCTCCCAGGATGCTTACAAGGCTCATAAGAGCAAAACCTGGGAACATGAAGCCATAGAGGCCATACCCATGTCAGTTTTGTCATTATTTTCACCCTTTACAACAGCATCCTCCTTAGTTGTAACAACCAGGAAAGTCTCTGTGCGCTAAGTCACTTTAGTCATGTCCGACTCTTTGCGATCCCATGGACTGTAGCCTACCAGCCTCCTCTGTCTATGGGATTCTCCAGGCAAGGATATTGGAGTGGGTAGCCATTCCCTTCTCCAGGGGATCTTCCAACCCAGGGATTGAACCCAGGTCTCCCACATTCCAGGCAGATTCTTTGCCATCTCAGTCATCAGGGAAGCACTAGACATTACCAAATATCCTTTGGGGCGGGACCCACGTGCACATGTGTGTGTTATAGAACTTCCTCCTACCTCTTTTGCAAGCCATTGTCAAAAAGAAATACCAAAAAAAAAGAAAGAAATACCATCTTTGCCCTGTTTTTCTAGAATAACATTTTTGTTTCTCCACTTTGGATAATGATAGGGATATAAGGAATATTTTATGTTTCATTTGCCACTACCCTGCTATAGGAAAAAAAAAATACATAGCGTAAGTGAAGTCCTACCTGCTAGCCAGCATCTGGCCTCTGGGGCAGGAGCCTGGGAGGGAGTAGCTGGGGCTGCAGCAGGCTGAGGCAGGTGTGCCCCAGCTGGAAGGGACCGTGGCTGTCCTGCCTGGTTAGCTGCTGTCCTGTTAGAATGCATAGCTGATACTGTCACAGCTTCCAGCTTTTCAAAAGAAGCCAGGGCACATCATTTTTAAATGCATTTTCTAATTTATGAATTTTGATATAACTAATTGAAAGTTTTTAAAACACTGAACATGTCCAGTGAAACATGGGGCCCTGATTAGGGTGCAGATGGGTTTGCATTCCCTGTTTACAACAGCAAAGGCGAGGCAACGCCTTGGTGGGCTTCCTCTCCCAGATCTACATCCCCAGCGCTGCCAGAATTGTAAAACAGGGATCTGTGCTTTGTTTGTTTCTCGTTGTTCCACACAGCCTGCTCTTTTCTGCATGTCCTTCATTGCCATTGTTTTGCACACAGAAGATTTTATTTAGATATAGATTATATTTTGGCAGGAGTTCCTGTGCTCCCAATTATGCTGATGAATGAAAAGATGTTACCAAATATTCCACCTGCTTAGAATCACAGAACATCAGAACTAGAAGGGCCCTTTAGAGAGCATACTGTCCAGCATTTTTCAAACGTTTATTTTTAGCTGAGGACCAATGAAAAAAATATATCCTGCTCAATACAGAAATTGGATGAAAGCCAAGCTATTCTAATTGAAGTTGGGGGCGGGGGTCAGGGTGGAGGGAGGGTAGAGCTCCTCTCTGGAGCTCCTGTGAGACCCCTGCAGATTTCCCGAGGGGAAATCCTGAAGCTCTTCAGAGAATAGTTGGAAGCTACAGGTCTGTCCAACTCACCATGTACCAATGAGGAAGCTGAGGCACAGAGAGGCAGAGAGTGTGTCCAACATCACAGAGTGGATGAGAGGTGGATTCAAGACAGGAAAGCCTGGCGTGCAGAAGTCCATGGGGCTGCAAAGAGGCAGACATGACTCAGTGACAGAATGATGAACAGCAGGACAGGTTCTCTAGTGTCTGTCCAGAAGCAGCATGGGCCACCTGCCGTATTCAAGTGCCTGTAGGGAGATTCGTGGAATTCACTGGTATATTTGTTAGGGTTTGGGGTTGCAAGGAAGAGATGCTGACTGTGGCTGCCCTAATCAGAGAAGGTGCTTGTGAGGTTTGTGAGAAAGAGAGCGGATCAGAAATGAAGGGGGTGGGGATCAGGAACGAAAAGACGGCTGAGCTTACTGAAGTAAACAAAGGTTATTTAGAGGAATGGCTGGGCTGTCTTGAGAAGACAGAACAGCACCCAATAAGCTTAACAACAGAGGTTATATACCCAAGGCTTAGGGCGGGGGAAGAAATTTTTGCAGGTTAAGTGGCATGTCTCAGGAAGGGGGTCTTCTCAGAATCAGGAACTGGGAGCGCTCAATCAGCAGGATGTGCGTCAGTGACCTGATTGTAACGGTGATGCTGTCTCAGGAAGGGCGTCTTTCTCTAACTCAGGAACTGGGAGCACTAAATCAGTGGGATATATGTCAATGGCTCGATTGTAATGGGGGTTATTTTCAGTAAGCATACTGTCTCCCTCCTTATTGGCCTTTTGCAAAGGTATTCAGCTCCATAAGAATGGATGGACCTAGCAGGAGCACACAAGATTTGCAAGGGTGATGATGGGGTGGTGCCTCCTGGCAGTCCTGACAGTACCTATTGGGGAAGAGCAAGGGACATCAGTAAAGGGCCCTTTAGAGCATACTGTCCAGCATTTTTCAAACGTTTATTTTAGCTGAGGACCAATGAAAAAAATATATCCTGCTCAATACAGAAATTGGATGAAAGCCAAGCTATTCTAATTGAAGTTGGGGGCGGGGGTCAGGGTGGAGGGAGGGTAGAGCTCCTCTCTGGAGCTCCTGTGAGACCCCTGCAGATTTCCCGAGGGGAAATCCTGAAGCTCTTCAGAGAATAGTTGGAAGCTACAGGTCTGTCCAACTCACCATGTACCAATGAGGAAGCTGAGGCACAGAGAGGCAGAGAGTGTGTCCAACATCACAGAGTGGATGAGAGGTGGATTCAAGACAGGAAAGCCTGGCGTGCAGAAGTCCATGGGGCTGCAAAGAGGCAGACATGACTCAGTGACAGAATGATGAACAGCAGGACAGGTTCTCTAGTGTCTGTCCAGAAGCAGCATGGGCCACCTGCCGTATTCAAGTGCCTGTAGGGAGATTCGTGGAATTCACTGGTATATTTGTTAGGGTTTGGGGTTGCAAGGAAGAGATGCTGACTGTGGCTGCCCTAATCAGAGAAGGTGCTTGTGAGGTTTGTGAGAAAGAGAGCGGATCAGAAATGAAGGGGGTGGGGATCAGGAACGAAAAGACGGCTGAGCTTACTGAAGTAAACAAAGGTTATTTAGAGGAATGGCTGGGCTGTCTTGAGAAGACAGAACAGCACCCAATAAGCTTAACAACAGAGGTTATATACCCAAGGCTTAGGGCGGGGGAAGAAATTTTTGCAGGTTAAGTGGCATGTCTCAGGAAGGGGGTCTTCTCAGAATCAGGAACTGGGAGCGCTCAATCAGCAGGATGTGCGTCAGTGACCTGATTGTAACGGTGATGCTGTCTCAGGAAGGGCGTCTTTCTCTAACTCAGGAACTGGGAGCACTAAATCAGTGGGATATATGTCAATGGCTCGATTGTAATGGGGGTTATTTTCAGTAAGCATACTGTCTCCCTCCTTATTGGCCTTTTGCAAAGGTATTCAGCTCCATAAGAATGGATGGACCTAGCAGGAGCACACAAGATTTGCAAGGGTGATGATGGGGTGGTGCCTCCTGGCAGTCCTGACAGTACCTATTGGAAGAGCAAGGGAACATGGGCTACGAAGGCTAGGACCAGAGCCACTCAAGGATCCTGGGCAGGCAGTGTGATGTTGCTTTCAGGATGTTCCATCCCTACATTGCTCTGTAAAAGTCCATTTTCCGAGTGACACCTTTCTGTTGACCCTCCTTGGGTGACCTCTCCATCAAGCCTGCATCCATTGACGGAGGCAGAGTTTCCCAAAGTAAATTGTTCGTGGAGAAATCAAAAAATGGTACACATGTCCACTGCAGAAACAAAAGGTAAAACATTCTGTTGCAGGGATAGCCATCCCCTCATCTCTTAGCCTGGATTCTGTGGAAGAGGAAGGTATATCATCCTGAAGGGGTTTTCCTGCTGCTCATTAGTTAGCTGGCTGCCTTCTCCTTCAGGGATAAGGGAGCAGAAAGAGAAGGCAGAGTGGATGGATGGTTCCCAGTCCCACCCTACATTGTATTCTGCCAGATGCTGGCATTAACAGGCTTTCTCTAGCATGCTAATGAGGTTAATCTGCTAATCCAAACCAGGAATAAGCACTATATACATGGGGGACCAATGGAGTGAGAACACTGTATTGGGTAATGATGAGTTTTAAAGTGCAATTTGTGGAATAGCCAAGACAGAGTGAAACGCAGAAGCTATTTGTGGCAAACCCAGTTGAGTGTCCGCATAGTAGCCATTCCATCCTTCGTCCTAGCTAACCGTCCCTGATTTTTTTGCATGACCAATTTGTCCAGTTAACAATGACTTGTAGCTGCTGATGGCCATGTGAACTAGCTCTATCTGATGAGAATTAGCAGAAATAAATTTCTTGGGGCTTTGGGAAAATATTTTTTCCTAATTAAAATAAAAGGGAGGGGGTAAATTCAATGAGCACAGGACATTTTTTTTTTTTTTTTGCCTGCATCTTTCCCCTTGTTCCTTTCTGGCAAAGAATATGATGCCTTGAGGTCTGGAGTCATGAAAAGTCATAGCCTAAGGATGGAGGAGCAGCTCTGGAGTGGCCATATTTGACTTCTCTTAAGGAATAAAACTAAAGCAGAGCTTACTCAGTTTAGTTGTGGTAATCAGATTTCTGCTACACCCCTATCTGACACATCATTGAATTCAATGCCCTGATTTTATAGTCGAGGTCCCTGAGGCCCAGAGAAGCACAAGGACATCCCCAAGGTCAACAACAAACTCAACAGAGAAACAAATCAGTGACTCAGACGAGGCAAAAGAGCCAAACTTGACCTGAAGTCCAATGTTCTTACTAATAATGTTTTTAAGAATATGCAAAATATTTTCAAAGAATGTGAAATAACCAACTATGCTTTTCAAAGACTACAGATAATGAGTAAATCATAAGGCCTGTTAAGTTTTAAAAGTTTGTTTTAATGCCCAAAGCAATCAGGGCATCATCACCATGATCAGCAGCAGCAGCATCTTCTTTCTCATCAAGAATGATTTGAGCAGCCCTGTGATTATAAGACAGCTAATTGCAAAGATAATCTCAGGTTGGAAGATTACTCAAGAAAAAGTCTAGATGAGGGTGTGTGTGTGTGTATGCTTTTGTGAAAGAGGGTGCAGGCGGGCAGGGAGGTCTTAATAGAAAGAAGGACTGCATGTCGGTACCAGGATCCAGCCCCTAAAGGGTTAATGCCATTTGTACATTTGGATCCTGGGATGATGCCAAATACATGGACTTTCCCTGATAGTGTAGCATCATAACATTTGATTTCTGCTAAGAGGGAAGTAATGCACATTTAGTGAAAATGACTTTGTACTTAACCAGCCCACAGTCACTTGGATTAATGCCAGTCTGCTGTGTTAACAGTCTTCATGGGAGAGAAAGACAAATTCCAGTGGCTGGCATCATGGCCTCACACGGGGGTAGGTTGCTCCCAGCAGAACTGTGAGAGCAACTGAACTGCATTTTTTTCAGCATCTAAGGAGGCTCAGGGCTAAGTCTCAGGGAAGGGCGGGAGAGCTGGGGACATATAAGACACGGTCTCTGCTCTGCCTGGGAAAAACCCACCATCCAGTTCTAAGAGTAGAACGAACTGAGAACAAGCTAAGAGCATGTTTTTTAATGTGAAATGTGTGGCCGAGACTCAGGATTTGAGGCAAAGAGGAAGATGGCTGTATTGAGTCAGTGGCTCTTGAGTTAGACCCCAGGGTGGAACAGACTGAAAGAGAGGCAGAACGTCTGTTCTAGGAGAGCAACCAGCCTAAGCAAGCATGACTTCTTAGAGTTGGGGATGAGCTGCTGGGAGGAAATAGGAGGTGGAATTAGAAATGGATGGCATCCATCCGTCCATCCATCCATTCATTTAACAACAAATATCGAGCACTATGATAGACATAACAGCTCCTCAAAGATGTCCAAGTCCAAGTCCTAACCCCCAGCACCTGTGTATAAATTGCCTTACATGGCAAAGTGGACTTTTAAGGCATGATTAAGGATCTTGAAGACTGTGAGAGTATCCTGGACTGTCCAGATGACCCAAGGCAGTTATAGGGTCCTCAGAAGTGAAGAAAGGAGGTGAAAGATTAGGAAAGGCAACCCTGTTGACTTTTAAGATGGAGGAAGGGACCATGAGCAGAGAAATGTGGGTGACTTCTAGAAGCTGGAGAAGGGAATGGAACGGTTTCTTCCTAAGACCCTCCCGAAAGTACTCAGCCCCTCTCACACTTTAGCCCAAAGAGACCCATTTCAGATTTCTGACCTCCAGAACTATAGGATTAATTTGTGTTGCCTAAGCCACTGTCTGTGATGATTTATAACAGCAGCAACAGGAAGTGAAGACGACTAGCCTTAAACGTCAGGCACTACGCTGGTGACTGGGGCTGCCCCTGAAGGCAGCTGTGGTTTGAGACGTAGCCCCCGGCCTCATGGACTTGCACTGAACAGCAACATACTAACTGCAGAGCTATTTAAATTCTGGTTGCGAAGAAAAGTAGCTGTAGAGCAGAAGCTGAGGTAGCCAGGCAGTGTATTAAGGACTCCTGCCTAGTGAGTGAGCTGGAGGTGACCTCCGTGAGGAGCGGGGGACTCTGAGCTCCAGAGCAGTGCTGTCCTAAGGAACAAGCATGTGAGTCACCTGTCTGAATTTAAATGCTCTAGCGTCCACGTTTTTTTTTTAAAAAGATAAAAACCAGTGAAATTAATGTGAACAGTATATTTTATTTAACCCCATATTCCAAAGTATTCTCATTTCAACATGTAACTAACATAAAACATTATTGAGATGGGTTATCTTTTTTGGCTTGTTTTCCAGAACTCTTTCGTTGAAATCTAGTGGGTTTTTGGTTTTCAACACTTTTTTTTTTTTTTTTCAGCACATCTCATCTTGGACTGGCTTTATTTCAAGTGCTCAAGGACACGGATAGCTTCCTTATTAGAGAACAAGTCAGATTTACTTGTGGGGGCCAGTGGTGGTAGGACTCAGGGTGGTGACGGGGTCAGGGAAGAGCATGGTGGGCAGAGGGGGCAGGGTGCAGGCCAGTGGAGGGAGATGGGGTGTGGAGTCAGAGCACAGGGCCAAGTGGGCTTGCAGAACAGTGGGACCCATGGAAGGACCCTAATCTGTGGACAGCATAGTCAGCGTGGGGCTTTTCAAACATCTTTGAGGATAGATAGGAACACGTTTGGATGGGACAAGGAAGGGACTGGACATCGATAGAAAAACAGTCCCAGAGAACAGACTTATAGACACTGGGGAAAGGGAAGAGTGGGTAAGAGATATGGAAAGAGCAACACAGAACCCTATACTATCTTATGTAAAAGAGGTAACTGTTGTCAATGCGCTATGGGTTAAGGGATCGTACATGGGGGCTATGTGATGGCCTGGAGGGGTGGCATGGTGAGGGAAGGGATATACATATGACTAATCAGGGATTATGCATATCTGTAAACAGTAAAACTCCAAAAAAGAAAAAAATTTAAGAAACAAAAAAACAAAATAAAAAATCTTGTGATTATGGAAAAAAATGGGGGTGGCGTGGGAAAGAAGGACTTGGAGGCTGGTGAATGTCAGCCATTGGAAATAAGATGTGTCCAATCCAACCTCCTTCCTGTGCCAGCCCTTTGCTTTAGAAGTAAACAAACAAACTGACCAGGCTGGAAAGCCCTAGGGACTCCGTGAGCTTGGACCCTGTCTTCTCACACTGCTTTTCTCACAACCTGCCCTAGGCTGAGTTTATATTGCTCGGCCTCATCATCATCATCACACTCGACATCAACACTTGGTGAGCCTAACTCACCAACTGAGCCAGATCCTGTACAGAGCCCTTTGTTTTAAACTTCTTAACCATTCTTCCAGGCAGAGATTATGATTATCATCTCCATTTAACCAATGAGATCATCTATTTTAAAATATTTTTATCTGTTTATTCATTTTGACCATTGCCATGTGGCATATGGGATGTTGGTTCTTCAACCAGGTATCAACCCCACACCCACTGTGTTGGCAGCATAGAATGTTAGCCACTGGACCACCAGCAAAATCCTCAGGTGGGATCATAGAGGCTCAGCGATGTTAAGTGAGAGGCACAAAGCCACACAGTCAAATGGCAGCGGAGGAATTTTACCCTAAACCGGGCATGTTTTGGGTCAGAGGGAGAGACTTGACTGCCTGTGTTACATCCGTGCTGGGAGGGAGCTTTTCCAAGCCCTAATCTGTGGACAGCATAGTCAGCGTGGGGCTTTTCAAACATCTTTGAGGATAGATAGGAACACGTTTGGATGGGACAAGGAAGGGACTGGACATCGATAGAAAAACAGTCCCAGAGAACAGACTTATAGACACTGGGGAAAGGGAAGAGTGGGTAAGAGATATGGAAAGAGCAACACAGAACCCTATACTATCTTATGTAAAAGAGGTAACTGTTGTCAATGCGCTATGGGTTAAGGGATCGTACATGGGGGCTATGTGATGGCCTGGAGGGGTGGCATGGTGAGGGAAGGGATATACATATGACTAATCAGGGATTATGCATATCTGTAAACAGTAAAACTCCAAAAAAGAAAAAAATTTAAGAAACAAAAAAACAAAATAAAAAATCTTGTGATTATGGAAAAAAATGGGGGTGGCGTGGGAAAGAAGGACTTGGAGGCTGGTGAATGTCAGCCATTGGAAATAAGATGTGTCCAATCCAACCTCCTTCCTGTGCCAGCCCTTTGCTTTAGAAGTAAACAAACAAACTGACCAGGCTGGAAAGCCCTAGGGACTCCGTGAGCTTGGACCCTGTCTTCTCACACTGCTTTTCTCACAACCTGCCCTAGGCTGAGTTTATATTGCTCGGCCTCATCATCATCATCACACTCGACATCAACACTTGGTGAGCCTAACTCACCAACTGAGCCAGATCCTGTACAGAGCCCTTTGTTTTAAACTTCTTAACCATTCTTCCAGGCAGAGATTATGATTATCATCTCCATTTAACCAATGAGATCATCTATTTTAAAATATTTTTATCTGTTTATTCATTTTGACCATTGCCATGTGGCATATGGGATGTTGGTTCTTCAACCAGGTATCAACCCCACACCCACTGTGTTGGCAGCATAGAATGTTAGCCACTGGACCACCAGCAAAATCCTCAGGTGGGATCATAGAGGCTCAGCGATGTTAAGTGAGAGGCACAAAGCCACACAGTCAAATGGCAGCGGAGGAATTTTACCCTAAACCGGGCATGTTTTGGGTCAGAGGGAGAGACTTGACTGCCTGTGTTACATCCGTGCTGGGAGGGAGCTTTTCCAAGCCTTAGATGGAGGGGCAGAGATCTGTGATCTCTCTTCCTCTTTTGAGTGAGTGGTGTCTTTTCTGATCATCCCAGCTTTATTCCAGAGTCCCCAGGAGGCTTACAGGACTCTGAAATCCAGGGGGTGATAACTTGCCCTCATCCTGCTCATTCCAGGGTCTGTGCCAGACCTTAGAGCGCGCGGGCTCTCGGCTCGTGTCCCAGATCTCCCGTCAGCCTCCTGAGGTCAGCGCCACTCCCACCTTCCTCCTTAGCCTCGTCCACAGCGTTGTCTCCTTCCTCCTCCCCAACCTTCTCCCCTCCTTCTCCCTTTGTTTCCTTTCTTCCTTTCTTTTTCCAGGTTGCCTTCTTGTGCTCTCAGACCCTTCACCTGCAGTCTCCTGCTGAGAGGTGTGGCAGGCAGGGCCATTGCACAGACCGGAACCGAGGCCAGGGAGGACAGGGGCCAGCTTTCCAGCCACAGACCTCAGCCCCTCCCTGTGCGCTCATGGCCACCAGATCCTTTCCTAAAGCCTGGGCAGCTCAGCATTTGGACTTATCCCGCTGGCTTCTGGGCACTTTAAAAGCCTTTTCTGATTGATATCTGTTCCCAGTGAGGTTCGGCTTCTATTATATGAATAGACCCTCTCACCCATTCCCTTCTTTGCCTTTTTTTTCCCCCAAAACAGCAGCAGATGTGTCTCTTGAATGAGGATTTTTTTCCCCCTAATGAGTTTGCATTCACTTGGCCACAAATATGTTCTGTGTGCCTGTGTGCACATCTCTGTATACAGAGGCGCATATTCAGATTACCTGAACACAAAATCCAATGCGCTGCAATTCCATTTTTGATGTAAATGAGTACAATTTCTTTATGAAGCATTATAAGAGGCATTGAGATCACGGTGCACCTAGAAATCATCAGCCTCTCTCCAAGTTCCCTATTCTTCTGAACATCTCTGTAAGTCACTGCAAAGAATGCAGGTCAGAAGCGTCCAGGAAATCCCTAGTCTATGGCATCTCTGCTCTTTATTTTAAACCATTTCAAATGTATCTTTATCAGACCCGATGCCCTCCAGTATTCTAAAGGCCTTTGTTGCATAAGCAATTTCTCCATTCCGTGGTGGCTTATCTGACAGTTTCCCATTTACCTGCTACTTATTATTACACTCGACTTTGAATTTTAAAACCCCACTGAGGGTTTAAAGGATCTTGAAGGACAAAATCAGAAACTTAGATTAGCTGTTACTGTAAATCTGCAAGAAAGCTACTTTTTTTGTTGTTTTCCTGTTTGAACCAATGCAACGTGTGATCCAAATGCATTGTATAATGAAGCTGATATCTTGGAAAAGTATCTTTATATTTCACTCACCTGTCTGCCTGCCTTCCCTATTTCATTCTCACTAACAGAAGATATTCCTAGAATGATGCCTTTTTAATCTGAATTCTGGGGAAATTCTCCAACATTAAGCCTCAGTTAGGCTGATTAAAATTCATTTTCTTGCTGCCTTCCCTCTTGGCTCCTCTTCTCAGCTTTAATGGAAAGCAACAGTGCCAGGCTATATGCCATACTGCCTGAGTGCCTGTGCCCCAGGAGCTCTCTCCCCAAGGCGAAGACCACCCCTGTGCATCCTTGACGATGGGAAAACTGGGATGGGCTTCTTGGGCTCCGAGAGTCAGGAGGAGAAAGCGGCAGCCGCTGATGAACACCCAGTGTCAGCCTCATGGCACACCTGCTAGGATAGGCTTGCCCGTGCACCCCAGGAGACCCCTGCGGTTCCTGAGTGCCCCTCCCTTACCTCTTCTCTGCCACATTGGATGTGTGTGTTCCAAGGTGCCTGTGTGCACATCTCTGTATACAGAGGCGCATATTCAGATTACCTGAACACAAAATCCAATGCGCTGCAATTCCATTTTTGATGTAAATGAGTACAATTTCTTTATGAAGCATTATAAGAGGCATTGAGATCACGGTGCACCTAGAAATCATCAGCCTCTCCAAGTTCCTATTCTTCTGAACATCTCTGTAAGTCACTGCAAAGAATGCAGGTCAGAAGCGTCCAGGAAATCCCTAGTCTATGGCATCTCTGCTCTTTATTTTAAACCATTTCAAATGTATCTTTATCAGACCCGATGCCCTCCAGTATTCTAAAGGCCTTTGTTGCATAAGCAATTTCTCCATTCCGTGGTGGCTTATCTGACAGTTTCCCATTTACCTGCTACTTATTATTACACTCGACTTTGAATTTTAAAACCCCACTGAGGGTTTAAAGGATCTTGAAGGACAAAATCAGAAACTTAGATTAGCTGTTACTGTAAATCTGCAAGAAAGCTACTTTTTTTGTTGTTTTCCTGTTTGAACCAATGCAACGTGTGATCCAAATGCATTGTATAATGAAGCTGATATCTTGGAAAAGTATCTTTATATTTCACTCACCTGTCTGCCTGCCTTCCCTATTTCATTCTCACTAACAGAAGATATTCCTAGAATGATGCCTTTTTAATCTGAATTCTGGGGAAATTCTCCAACATTAAGCCTCAGTTAGGCTGATTAAAATTCATTTTCTTGCTGCCTTCCCTCTTGGCTCCTCTTCTCAGCTTTAATGGAAAGCAACAGTGCCAGGCTATATGCCATACTGCCTGAGTGCCTGTGCCCCAGGAGCTCTCTCCCCAAGGCGAAGACCACCCCTGTGCATCCTTGACGATGGGAAAACTGGGATGGGCTTCTTGGGCTCCGAGAGTCAGGAGGAGAAAGCGGCAGCCGCTGATGAACACCCAGTGTCAGCCTCATGGCACACCTGCTAGGATAGGCTTGCCCGTGCACCCCAGGAGACCCCTGCGGTTCCTGAGTGCCCCTCCCTTACCTCTTCTCTGCCACATTGGATGTGTGTGTTCCAAGGAGCCTGCTCAGTTCTGCTCAACAAGGCTGCCCTTCACGGTTCACTTTGGCCAAATATCACAGCAGCATGAGCTGACACTGTATGAAGTGTGCCATGTGCCAGGCACTATCCAGAGTGATTGATAAGTAATAACTCATTATTCCCAACAGCCCTAGGAAATAATACTATTATTCTCTCATGTTATAGGAGAAGACATGGAGGCCTCAAGAGACAAGCTTGCCCTCCATCTCATAGCTAGTTGGCGGGAGAATTTATTTACATATTTCAGGCAGTCTAGATCAAACGTCAGTGCTCTTAACTACTTGGCTACATGGTCTCCCTGCTGCTGGGTGCTGATTCTCCTAGACTCTGTGCTAAATGTTGTTGGTTAGTCACTCAATCATTTCCAACTCTTTTGCAAATCCATGGCCTGTATCCCATCAAGCTCCTCTGTCCATGGGATTTCCCAGGCAAGAATACTGGCGTGGGTTTCCATTTCCTTCTCCAACTCAGAGATCAAACCTGCATCTCCTGCAATCGCAGGACCCAGGAATGCCTTGACAGGAGGAAGAAGAAACAAGAGGTTGTCGCTCATCTGACCATAAGGCGATGTTTTAACTACTGCTGTTACAGTGACCATACTTTGATAGCAGGTTTTTGGCTGCAAATTTTGCTTTTCTTGTTTTCATAAAACAGTTGGTAAAAGCAGGTTTTCCCAATCTCACAAACATGGCTCGTGCTGCAGACAGACATCATTTCAAGTAGCCCTGTGATTTGTCATCACTCACATACCCCATCAGGGCTCTATTTGCAAAAGAGATGATGTAGGTGGAAACCTTTGTAAACAGCGCCGTGCCTTCCACACGCCTGGGTTATCATCCCTGACAACGGAGCTTGTTCAGGATGATGCACACATCACTCACGAGAGTTAATGTATGTAAAGTGTCCAAAATGGTGCCTGACTCTGGGTAAACAACTATGTAAGTATTAACTTTTGTTTTTACTGTTCCACCTTCCTTTCTTCTTTTCCCAGGCATGATCTGGTTCTCCTACGCATCATGAAACCTGTCTCATGGGCCCGTGTCCCTCTTCTCTTTCAGGCCAGAACAAAATCTGCTTCATCCCAGGCATGGTGGGACCCATATTAGAGATGACACTTATCCCTGAGGCTGAGCTCCGGAAAGCCACCATCCCAATCTTCTTCGACATGATGCTGTGCGAATATCAAAGGAGTGGGGATTTCAAAAAGGTAAAAAATGAGGCTGGAAACTCATGCCAGCATCCCTCATCCCCAGCCCATTTCCCCATAATGATATCCTCGTTCCATCTGCCTGGGCTTCATTCAGAGACTTGACGGGAGGCTGGGGACATTTATTCATGTGCCCGGAATGAGCTGGCAGATCAGATTTGGTTGGTATTCTATCACACTTTCCTGCCCAAGGCCAAGGTTAGAATGCACTTTCTTGTCCATTTCTCAAAAATACAGGAATCCTACTTCCCTAGAGAAGAGCCCCTCACAGTGTGTCCAAAGGGGCTCCTCCTCTGACCTGCCCACACCTGACACTCATTCAGCAGTTCCACTTCTACAATAACACAGAAGTTTGAAAGTCAGACTTGGCGACGCTTCAGGGTTAACAGCAAGCAGAGCTGCAAGCCCGATGCTCGGAAGGGCCCTGTAAGACCTGCAGTGGACAGAATGGGGGCGGGGGAGCTTTCCCAGCGTGCAGGAGGGGCCACTGGAATCAAATGCAAGGGCCACTGGTCAAGTCTTTTCATTGAAAATCCTGTCCGACTGGAAGGATGAGACCTTTTTCTGGGCCCAACCACTCCAAACATGTCTGCCAGTGGGCTCAGCACTGGTTTCCACAGCAGGTTCCTGGCACCATTCAGTAGTCACGCCCAGCTTGAGAAGGTAGATCTTTAAATCCCATCAAGGCTACCTTGGTGATGTGATGCCCTCAGGTCCCGCCCTTCCAGTCCTCTCTGCCCCTCCTCACCTGGTGCTCCCCTAACTGGGCTCTCTCCCTCCGACTGGCACTCCTGTCTCGCATTCTGTACCACATTGCCTTGAAACAGGTACCTAAACCTCTTCCAAATGGCAGCAGTTTCCAAACGGCTTTTCCTTAAAATCCTTTCGGACTTTATTCTTCCTTTGCTCTCTGGTTCTCTAATCCTCACCCGATAAAGTCCGAACCCTGTTGCCTACATTCCAGGCCCTCCTTGCTCTGCCTTCAGCCAAATGGTCCAGCCTTTTTATCCCTCCTCTTTCCCCCATCTCACCTATTCTCCAGCAATCCCCACTGCTCACCTGAATTCTGCTGCCTTGGTGAGCATCCTCCTTCCCGTGTCCTCTTCCTCTGCTTTCAGCTGCACTCATAGTCCTGCCTGTCAGCCCCACCTATTACAGAGTCCATTCTCCCATAACTGCCTGGGCTTCATTCAGAGACTTGACGGGAGGCTGGGGACATTTATTCATGTGCCCGGAATGAGCTGGCAGATCAGATTTGGTTGGTATTCTATCACACTTTCCTGCCCAAGGCCAAGGTTAGAATGCACTTTCTTGTCCATTTCTCAAAAATACAGGAATCCTACTTCCCTAGAGAAGAGCCCCTCACAGTGTGTCCAAAGGGGCTCCTCCTCTGACCTGCCCACACCTGACACTCATTCAGCAGTTCCACTTCTACAATAACACAGAAGTTTGAAAGTCAGACTTGGCGACGCTTCAGGGTTAACAGCAAGCAGAGCTGCAAGCCCGATGCTCGGAAGGGCCCTGTAAGACCTGCAGTGGACAGAATGGGGGCGGGGGAGCTTTCCCAGCGTGCAGGGAGGGAGCCACTGGAATCAAATGCAAGGGCCACTGGTCAAGTCTTTTCATTGAAAATCCTGTCCGACTGGAAGGATGAGACCTTTTTCTGGGCCCAACCACTCCAAACATGTCTGCCAGTGGGCTCAGCACTGGTTTCCACAGCAGGTTCCTGGCACCATTCAGTAGTCACGCCCAGCTTGAGAAGGTAGATCTTTAAATCCCATCAAGGCTACCTTGGTGATGTGATGCCCTCAGGTCCCGCCCTTCCAGTCCTCTCTGCCCCTCCTCACCTGGTGCTCCCCTAACTGGGCTCTCTCCTCCGACTGGCACTCCTGTCTCGCATTCTGTACCACATTGCCTTGAAACAGGTACCTAAACCTCTTCCAAATGGCAGCAGTTTCCAAACGGCTTTTCCTTAAAATCCTTTCGGACTTTATTCTTCCTTTGCTCTCTGGTTCTCTAATCCTCACCCGATAAAGTCCGAACCCTGTTGCCTACATTCCAGGCCCTCCTTGCTCTGCCTTCAGCCAAATGGTCCAGCCTTTTTATCCCTCCTCTTTCCCCCATCTCACCTATTCTCCAGCAATCCCCACTGCTCACCTGAATTCTGCTGCCTTGGTGAGCATCCTCCTTCCCGTGTCCTCTTCCTCTGCTTTCAGCTGCACTCATAGTCCTGCCTGTCAGCCCCACCTATGTGCGACTACTCCTGCAAAGCCTACCCCAAGGCTCTTCCTTTCAGAGGCCTTTGCCCTCTATTCCTATGCCATTCCAGCTGTCTGAGGTGTCATGATTCCACACTGCCTTGCACTACATTCATTTCTGCTTCTTCCTTATCTTCATGTCAAAAATGTGAGCTGATGATGGTGAAAATGACTGCCATTAACTGGGCATGTACTGTGTCCATCACTGTGAGAGCTTTCCATGCTTCCCCTCAGGGCAGCACTCCCCCTGGTGGGGTGGGCACCAGCAGACTCAGAAGACGTCCTGGGGGCAGGTGCACAAGATAAACACCCCCGGACTTACGGCACACCGTGTCCAAAAGAGATGCTCATCCCGGTCTTTCCTGAATGACAACCTGACAGTCGTTTTTGGTGGCCTCATGTCTTCTGAGGCTCGCCTGCAGTGTGATTTTCATGCACTAATGGATTCCCTTATGAGGCTTCCCTGTGGCATGCGCCCACCTCAATCTCCATGAACGGGCTCCTCCCTCCAGGCATGTGTTCCCTGTAAGCTCTTCCTCCAATTGCTTCTCTTCGTTGCCACCTTATCAAAAGAGACAGGATAATCAGGCTGACTAATGGGGCAGCTTCCCATGTGAACACCAGCTGTGTGCTTGGTCGGAGCCCAGCTGTGGGATGAGCAGACCCAGGTGTTGCTGCTTGGTTCAGAGTAAGCAGATATGCTCGGTATCCCTGGGAAGGGAGGAAGAAAGCCCCCTTCCATGAGCCCCAAGCTGTCCTGGTGGCCAGATGGTAACCTCGGCAGCAGTTTCCAAACGGCTTTTCCTTAAAATCCTTTCGGACTTTATTCTTCCTTTGCTCTCTGGTTCTCTAATCCTCACCCGATAAAGTCCGAACCCTGTTGCCTACATTCCAGGCCCTCCTTGCTCTGCCTTCAGCCAAATGGTCCAGCCTTTTTATCCCTCCTCTTTCCCCCATCTCACCTATTCTCCAGCAATCCCCACTGCTCACCTGAATTCTGCTGCCTTGGTGAGCATCCTCCTTCCCGTGTCCTCTTCCTCTGCTTTCAGCTGCACTCATAGTCCTGCCTGTCAGCCCCACCTATGTGCGACTACTCCTGCAAAGCCTACCCCAAGGCTCTTCCTTTCAGAGGCCTTTGCCCTCTATTCCTATGCCATTCCAGCTGTCTGAGGTGTCATGATTCCACACTGCCTTGCACTACATTCATTTCTGCTTCTTCCTTATCTTCATGTCAAAAATGTGAGCTGATGATGGTGAAAATGACTGCCATTAACTGGGCATGTACTGTGTCCATCACTGTGAGAGCTTTCCATGCTTCCCCTCAGGGCAGCACTCCCCCTGGTGGGGTGGGCACCAGCAGACTCAGAAGACGTCCTGGGGGCAGGTGCACAAGATAAACACCCCCGGACTTACGGCACACCGTGTCCAAAAGAGATGCTCATCCCGGTCTTTCCTGAATGACAACCTGACAGTCGTTTTTGGTGGCCTCATGTCTTCTGAGGCTCGCCTGCAGTGTGATTTTCATGCACTAATGGATTCCCTTATGAGGCTTCCCTGTGGCATGCGCCCACCTCAATCTCCATGAACGGGCTCCTCCCTCCAGGCATGTGTTCCCTGTAAGCTCTTCCTCCAATTGCTTCTCTTCGTTGCCACCTTATCAAAAGAGACAGGATAATCAGGCTGACTAATGGGGCAGCTTCCCATGTGAACACCAGCTGTGTGCTTGGTCGGAGCCCAGCTGTGGGATGAGCAGACCCAGGTGTTGCTGCTTGGTTCAGAGTAAGCAGATATGCTCGGTATCCCTGGGAAGGGAGGAAGAAAGCCCCCTTCCATGAGCCCCAAGCTGTCCTGGTGGCCAGATCCAGAACACAACCCAGACCTGGGGTTTGAAATCCAGGAGGCACTGTGGCAGTGCATGATGCCAAATAGTCAGATAAGAGAAGAAGCAAGTCCCCGGAAGGTGACAGTGTTCCCTTTCTAAAATGTGGATTTGAAAGGAAATAGCAGAGCCCATGGGAGGACTTAGCAGGGCCTTTGCTCCCACTACCACCAGGCCCTCTGGACATCCCCAGGGTCTTGAAGTTCTTTTGCTGTCGTGCCTTTGTTGGGCTCTTTCTTTGATTCTCCACCTGAAGAGTCCGAGTCCTCCTTCAGCTGTGGCCTTCCACTTTGGATGAACCTGACCTGCTTCCTGGGGCATCAGGATGCAAAAGACAAAGACGTGCTTCAGCAGGATGTGCATGGCAGGACTGGGACAGGAAGGGCTAGACTCTGAGGAGTTGGGGAGGGGGAGGAGGAGGCTCTGGCACAGGCTCCCTTTCTGATCAGTTTCTTCTGCAGCCTCATCACCAGATTTCCCTGCCTTCTCCTCTAGCCAGAAATAAATAGCTGATGCTTTTGACTGACAAGCTTTATCCCTTATGAGTATATCACTTCACCCCAGACCATCTCAGGGGTCTCTGTCTTTGCCTGGGACTGGACTTCATGTCCAGTGGATAGTTTCAGCAAGAGGGGCTTTGAGTTGGCCATGCTGTGGCTGGAGTGGTCATGCCCCAGTTGAAATGAAATGTATTTCATCCTGCCTGCGAGGGGCTCGGGCATGTCACCTGCACCCTGGAGCGTGACAGTCTGCTCATAGGTCTGTGTTTCTCACAAGACCATGAGCTCTCTGATGTCCAAAGCCCTTCCCTTAGGCTCAGAACTCCCAGTACCTGTCAAGTGCCTGCCATGAATGTGAGGTGAGCCATGTCGATGTTCTCAGCATGCATGGAAGCATTTAGACCCCCATCCATTTGTGTTTTGGAGGAAGAGCCTTGGTAGAGAGAGGAACATTCCCGGGAATGTTTTTACCATGTAGGATAATGAAGTTGGCTGACCACTGCCTGAGTAGCCCCAAGGGCGTGGCTAGACCAGCTGTCCTACTGGCAAATTCTTTGTGGAGGGAGAGGCTGTGGGCTTTGTAGATGATGTCTGTGGGAAGGAGTGGAGGTCCTGGATGCAGAGGCTGAGTCGAATGGTTGCCTATGAGGCAGCTTGTGGAGCAGGACTGTGTGCAACATGAGGGTCTAAGGCTCAGGAGGAAGAGGGTCCACAGTGAATCCCTCTCTTAGAGAAGAAAGAGATAATAGCATTTGACCAGAGCACCTATAACAGTGTCTTCACCCAGGCTTCCCAGGGGGCGCTAGTGGTAAAGAACACACCTGGCAGTGCAGCAGACATAAGAGACATGGGTTCAATCCCTGGGTCCGGAAGATCCCCTGGAGGAGGGCCAGGCAGCCCACTTCAGTATTCTTGCCTGAAGAATTCCATGGAAAGAGGAGCCTGGAGGGCTACTGTCTGGGGGTCACAAACAGTGGGACATGACTGACAGTACTGAGCACGCACGGAACAGTGCCTGGAACACTGCAGGAACTTAATAATTGCTTGTTGAATGGATTAATGGACAAAGATATCAGTTTGGAAGATTCCACCGAAACTTGAGTCTTGGCATGGAGTAGACTGGTGATTCAGATGGCTGAGAACGTCATGTGGAAAAGAGCAAATCTATTCACTAAGTACGTACTGAGCACCTACTGTCTTCTTGGGCCCAGGACTTCATGTCCAGTGGATAGTTTCAGCAAGAGGGGCTTTGAGTTGGCCATGCTGTGGCTGGAGTGGTCATGCCCCAGTTGAAATGAAATGTATTTCATCCTGCCTGCGAGGGGCTCGGGCATGTCACCTGCACCCTGGAGCGTGACAGTCTGCTCATAGGTCTGTGTTTCTCACAAGACCATGAGCTCTCTGATGTCCAAAGCCCTTCCCTTAGGCTCAGAACTCCCAGTACCTGTCAAGTGCCTGCCATGAATGTGAGGTGAGCCATGTCGATGTTCTCAGCATGCATGGAAGCATTTAGACCCCCATCCATTTGTGTTTTGGAGGAAGAGCCTTGGTAGAGAGAGGAACATTCCCGGGAATGTTTTTACCATGTAGGATAATGAAGTTGGCTGACCACTGCCTGAGTAGCCCCAAGGGCGTGGCTAGACCAGCTGTCCTACTGGCAAATTCTTTGTGGAGGGAGAGGCTGTGGGCTTTGTAGATGATGTCTGTGGGAAGGAGTGGAGGTCCTGGATGCAGAGGCTGAGTCGAATGGTTGCCTATGAGGCAGCTTGTGGAGCAGGACTGTGTGCAACATGAGGGTCTAAGGCTCAGGAGGAAGAGGGTCCACAGTGAATCCCTCTCTTAGAGAAGAAAGAGATAATAGCATTTGACCAGAGCACCTATAACAGTGTCTTCACCCAGGCTTCCCAGGGGGCGCTAGTGGTAAAGAACACACCTGGCAGTGCAGCAGACATAAGAGACATGGGTTCAATCCCTGGGTCCGGAAGATCCCCTGGAGGAGGGCCAGGCAGCCCACTTCAGTATTCTTGCCTGAAGAATTCCATGGAAAGAGGAGCCTGGAGGGCTACTGTCTGGGGGTCACAAACAGTGGGACATGACTGACAGTACTGAGCACGCACGGAACAGTGCCTGGAACACTGCAGGAACTTAATAATTGCTTGTTGAATGGATTAATGGACAAAGATATCAGTTTGGAAGATTCCACCGAAACTTGAGTCTTGGCATGGAGTAGACTGGTGATTCAGATGGCTGAGAACGTCATGTGGAAAAGAGCAAATCTATTCACTAAGTACGTACTGAGCACCTACTGTCTTCTTCACACCATGCTTTGGGGTCAGGTAGGCTGGCTGCTTGTAAGCGGAATAAATTTGGGTAACTTATTTAACCTTTCTCAGCCTCAGTTTTTCATCCACAAAATATGTATCATAACACTGTTGTTATGTTATCATGATGCCAAACACAAGCTTCATGGGGGTTGAAAGGAAACAGGAAGATATGATATAACTCAAAGAAAATTAGGAAGCTGCACGGACTCCCATCAGCATCCCCCGCTCACATGACGCTCTCCTCTCCGGCTTCTTCCCGTGTCAGCTTCCGCCCACCTCAGGACAACTGGCATTTAGTTAACAAAGGAGACCCCAGGCTAACATACTGGTGCCAATCTCATCTCTGTTATTTCTCTGCCAACCTGGCTGGTTGCCATCTCTGACCCCTCCCGTGTCACAGTCAGCACCTTACCTTTGAAGAAGAGCTCTTGCTCCCAAAGTTTCACACTTTGGTGGGTTGTGATCCTATCAAAAAACACAGGCAGGGCTTCCCTGGTGGTCCAGCGGGTAAAGAGTCCGCCTTGCAGTGCAAGGGGCGCTGGTTCAATCCCTGGCCTGGGAAGATCCCACGTGCCGCAGAGTGGCTGGACCAGTGTGTCCAATTATTAACCAGCGCTCTGGAGCACATGTGCCCAGAGCCGGTGCTCTGCAAGGAGAGAGGTCACTGCGCTGGGAGGCCCACACAGGCCAAAGAACAAAGATGGGTGAAAAATGAATAAATGGAAGACGAATAAAAGAGGCCAAATTTTTTTTAAAAAATGCAGGCAAACAAGATGATAAAAAAGAGGTTCTAAAGCAATCAGGAGAGACAAAGGAAGCCTCTGGGAACATGACTGAGGCTACTGTCTGGGGTCACAAACAGTGGGACATGACTGACAGTACTGAGCACGCACGGAACAGTGCCTGGAACACTGCAGGAACTTAATAATTGCTTGTTGAATGGATTAATGGACAAAGATATCAGTTTGGAAGATTCCACCGAAACTTGAGTCTTGGCATGGAGTAGACTGGTGATTCAGATGGCTGAGAACGTCATGTGGAAAAGAGCAAATCTATTCACTAAGTACGTACTGAGCACCTACTGTCTTCTTCACACCATGCTTTGGGGTCAGGTAGGCTGGCTGCTTGTAAGCGGAATAAATTTGGGTAACTTATTTAACCTTTCTCAGCCTCAGTTTTTCATCCACAAAATATGTATCATAACACTGTTATTATGGTATCATGATGCCAAACTCAAGCTTCATGGGGGATGAAATGAAACAGGAAGAGATGATATAACTCAAAGAAAATTAGGAAGCTGCACGGACTCCCATCAGCATCCCCCGCTCACATGACGCTCTCCTCTCCGGCTTCTTCCCGTGTCAGCTTCCGCCCACCTCAGGACAACTGGCATTTAGTTAACAAAGGAGACCCCAGGCTAACATACTGGTGCCAATCTCATCTCTGTTATTTCTCTGCCAACCTGGCTGGTTGCCATCTCTGACCCCTCCCGTGTCACAGTCAGCACCTTACCTTTGAAGAAGAGCTCTTGCTCCCAAAGTTTCACACTTTGGTGGGTTGTGATCCTATCAAAAAACACAGGCAGGGCTTCCCTGGTGGTCCAGCGGGTAAAGAGTCCGCCTTGCAGTGCAAGGGGCGCTGGTTCAATCCCTGGCCTGGGAAGATCCCACGTGCCGCAGAGTGGCTGGACCAGTGTGTCCAATTATTAACCAGCGCTCTGGAGCACATGTGCCCAGAGCCGGTGCTCTGCAAGGAGAGAGGTCACTGCGCTGGGAGGCCCACACAGGCCAAAGAACAAAGATGGGTGAAAAATGAATAAATGGAAGACGAATAAAAGAGGCCAAATTTTTTTTAAAAAATGCAGGCAAACAAGATGATAAAAAAGAGGTTCTAAAGCAATCAGGAGAGACAAAGGAAGCCCTGCAGGAAGGCATGATGTAAACATGAGGCTCATGTATGGGTCATTCTGCTACAAGAGGAGGTCTTTTCTCCTCAGTACTGAAGATTCATATAAGGCACCTGCAGCAGCTCACTTTTTAAAATCATGTATTTATTTATGGCTGTGCTGGGTCTTACTGTATGCAGGTTTCTCTACTTGCGGCTAGTGGGGGCTGCTCTCTAGTTGCAGTGCGTGGGCTTCTCACTGTGGTGGCTTCTCGCGGCAGAGCATGGGTTCTAGGGCTTCCATAGCTGAGTCATGTGGCCTCAGTAGTTGCACTGGATAAGCTTTGTTGGCCTTCAGCATGTGGAATCTTTCTGGAACGGAGATAGAACTCATGTCTTCTGCATTGGTTGGTGGATTTTTAACCACTGGGCCACTAGGGAAGTCCCTGCAGCATCTAACTTCTGCAAAAATGACCTGTGGATGCTCCTTAGTAAATATACACCTCGAAGGGTTGGATGAGGACTCAGCGATGTGATGCAGTTGTGGATGAAGTGGAAATGATTTGAAGAAGCCAGAGCTACACTCTAAGCTCTGCACAGTGACCATGTGGGGGTAACCCTTTCATGGTGACATAATGTAGTGTATGTCTGGGAGTCTATGGGACCCTTGGGTGTACCCTAATCAAGTACACTCATCGTTTGAAACTTGAGACAAGGGTTCCACTTTGCCTCAGTGGCCTCATTTATACACTGGGGATCATGACAGCCATCTCCCTTGACTGTTGTGAAGGTTAAATGAGATTAAGATGCTAATGCTGAGGACAGTGTCAACAATGTCATGGGGCATTTGCCAACAAATATCAAGCACTTCCTACGTGGTAAACGCCAGGCCAGGTCTTTCCCATGTGATTTTCCATTGACTTCTACCCGCAGCACTATAAAGTAGGTGCTGCTTTAAATTTCCATTTAAAATATGAGAAAACTGAGCCTCAGAAAGTCTTATTAACATGCCCAAGGTCATGTGGTGGGGAAAACAGTCAAAGCAAGACTCAGACTAAGTCTGTGTGTGTGTGTGTGTGTGTGTGTGTGTGTGTGCACGCTCAGTCGTGTCCAACTCTTTGTGACCCCGCCAACTATAGCCTTCCAAGCTCCTCTGTCCCTGCAGTTGTTCCCAGCCCAGGGATTGAACCCATGTCTCCTGTGTCTCCTTCATTGGCAGGTGGATTCTTTACCACGGTGCCACCTGGAAATACCCACACTGTCTGTTTGATGCCAAAGCCTGTGGTCATAGCTGTTCCCAAGCACAGCCCAGCACTGGCCCCAGCAGCCCACAAGGCCAGAGTCTGCTCTGCCCTGGGATGTGCTTGACTGAGACCTTCTCTCTCCTCCCCACCCCAGAGGGTTCAGGCGTGGCTGGCGTCATCAGCCTGCACATTCCTGGCACCCTGTAATTTCCCTCCCTGTGGGCTCTTTTGTGACCCTGAGACAAGTGCTTATTTACCCCATCCACTTCTCAGCTCCAAACGAAAGTTCATCTCACGAGGAGGAAGCGTGCCAGCATTTACCATTGAACAGCTCAGCTAAGCAAAGCTGGTTCTCTCCCTGAGAGCTGCTTTCCAGTAACATTCAGCAGCAATAACAATAACATTAGCAGTAATCATAAGATGACAAGCAAACCCAAGGCACACTTGAGCCCGTGCAGCCCCCTAGTGCTTTGTAAATAAAATTTCCCCAGTCTTCCTAACTACCCCGTGCAGGAGGTACCACTGTTAGGCCTATTACATTGCTCAGGATCGACTAACAGTGACCCCATAGGCGAAATCTGTCCTGCCACTTGTTCTTGTAAATGAAGCTTTATTGGAGTAGACTCATGCAATTTGTTTTTATAGCAGCTACGGCTGCTTTGGTACTACAGCAGGGAAGTTGAGTGGTTGAGACTAACCCACAAAGCCTAACTAAAATATTTACTGACTGGCCCTTTAACAAAATGCTTGATGAGCCCTGATAAAAACTGTGAAATGAAGGATTAGAAAGACCTCCTAGTTTTCCTGAGACAGTGGAGAAGGTGGAGGAGACATCGAAAGCCAGTGTTTATTTACCCCATGACCTAACATCAGCACCCACTCCTCTAGTTCCTTGGCTGCATTTCTTTCTAACCTGGGTTCAACACAGTAGACATGTCTAATCATGCTAGCCCCCAGTGCCTGACATTGGGTGACACTTGACAGACACAAAAGGCTTAACAAAATGCATCCTATAAGGGGCATGATCCAAGTGTGAATTGGCAGCCCAGACCCTAACCAGACTGGTCCCCAGCTACATACATCTCTGTTCATATTTCCACCATTTCCATCTTGAACTCTCTGCTCCAGCTGAACTGTTCTCCTCATTTTTCTCCAGATTGCCACCCCAACACCTTTACTCAGTCCATGCCCACCTCCCTAACCTGGAACGCGCTTCCATTTCATGTTTATCACAGTCCTACCCATCTTTCCAGGGCTGTGCATCTCCTTCCATACATCTTTCTTAACAACTGAAACACAGGAGATTCTTTTTCAGCACAAACTGTATCCACACAAGCTTCTGGTCCTTATATTTGGCCCTTAGCACAGAAAAGTGAGGAACTTGGCCCCACAGATGATGTGTGAACCAAGGAGAAAGTAAATCTGGTCCCTGTCCTCCATCAAAGAGTCCACCTTGCAGTGAGTGCAAGGGGCACTGGTTCAATCTCTGGCCCGGGAAGATCCCAAATGCCACAGAGTGGCTGGACCGGTGTGTCCAATTATGAGCCAGTGCTCTGGATCACAGGTGCCCAGAGCTGATGGTCTGCACTGAGAGAGGCCACTGCAACAGGAGGCCCACACATGGGAAAGAATAAGATCAATGAAAATAAATATAAATGAAAAAGAGGCATGATGGGGAAAAAGAAAAAAAAAATATATATATATAAGTATAAAATGTCATCAGGTTTCAATCTCTCCCCATACCCTCCTCTCTGCTTTTTACTACATTGGCGTCATTCTTAGGCAGACTTTTTCACTATGGTCTTCTCTACAATTTTGAATTTACAGTCTTCAAGTTAAGCAGAAAGACTTCTTTGTTTCTAAGAGTGCCAGCCAAACCTCAGATACAAATCTCACTGACTTGGTCTGGGCCTTTATTAATTGTAGGGTCTGGATAATGAAGACACTGATCAGGTGCCTGGCCTGTATGGAGGAGACATCGAAAGCCAGTGTTTATTTACCCCATGACCTAACATCAGCACCCACTCCTCTAGTTCCTTGGCTGCATTTCTTTCTAACCTGGGTTCAACACAGTAGACATGTCTAATCATGCTAGCCCCCAGTGCCTGACATTGGGTGACACTTGACAGACACAAAAGGCTTAACAAAATGCATCCTATAAGGGGCATGATCCAAGTGTGAATTGGCAGCCCAGACCCTAACCAGACTGGTCCCCAGCTACATACATCTCTGTTCATATTTCCACCATTTCCATCTTGAACTCTCTGCTCCAGCTGAACTGTTCTCCTCATTTTTCTCCAGATTGCCACCCCAACACCTTTACTCAGTCCATGCCCACCTCCCTAACCTGGAACGCGCTTCCATTTCATGTTTATCACAGTCCTACCCATCTTTCCAGGGCTGTGCATCTCCTTCCATACATCTTTCTTAACAACTGAAACACAGGAGATTCTTTTTCAGCACAAACTGTATCCACACAAGCTTCTGGTCCTTATATTTGGCCCTTAGCACAGAAAAGTGAGGAACTTGGCCCCACAGATGATGTGTGAACCAAGGAGAAAGTAAATCTGGTCCCTGTCCTCCATCAAAGAGTCCACCTTGCAGTGAGTGCAAGGGGCACTGGTTCAATCTCTGGCCCGGGAAGATCCCAAATGCCACAGAGTGGCTGGACCGGTGTGTCCAATTATGAGCCAGTGCTCTGGATCACAGGTGCCCAGAGCTGATGGTCTGCACTGAGAGAGGCCACTGCAACAGGAGGCCCACACATGGGAAAGAATAAGATCAATGAAAATAAATATAAATGAAAAAGAGGCATGATGGGGAAAAAGAAAAAAAAAATATATATATATATATATATGTATAAAATGTCATCAGGTTTCAATCTCTCCCCATACCCTCCTCTCTGCTTTTTACTACATTGGCGTCATTCTTAGGCAGACTTTTTCACTATGGTCTTCTCTACAATTTTGAATTTACAGTCTTCAAGTTAAGCAGAAAGACTTCTTTGTTTCTAAGAGTGCCAGCCAAACCTCAGATACAAATCTCACTGACTTGGTCTGGGCCTTTATTAATTGTAGGGTCTGGATAATGAAGACACTGATCAGGTGCCTGGCCTGTATCATAGACCCACACCTGGAGCTAGGGCAGTGTGGCCAGCCCACCTAAATCCCACACAGTAATATTAAGGCGGACGTGATTATCTAAGTATAAAGAAAGGAATTCTAGGCATGAAAAATAATAGCTGATCATGCCAACATGCCATCCCCTGAAGATCAGCACTCTGTCACCTATCTTGAAACCCATGCCCATGTCATACCCTCTGCTTGGAATGGCTTTTCTCTTTCCTTTCTCCTGCAAAATTTCAACATAAACTTGAGAACCAAGTCAAATGACATGGGTTGTGTGCCTTCCTAGAAGACTCTCCTCGGTTCGCTCGCTCTCCCTCTCTCTCTCTCCCTCTCTCTCTCTCTCTCTCTCTCTCTCTCTCTCTCTCTCTCTCTCTCTCTCTCTCTCTCTCTCTCTCTCTCTCTCTCTCTCTCTCTCTCTCTCTCTCTCTCTCTCTCTCTCTCCTCTCTCTCTCTCTCTCTCTCTCTCTCTCTCTCTCTCTCTCTCTCTCTCTCTCTCTCTCTCTCTCTCTCTCCCTCTCTCTCTCTCTCTCTCATATGCCTATCTCTCTGCTCCAAAAAGGCAAGTATGGCATCCTGCTTCCTGTGGCATTTCCAGATTCCAGCGCTAAACCTGGGAGACACTGCTGCTGTACAGCTGCTAAATCGTGTCTGACTCTGTGACCCTAAGGACTGTCGCCTGCCAGGCTCCTCTATTCATAGCGCTCTCCAGGAAAGAACAATGGAGTGGGTCGCCATTTCCTTCTCCAGAAGATCTTCACAACCCAGGCATCGAACTAGCGTCTGTTACATCTCCTGCGTTGGCAGGCGGGTTCTTTACCACTAGCGTCATCTGAGAAACCTGGGAGATGATAAATCCCCCCTAAAGTTTTGGTTAAAGTCACAAATTGACTAATTTCAACATTCAGCCTTCTAACACTGTGATTGTTTATTTTCATGTCCTACTACTTCAGTTTGAAAACGAAATCATCCTCAAGCTGGACCACAAATCTTTAAAATCTGACTTGGTCTGGGCCTTTATTAATTGTAGGGTCTGGATAATGAAGACACTGATCAGGTGCCTGGCCTGTATCATAGACCCACACCTGGAGCTAGGGCAGTGTGGCCAGCCCACCTAAATCCCACACAGTAATATTAAGGCGGACGTGATTATCTAAGTATAAAGAAAGGAATTCTAGGCATGAAAAATAATAGCTGATCATGCCAACATGCCATCCCCTGAAGATCAGCACTCTGTCACCTATCTTGAAACCCATGCCCATGTCATACCCTCTGCTTGGAATGGCTTTTCTCTTTCCTTTCTCCTGCAAAATTTCAACATAAACTTGAGAACCAAGTCAAATGACATGGGTTGTGTGCCTTCCTAGAAGACTCTCCTCGGTTCGCTCGCTCTCCCTCTCTCTCTCCCTCTCTCTCTCCCTCTCTCTCTCTCTCCCTCCCTCTCTCTCTCTCTCCCTCCCTCTCTCTCTCTCTCTCTCTCTCTCTCTCTCTCTCTCTCTCTCTCTCTCTCTCTCTCTCTCTCTCTCTCCCTCTCTCTCTCTCTCTCTCTCTCTCTCTCTCTCTCTCTCTCTCTCTCTCCCTCTCTCTCTCTCCCTCTCTCTCTCTCTCTCTCATATGCCTATCTCTCTGCTCCAAAAAGGCAAGTATGGCATCCTGCTTCCTGTGGCATTTCCAGATTCCAGCGCTAAACCTGGGAGACACTGCTGCTGTACAGCTGCTAAATCGTGTCTGACTCTGTGACCCTAAGGACTGTCGCCTGCCAGGCTCCTCTATTCATAGCGCTCTCCAGGAAAGAACAATGGAGTGGGTCGCCATTTCCTTCTCCAGAAGATCTTCACAACCCAGGCATCGAACTAGCGTCTGTTACATCTCCTGCGTTGGCAGGCGGGTTCTTTACCACTAGCGTCATCTGAGAAACCTGGGAGATGATAAATCCCCCCTAAAGTTTTGGTTAAAGTCACAAATTGACTAATTTCAACATTCAGCCTTCTAACACTGTGATTGTTTATTTTCATGTCCTACTACTTCAGTTTGAAAACGAAATCATCCTCAAGCTGGACCACGAGGTGGAAGGTGGCCGAGGGGACGAGCAGTACATGCAGCTGTTGGAGTCAATGTAAGTTCAGTGCCCAAAGGGGAGGAGCCATGGGGGCGGGCCCGAGGTCAGAGGGTTCAGGACTCAGGGGCTCTGTCCTCTGCCGGAGACAAATCTGGAGGCTCATGGGTACTGGAGAAATTCCATTTTGGGAAGAAATCTCACTTCTCTCACTGCAATGGCTATTTCTTTGATATTGATGGAATGGGTGATGAAAGAAACTTTGCTGTGTAGTGGAGAGGGAAATAATCCACTAAGGTGTTCAGTTTTGTTATCTCTTAGCTGTGGAATAATTCTTGCTGTCTTTTCCTTTTTTCTTTTTTAACCATTGTGAGATATTGCTCACAGCCAACAGTTACGGAACACGTGCAATGTGTGGAAGCCATTCTAAGTGCTCTCTCTGTATTGTCTCTGTTAGATGAGTTTTCTCTATTTGATCTCATTTCATAGAGGTACCCCTAAAGCTCAGGGAAGTGTCTTGTCTGAGGAGAGCAGGTCAAGCTAGTCACGTGGACAACCTGGGACTGAACCTGGCTCTCCTGGACTCCAGCTCACAGGCCTAGTGAGGCAGTGGGCGGTGGAGCACTGAACTGGACTTAGGACACTGTTCTAGCAGCTTATTGAGATATAATTCATATGACAGACAGTTCACCTGAAGTGTTGAGTGGTGGAACCAGGAGGAAAATCCTCCAAGACTTTCATTTGGCCACTGTGGCTTTTAGTGTATTCACGAAGCTGTGCACCCATTACCACAGTCAATTTTTTTAAGTTGTTTTTTTTGTTTGGCCACTTCTATTGGCCTTTCATTTATTTATTTGTTCTTTGGCCTGTGTGGGCCTCCCATCACAGCAGCCTCTCTCGCTGCAGAGCACTGGCTCTTGGCACATGCACTCCAGAGCTCCAGCTCTGTAGTTGGACACATCAGTTCCACTGCTCCGTGGCACGTGGGATCTTCCCAGGCCAGGGATCGAACTGGCGCCCCTTGCACTGTAAGGCAGTGTCCTTACCCACTGGACTACTAGGGATGCCCACCACAGTCAATTTTAGAGCTTTTTTTTTTACCTCCTAAAAGAAAGCCTGTACCCCTCTCCATCTTTCCCTCCCCTACTTTGGGGTCTCTATGGATGTATTCATTCTGGACATTTCGTGTAAATAGAATCATACAATACATAGTCCTCTGTGACAGGCTTCTTTCTCATAACATGTTCTCAGGGTTCATCCTTGCTATAGCATGTGTCGGTATTTCATTTCTTCTGATTGCCAAATAACAACTCACTGCTTGGCTCTGCCCTATTTTGTGGATTCATTCATCAGCTTATGACTATTTAGACTCTCTCTACTTCCAGCTATCACAAATGATGCTACTATTGACTGTTCATATACAAATGTTTGTATGGACATGTGTTTATAGTGCTCTTGGGTGTATTACGAGGAGTGAAATTGCTGAGTAACGTGGCAACTCTTAACCTTTGAGGAACCATCAAACTGTTTCCAAAGTGACTATACCAGTTACATTCCTCCCAGCAGTGTACAAGGCTCACAGTTCCTCAACATCCCTTTGCTAATATCTTTCTTACCAGTTATAGCCATCCTAGCAGGTGTAAATGATATCTCATTGTCATTTCAATTAGCATCTCCTATGTGACTACTGATACTGAGCATCTTTTCTGTGCACATTGGCCATTCGTATGTCATTGGAGGACTTTTCATCTTGGCTTCACCACTCAGCAACTGCACAACTTTGGACCAATCATGTAACAGCTTTGGCTTCAGTGTGCCCCATCTGTAAAATGGGAATAATAAGCCTCCAGTGGTAATATTGAAGAGAGAACAGCAGGTAGAAGTTGAATAAACACTCTTTGATCCACTTCCTAACTCCCAGCTTCTATCTCTGACACCACCAGAAGGCAAGACTTCTCCCAAAGTATGGGAATATGGTGCACACAGCCCAAAAATTCCCTCCTAATTATAGACTCCCTGATGAGTTTAGTTCTCTGATATATATCCCATCTTGAATGCTTTCCTCAATCCTCTTGGAAAATTTTCACTCTAACAACAAAATCACACTGAAGGTCTTAATTCTGACCCTCGCCATGACCCTCCCCTGTCCCCTGCCCCACCGCCCAGTGGACAGAGCCCAGTGGACAGAGTTGAGTCCTGGGCAGTACCATCCCAGCTGACCTCAGCCCCCTTCCTGTCACTGTGCACAACTCTCACTAAACACCTAGAAAGCAAAAGCTACTAGGCTGGAGGAGAGACCCTTCATCTTCTCCTCAGATGGTATTGAGACAGATTGTCCAGGAGGGGAGGTGACATTTTGTCTGTGTTAATATTTTTCTTAAGGCTCAAGAAAGGGAAATCTAAATATTGACCAGAAGTGAAACCAGGGATGGCACTGGCAATTTCCACTTGTATAAGCGGATGGGGTCCTGCTGCCAATCTTCAGACGATCAGCAGGATTTTCAAATCCTTCCTGAGTGATTATTTATAAAAGGAGTCCTTGGAGGTCAAGGAAATTAAAAACAACTCATTATTTTTCTCCTGAAATAGAGGTGTGAATGATTTTTGCAAAGCTAATCAAGCCCAACCCAAAGAGTCAGGACTCCATCAGAACAGCCAGGGGCCAAGTCCCTGCTCCTTCCTTTTGACTTTCTGAACCTCAGTTTCCTTCACTGCAAGTTGGGGACAAAATATCATCCAACTCTTAGAGTTTTTATTGAAAATGAACAAGAAAGTGCTCAGTACAGTTTGTGATGCCTTGTAGGTAGTCTGGAAATAGTAGTTGTTATTATCATTAATCAGGTAGATGTGTGTGTGTGCTTACTCAGGCGTATCCAACTCTTTGTGACCCCATAGACTGTAGCCCACCAGGCTCCTCTGTCTCTGGAAGAATCCTGGCAAGAATCCTGGAGTGGCGTGTCATTTCCTCCTCTAGGAGATCTTCCTGACCCAGGGATCGAACCTGTGTGTCTCCTGCATTGGCAGGCAGATTCTTTACCACTGAGCTACCTAGGAAACCCAATCAGGTGGATACTGATATGATTATTTGAAGCCACATGCCTGCGTATCATTTCTCTTCCAAACTAGTCAACCTCACCTCCTCCCAGCCCATCGTTCAAAGCCTCTACTAATACGAAGGGCCCATCCTGGGCAGACACAGTTAGGTGGACACACAACTTGGTAATCAGATAGACCTTTTGTGACTAGAACAGGGCTTCCCTTCTGGTGGCCGCTGAAGCCCCTCGTGAAGGCATCAGGGTTAGGGCATGCAGTGGTGCTCAATTTCAGTATTCCTATGCTCTTGAGCAGCGCACAACCTCACAGTGTCCGCCCCTCTCCACTCTCCCAGATGTCCTTTGGAGCCCACTCCAGTGTCCACACCTGTCTAAAAGGGAGAGTCCCACATTGAATGGAGTAACAAGACACTTTCTAGTCTCCTCTGTTCCTTCTGCCTGGGATCAAATATTTCTAGAAGGGGCAAGGGGACCAGAATGCTGCAAGGGACAGAAAAGGTGTGATCTGAGGCCTAGATCTCAGACTAGCTCAGCTGAAAGGGGGGCTGTCATAATAAGCGCACCATACATAGTCCTTGAAGGCATAAATCAGAGTCCAGTCTAGCACTGACAGAGGGTGTGGGCCTGGGCTCCTCCCAAACCAATTCAGAGGACGTGGGAGCCCTCTCCAGCCCAACCAAGGCAGGAGCATAGATACAGGGTGGTCAGTGTTCTGCCACCCCTCCTTCCACCGAATGACAGATTACTGCTTCACTTCGAGAGTCTCACTTCTCTTTTTCATTGTCACTTACACTCCATTGTTGGACTCAAAGGACAGGAACTGCTGTGTGACCTTGACAGGATCGAGATTAGAACCTAACCTCACAGGGGCCTCAAATTTAGCCTACAAATTGAGGATGATAATGATGCTTACCTCAAGGAGAATATGTGAGCATTAAATAAGATAATCAATAAAATGAGCTTAGCATAGCATCTGGAACACAGGTACTCAATAAATGGTAGTATCATGAATTATGGTTAGTTTTATTTCTGTATCTGCTTTCAGTGCTAGACCATGGACTCCTGGAGGTCAATGGATTGCGAGTTCTGAGATCTCTGGATTCCAAGTTCCCAGAAGAATTCATGTTGAGTGCACAGACGAATAGATGGATGGTTGTGGATGCTGGATGGATGAGTGATTTCAAACCAACCTGCCCATCCATCTCACCAGCCCTAGACCATTTGAGCAATTTTCTTACCTTCTGGCTGAAAAATAGAATGATAAGCCCCAAATTTTCTAAGCCCTTGTTTCTCAAAGGACCAACAGTATAGTATCAGCTGAGAGCTTGTTAAAATGCAGAATCTCAGCCCCTAACCCAAGCCTGATGAATCTGAATCGAGTGTGGTGCCCAGGTGATTCCCATGCTTATTTAAATCTGCAAAGCAGCAGAGAAAAACAACGGTTCTTAATATTGGCTGCACATTGGAATCACCTAAAGAAAAGAAATAAAATATTGCTTCCTGGCTCCCATTCCCAAAGATACGAAGACATGAACCTGGGGTGGACCTTGAGCTTTGTAAAAGCTCCCCTCCTGACTCTGCCGTGAGACCGGAACAGAGTGCCATGGATCTGGTGAGGCTCAGGCCCTCAGGTGTCTTCTACCTGGGAGACTGTGAGAAATCACACTCCAAACATTGGGACCAAGTTTCAATGCATCGTCATTAGGATGGAAAACTAGGCTGGAAGTGGCCATCCCAGAAGGAGTTGGCACAGCTGTGATTGAGCCAGGCGGGCTAAATCGCAGAGCAATGTGTATCTCTCCTTGAGAGTGGGGAACAGGTGCTTCTCCCATGGCGAAGATAGATTTGTCTGATCCCAGCCACAGTTTGAGATGTCGTCTCCTTGCAGCCTGGTTTGGCTTCTGGGCAAAAAGACCCTCCAGAGTCCTTGCCAGATCGGGGGGAGCTATAGGGCAGATGTGTGACCTTGACAGGATCGAGATTAGAACCTAACCTCACAGGGGCCTCAAATTTAGCCTACAAATTGAGGATGATAATGATGCTTACCTCAAGGAGAATATGTGAGCATTAAATAAGATAATCAATAAAATGAGCTTAGCATAGCATCTGGAACACAGGTACTCAATAAATGGTAGTATCATGAATTATGGTTAGTTTTATTTCTGTATCTGCTTTCAGTGCTAGACCATGGACTCCTGGAGGTCAATGGATTGCGAGTTCTGAGATCTCTGGATTCCAAGTTCCCAGAAGAATTCATGTTGAGTGCACAGACGAATAGATGGATGGTTGTGGATGCTGGATGGATGAGTGATTTCAAACCAACCTGCCCATCCATCTCACCAGCCCTAGACCATTTGAGCAATTTTCTTACCTTCTGGCTGAAAAATAGAATGATAAGCCCCAAATTTTCTAAGCCCTTGTTTCTCAAAGGACCAACAGTATAGTATCAGCTGAGAGCTTGTTAAAATGCAGAATCTCAGCCCCTAACCCAAGCCTGATGAATCTGAATCGAGTGTGGTGCCCAGGTGATTCCCATGCTTATTTAAATCTGCAAAGCAGCAGAGAAAAACAACGGTTCTTAATATTGGCTGCACATTGGAATCACCTAAAGAAAAGAAATAAAATATTGCTTCCTGGCTCCCATTCCCAAAGATACGAAGACATGAACCTGGGGTGGACCTTGAGCTTTGTAAAAGCTCCCCTCCTGACTCTGCCGTGAGACCGGAACAGAGTGCCATGGATCTGGTGAGGCTCAGGCCCTCAGGTGTCTTCTACCTGGGAGACTGTGAGAAATCACACTCCAAACATTGGGACCAAGTTTCAATGCATCGTCATTAGGATGGAAAACTAGGCTGGAAGTGGCCATCCCAGAAGGAGCTGGGCACAGCTGTGATTGAGCCAGACGGGCTAAATCACAGAGCAATTTGCATCTCTCCTTGAGAGTGGGGAACAGGTGCTTCTCCCATGGCGAAGATAGATTTGTCTGATCCCAGCCACAGTTTGAGATGTCGTCTCCTTGCAGCCTGGTTTGGCTTCTGGGCAAAATGACCCTCCAGAGTCCTTGCCATCCTTACTTTCCCCCTCCTAGGAACTCCTGGGACTTACACTGCTATGGGCAGAATTGGCAGAAACAGATGTAGCCTGAGAAGTGCTTATCTACTCAAGATGCCTGTTTCACTTCAGGAAATATCGAAATGATTATCTTGATGCCCAGGGTCACCACTTACTAGCAGAGTGATACTGGGAAGGACATTTAACCTCTCTGAGCCTTGATTACCTCATCTGCAAAATGAGGGGAATCATTTTTACTTAACAGAATGAATGTGGTCATTTCATAAGAAAAAGTGATTAGACAGTGTCTGGCTCATTGGTAAAGAATTCACCTGCCAATGCAGGAGGATCAGGAGACATGGGTTCAGTCCCTGAGGTGGGAAGATCCCCTGGAGAAGGAAATGGCAACTTACTCCAGTATTCTTGCCTGGAAAATCCTGTGCCCAGAGGAACCCAGTGGGCTATAGTCCATGTGGTTACAGAGTCAGATACAGTAATTGACTCTGTGCACAGTGCAGAATAAGTGATTAAGTATTTATTAAACAAAAATGTAATCCATCTGTCTCTCCTTACCTAACCTATAGACTGCTTGAGGGTGGGCATAAGTCTTTCTCTCTTTTTGTCTCTCTCTCTCTCTATATATATATAGATAGATAGATATAATTCTCTCCATCCCTACTCTAGCATATTGCCTGGAAACTAATAGGTACTAAAGGAATGTCACCATTTTAGCTTTTGTTTTTAAGATTTAGAATATTAGTATTGCAACAGATGTAGCTTGCTCACATACTATATGAACATTTAAATTGAAAAGTGAACATTGTCTTCCTCTATTCCACCACCTAGATTGCTTGTCAAAGCTATGTGCATTTAGAATATGGTGTTTGTCCTTCCTTACCATATTTGTCGCACTTACAAACACAGAGAGACAGACGCCTGAAGTAGACACGCACTTCCACTCACAGATAGCATTTGGTGGTTGAGAGCAGATGCTGGAGCCAGACTGCTGTTATTAATATTTACTGACTGTGTGACCCTGGACAAGTTGATTGACCTCTGTGAGCATTAATTTCCCCATCAGCAAACATTTTATGAGACTGTAGTGGGAGATTAAATGAGTTAAAATTTGTATGTTTAGGATAATACCTAGGACATGGTAGGTTCTATATGAGCTGGTTAAATAAAAAACAAATACTGTTCGGAAATTTATTGAAATTTGATTATCTTGATGCCCAGGGTCACCACTTACTAGCAGAGTGATACTGGGAAGGACATTTAACCTCTCTGAGCCTTGATTACCTCATCTGCAAAATGAGGGGAATCATTTTTACTTAACAGAATGAATGTGGTCATTTCATAAGAAAAGTGATTAGACAGTGTCTGGCTCATTGGTAAAGAATTCACCTGCCAATGCAGGAGGATCAGGAGACATGGGTTCAGTCCCTGAGGTGGGAAGATCCCCTGGAGAAGGAAATGGCAACTTACTCCAGTATTCTTGCCTGGAAAATCCTGTGCCCAGAGGAACCCAGTGGGCTATAGTCCATGTGGTTACAGAGTCAGATACAGTAATTGACTCTGTGCACAGTGCAGAATAAGTGATTAAGTATTTATTAAACAAAAATGTAATCCATCTGTCTCTCCTTACCTAACCTATAGACTGCTTGAGGGTGGGCATAAGTCTTTCTCTCTTTTTGTCTCTCTCTCTCTCTATATATATATAGATAGATAGATAGAATTCTCCCATCCCTACTCTAGCATATTGCCTGGAAACTAATAGGTACTAAAGGAATGTCACCATTTTAGCTTTTGTTTTTAAGATTTAGAATATTAGTATTGCAACAGATGTAGCTTGCTCACATACTATATGAACATTTAAATTGAAAAGTGAACATTGTCTTCCTCTATTCCACCACCTAGATTGCTTGTCAAAGCTATGTGCATTTAGAATATGGTGTTTGTCCTTCCTTACCATATTTGTCGCACTTACAAACACAGAGAGACAGACGCCTGAAGTAGACACGCACTTCCACTCACAGATAGCATTTGGTGGTTGAGAGCAGATGCTGGAGCCAGACTGCTGTTATTAATATTTACTGACTGTGTGACCCTGGACAAGTTGATTGACCTCTGTGAGCATTAATTTCCCCATCAGCAAACATTTTATGAGACTGTAGTGGGAGATTAAATGAGTTAAAATTTGTATGTTTAGGATAATACCTAGGACATGGTAGGTTCTATATGAGCTGGTTAAATAAAAAACAAATACTGTTCTGAGATTTACTTTTCTCAGCTATATATTTTAGAGAGATTTTTGTATCAAAACATACTGATCTCTCATACTTTTTAAAGACTTCATAGAATCATAGTTTGTGAATATGCTCTAATTGGACATGTAAAATGGTTCCAGTTATTTCACTATTAGATACAGTTTGTATTATAAATATACCCTTACCTACTTCTAGGATTATTTCTGTAAAATAGATTGCCTAAATAGAATGATTGGATCAAAGGATATGTACTTTTATAATTTTTACAGATATTGTGAAAATTGATATTCCAGAAAGTTGTACTGATTCACTCTCCATGTGGGTCAGTAAAAGTATTTCCCCACACCATTGCCCTCACTGAAAATTTATTTTTATTTTTTCTCATTTTAATGATGGGGGAAAAGTTTAAATACTTTCTACACTATATGGTCAATATGTCCGTGCTAAGCCCCTCAGTAGTGTCTGCCTCTTTGCGGGCCCTATGGACCGTGGCCCACCGGGCTCCTCTGGCCATGGAACTCTCCAGACAAAATTACTGGAGTGAGTTGCCATGCTGTCCTCCAGGGGATCTTCCCCACCCAGAGACTGAACCCATGCGTCTTATGTCTCCTGCATTGGCAGGTGGGCTCTTTACCACTAGCGCCACCTGGGAAGCCCCAGATCAGTGTATAAGAAAGGACTAAATAAAGTAATAAAATGAACCAGTGAACCAAGGCAACTTGGATCCACAGATTTGTTTGGCTTGTTCTCCCCCGACCCTTCCCCAGCCCCGCCCTGGCCCCGCCCCTGATCCACCGCCCCACCCCATACCCAGCCCCCAGCATGCTCTCTCCCTTGCAGTTGAGCTCACCACCCTTCTGTCTCTGCCACAGTCTGATGGAGTGTGCTGCAGAACACCCGACCATCTCCAAGTCGGTGGAGAACTTTGTGACCCTGGTCAAAGGCCTCCTGGAGAAGCTGTTGGATTACCGGGGCGTCATGACAGATGAGAGCAAAGACAATCGCATGAGCTGCACTGTGAACCTGCTGGTATGTGGGGCTCTCGCCAGTGTGCCGTCAGATCAGTCATGGGGACAGGCCTGACTCTGAGTCCTGCTGTTGCTCTGGATAGGGTAGCAGTGCTGCAGAAATCAGAAAAAACGGGAGAGTAAACCCCTGCCTCCTGCCTTGACCTCTGCCGGCTCTGGGTCTTGAGGTCAATCATGCATGTTCCCGTGCCTCAGTTTATCATATGTATGAAATGGGAATGTGCATAGTCACCTCTCCCTGTGCAAGGGCTTGGTATTCATTTATCCAATCAACCAATCATGGATAGAAAGCACGAGCAAAAAAAAAAAAAAAAAAAAAATCCACCAAGTCCCAAAGTAATAAACTTGAATTTACTGCATGCTGGCCACTGTTTACATAGCATTTACATTGTCTTAGTAATGAAATGTGATCTAGAGACAATTTAAAGTATATGGATGTGTGTAGGTTGTTTGCAAATACTATTAATATGCCATTTCACATAAGAGACTTGAGCACCCTTGGACTTTGGTATCTGTGGTGGCCTAGGCACCATTCCCCACAGATACCAAGGGTTGACAGTATCTCCATTAAAGGAAGTGGCAGCATAAAGAGGTTAGGAGTATGAGCTTTAGAGTCACAGCCTATTCTCATCCTCCATCCCCGACCCATGTCTTATGTCTCCTGCATTGGCAGGTGGGCTCTTTACCACTAGCGCCACCTGGGAAGCCCCAGATCAGTGTATAAGAAAGGACTAAATAAAGTAATAAAATGAACCAGTGAACCAAGGCAACTTGGATCCACAGATTTGTTTGGCTTGTTCTCCCCCGACCCTTCCCCAGCCCCGCCCTGGCCCCGCCCCTGATCCACCGCCCCACCCCATACCCAGCCCCCAGCATGCTCTCTCCCTTGCAGTTGAGCTCACCACCCTTCTGTCTCTGCCACAGTCTGATGGAGTGTGCTGCAGAACACCCGACCATCTCCAAGTCGGTGGAGAACTTTGTGACCCTGGTCAAAGGCCTCCTGGAGAAGCTGTTGGATTACCGGGGCGTCATGACAGATGAGAGCAAAGACAATCGCATGAGCTGCACTGTGAACCTGCTGGTATGTGGGGCTCTCGCCAGTGTGCCGTCAGATCAGTCATGGGGACAGGCCTGACTCTGAGTCCTGCTGTTGCTCTGGATAGGGTAGCAGTGCTGCAGAAATCAGAAAAAACGGGAGAGTAAACCCCTGCCTCCTGCCTTGACCTCTGCCGGCTCTGGGTCTTGAGGTCAATCATGCATGTTCCCGTGCCTCAGTTTATCATATGTATGAAATGGGAATGTGCATAGTCACCTCTCCCTGTGCAAGGGCTTGGTATTCATTTATCCAATCAACCAATCATGGATAGAAAGCACGAGCAAAAAAAAAAAAAAAAAAAAAATCCACCAAGTCCCAAAGTAATAAACTTGAATTTACTGCATGCTGGCCACTGTTTACATAGCATTTACATTGTCTTAGTAATGAAATGTGATCTAGAGACAATTTAAAGTATATGGATGTGTGTAGGTTGTTTGCAAATACTATTAATATGCCATTTCACATAAGAGACTTGAGCACCCTTGGACTTTGGTATCTGTGGTGGCCTAGGCACCATTCCCCACAGATACCAAGGGTTGACAGTATCTCCATTAAAGGAAGTGGCAGCATAAAGAGGTTAGGAGTATGAGCTTTAGAGTCACAGCCTATTCTCATCCTCCCTCTGAAAATTAATAGAATGCACAAGGAAGCTTTCTAAAGGTTTAGTTGGCTTATCTATTACATGGTGAAAATAACAGTACCTATTTCATGGGTTGTGCAGTCCTGCAGGGTGGGAGTGGGGAGTTGTGCTCAGTCGCTCAATCGTCTCTGACTCTTTGTGACCCCATGGACTCTGGCCCACCTCTATCCCTGGAATTTTCCAGGCAAGAATGCAGTCCTGACCCATATTAAATGCTCACTGTGTATTAGTTTCCTTATCTTATGGAATGAAGTAATACTCATAACTAGGGTTTATAGAAAATTACTGTGGAACAAGCTAACTCCAAGCCCAGCCTCTTCACCCTTGTACCAAACGACCTGCCACGGGCCAGCTCCCAGTCTCCCTTAGGTGTCCTGTGACGTGGTTACCAGACAGCTAGTAGCAGCAACAGTGCTTCATACTCACCAGGCCAGTCCATTCGAAAGTGTTAAAAGGAGGAAGGTTGGCCAGAAGACCATGTGGGATCTAGAACATCATCCCCTCTGACATTTCCAGTGCTCCAGAAATATAAATCCTATCCCTATAATTCTGTTGCGTGTCCTTTGTTTACCTTAAGTGGGCTCTTTTTAAACAGCCTAGATATTGCCATTGAATTTCTGAAATGCTAAGGGGAGTTTAAAGCTCCTGATTACAGCAGAAAGGAATCCGTTGCTAGTAACTCCACGAGGCCCATTTCACATGAAGAGCACAGAGTAGGGATTTTCTAGGCATTTAGCTGTTTCTTCTCTTTGGAGAGGTAGAAGTGTGTTGAAGAAACTGGTCTTCAACTGACAGATTCTGACCTGGGAGAAAGTTGGGAAAGGTAGGTCTGTTAGCAATTAGACCCAGCAGAGTTTAAGCCTATCTTGTTGATTTGTGTGGCTGAAACACAGTATCAGGAAGAACAGGATGGGATAGTCCAGTAGGACTGGACTGAAGGTCCGGTAGGAGCCTGCCACCCAGTGACTGTGACTGTGCCCTGGAGCACCTGGACCATTCCACCTCTCAGAGCCTCAGGTGCCCATAGGTGCATTGAATTAAACTTGGGTTTTCTCCAAGTGTGGTTCCTATGAAGTCATAACCTCCTGACTCAAAATCTGTAAGGACTTGTTTTCAAATGCACATAATTCCAGGACAACAATAGGTCTACGTGAGCCTTGAGATGGAGTATGTATTGCCAAGCTGAAATGCTTTTGATTGAACAATCTCAGCATACCTCTTGATAGTTCTGCACTGCCAGAAGCTCACATCTGTTATCATCACTGGGATCTATGGCGATCACTATTACTATTACTCTGATTATTGCTATTACTCTGATTCCAACTCAGGTCCTCCTGAGTGCAGGATCTGAACTTTTCAAGAGCAAACTGGGTTGCCTTTGTCAGTGTAAACTGCCTCTGTCTCCAACGCCTGCCACTCAATGCAGCCGAGTAGCTGGATTGCACCCCCTGATGTGATAGCTGAGATGCTTCCTCTATCCCTTTATAGTCTAAGGATCAGGGAAGTGACTTTCAAGGCAGAATGCTGTTTGATGCATTCAGGAAAGTAAATGTCTTGCTCCCATCTCACCCAGATAGTAAACAGCAATTTCCTCTCATCTTCATCACAATGCCCTCCACCCCTGCCACTCTGCAAAGAAAAGCACTCATCTCTGCTTTTTCCTCCCCTATCTAGAATTTCTACAAAGATAATAATCGGGAAGAGATGTACATAAGGTAAGACTTTTATTTTCTGAAGCCTGAGCCTGCTTTTCCGCTTTTTGGCTAGACATCCTTCCATGGCTCCCCGCTGCCTTCAGCAGAGTTGAAGCACGTCTTGTTGACACTCAGACCCTGGATGTTCTGATTCCTAGCCATCTCCCTGGATTCCACTTCGTCCATGCTCCTACAATCAGCCCCCCAAGCCCCCTTCTCTGACCTGCCATGCTGTTTGGCTATGAATTGTGCCTGTGGGTTTCACTTGCGTTTGTTACAAGGCTGGCATGTGAAGCCCTAGTCCAGGGTTTGGAAGGCAAATAATTAGATCACTGGCCAGCCCAACTTCAAAGGGAAAAAATTACCAAGACGTATGATGGCCGCTTCTTGGTAGACATTTAAAAAACATTTATTTGAAAATCACATGAAAGATTCTGAGGGGACATTTACCTGAAGCAAAGAACTTCCTTGTCAGTGTTTCTTAAAATCTCATTTTTTTCCTTCCGAGTTGTTTTTTTGTTGTTGTTACTTTTACTCATACAAAAATAATTATTCCTCAAAAAATCCTCATAAAATACAGAGAAGCAAAACAAAATTCTTTTTAAACAGCCATAATCTATATAGATTCCCAGACCATTTAATATTTATATATAGATCAAATTCTATGCATGCCTATTTCTTGCAAAAATGGGATCATATTGCTCATAATTTATTCTTTGCTTGACAAGAATTCCACGTCAACAGATATATTTCAACATAATTTTTAATGAAACTATAAAATTCTCTTTCCAGAATATACCATAATTTATATAGCCAATCCTATGTTGTTACACATTTAGGTTGTTTCCAACTTTTTTTTTATCATAAATAGCACAATGACAAAATTCTTGGACATATATCTTTATGCATCTCCTTATGAGACATAAGCCTGCAAAGTGGAACTGACTGTAAGATTAACGACCAAAGCCCTTTCAAGTTTTTTGACACATTCTGTCAAAGACCAGAGACCACATATCCAAACTCACTCTGTTATTACTGCAAATATTTTTAGGTACTTTACCATTATTCCAGAAATAGGAACTGTCATTGGAAAAAAGATAATTCCATGAGCTGTCCTGAGCTTGGATAGTATTTATAACATCACTAGATATGACCTATTGTAGAAACACAGAGCTTTGTGTCTGAAGGGCCTGGGTGCTTTACCCTTTTTTTCTGTCTGTGACCTTGGGAAAATTACTGTGTCTCCAGGCTGAGGTAGCCCCATGTAGAATGTTTCCATTCTTTTCTAAGGATTAAATGAGATGCTACATGTAAAGTACCTGGCACATGGTTCCCTCCCTCTTTCTTCTCATTTTAGACACACAGATGGAGAATCCCAGATTTCCATAAGCTTTATAGATATGAATACTATAGTCATCTAGGAAAACCACATTTGCCTAAACCAGACGTTGTAAATAAGGTATAGTCTGAAAATCTGTCCTGTTTGGCAGGCATAGTATTTAAAAACATTTTTAATTGGTTGCCAAATTTTAAAAATCTAGAAATGTTACATAAAAGTCAAAATTTCCCTCTTCTGAAAGCCACGAAGAGGATAGCAACCTTGGGCACTCATTCTGCTGACCGCCAGCCTAGGCCAAGTGGTAGCAAGCAGCCTAGAAGGCACGGGAGTGCTCTGGTCACAGTATCACATGGACTCTATTCCCATTGGACTTCACCCTTTTCCACCTCACTCAAGCTGCCCATCTGGTATCTGTTTGCATTTTGAACCCCCAACCCCCAACTCAGGGCCCATCGTTGTGTCTTCCATTGCCCTCTGTGGTTGATCACTGAATCCTTGAGCTGACAAAGGATTGGGGGTATCTTGGTCAACTAAGTAGTTGAAAGCAGCAGGGAAGCTCTCCCTGGGAGCACTGTCTCCAAGGTTTTTGGGCCCTGTCACCAGGGATCTCAGAGGGCACAGGCGCACAGGTGGAGATAAGATAGGATTTGACCACGTACCCAAGGATTTCTAAAGACTGACCGCAGCTCAGCATTCCTGATGCATAGGCCACATGGAGTTTCCCTGATAGCTTGTTCATCAGCCTTAAGTTAAGTGGGGAAGAGTGATGGCAGAGGCAGAAACAGCTGGTGTCAAAAACCTGCTTCTACCTATTTCTAGCTCTACTATAATGTCTGTCTCAGCTTTCTTATCTATGGAAACACTGTTGGGAGGGTAAATTGATATCACATATAGAGGCGTATCACATATCCCATTAGGGGAATGGAGGAACGGACGACCTCTCTCGGGTGCCGCCCCATTTGTCCTCTTGCCGTCCAATCCCAGCCCAGCTGTCATACCTGGGGAACCTTCTAGAAGCCCCACCTGGATGACTCCTGCTCTCATAGTAATCGCAGACCTCTCCTTCCAACATTGATCACAGCACTAATTTTGTAATTAATTCTTTGATTATTTAGTTGAGGCCTGTCCCTTTTCCTAAATTATAAATTTTAAACTCTGAGATGGTGTCTACCATTGCCACCGTTTATCTCTAACGCCTGACACAGCCTGTGTGCTCAATACAACTTTGCAGATGGAATAAATAAATGAGTAAAAGGTCACTAGCTCATTAGTTATCAGAAACCTCCACTTGACCTTTCTTCCCTTCAGAATCTTTGGCAGTCCCTGAATTCAGGCAGCCTCCACTTGGGCACTCATTCTGCTGACCGCCAGCCTAGGCCAAGTGGTAGCAAGCAGCCTAGAAGGCACGGGAGTGCTCTGGTCACAGTATCACATGGACTCTATTCCCATTGGACTTCACCCTTTTCCACCTCACTCAAGCTGCCCATCTGGTATCTGTTTGCATTTTGAACCCCCAACCCCCAACTCAGGGCCCATCGTTGTGTCTTCCATTGCCCTCTGTGGTTGATCACTGAATCCTTGAGCTGACAAAGGATTGGGGGTATCTTGGTCAACTAAGTAGTTGAAAGCAGCAGGGAAGCTCTCCCTGGGAGCACTGTCTCCAAGGTTTTTGGGCCCTGTCACCAGGGATCTCAGAGGGCACAGGCGCACAGGTGGAGATAAGATAGGATTTGACCACGTACCCAAGGATTTCTAAAGACTGACCGCAGCTCAGCATTCCTGATGCATAGGCCACATGGAGTTTCCCTGATAGCTTGTTCATCAGCCTTAAGTTAAGTGGGGAAGAGTGATGGCAGAGGCAGAAACAGCTGGTGTCAAAAACCTGCTTCTACCTATTTCTAGCTCTACTATAATGTCTGTCTCAGCTTTCTTATCTATGGAAACACTGTTGGGAGGGTAAATTGATATCACATATAGAGGCGTATCACATATCCCATTAGGGGAATGGAGGAACGGACGACCTCTCTCGGGTGCCGCCCCATTTGTCCTCTTGCCGTCCAATCCCAGCCCAGCTGTCATACCTGGGGAACCTTCTAGAAGCCCCACCTGGATGACTCCTGCTCTCATAGTAATCGCAGACCTCTCCTTCCAACATTGATCACAGCACTAATTTTGTAATTAATTCTTTGATTATTTAGTTGAGGCCTGTCCCTTTTCCTAAATTATAAATTTTAAACTCTGAGATGGTGTCTACCATTGCCACCGTTTATCTCTAACGCCTGACACAGCCTGTGTGCTCAATACAACTTTGCAGATGGAATAAATAAATGAGTAAAAGGTCACTAGCTCATTAGTTATCAGAAACCTCCACTTGACCTTTCTTCCCTTCAGAATCTTTGGCAGTCCCTGAATTCAGGCAGCCTCCACTTGGCCCACTGGCCATGTTTTATGTAGCCAAGGACGTTAAACCCTAGCTCCTCCTTGGGTGACATTCTGTGCAGAAAGCTTTCTTGTAACAGGAAATCTAAGCCTGAGCATTGGAACCTGACTTGAGTACAGATGCTTGAGAAGGCCTTTGTTCCCTGTAGCTAGATAGCCAAGGCAGAATGTTGGCATCATTATAGACAGTGCCTTTCCTCTCAGAGGAAGGATCAAGGGCATTGCATCACAGCATTTTCCCTTCACCAAATTACTAAGAGTTGGGCTTAAATAATGCTCCTGTTGACATGCAAGTCACCAAAGCAGTGGCTTTTGGCTCTGGATTCTGTTTCCAACAGTCAGGAGGAAATGTTTTGTAGAAGAACCTGATGCACAATGATAATAAATAATAGCTGTCGCTGTTCAGTGCTGACTATGGGCTAATCACTTTCAGTGCATACTGGCATTTATTAGCAGGCTGCCACTCACAGAGCTTTTTCTACAGGGTCTGCTTGACCCTTTTTGGCCCAGCAACCTTATAGGTAGGTTCTGTAAGCACTGCCATTTTACATGAGCAAACTACGGCACAGAGAAGTTGATTCACTTAATACATAATATGTTCAAATAATTGATTGAAGCTCCTTTCCTCTGTTCCTCACCTTCCAACTGTAGAGTCATCCTAGAGTGCAGAACTGGATCATCACACGGCACAAACATAGGAGATGGGAATGTGATTACAGTTGAACTGCAGATTCTTTCTGATGACAGCTCCATGCCTCCACCTGAATGTCTAATCTCTAGCCCCTTCCTTTACTTATTAGAAAATTCACCTCCTTTATACCTTGAGAGCATTGAAGAGAGCATAGAAGTTGCCCTTTACAGCACTGTGACTTGTCCATGCCCTTGGCGTTGTACAGTGATTAGACTTTGGGCTCTGAAGGCAGTTAGACTGGGATCACATTCCAGTTTCTCACTAAGCACATGACCTGCAACAAGTAAATAAATGAGAAAAGGTCACTAGCTCATTAGTTATCAGAAACCTCCACTTGACCTTTCTTCCTTCAGAATCTTTGGCAGTCCCTGAATTCAGGCAGCTCCACTTGGCCCACTGGCCATGTTTTATGTAGCCAAGGACGTTAAACCCTAGCTCCTCCTTGGGTGACATTCTGTGCAGAAAGCTTTCTTGTAACAGGAAATCTAAGCCTGAGCATTGGAACCTGACTTGAGTACAGATGCTTGAGAAGGCCTTTGTTCCCTGTAGCTAGATAGCCAAGGCAGAATGTTGGCATCATTATAGACAGTGCCTTTCCTCTCAGAGGAAGGATCAAGGGCATTGCATCACAGCATTTTCCCTTCACCAAATTACTAAGAGTTGGGCTTAAATAATGCTCCTGTTGACATGCAAGTCACCAAAGCAGTGGCTTTTTGGCTCTGGATTCTGTTTCCAACAGTCAGGAGGAAATGTTTTGTAGAAGAACCTGATGCACAATGATAATAAATAATAGCTGTCGCTGTTCAGTGCTGACTATGGGCTAATCACTTTCAGTGCATACTGGCATTTATTAGCAGGCTGCCACTCACAGAGCTTTTTCTACAGGGTCTGCTTGACCCTTTTTGGCCCAGCAACCTTATAGGTAGGTTCTGTAAGCACTGCCATTTTACATGAGCAAACTACGGCACAGAGAAGTTGATTCACTTAATACATAATATGTTCAAATAATTGATTGAAGCTCCTTTCCTCTGTTCCTCACCTTCCAACTGTAGAGTCATCCTAGAGTGCAGAACTGGATCATCACACGGCACAAACATAGGAGATGGGAATGTGATTACAGTTGAACTGCAGATTCTTTCTGATGACAGCTCCATGCCTCCACCTGAATGTCTAATCTCTAGCCCCTTCCTTTACTTATTAGAAAATTCACCTCCTTTATACCTTGAGAGCATTGAAGAGAGCATAGAAGTTGCCCTTTACAGCACTGTGACTTGTCCATGCCCTTGGCGTTGTACAGTGATTAGACTTTGGGCTCTGAAGGCAGTTAGACTGGGATCACATTCCAGTTTCTCACTAAGCACATGACCTGCAACAAGCCATTTATTTCTCCTTCCTTGGTTTCTCTTACTTGTCATATTGCGTTGGCCAAAGTCTTCAGTGTGAAGTTGAATGTTGGCTGGAATGGTACCAAACTTCTCCAAATCAGAGCTTTCTTATCTGTAAATGAAAATTCTCAATGGATCCATTTTACAGAATTGTCAGGCAGATTAAATGATCTGAGGCATTTAAAATGCATGGTTTCTGTCACATCCTAAATGTTGCACAACTTCTAGGTGCTGTCATTGTCACTCATGCAAGGGGGCTGACGAGCAGGAAATGGAGGACTCCCTTGTCACTCCGAGAGGTATCCAGTTGCTCTCTCTGGCCTGGCCCTACCACCTACATTCTTATTCCTGAATCTGGTAATTTAGCATATCTCTCCAAACAGGTACCTGTACAAACTCCGTGACCTTCACCTGGACTGTGATAATTACACAGAGGCTGCCTATACGCTGCTTCTCCATACCTGGCTTCTCAAGGTACTGTTCTCCCAATGAAGGGGACTCGTGCTGGGATCCTCATTGGAGCCCTCACAGCAAGTCGAAGAGTTAAAAAAAAAAGAAAGAAAGAAAGAAAAGAATAATTAGCCAAGTACATTTTGTTTGACTCTGTGTCCCCAAAGTCTTAACTTGGCGGGTTGCTTTTCTGCACTGCTCTATCTGGTCACGTAAGGTTTCGAGTGACCTTCACATTTAGCAGCAATAACAACCCCCCGAGATGTGTCTTGCAGTTTTACATAACATCCAAACTGTTTTATGTAACATCCAAACATCAACTATAAATCATTAGCATGCCCTGTGAGCTGTTTTTCTTCTCTTGAAAGTGCTGCTGGAGCAGGACAAAGTCTCAAGGATTTCCTTTGGGTTTTGAAGAGCTGGGGCCATGTCTTGCAGGGTTTCAGAGAAAAATCCTACAATCCATACACAGGAGCCAACAGAGAGTCAATAAGTGTGATTCCGTAGAAATAAAGAGACTTCCTGTGGAAACTGCTGGCCAGCATCTCTCTGATTGACATTCAGGGCAGCAAGGACTCTGGCAGGGGTGTGTGCAGGGCTTCCTCCCACTCCTCAGTAGTAGGAGAGACACCGGCCCCAGGTAACTCTGTGTATCCTCTCACTCTGCAGTGGTCAGATGAACAGTGTGCATCGCAGGTCATGCAGACAGGCCAGCAGCACCCCCAGACCCACCGGCAGCTGAAGGAGACACTCTATGAGACCATCATAGGCTACTTTGACAAAGGAAAGGTAAGTGGTCCCTGCCCTTCCTCTTTCCAGGAAAGCCTAGCCCCTGGGGAGGACTACTCTCTCATTCTCTGCACTGATCCCTCAGGAGGTCTGGTCCGCTTTCCTGCCCAAGTCTGAGTCTGATCACTTCTCTCCATCTCCATTCCTACCACCTCTGTTCAAGGCACCAACATTGTTCACCTGGACACACTAAGCCCTAAGCAGGACTATCCTAATAGAGGATACCTCTATTCCCTCAACAGGTCATCCTTCACATAGGAAACAGGATGACCATAGAACATACATATCCATTAGAACATATACCCTTATCCAACTTACAGTCATTTCAAATGGCCATCCCAACCACTTAGATCAAATCACAGTCCTTCCCATGATCCATGAGGCCCCATGTGAGCTGTTCCCTGACTGTCTCTCATGTCGTCTTCTCTGCCAGGCTCCCTTGCTCATATGCTCTCTGCCAAACTTTCTTCTACCTCAGGGTAGAACCTGCTTTTCCCAGCTTAGGACATTTGTCTTGCATATTTTACCATGGCCAGCTCCTCCTCATAGCTCAGGGTTTTGCCCAAGCAAAGGATGTCATCATCTCCTGAAGGAGGCCTTCCCAAGCCACACGAGACACCTCAGATTCCCTACTGTGAGTCAGCCTTATTCCTTCTTCAAAGCCTTTATCACTGTCAGACATCTCCTCAGTCATTTTGCTTCCACTAGCTCATTGTCTGGCTCTCCACTTTAGGAAGCCATGAGCAAAGAGATAATATGTCTGAGTGCCTAGTAGCTATCCCAGTGCTTGACATATAGGACAGATACAGGTTCAATAAATAAATTAATTGAATGTATGAATGACATCGTGGTGTCATCATTGATCTCTAAACTGCAAGAACAGGGTGCTTGGTTGTATTTCATCTGACCAGACCAGTTATCACCCATCCTCCGCTCTCCAGCTGGCCCTTCAGGAAGCACCAACTCAAATGCTGCAGGAGACGTAGCAGGTGGCTAAGAGCTCAGGGTCTGGGTTTCAAGTCTCGTTCCTCTACCACCTATGATCCCACGGCCTTTCAGAGATTCCAATTCCCCATTCATAATAGTGAACTTTGATAGTACCTGCTTTCTAGTTGCATTGTGAAAATTAGGTGAGAAAATGATGCAAAATACCTAGCATAAGACCGGTAGTAGCCTGTTCAATTTTTAAAACCTGAGGAAAGCCTAGCCCTGGGAGGACTACTCTCTCATTCTCTGCACTGATCCTCAGGAGGTCTGGTCCGCTTTCCTGCCCAAGTCTGAGTCTGATCACTTCTCTCCATCTCCATTCCTACCACCTCTGTTCAAGGCACCAACATTGTTCACCTGGACACACTAAGCCCTAAGCAGGACTATCCTAATAGAGGATACCTCTATTCCCTCAACAGGTCATCCTTCACATAGGAAACAGGATGACCATAGAACATACATATCCATTAGAACATATACCCTTATCCAACTTACAGTCATTTCAAATGGCCATCCCAACCACTTAGATCAAATCACAGTCCTTCCCATGATCCATGAGGCCCCATGTGAGCTGTTCCCTGACTGTCTCTCATGTCGTCTTCTCTGCCAGGCTCCCTTGCTCATATGCTCTCTGCCAAACTTTCTTCTACCTCAGGGTAGAACCTGCTTTTCCCAGCTTAGGACATTTGTCTTGCATATTTTACCATGGCCAGCTCCTCCTCATAGCTCAGGGTTTTGCCCAAGCAAAGGATGTCATCATCTCCTGAAGGAGGCCTTCCCAAGCCACACGAGACACCTCAGATTCCCTACTGTGAGTCAGCCTTATTCCTTCTTCAAAGCCTTTATCACTGTCAGACATCTCCTCAGTCATTTTGCTTCCACTAGCTCATTGTCTGGCTCTCCACTTTAGGAAGCCATGAGCAAAGAGATAATATGTCTGAGTGCCTAGTAGCTATCCCAGTGCTTGACATATAGGACAGATACAGGTTCAATAAATAAATTAATTGAATGTATGAATGACATCGTGGTGTCATCATTGATCTCTAAACTGCAAGAACAGGGTGCTTGGTTGTATTTCATCTGACCAGACCAGTTATCACCCATCCTCCGCTCTCCAGCTGGCCCTTCAGGAAGCACCAACTCAAATGCTGCAGGAGACGTAGCAGGTGGCTAAGAGCTCAGGGTCTGGGTTTCAAGTCTCGTTCCTCTACCACCTATGATCCCACGGCCTTTCAGAGATTCCAATTCCCCATTCATAATAGTGAACTTTTGATAGTACCTGCTTTCTAGTTGCATTGTGAAAATTAGGTGAGAAAATGATGCAAAATACCTAGCATAAGACCTGATACTTAGTAGTAGCCTGTTCAATTTTTAAAACTATTTACTTATTTAGGGGCTTTCCTGGTGGCTCAGGTACTAAATAACCCACCTGCAATGCAAGAGACCCAGACTTGATTCCTGGGTTGGAAAGCTCTCTGGAGAAGGGAATGACTAATCACTCCAATGTTCTTGCCTGAAGAATCTCTTGAACAGAGGAGCCTGGTGGGCTACATTCCACAGAGAGTCGGACATGAGGGACTAAGCAGGAGCACATTTGTTTCCTGGGCTGTGCCAGGTCTTAGTTGTGGCATGTGGAATCTTTTTTTTTATTATTTTAGTTATGACAGGCGGACTCTTAGTTACAGTGTGTGAACTATTAGTTCTCTGCCCTTGAGGCCCCAGTTGACTGGCTGCCTCCTCTAACGAGCGTTTCTTGAGTCCTCCTGCTTACCTACAGCCCTGCCTCCCCGCGAATGGCCAGACCTCTTGACAGTTCATCAAGGCACAATTTAACGCTTAATTTTGGCCTGCTCTGTCACCGAAGTTCATTGCATCTGTCTTAGTGTGATCTCCCCACCTTCCCTGGAAAGATAAAATGAGGTAATGTCTGTGGAAGGGCTTATAAATTCCCAGGAGTTGAGTGGTTGGAGAAGACTGTTTTTATAATTTACAAGCATAAGCCTCTTGAGGGCAGAGACAAGGCCATGTCTGGAGCCTCCTGTCCTGCTGGACGTAACATCTGAGCTTACTCTTGGTTTAATTGTGACCCCCCAGCCCCTTTAAACTCATTGTCTGGCTCTCCACTTTAGGAAGCCATGAGCAAAGAGATAATATGTCTGAGTGCCTAGTAGCTATCCCAGTGCTTGACATATAGGACAGATACAGGTTCAATAAATAAATTAATTGAATGTATGAATGACATCGTGGTGTCATCATTGATCTCTAAACTGCAAGAACAGGGTGCTTGGTTGTATTTCATCTGACCAGACCAGTTATCACCCATCCTCCGCTCTCCAGCTGGCCCTTCAGGAAGCACCAACTCAAATGCTGCAGGAGACGTAGCAGGTGGCTAAGAGCTCAGGGTCTGGGTTTCAAGTCTCGTTCCTCTACCACCTATGATCCCACGGCCTTTCAGAGATTCCAATTCCCCATTCATAATAGTGAACTTTTGATAGTACCTGCTTTCTAGTTGCATTGTGAAAATTAGGTGAGAAAATGATGCAAAATACCTAGCATAAGACCTGATACTTAGTAGTAGCCTGTTCAATTTTTAAAACTATTTACTTATTTAGGGGCTTTCCTGGTGGCTCAGGTACTAAATAACCCACCTGCAATGCAAGAGACCCAGACTTGATTCCTGGGTTGGAAAGCTCTCTGGAGAAGGGAATGACTAATCACTCCAATGTTCTTGCCTGAAGAATCTCTTGAACAGAGGAGCCTGGTGGGCTACATTCCACAGAGAGTCGGACATGAGGGACTAAGCAGGAGCACATTTGTTTCCTGGGCTGTGCCAGGTCTTAGTTGTGGCATGTGGAATCTTTTTTTTTATTATTATTTTAGTTATGACAGGCGGACTCTTAGTTACAGTGTGTGAACTATTAGTTCTCTGCCCTTGAGGCCCCAGTTGACTGGCTGCCTCCTCTAACGAGCGTTTCTTGAGTCCTCCTGCTTACCTACAGCCCTGCCTCCCCGCGAATGGCCAGACCTCTTGACAGTTCATCAAGGCACAATTTAACGCTTAATTTTGGCCTGCTCTGTCACCGAAGTTCATTGCATCTGTCTTAGTGTGATCTCCCCACCTTCCCTGGAAAGATAAAATGAGGTAATGTCTGTGGAAGGGCTTATAAATTCCCAGGAGTTGAGTGGTTGGAGAAGACTGTTTTTATAATTTACAAGCATAAGCCTCTTGAGGGCAGAGACAAGGCCATGTCTGGAGCCTCCTGTCCTGCTGGACGTAACATCTGAGCTTACTCTTGGTTTATTGGCTGATTAAGGACATGGCAAGCCTTGTCCTCTGTCCATATCCAGGTTAACCCATCCTGTACTGAGCAGAGAGGAAAAAGGCATAAACCCCAGTGTCAAGCGACTTATTATCTAGTTGGCAAAGCACAGATACCAATCTTTTTTTTTTTTTTTTTTTGCACATTAACCCTTGGTGTTGTGCAATAATGAGGAGGAAGACGGAGGGAACAGAGTGGTGCTCAAGTACTTTCTGGGCAGGGAGTGGGGAGCAGATGGGTGTAGCTGGCTCTGAATGCCATTGCTGTGGTAGCTTCTAGAATGAATCCCAAACTCGTTAGCATCCCTTTAACTTCCTTTCCCCAAGTTTCCCCTCATGGACACTCACTCACCCAGACAGACAAAATGGCTTTCTATTCCTTAAGTCCTCTTCTCATTACCTGATGGACTCTTCCACATCCCCCCAAACACAACCAGTGCATCTGTTTATGTGTATGCTTCACCCACTTCTATTTCATGAAAGCAGAGACTGTGTCTTGTCCATTTTTATCCACTGTATGCCGTGTCCAGAAGCCAGCAAGTGCTCAGTAACCGATTTATGAGATTCAGGGGTCAGTGGAGAAGGAAATGGCAACCCACTCCAGTATTCTTGCCTTGAAAATTCTATGGACTGTGAAACCTGGTGAGCTACAGTCTGTGGGGTCTCAAGTATGTATATGTGGGGCTTCCCTGATGGCTCAATGGTAAGGAATCTGCCTGCAATGCAGGAGACACGGGTTCCTTCCCTAGGTTGGGAAGATCCCCTGGAGAGGTGCATGGCAACCCTCTCCAGTGTTCTGGCCTGGAGAATTCCATGGACAGAGGAAACTGATATGCTGCAGTTCATGAGGTCACACAGACGTGACTAAGGTGACTAAGCAGTAGCAGCAGGGACCAGTCTCACATATTAGACTGGCAGATCAGACTGACAGAAGTCCTAGTGACCACATGGGCAGACCTGAAGGAAATTCCAGTTGTTCGACTCCCTGCCTGTCTCTCTCCTTGGGTCCTTACTGATCCCTTAACACATAGCGGTGGGAGTGGGGGGGGCGGTATTTCTGGCATATTATGGTGGAAAGTTCGCAAAGACCTCCTCTTGAGCCAAACAGTCCACAGGCCCAGCCCAGGGCTTTAACACCATCTTGTTGTTTAGGGTAGGAAAAACAACCAGCCCATGCTCGTCTGTGGAGCTGATTCCTCCTGGCACATAAAGCATTTTTATGCTGCTCACTAAGCTGTCCATGGGTTTACAGCCGTGGCTCCTCCACTCGGCACTAGCTTTTATTTATTTTTATGCTTGGATGCAGAGAGAGCACTTTTGTGACAAAGCACACGCTGCATTTTGGCAACCTCCCCTCTCTCCTCCACCACCTCCCCCAGCTTCTCCATTTAGGTGCATCTTCCATTTGAAACCAAATGTGAAATGAAATGGGTGTCCCTTGAGATTGTCAGATTTCCAGCCCACCCAGCACCACCCGCCGCCGCCTCTCTGTAGAGGTCCCTGACCCCTTCGGTCTGTGATGGAAGGATGATCTATTGGTTTCAGTCAAACCAGAGCAGATGGACAGGACCCACTCTGTCCAGTTTGCTTTTCAGATTTTTTTTTAAGATAGAAAAGACCTATTTAAAAAAAGTTTTCATCACTCTTTTTAATCCTCTAGTACCACCCCCACCTCCACCTCTGTGCCGCCCGTTGCCCACTCACCCTAAATAATGCCGTTAAGAAGTGACAGTATAAGTTTTATTTATGCAAGATGAGTGAATTCTAGACATTTCTGTACAACATTGGGCCTATAGTTAACAATTCTGTATTATGCATTTTAAAAAATCTGTTAAGTGGGTAGATCTCAGGTTAAGTGTTCTTACCACATGGTTTTATTTTAAAAAGTGAGACGAAGAGTAGAAGGGAGGGAGGGGAGATAGTTGGCCAAAGGAAAAAAAGAAAATGGGTTGCAGAGTGAAAAGATCACAGGAGGGAACATCAGGAGAACTGGATCAGATCAGACTGACCCTAGTGACCACATGGGCAGACCTGAAGGAAATTCCAGTTGTTCGACTCCCTGCCTGTCTCTCTCCTTGGGTCCTTACTGATCCCTTAACACATAGCGGTGGGAGTGGGGGGGGCGGTATTTCTGGCATATTATGGTGGAAAGTTCGCAAAGACCTCCTCTTGAGCCAAACAGTCCACAGGCCCAGCCCAGGTCTTTAACACCATCTTGTTGTTTAGGGTAGGAAAAACAACCAGCCCATGCTCGTCTGTGGAGCTGATTCCTCCTGGCACATAAAGCATTTTTATGCTGCTCACTAAGCTGTCCATGGGTTTACAGCCGTGGCTCCTCCACTCGGCACTAGCTTTTATTTATTTTTATGCTTGGATGCAGAGAGAGCACTTTTGTGACAAAGCACACGCTGCATTTTGGCAACCTCCCCTCTCTCCTCCACCACCTCCCCCAGCTTCTCCATTTAGGTGCATCTTCCATTTGAAACCAAATGTGAAATGAAATGGGTGTCCCTTGAGATTGTCAGATTTCCAGCCCACCCAGCACCACCCGCCGCCGCCTCTCTGTAGAGGTCCCTGACCCCTTCGGTCTGTGATGGAAGGATGATCTATTGGTTTCAGTCAAACCAGAGCAGATGGATAGGACCCACTCTGTCCAGTTTGCTTTTCAGATTTTTTTTTAAGATAGAAAAGACCTATTTAAAAAAAGTTTTCATCACTCTTTTTAATCCTCTAGTACCACCCCCACCTCCACCTCTGTGCCGCCCGTTGCCCACTCACCCTAAATAATGCCGTTAAGAAGTGACAGTATAAGTTTTATTTATGCAAGATGAGTGAATTCTAGACATTTCTGTACAACATTGGGCCTATAGTTAACAATTCTGTATTATGCATTTTAAAAAATCTGTTAAGTGGGTAGATCTCAGGTTAAGTGTTCTTACCACATGGTTTTATTTTAAAAAGTGAGACGAAGAGTAGAAGGGAGGGAGGGGAGATAGTTGGCCAAAGGAAAAAAAGAAAATGGGTTGCAGAGTGAAAAGATCACAGGAGGGAACATCAGGAGAACTGGATCAGTTTCCAACGCTGTTCTCAGAAACCCGCTGCCTGCTTATTTTTTGTGAACCCTTTCTCTTTGGGAAATCCCTGGTGGCTTACATAGTAAAGGATCCAACTGCAATACAGGAGACCTAGGTCTGATCCTTGGGTCAGGGAGGTCCCCTGGAGAAGGGAATGGCTATCCAGTCTAGTCTACAGTCTATGGGGTCGCAAAGAGTTGGACACAACCAAATGACTAATGCTTTCACTTTTCACTTTCTAAGGGAAGTGATTTTTTTTTTTAAACTGGAAGAAAATTGCTTTGCAGTATTTTCTGCACTGTGTTGGTTTCTGCCATACAACAACGTGAATTAGTCATAATTATGTATATACACACACATACACACACACACACATATCGCCTCCCTCCTGAGCCTCTCTCTCCTCCCTCCATCTCACCCCCCTAGGTCATCACAGAGCACCAGGCTGGGCTCCCTGTGCTATACGGCAGCTTCCCACTAGCTAGCTCTTTTACACATAGTATTATGTATATGTCAATGCTGTTTTCTTAGTTGGTCCCACTAAGGGAGGGAGTTTAGCGTAAGGTCAAGGGTCGTTCTCAAGTGCGCATCCTGAGCCTGCTTTAGGTTGGGGCTTGACCTGGGGGTGGAGAGAGGGGCCTCCCTGGTGGCTCAGACAGTGAAGCATCAGCCTGCAGTGCCAGAGGCCCTGGTTCTATCCCTGGGTCAGGAAGCTCCCCTGGAGAAGGGGATGACAACCCACTCCAGTATTCTCGCTTGGAGAATCCCATGGATAGAGGAGCCTGGCGGGCTACAGTTCTCAGGGTCTCAAAGAAGCAGACACGATTGAGTGACTGACACTTTGACTTGGGGCAGATGCTCTGTTGACCTAAACCTCTGTTTCTCACCTGGGAAATACAGATGCTGATAGTCTCCCCTCAGAGGTATTGTGAAGATCCAGAGGGCATGTAAATAAAGCGTTTAGCCTAGTCTGTGGGTGTTTCTTTATTTACCAGGAAACTTAGGGTGACGGCAGATAGTTGGCCAAAGGAAAAAAGAAAATGGGTTGCAGAGTGAAAAGATCACAGGAGGGAACATCAGGAGAACTGGATCAGTTTCAACGCTGTTCTCAGAAACCCGCTGCCTGCTTATTTTTTGTGAACCCTTTCTCTTTGGGAAATCCCTGGTGGCTTACATAGTAAAGGATCCAACTGCAATACAGGAGACCTAGGTCTGATCCTTGGGTCAGGGAGGTCCCCTGGAGAAGGGAATGGCTATCCAGTCTAGTCTACAGTCTATGGGGTCGCAAAGAGTTGGACACAACCAAATGACTAATGCTTTCACTTTTCACTTTCTAAGGGAAGTGATTTTTTTTTTTAAACTGGAAGAAAATTGCTTTGCAGTATTTTCTGCACTGTGTTGGTTTCTGCCATACAACAACGTGAATTAGTCATAATTATGTATATACACACACATACACACACACACACATATCGCCTCCCTCCTGAGCCTCTCTCTCCTCCCTCCATCTCACCCCCCTAGGTCATCACAGAGCACCAGGCTGGGCTCCCTGTGCTATACGGCAGCTTCCCACTAGCTAGCTCTTTTACACATAGTATTATGTATATGTCAATGCTGTTTTCTTAGTTGGTCCCACTAAGGGAGGGAGTTTAGCGTAAGGTCAAGGGTCGTTCTCAAGTGCGCATCCTGAGCCTGCTTTAGGTTGGGGCTTGACCTGGGGGTGGAGAGAGGGGCCTCCCTGGTGGCTCAGACAGTGAAGCATCAGCCTGCAGTGCCAGAGGCCCTGGTTCTATCCCTGGGTCAGGAAGCTCCCCTGGAGAAGGGGATGACAACCCACTCCAGTATTCTCGCTTGGAGAATCCCATGGATAGAGGAGCCTGGCGGGCTACAGTTCTCAGGGTCTCAAAGAAGCAGACACGATTGAGTGACTGACACTTTGACTTGGGGCAGATGCTCTGTTGACCTAAACCTCTGTTTCTCACCTGGGAAATACAGATGCTGATAGTCTCCCCTCAGAGGTATTGTGAAGATCCAGAGGGCATGTAAATAAAGCGTTTAGCCTAGTCTGTGGGTGTTTCTTTATTTACCAGGAAACTAGGGTGACAGGCAGAGGAGAGGCCTGCTTCAAGGGGCTCTCTTGGCTCCCTCGGTGTGGGGCCGGGTCTGGGCCACAGAGAGGCCTGTGGTCAGTCCCAGGAGCAGAGGTGGGCTGTCCCTTCTTCAGCAAGAGCTCTGCAAGCCCAGAGGCCCCTTCTAACCTTTGTCTCCTTACCTTCCTTGTAGATGTGGGAAGAGGCCATCAGTCTGTGCAAGGAGCTGGCAGAACAGTATGAGATGGAAATCTTTGACTATGAGCTGCTGAGCCAGAACCTGGTAAGGTGTCCCCAGAGGGAGCTGACTGCCCTGGAGGCTGGGTGCTCTGCAAAGAGCCTGGGGAGAGGGTGAACCAGGGCAAGAGATCATGTAGGGTCAGGACGCCGAGAAAGGAATGGAAGCAGGGATGAGCTGAGCCGAGCTGTGCGGAGCATTTTCCTCCCAGTTGGGAATATTTCCAAAGGGAGGTCTTCTGGGAAAACTCATCAGCCACAGTTTCTCGGATGGTGTGTTAAGTACCTGCCTGGCGCTGGGGCTGCTGCTGGGGCACACCTGATAAACTGTGCTACATTTGCTGTAAAATTCCCACAAATCACTGAGCCAATTAAATAAAAACGCAAATTTGTGCTTTCTGATTAACAGATAAATCACATTAAAATGCTCCCCATCTGGTCATTCCCATTAGCTCCTTGAAGCTCATGATTTGGTGGAAGAAGTGGGAAGTGGGGGGATGCAGCCTATCCTGCTTATCTGCTGTGGAGGCCAGGACTTGGTGGGGAGGTGATCTTTCAGGCTGCTCCCCCTACACCTATGTCCTGATAGCCTGAGAGCCAGGACTCCAGGGCCCCGTCTGAGTGCATTTCAGAGCTGGCTCGTCGGTCCAGCTCTTCCTAGGGAACTGTGAAATGAGAGTCAGAATGTTGGAAGAGGATTGACAGCTATTTCTGGTGGGAGGAAGGATGCGGAGTATAGTGGTATGAAGTGAGCACATGCACTATTTGCACCAAGAAACACTTATCTCTACCTGAGCCTGTCCACATGCAGGTGTGCAGGTGTGGAGGCACACGTGCCTTCTAAATGTGTGCAGGACACACACATACACACACACACACAGACCTACAGAGCCTGGAGAAGGAAATGGAAACCCACTCCCATGTTCTTGCCAGGGAAATCCCTTGGATAGAGGAGCCTGTAGAGCTGCAGTCCATGGGGTTGCGAGAGTTGAACACAACTTAGCAAGAGAGCGGACGTCCATGCATGCACACACACCCAGTGTACATTCACGCATGTGCTAAGGGACATGTATGCCTGTGCACCAAGCCCACCTCACACAAGTTCATATCCAAGGCCGCACACATTCATGTTCCATCGTGTGTTAAATGTAAGGTGTGGTCACCTGTGGGTGCACCATAGTCTTTAGCATGCCCCATCATGATCTCTCACCGGTTAATAGCAATTGGAAGTTGTCATTGGGTGTAAAGTAAAACACGAACTCTTCGCAAAGGTGTTAAAATCTAAATGCACACACCTCTTGGAGCTGGTGAAGTGTATTGGATGTGCATACTCAGGAGAGCATCTCTGTCTGGAAACCCTTGTCCATCCATAGACCGGCACAGACACACCCCCGGTGGGAGTGGAGTGGCGATGCGGGCAGGGGCTCAACAGCTGGAGCGACGCGGTGCCTTTCTCACTGGCTGCAGCATGAGAAACCATTTCTTTATCTGCAAAACAGATACAGCTCCTTGGGATTGTTATGAGGGCCAGGCAAGTGAGCGTGCTACTGCAGGAAGAGTGACTAACAGGGTGTCTGGTATATGGTAAATCCGTCACTAGTGTAATTACAGGCAGTACCATGAATATGCAAACGTGTGCACGTGGCCCATTAGTTCTGGTGTCATGGTTATGTCTTAACCTCTCAGAGCTGAATGGGCCTTAATACACATCTGTGTTGTTACAACCCGTGAGTTTTCTTCTTTCAGATCCAGCAGGCAAAATTCTATGAAAATATCATGAAAATCCTCAGACCGAAACCAGACTACTTTGCTGTCGGATACTACGGCCAGGGGTTCCCCTCCTTCCTTCGGGTAAGTCTGTGGGTGACCCCAGGGCCTTGGCATCTCTGTGCTTTGAGGCTCTGCTTGAGCTCAGACCCTGTGCCTCGTGTGTGAGCGCTGTCCTCGCTCCCTGCACGTCCCCTCTCCATTAACGGCACCTTGGCCGCAGCTGTTGTTCTCTCCATAGACAGCACCCGTGGCTGTCTTGGGAAGTAGGGGGCGCCCCCTCCTGGGACTGAGGTGCTCTGAGAGGCTGGAGGGGTTCTGTGCCTGGCGGGTTCTGTGCCTGGCAGGCGCTGTAGAGCTCAGGTTTTCAGACCATTTGACCTCAAGACCATTTTTCTCTTAAAAAGATGATGAAGGCCCCAGAGAACTTCTGTATTTATAGACTTATCTGTATTTATGGGACTCAGAACTAAAACTGAGACAGTTTTATCTGTGAAATAGTATAGTGTTTCATATAATTTCCTAAATGGCTTAAATCACTTCTAGATTACTTATAATATTAAATACAATGTAAATGCTTTGTAAATAGTTGCCAGAGTACAGCACACTCAAGTTTTGCTTTTGTAGAACTTTCTAGAATTTTTTTTTTTTTTTTTAAAGATCTATTTATTTATTTATTTTGGGCGGGGTTGGGTTGGGGAGGGCGGGGAGAGGGCGGGCCACTTCTATTGGTCTTTCATTTCTCTATTTTCATCCGTCTTTGTTCTTTGGCTCCTGTGGGCCTCCCATCGCAGTGGCGTCTGTTGCTGCAGAGTGCCGGCTCTGGGCACGTGCGCCCCAGAGCTCCAGCTCGGCGATTGGACACATCAGTCCAGCCGCTCCGCGGCACGTGGGATCTTCCCAGGCCAGGGATCGAACCGGCGCCCCCTGCACTGCAAGGCGGTGTCCTTACCCACTGGACCACCAGGGGAAGCCCCTAGAATTTTTTTAAGTCAAATATCTTTGATCCATGGTTGGTTGAATTCATGGGATAAGATCCTGAGGATATGAAAAGTTAACTGTTTAGTACCAGTTATGGAGGATTAACAGAATTTTAAATAACTTATTTAAAAATAACAATAATAAACACATCCTATGTTAATGTAAATTATTTATTTTAATTAATTATTTTGATTAGTTATTTTCTTTATGAAAAATAGCTATATTTCCCAATAAAATATTTGTGCAAATAGTGAAATTATTTCATATTTCTGCAAATCTCTTTAATGTCTAGATTAAGAGACAACTTAGACTCTTACACCTACTCCTGAATTCAGTCTGTGGTCTGCCATACACCACGCAGCCTTAGATGTATACTCATGAAAAAATGAGAGTGGAAAAGGCAAATAGCAGCTAACTGTGATGATGGAAAGAGTTTTCATGTCTTCAGGCCCTGACACGAGGCTGTGAGGTCTTGGGGACCTCACGGATCCCTGGAGCACAGTGTCAGAATCACTGCTTTCCTGGATTGTTCATCAGGGAGAGAGTTGAATTAGGTCTGCTGAAGCCTTCCCTTCCTGTCCTTGAAAATGGCTCAATCCTGAGGTCGCGCCTGTGTGCTCAGTCACTCAGTTGTGTCTGACTCTTTGCGATTCCATGGACTATAGCCCACGAAACTTCTCTCTCCTTGGCATTTTCCAGGCAAGAATACTGGAGTGGTTAGTCGTTCTGTTCTCCAGGGTATCTTCCTGACCCAGGGATTGAACCCACATCTCTTGCATCTCCTGCATTGGCAGGCAGATGAACACTGAACTACCTGGGAAACCCCAATCCTGAGGCCAGGGAGATAGAAAAGAGCCTGATGAGTCTGGTCAAGGAGATAAACAGCTCACTGATACCAACCAGAGTGGGAGTTAGAATGGCCCTCCAGTGTGAGCTGCAGAGGGGGTAATGGGTGAGGGTTTTCTCAGTGAAATAGAGATGACTTACTGCAACTAATCCTGCGTCATAGGCCCCTGGGGAAAGTGTAAAAAGTCCATGTTCCTGGCCCCTACTCCCACAGATTCCATTTCAGCAGGTCTGGAGTGAGGCCTGAGAATCTGAACTTCTTAGAAGACTCCTAGGCCTCTGTGATAAGGGGCCCTGCTTAGAAACATTAATACATAGAGGTCAGTCGCAGGCATGGACTTGTACAGAAGAATTCAGAGATCATTAGAGGCAGTGCAGTTGCACAGATAGGGTCTAGAACAAGGTTTCTCAACCTCTATGGACATTTTAGTCCAGGTACCAGCTGTGGGCCTATCCTGTGCACTGGAAGCTCTTTATCAGCATCCTAGCCCTCTGCCCCCTAGGCCCCAGGTGTGCCCCTCTCTGGAGTTGTGACCATCAAAACTATTTCCAGACATTACCAGCATCTCTTAAGAGGCAAAACAAACTCCTGTTTAAAAACTACTGGTCTAGAAGAGGCTAATGTGTCAAGGAAGAATAAGGTGAATTTCCATGGAGCCAGGTGATGAAGGACCCAAAGAAGAAGGCTGGTCCCTTCCAGCCCACAGGTCCAGCCCACACCGTCCATTAAAGGCAGGAGGGAAACTCTGTGGCCATGTAGATGGGAGAGTGGGTGTGACACAGTGAAAGGTGAATAGGCTTACTTCAGAGCCTGCAGGCAGGATGCTTTGAAGAAAAAATTCTCAGCATCTCTGATCTCTTCTCCCTTTAGAACCAGTCCTTTTACAGTGGCATGCCCAGGTGGAAGGTCTGTGAGTTGAGGTCTCTTCCTTTCCTTAAAAAGTGGAGAGATCTGTCAGGATCACCACAGCCATGTGTTCCTGAAACCCCGTGTTTAGCAAGACTGGACCCTGGGATCTCTTGCATCTCTTGTATTGGCAGGCAGATGAACACTGAACTACCTGGGAAACCCCAATCCTGAGGCCAGGGAGATAGAAAAGAGCCTGATGAGTCTGGTCAAGGAGATAAACAGCTCACTGATACCAACCAGAGTGGGAGTTAGAATGGCCCTCCAGTGTGAGCTGCAGAGGGGGTAATGGGTGAGGGTTTTCTCAGTGAAATAGAGATGACTTACTGCAACTAATCCTGCGTCATAGGCCCCTGGGGAAAGTGTAAAAAGTCCATGTTCCTGGCCCCTACTCCCACAGATTCCATTTCAGCAGGTCTGGAGTGAGGCCTGAGAATCTGAACTTCTTAGAAGACTCCTAGGCCTCTGTGATAAGGGGCCCTGCTTAGAAACATTAATACATAGAGGTCAGTCGCAGGCATGGACTTGTACAGAAGAATTCAGAGATCATTAGAGGCAGTGCAGTTGCACAGATAGGGTCTAGAACAAGGTTTCTCAACCTCTATGGACATTTTAGTCCAGGTACCAGCTGTGGGCCTATCCTGTGCACTGGAAGCTCTTTATCAGCATCCTAGCCCTCTGCCCCCTAGGCCCCAGGTGTGCCCCTCTCTGGAGTTGTGACCATCAAAACTATTTCCAGACATTACCAGCATCTCTTAAGAGGCAAAACAAACTCCTGTTTAAAAACTACTGGTCTAGAAGAGGCTAATGTGTCAAGGAAGAATAAGGTGAATTTCCATGGAGCCAGGTGATGAAGGACCCAAAGAAGAAGGCTGGTCCCTTCCAGCCCACAGGTCCAGCCCACACTGTCCATTAAAGGCAGGAGGGAAACTCTGTGGCCATGTAGATGGGAGAGTGGGTGTGACACAGTGAAAGGTGAATAGGCTTACTTCAGAGCCTGCAGGCAGGATGCTTTGAAGAAAAAATTCTCAGCATCTCTGATCTCTTCTCCCTTTAGAACCAGTCCTTTTACAGTGGCATGCCCAGGTGGAAGGTCTGTGAGTTGAGGTCTCTTCCTTTCCTTGGAGGGAAGACAGAGCGTGGAGAGATCTGTCAGGTATCACCACAGCCATGTGTTCCTGACAAGCCTCCAGCTTGATTTGAACCGTCTCCTCCAAGACTGGACCCTGGGAGCTCTTACGGGTGCCATTTCTCCGCAGAACAAGGTGTTCATCTACCGAGGGAAGGAGTATGAGCGAAGAGAAGATTTCCAGATGCAGCTGATGAGCCAGTTCCCCAACGCAGAGAAGATGAACACGACCTCTGCCCCCGGGGATGATGTGAAGAACGCCGCAGGCCAGTGTATCCTTAACGAATGCCCTGCTAAGGCCTGGGCGTGGCAGCCCTGCCAGGACCTCAGTCCACAGAGCCCCGTCCTGGGGCTCCGAACTGCTGCCAGATTCCTTGCAGCGGTGCCGATTTCAGTGTCCAGTGTGGGATCCAAAAAGAGCCCATCTCAGGAAAGTCTAAATGTTGCAGTCATTGATAAATTCACTCACTCACACATTCCTTCATTCTTGTGATGAGTACTATCAAGCCCTGATTCTGCCAAGCCTTTCATTGGGCAGGACACCGGAGATTATACTCACAAAGTGATCTTACCTCCAGGGAGCTTCTAGTCTAGCAAGTAAAAGACAATTACAGCTAATGGTGTCATTAAATAGGCATTTATAAAATGTGACCTATGCTCAAGGAAAGTCCTGCCAGTTACCATGATTAGGGGTCAGGGAAGGCTTCCTGGAGGAAGGTGATGTTGAAGGAGAGCAATGAGGTGGAAAGAATGTCCCAGGAAGAGGGAAAGAGCATCGTGTGCAAAGGCCCTGAGGTTCAAAGAACGAAAACGGTGCCATTTGCCCCTATAGTAAAATCAGAAATTCTGAACAAGGTCAGCAAGGCCGCCCATCTTCTGACCCCTGCCTGCGCCTCCGATGTCATTGCCCCCAACTCTTCCTTCCCTGTCTCATGCCTCTCTGGCCACACAGATTTTGTTCCTGTTCCTTGAACATGCCCAGCTTGTTCTTGGCCTTGAGCCTGCGCGTTTTCTCTTCCCTCTGCTTGGAATGCCTTTACCTAGCTCCTTTCTCACTTGTCTAATTCTAACTCAATGTCACTTTCCAGAAGAGGCCTTCCCTGGTCACCTTCGGGACTCATCTCTCTTAAACCCTGATTGTTTTTGTTTAGCAAACTAATCTCAAATTGTCATTATCTTTTGTGCTTTCAAATGTAGAATTACTTCACACATAGTAGTGTACATACATCATACATAGCCCAGAGAGTAAAAACAAAAAAACCAAGATGGCACCATCTGTTCATAGGTCGTGTATGTGTGTGTGCTCAGTCATACCTGATTTTTTGTGACCCCCTGGACTGTACCCACCAGGCTTCTCTGTCCACAGAATCCTCCAGGCAAGAGTACTGGAGTGGGTTGTCATTCCTCTTCCAGGAGACTGTCCTGGAGGAAGACATGGGATCAAACCCATGTCTCTTGCATCTCCCTGCACTAGCAAATAGATTCTTTACCACTGCACCACCTGGGAAGCCTGGCACATAGATCAATGCATTCCAATATACAGTAGATGCAGACAGATGCTATTTGATTCCACTTATATTAGACATCTAGAATAGTCAAATTCAGAGTCAGAAAGTATATTGGTAGATGCCAGGGGCCAGGGAGTGGGGTTTGGGGAGGGCCAATGGGGAGTTGGGCTTCCCTGGTGGCTCAGGTAAAGAATTCACCTGCAGTGCAGGGGCTGCAGGCAATGCGAGTTTGATCCCGGGGTCGGAATGATCCCCTTGAAGAGGGCATGACAACCCACTCCATTGTTCTTGCCTGGAGAGTCCCATAGACAGAGGAGCCTCGCAGGCTACAGTCCATAGGGTCACAAAACATCAGACACAACTGCAGTGACTTAGCACTCACACTGGCACAATGGGGACTTCATGATGAATGAGGACAACGTTTCCGTTTAAGAAGGTGAAAAATTTGGGAGGTGGATTGATGGTGAAGTTGCACAACCATGTGGATATAGTCAGTGCCACTGTCTGGTTAAATGTGGTTAAAACAATACAAACCACGATGTGACTTTTACAACGATAAAAATAATTTAAAAAAAAGAAAAAGAAAGGTAGAACTAGCACAGAAGCTCCAGGGGGCAGAGACCCTCGCTTCCTTGCACACTGCTGTAATCCTCAAAGGCAGCTCTCAGAAAGCACTTGATGGTTAACAGAGAGAGAAAGAAAACAAGGGAGCAGGGGGAGAAAGAGATAGAAAAAAGGCATTTGGGAGGGAGGGATGGATGGGGCAAGCTCTCTGAGGCACCCAAAGAGCCTAAGTGACAGGAGATGGTGCTGGTGAGATTGGGGAGGTGTGGTGGAAATGGGGCTCCAGTGCAGCAAAGCATGCCGTTCACAAAGCTAAGAGCTGATGCTGCGAGGGGATGCATCAGCCTAGGCCAGCTCCCATGTTGCACCCTGTAGCGCAAATGAAGTTACAGCCTTTACAATGGGGCTGACAGGGGTGCAAAGCGTGCCTTAACAAATTTTTGGGTGATACAAAGTCAGCGGTCCACATGTCAGAAATAAAGCCCATCTCCTGCACTAGCAAATAGATTCTTTACCACTGCACCACCTGGGAAGCCTGGCACATAGATCAATGCATTCCAATATACAGTAGATGCAGACAGATGCTATTTGATTCCACTTATATTAGACATCTAGAATAGTCAAATTCAGAGTCAGAAAGTATATTGGTAGATGCCAGGGGCCAGGGTGTGGGGTTTGGGGGGGGCCAATAGGGAGTTGGGCTTCCCTGGTGGCTCAGGTAAAGAATTCACCTGCAGTGCAGGGGCTGCAGGCAATGCGAGTTTGATCCCGGGGTCGGAATGATCCCCTTGAAGAGGGCATGACAACCCACTCCATTGTTCTTGCCTGGAGAGTCCCATAGACAGAGGAGCCTCGCAGGCTACAGTCCATAGGGTCACAAAACATCAGACACAACTGCAGTGACTTAGCACTCACACTGGCACAATGGGGACTTCATGATGAATGAGGACAACGTTTCCGTTTAAGAAGGTGAAAAATTTGGGAGGTGGATTGATGGTGAAGTTGCACAACCATGTGGATATAGTCAGTGCCACTGTCTGGTTAAATGTGGTTAAAACAATACAAACCACGATGTGACTTTTACAACGATAAAAATAATTTAAAAAAAAGAAAAAGAAAGGTAGAACTAGCACAGAAGCTCCAGGGGGCAGAGACCCTCGCTTCCTTGCACACTGCTGTAATCCTCAAAGGCAGCTCTCAGAAAGCACTTGATGGTTAACAGAGAGAAAGAAAACAAGGGAGCAGGGGGAGAAAGAGATAGAAAAAAGGCATTTGGGAGGGAGGGATGGATGGGGCAAGCTCTCTGAGGCACCCAAAGAGCCTAAGTGACAGGAGATGGTGCTGGTGAGATTGGGGAGGTGTGGTGGAAATGGGGCTCCAGTGCAGCAAAGCATGCCGTTCACAAAGCTAAGAGCTGATGCTGCGAGGGGATGCATCAGCCTAGGCCAGCTCCCATGTTGCACCCTGTAGCGCAAATGAAGTTACAGCCTTTACAATGGGGCTGACAGGTTGCAGGGCTGGTCTGCAAAGTCTGTCGAACCTTAATCCGAATATTTTCCCCTTGGGTGATACATATTCATGTAACCTTTTCATTATGCTCGCCTGTCCTTCATGCCTGCTCTACCATGGTTATTTGCAGGAGGAAATGTAATGGGTGGTGAAGCTGGCTGGTTACAGATGTGAGTTTGGTTACAGGCGAGACAAGGGATTAGCACTAAGACCCTGCTCCGTGCATGTCCTGGTGTTGAACAGCTCCATAGCCTTTTAACTCATGGTGGGAGGAGAGAACATGTGCTACTGGGCCAGCCATCATGCGCAGGACTGATTCAACTCCAGGAGCCAGGAGGAGAGGGGAAGGGCGGACATTTGCTCAATGTCCTCTCCATGCCACACATATGACTGAAGGGTTTAAACTAATATTTTTCTAATCCCCATAAAGGCTTCCCTGGTGGCTCAGTGGTTAAGACTCTGCCTGCTCTGCCGGAGACTTGGGTTTGATCCCTGGGTCTGTAAGGTTCCCTGAAGAAGGGAGGGCAACCCACTCCAGTATTCTTGCCTGGAGGACAGAGGAACCTGGCAGGCCCCAGTTCATGGAGCAGCAAAAGAACTGCACATGACTGAGAGACCAAACCACAGCAACAATCCCAATAGAAACCTAGTGGGGGGTATTCATTTTCTCTAGTTCATAGAGAAGAAGTACATGGGGCAGAAAGATATTGTGGTTTGCTTACAAGTACAAAGCTAGTTAACAACGGACTTGAGATTTGAACTCCAAGATCTGTCTCAGAGTCTGCATTCTTTGTATAATGCCATCATTTTCATTTAAGATTAGTGAACAGAACATTCTCTATTAACTATTGTAACGTGATGGGATATCGGGTGTTATCATTGTTTCATTTTATCCTAAGTGACAGGAGATGGTGCTGGTGAGATTGGGGAGGTGTGGTGGAAATGGGGCTCCAGTGCAGCAAAGCATGCCGTTCACAAAGCTAAGAGCTGATGCTGCGAGGGGATGCATCAGCCTAGGCCAGCTCCCATGTTGCACCCTGTAGCGCAAATGAAGTTACAGCCTTTACAATGGGGCTGACAGGTTGCAGGGCTGGTCTGCAAAGTCTGTCGAACCTTAATCCGAATATTTTCCCCTTGGGTGATACATATTCATGTAACCTTTCATTATGCTCGCCTGTCCTTCATGCCTGCTCTACCATGGTTATTTGCAGGAGGAAATGTAATGGGTGGTGAAGCTGGCTGGTTACAGATGTGAGTTTGGTTACAGGCGAGACAAGGGATTAGCACTAAGACCCTGCTCCGTGCATGTCCTGGTGTTGAACAGCTCCATAGCCTTTTAACTCATGGTGGGAGGAGAGAACATGTGCTACTGGGCCAGCCATCATGCGCAGGACTGATTCAACTCCAGGAGCCAGGAGGAGAGGGGAAGGGCGGACATTTGCTCAATGTCCTCTCCATGCCACACATATGACTGAAGGGTTTAAACTAATATTTTTCTAATCCCCATAAAGGCTTCCCTGGTGGCTCAGTGGTTAAGACTCTGCCTGCCCTGCCGGAGACTTGGGTTTGATCCCTGGGTCTGTAAGGTTCCCTGAAGAAGGGAGGGCAACCCACTCCAGTATTCTTGCCTGGAGGACAGAGGAACCTGGCAGGCCCCAGTTCATGGAGCAGCAAAAGAACTGCACATGACTGAGAGACCAAACCACAGCAACAATCCCAATAGAAACCTAGTGGGGGGTATTCATTTTCTCTAGTTCATAGAGAAGAAGTACATGGGGCAGAAAGATATTGTGGTTTGCTTACAAGTACAAAGCTAGTTAACAACGGACTTGAGATTTGAACTCCAAGATCTGTCTCAGAGTCTGCATTCTTTGTATAATGCCATCATTTTCATTTAAGATTAGTGAACAGAACATTCTCTATTAACTATTGTAACGTGATGGGATATCGGGTGTTTTCATGCATTGTTTAATTTTATCCTCATAATAATCCCATGAGTCGGGTAGTCTTACTCTCTGCATTTTGCAGATAAGAAAACAGAGGCTCAAAAATGTAAACAGTTTATACAAGGTCTCAGGAATTGATGGAACTAAGATTTGAACCCAGGGCTGATTTTTTTCCATACTCAACATTAAGAGCCAAGTTCTTAACGCTCAGTTCTGTTACCTTCATGTGTTGCAAAGCTGATAAGCAGTTTGGAAAGGTGACAGATCTCGTGTCTTCTCATATAGGTAACCAAGCAGGAGAAGACATTTGAAAGCAAACGTCTCTTAGTTGGGTCTCCTGTTCCCTACTCGCCCCTCTGCCAAGACCCTGGAACCACTGTTCCACGCCTAGATTTAACGCATAGGAGAGAGAGTGCAGCCACGCAGCCTCTGGACATGATCAGAGGCTCTGATGTCACTGGCTTCTTCAGGACAGGTTTGGATTCTCCTCTTGGACCAAATGAGAAGACATGGCTTTGTTGTTGTTGTTGGGTTTCTCGGTCATGTTTGATATTTTGCAACCCCATGGACTGCAGCACGCCAGATTTAACACAGGGATAGGCATACTTCTCCATGAAGGACCAGACATTTAGTCCCTGTGGACCATGTGTCCCTGTCACAGCTACTCAACCCTGTTGTGCTGGGAGAGCAGCCATGGGCAGTATGTAAATGGACGGGTGTGGCTGTGTCCCAATAAAACTTTATTATCAACACTGAAATTTAAATTTAATGTTATTGTCACATGTCACACAGTACTGGTTTTTTCCAAATATTTAAAAGTAAAAAAAGTAATCCTAGCTGGGAACCGTACAATAACAGGCAGTGAGCCAGATTTGACCAGAGGGCCATAATTTGCAAACTCCTGCCCTAGACTTAGACCAGAAAGAATTCACTCCCAGAGAGAGTTGTTTGCTCAATAGCTTGAGATAGAAATTAGTTTTCCTGAGTATTATGCAACTTCTTCCAGTAAGGCTTATTCATTTGTATTACGCATTACTTATTCTTACCCTCTCCTCTCTCGTTGTCTCTGCTTCTCTCTCTCTCTCTACCTGTTTCTGTCTGTCTCTCTCTGAGAGATTCAAATGTGGAAATGCTCTTCAGCAGTAAAACAATTGCATCGTCAGCCTATTACTATAGAGTGAGTTTATGAGTGAGAGGATTGGATTTAACTTGGAATTGTGTTTATTTTTGAGTCAGCTAAATTTAACCAGTGTTTCAACTCAGAATTGATGACTAAGATTTAACCCAGGCTGATTTTTCCATTTCAACATTAAGAGCCAAGTTCTTAACGCTCAGTTCTGTTACCTTCATGTGTTGCAAAGCTGATAAGCAGTTTGGAAAGGTGACAGATCTCGTGTCTTCTCATAGTTAACCACAGGAGAAGAGCATTTGAAAGCAAACGTCTCTTAGTTGGGTCTCCTGTTCCTACTCGCCCCTCTGCCAAGACCCTGGAACCACTGTTCCACGCCTAGATTTAACGCAGGAGAGAGAGTGCAGCCACGCAGCCTCTGGACATGATCAGAGGCTCTGATGTCACTGGCTTCTTCAGGACAGGTTTGGATTCTCCTCTTGGACCAAATGAGAAGACATGGCTTTGTTGTTGTTGTTGGGTTTCTCGGTCATGTTTGATATTTTGCAACCCCATGGACTGCAGCACGCCAGATTTAACACAGGGATAGGCATACTTCTCCATGAAGGACCAGACATTTAGTCCCTGTGGACCATGTGTCCCTGTCACAGCTACTCAACCCTGTTGTGCTGGGAGAGCAGCCATGGGCAGTATGTAAATGGACGGGTGTGGCTGTGTCCCAATAAAACTTTATTATCAACACTGAAATTTAAATTTAATGTTATTGTCACATGTCACACAGTACTGGTTTTCCAAATATTTAAAAGTAAAAAAAGTAATCCTAGCTGGGAACCGTACAATAACAGGCAGTGAGCCAGATTTGACCAGAGGGCCATAATTTGCAAACTCCTGCCCTAGACTTAGACCAGAAAGAATTCACTCCCAGAGAGAGTTGTTTGCTCAATAGCTTGAGATAGAAATTAGTTTTCCTGAGTATTATGCAACTTCTTCCAGTAAGGCTTATTCATTTGTATTACGCATTACTTATTCTTACCCTCTCCTCTCTCGTTGTCTCTGCTTCTCTCTCTCTCTCTACCTGTTTCTGTCTGTCTCTCTCTGAGAGATTCAAATGTGGAAATGCTCTTCAGCAGTAAAACAATTGCATCATCAGCCTATTACTATAGAGTGAGTTTATGAGTGAGAGGATTGGATTTAACTTGGAATTGTGTTTTGGTCATTTCTTTTGTGTGAAGGAGTCCTAGCCTCTGCATCAGAAAGCTCCCAATCTCAGGGGAGGAGACTGCAGGGAGAAGACAGGGAGCTGGAGGGATGAGAGCTCTCAGTTCAGATGCGATGCTATGGAGGGTTGGGAAGGAAAGGGACACCTAGCTTTCAGAAGTCAAGGGTAAGTTGAATGCTCGTGGTGATCTGGAGAAATACTCCAAGCAAAGGGAACAGTACCATCTATGAGGACTCAGAAACAATGGTAGAAAATGTGTTGGGATCCTATTGGAATATTTGAATAGTTCATATTCAGAATTGGCATATTTGAATGCCAACAAGGAGTTTGTAATTCCTTAATTGGCAGAAATGTCAGGCTCAAGGGAAGAGCTTTGGAGTTATGGTGAACATCAGGTAGAATAGAGGAATGAGAGAATTTGGATACCTGAAAGCAAGAGATGGGTAAGGAAGCCATGGAAGGTGGGGAAAGGGAGGTAAGGATCAGGGGTGGGACCAGTGATGACTGACCTTGTTTATTTTGCTTTGTCTCGTTTTCGACTAACAATGAACAAAGGTCTGGACCAGGCATGACAAAAGTCTGGTGTATGTGAGGGCTTTCTTGTAGCCTTTGCCATGGCAGGCATCACTGATCAATCATGGAGCTCTGTCCCATGAACTTGGACATGGCCTTACATTCCTGCCCCGGGCAGTTACCCACAAACTTTTAGAGTGCTAAATGACATGTATTTGCTTGCTTTCTAAAGCAGTGCTTCTCAGACCAGAGCATGCATATGAATCACCTGAGAATCCTATAAAATATAGCCTGGGGTTCATTAGGTCTCAGGTGGGACCCGAGAGTCACCATTTCTAACAAGCTCTCAGGTGTTGGTGATGCTGCTATTCAGACGGCGGCACTGAATAGAGTCAGAGAACTCTTCAAGACCCCTGTACAGACTTTTGCTCTGTGCTCACAAGCTGTGTGACCTCAGACAAGTTGTTCAGCCCCTTTGACTTTGATGTCTTTCTCTCTGGAACATATGATTTATGTCAACAGCATGGCTTAATGGAACCAGAGAGATGAGACCATAGGGAGACACTCTCTGCAATTGATCAAGAGCTATAAATGCATTAGGTGTTATTCTTGTCGATGATAATAGTATAGTAAGAATTAAGGACTATTAATACCAACTGTTGGTAGAGGCTGAGCCCTGGGATGGGCTGCAGCAACAGACAGCTCTGAGGAGGACCACAGTGACTGCTCACTGGTCACTAGGACCTCGCTGGTACCCGGCATCTGGGGTTGGTACTGTATGGGACTCTTGGTACAGCTGGGACCCGGTGTGCTTGGAACTGTCCCCCAAACCAACACATTAGGAGCTCTTAACTGCAGGCATCACAGTCATCCAGTGTTTCACCGTCCAGCCCGTCTTGGATGAACACCCAAGGTTCAAGAATAAGCCGGTGCCTGACCAGATTATAAAGTAAGGCCCACAGTTCAGGGGAGGAGTGGCGGGGTGGAAAATTCTGTGGGGCCACCAAGCAGAGCTGGTGGGAGGACAGGCCGTGGTGGCCTTCTCGTTCCTATCTTAGCCAGTTCTCCATTTTCTTCCTGGGAGAAGCATCACCCCCATGAGCCCTCTGGCCCTGCCCCTGAAAATGCCAACATCAGAGATGGTGGGAGAAGCGAGGGTAGGGCTCTCCTTGCAGTGGAGGGAGTTCTCTGGAAGCAGTGATGGGCTTCACCGAACGGGACACCATGGAGAGCCTGTCACTCAGGTTGATCCCCGAGTGGCTCCAGGAATCCACAGCCAGAGAATGTGGGCGGGCAGGGGGATGATGCTCAGGCTGAACACTTTCTCCAGAGGAACGCCTTTCAGGCACTTGTTAAGGTTGCACACTGACAATAGATGTGTCCAGATTATGATTTAAAAAGGGTTCATTGAAGGAGTTCCCTGGTGGTTCCGTGATTAGGACTCGGCGCTTTCACTGCCGAGGGCCCAAGGTCAATCCCTGGTCAAGGAACCAAGATTCCACAAACCAAAAAATTAAACATACAAAATAAAATAAAGGAAGCATTGGAGGAAGCGGCATAAAGACAAGTGTGATCTGTTTCATACCAGAAGGCAAGGTCAGGGATGAGGTGATGGCGCAGGAGGTCTGTGGATGCGTGAACCCCAGGCTGCCCGTTCCAAGCTGTCTGGCTCACCCCCTTCAGCCCCGATGCCGTTTCTCACCTCAAATGCTTTCGGGAAAGGTTTCTTCTCTGGGAGGGCCTGTTGGGCCTTCCTTGTGAGAGGAATGGTCTGTGCCTTCAGGGAGAAGCAGTCTCAGGCTAAGAAGATGGAGGAGCAGATGAAGCTGAGCCTGCATCTCTGCCTTCCGTCCCCGTCTCAGTCAGGCGCTCTAGGGCAGGGGATGACAACCACATAGCCAGCATGGTGTCCTGCTGGCCTTGATGCTGGGACTGCTGCAGACATTCAGGAAGACTGAGGTAGAGAGGGCTGGGACCTCTGGGTCATTGGCTTAGGACCTTGGATATATCTAAATTCTTCATCAAGATCATAAGAAACGGTGACTTGGGCACCATGGTGTGCCTTAATGGTAGAATTCCAACTTCGAGGGTACCCTAAGGAGTGCTATGTTCTCATGAGGGCATAAAGCCAGCTAGCTTCTAAATCATCTTTCAAGGAAAGCCTGGTTTTAAATGCTACAGCAAGGGCTCTGCCAGACCTGGAGTTTACTGCAGAGGGCTCCCTGGACAATGCAGGGTAAGGTCAGGTTTTGCTATCAGGAACCTCAGCCTCTTCCTGTCTTGCAGCTTTTATAAATCCAACTACGTGCAAAAGTTCCACTACTCCCGGCCGGTGCGCAAGGGGACTGTCGACCCTGAGAATGAGTTTGCCGTAAGTGTCTCCCCTACCCTTCAGCATCCTCGCTCATGTCCCAGGGCCTCTGTACCAAGTCGAGCGTGTGCCTGCCAGAGTCAGAATAGGAGGGGCTCTGATCCAAACCCGCAGGAAGGAGCACAAACTTCTGTTGGGATGATGGCACCCACCGTCCAGGCTCATCTGTTGGGTTTGTTGTCTCATTTCCTGAGCCTCTCCTCTCTCCAGGTGTAACCCAGGCCTGGCATGAGCATCTGTCAACCATGGGGAGTTCATAGTCCCCGGCGTCCCCTGTGTTTCCCAGCCGGGGCCTGCCTTCTGTTCCCAAGGGCCAAGGCTGGCACGAGGAGCCAGCTCCAAGTCTCTCAGCTTTTTCCCTTCAACTGTGATTTTATATCTGGGGAGTCTCCGCCTTTAAGAATCATGGTGGATCACCCTCCCCTTCCCCGGGAAAGGTTTCTTCTCTGGGAGGGCCTGTTGGGCCTTCCTTGTGAGAGGAATGGTCTGTGCCTTCAGGGAGAAGCAGTCTCAGGCTAAGAAGATGGAGGAGCAGATGAAGCTGAGCCTGCATCTCTGCCTTCCGTCCCCGTCTCAGTCAGGCGCTCTAGGGCAGGGGATGACAACCACATAGCCAGCATGGTGTCCTGCTGGCCTTGATGCTGGGACTGCTGCAGACATTCAGGAAGACTGAGGTAGAGAGGGTTGGGACCTCTGGGTCATTGGCTTAGGACCTTGGATATATCTAAATTCTTCATCAAGATCATAAGAAACGGTGACTTGGGCACCATGGTGTGCCTTAATGGTAGAATTCCAACTTCGAGGGTACCCTAAGGAGTGCTATGTTCTCATGAGGGCATAAAGCCAGCTAGCTTCTAAATCATCTTTCAAGGAAAGCCTGGTTTTAAATGCTACAGCAAGGGCTCTGCCAGACCTGGAGTTTACTGCAGAGGGCTCCCTGGACAATGCAGGGTAAGGTCAGGTTTTGCTATCAGGAACCTCAGCCTCTTCCTGTCTTGCAGCTTTTATAAATCCAACTACGTGCAAAAGTTCCACTACTCCCGGCCGGTGCGCAAGGGGACTGTCGACCCTGAGAATGAGTTTGCCGTAAGTGTCTCCCCTACCCTTCAGCATCCTCGCTCATGTCCCAGGGCCTCTGTACCAAGTCGAGCGTGTGCCTGCCAGAGTCAGAATAGGAGGGGCTCTGATCCAAACCCGCAGGAAGGAGCACAAACTTCTGTTGGGATGATGGCACCCACCGTCCAGGCTCATCTGTTGGGTTTGTTGTCTCATTTCCTGAGCCTCTCCTCTCTCCAGGTGTAACCCAGGCCTGGCATGAGCATCTGTCAACCATGGGGAGTTCATAGTCCCCGGCGTCCCCTGTGTTTCCCAGCCGGGGCCTGCCTTCTGTTCCCAAGGGCCAAGGCTGGCACGAGGAGCCAGCTCCAAGTCTCTCAGCTTTTTCCCTTCAACTGTGATTCTTCATATCTGGGGAGTCTCCGCCCCTTTAAGAATCTGATGATTGATTGCTGTAGCACCTGGCTTCCAACCCAGAAAATGCAGGTGGATGCATATAATTTTGCCTAAAAAACTCTGCCTGTTCAGAGACCCAGGTTAAAACATACTGGACCTAATTTAAGGAAAACTTAAACTTCACATTGGCAAAGGATTCTTAAGGGTATGGTGGAGTGTGTTTCTGGGTCTTATAATATTTTATTCTTATTCTGGGTGGATAGGAGGCCTGGGGGCCTGGCTGGGTTCAAACCAGGTGGTCAGGTTTCCTAAGTGTGTTGCTTTCCTGCCCCTGCCTCCCTGCCTTCGGGACAGTCGATGTGGATTGAGAGGACCTCCTTCGTGACGGCATACAAGCTCCCAGGCATCCTGCGCTGGTTTGAGGTGGTTCACATGTCTCAGGTGAGTCTGCTGGCCTCAGGAGTCTCCTGGGACTTGGAAAGAAAAATGCTCTTGTTAATTGCACCTGCAGAAAGAAAAGGTGAAGAAGTGTTAGTCACTCAGTCGTGTCTCTTTGTGACCCCACAGGCTATAGCCCACTAGGCTCCTCTGTCCCTGGAATTCTCCAGGCAAGAACACTGGAGTGGAGTGCCATTTCCTTCTCCAGGGGATCTTCCCAGCCCAGGGATCAAACCCACCCACACTGCAGGCAGAGTCTTTACCATCTGAGCCACCAGGGAAGCCCAACTGGTGGCAGAGACACACTATAAAGCCTAAGTAAAGATATACATCAGGTGGAGAAAACTACTATGGAGAAAAATGAGAGAGAAAGATGATGAACAGTGATTATTTTTAAATAGCATGGAGAAAGAAAGGCTTCCAGCTAAATGCCTTTTGAGCAAAGGCCTGGAGGAAGTGAGGGAGTGGTCTATGCAAATATTCAAGAGAAGCACATAGTAGCAGAGGGAACAGCAAGTCCAAAGGTCCTGGGACAGAACAAGCTTGCATCTGAATCAGAAGAAGAGAAGCAGGAGTAGCAATAGTCTGAGAGCCGGTCATATAGGACCTTGTAGGCACCGCAGGGTCTCAGGGTTTTCCACTGGGTGAACTGGAGCTGTAACACCAGAGGGACATGGTCCGATGCGTCCAGCTGCTGTACGATCAGCCTTGAGACCTCTCTTCAGCCCTTAAGGCCCCTCTGCGGCCAGGTGGCCCTCCAATCTCCTTTTTACAGACGTGGACTAGGCCTTAGGAGACTATAGACACGATGACATCAACAGACATTACTGAGCTTGTGACAAACTGTTCATAGGTGTGACCTCATTAAGATCCCTTGATAAGGATGCAGGAAGATATTATTATTCTCCTGTTTTATAGATGAGGGAACCCAGGCACTGAGTGAGTGGGTTGTTCAAGGTTAGTAAAAGAGGTGAGGTTTGGGACTTCCCTGGTGGTCCAGTGGCTAAGACACCATGCTCCCAGTGCAGGGTGCCTGGGTTCAAACTCTGGTCAAGGAACTAGATCCCGCATGGCTCAACTAAGAATTCACAATGAAGACTGAAATCTAAAGTGCTGCAAGCTAAGACCCAGTACAGCTGAAAAAAAAGCAGACACATAATTGGTGTTCAAGGCCAGTTATTAAGTAAATTCATCAACCCGTCATTCAGTTAATACACAGAAGCCTGTACTATCTGAAGTGGTTATCTTATTTTATGAACTCAGGATTCTGAAATTAGGGAGCAAATAGCCAACCTTGATTGATACCCTCTGATAGAAGTGGTTGGAAAAGACTCAAAGAGTTGACCAGAGGGAATTTATCTCTAGTAACCTCCCTCAGTTGAGTTACTGAGAATATAAGGATGTCTCAGACAAAAAAATTTCATGCCTGCTGAGTGAATTCCTCTCCAAGCATTTGTTTTCATGTTGTAGAATTTGTGTCTTGTTCTTGGTGGTTTCTTTCATGAATCGTCATGACTACATTACTGTTTGTATGGAGAGGTGTCTTCTGATGGGATTCAAGTGTAAGTCTTGACACACGGAGCTTACTCACAGGGCCTTCTCGCTGCAGAGGCAGCCGTCTTCAGAAATGTCCAGAAGCAAGCAAAGTGGGTGAGGAGGCTCGGATTTTCCAGGAATTTAAGGAAATGGTTTCAAAAGATGGCCAATAACGTGACTGTAGAAGCTGGGTCTGCCCCTCTGACCCAGCGGTTACAATAGCTAGCTGGTGCACTTTTTAAAGACCTCTGCTTTGAGTTAGGGTCGTGTTATCTCAACTATTCTTTGCTGTGTACTCATGAGGCAGGCCTGTGACACCACCATCTCAACAGGCAGTAGTACTTGGGGTCCCCTCCTCTTTTTCAGACTTCTTGACCCTTCTCCAGGCCCCCACCCACCCTGCCAGTGAGTCTTCCCTTTCTAGGTCAACTGCTGTTCCCTGTCCTAACGCCTACAAGCGTAAGGAACAGTAGCCACCAGCTCATTTTTGAAGTAGGTTTTCTTATATTTATTTTACAAGTAAGTTAAATGAGGCTCGGAAAGTTAAGGAAACTTGCCCAAGGTCACACAGCTAGAAAAAAGATGGCTGAGATTTGCACTCATCTTTTAGTTTTATTTTTTTGCCTCCAAGTCATCATTTATTTTTCATTGATCTTTATGCTTTGGCATATGTGGGCCTCCCATCGCAGTGGCCTCTCTCATTGCAAAGCACTGGCTCTGGGCACATGCGCTCCAAAGTGTGAGCTCATAATTGGACACACCAGTCCAGCCGCTCCTGGGCACGTGGAATCCTTCTGGCCCAGGGATTGAACCAGTACCCCCTGCACTGCACGGCGGACTCCTTACCCACTGGACCACCAGGGAAGCCCTGCACTCATCTTTTAATTTGCTTGGTTTAGTTCTAGAGTCAGAAAACTATGGCCTATGAGGCAGATCCCACCTGCATTCATTTTTGTAAATAGTTTCATTGAAACAGCCATGCTCTCTGACTTTCATACTGCTTGTAGCTGGTTTCTTTCTACAATGGTAGAGTTGAGCTGTCACCACAGACAACATCTGGCTCTTTCACAGAAGACGTTTGCAGACTTCTTGTCTACTGTTTTGTCTAGACCCTGTGCTCTTGGGAACCACTGTTTTGCCAGTTAGCACCTGGTGGCACTCTGTTTGCTGTGCTCAGTTGCTCATTCGTGTCCAACCCTTTGCAACCCATTGAACTGTGGCCCTCCAGGTGCCTCTGTCCATGGGATTCTCCAGCAAGAATATTAGAGTGGGTTTCCATTTCCCCTCCAGGAGATCTTCCCGACCCGGGGATCGAACCCTCATCTCTTGCATCTCCTACAGTGGCAGGCAGATTCTTTACCACTGCATCAACTGGGAAACCTGACATTCTGTTTAATTTGCTTTTTAAGAGGTACTGAAAAGGTGTTTAGTTTATCTTCACAAATTGGAGCAGTGACCCCTCATATAACAAGGAAATTGGGACCTACTGTGCCAGTAGCTTCCCTTTCTAGGTCAACTGCTGTTCCCTGTCCTAACGCCTACAAGCGTAAGGAACAGTAGCCACCAGCTCATTTTTGAAGTAGGTTTTCTTATATTTATTTTACAAGTAAGTTAAATGAGGCTCGGAAAGTTAAGGAAACTTGCCCAAGGTCACACAGCTAGAAAAAAGATGGCTGAGATTTGCACTCATCTTTTAGTTTTATTTTTTTGCCTCCAAGTCATCATTTATTTTTCATTGATCTTTATGCTTTGGCATATGTGGGCCTCCCATCGCAGTGGCCTCTCTCATTGCAAAGCACTGGCTCTGGGCACATGCGCTCCAAAGTGTGAGCTCATAATTGGACACACCAGTCCAGCCGCTCCTGGGCACGTGGAATCCTTCTGGCCCAGGGATTGAACCAGTACCCCCTGCACTGCACGGCGGACTCCTTACCCACTGGACCACCAGGGAAGCCCTGCACTCATCTTTTAATTTGCTTGGTTTAGTTCTAGAGTCAGAAAACTATGGCCTATGAGGCAGATCCCACCTGCATTCATTTTTGTAAATAGTTTCATTGAAACAGCCATGCTCTCTGACTTTCATACTGCTTGTAGCTGGTTTCTTTCTACAATGGTAGAGTTGAGCTGTCACCACAGACAACATCTGGCTCTTTCACAGAAGACGTTTGCAGACTTCTTGTCTACTGTTTTGTCTAGACCCTGTGCTCTTGGGAACCACTGTTTTGCCAGTTAGCACCTGGTGGCACTCTGTTTGCTGTGCTCAGTTGCTCATTCGTGTCCAACCCTTTGCAACCCATTGAACTGTGGCCCTCCAGGTGCCTCTGTCCATGGGATTCTCCAGCAAGAATATTAGAGTGGGTTTCCATTTCCCCTCCAGGAGATCTTCCCGACCCGGGGATCGAACCCTCATCTCTTGCATCTCCTACAGTGGCAGGCAGATTCTTTACCACTGCATCAACTGGGAAACCTGACATTCTGTTTAATTTGCTTTTTAAGAGGTACTGAAAAGGTGTTTAGTTTATCTTCACAAATTGGAGCAGTGACCCCTCATATAACAAGACTTGGGACCTACTGTGGGTGAGCTCGGGTGGTCATATGCTCGGCTGCTCTGATCCCTCCAGCTGAGCACACACACTTAGCAGGTACACAGCCAATGTCCTGGGTTCGAATGGGAGTGTCTCTCCCCAGGTAAGAAGAAGAAAACCTCCCTGGAGCATATCCAACAGCTGAAACCCCAAAGAGTATCTGCCACTTCCTGCTTCATCTCCCCAAGAAATCTTTTTCTCCCAAAGCAGAGTCTCTTCCCCAGACAGCAGTGGCCCCCAGGGCTCAGTAATTACTCCAGGAACCTGCTGCAGCCCCTCGGGGAACATTGCCTCGTTTGAAATCCAACCCCAGAGGAAATCAATACCAGTAATTATATCTGTTTCTAAAGCGACCTGCTCAGGCCCTTTCTTGGTGATCTTGTTTTCAACAGACCACGATTAGCCCTCTGGAGAATGCCATCGAAACCATGTCCACAGCCAACGAGAAGATCCTGATGATGATCAACCAGTACCAGAGTGATGAAACCCTTCCCATTAACCCACTCTCCATGCTCCTGAATGGAATCGTGGACCCTGCAGTCATGGGAGGGTTCGCCAAGTACGAGAAGGTGAGGGCTCCCCTCTCCTAGTGGCGACAGAGCCGTGGCAGGAGGGCCCGGCACCAACAGCTGCCTGCCCTCATCTTACTATGGCTATCTGTCCCTCAGAAGGGACCTCCTAGACCTTTGTTTGGACCTCCTAGACCTTTCAGAGTGTCTATACTTTTACCCCCATCCCTTCCCACCCTCAATGCGATGTGTGTGCCATGGCAGGAAGGAGCAGCAGTCTTAGACGCCCCTATCCCATTGGACACATCCGGGTGCCTCTGTCACAGAACGACTCTGGGATGACCATGAGCCAGACCATGAAAGTCAAGATCCTGTAGTTAAAGTCGATGCCACTTGTGTAAAGCCATCTATGCTATAGATGATGGAAATGACCTCTACAAATGGGAAGAAGTGAAGCCCAGAATCTTTTGAAATGGGAAACTTGCTTTAAGAGGTACTGAAAAGCTGTTTAGTTTATCTTCACAAATTGGAGCAGTGACCCCTCATATAACAAGACTTGGGACCTACTGTGGGTGAGCTCGGGTGGTCATATGCTCGGCTGCTCTGATCCCTCCAGCTGAGCACACACACTTAGCAGGTACACAGCCAATGTCCTGGGTTCGAATGGGAGTGTCTCTCCCCAGGTAAGAAGAAGAAAAAAACCTCCCTGGAGCATATCCAACAGCTGAAACCCCAAAGAGTATCTGCCACTTCCTGCTTCATCTCCCCAGGGAAATCTTTTTCTCCCAAAGCAGAGTCTCTTCCCCAGACAGCAGTGGCCCCCAGGGCTCAGTAATTACTCCAGGAACCTGCTGCAGCCCCTCGGGGAACATTGCCTCGTTTGAAATCCAACCCCAGAGGAAATCAATACCAGTAATTATATCTGTTTCTAAAGCGACCTGCTCAGGCCCTTTCTTGGTGATCTTGTTTTCAACAGACCACGATTAGCCCTCTGGAGAATGCCATCGAAACCATGTCCACAGCCAACGAGAAGATCCTGATGATGATCAACCAGTACCAGAGTGATGAAACCCTTCCCATTAACCCACTCTCCATGCTCCTGAATGGAATCGTGGACCCTGCAGTCATGGGAGGGTTCGCCAAGTACGAGAAGGTGAGGGCTCCCCTCTCCTAGTGGCGACAGAGCCGTGGCAGGAGGGCCCGGCACCAACAGCTGCCTGCCCTCATCTTACTATGGCTATCTGTCCCTCAGAAGGGACCTCCTAGACCTTTGTTTGGACCTCCTAGACCTTTCAGAGTGTCTATACTTTTACCCCCATCCCCTTCCCACCCTCAATGCGATGTGTGTGCCATGGCAGGAAGGAGCAGCAGTCTTAGACGCCCCTATCCCATTGGACACATCCGGGTGCCTCTGTCACAGAACGACTCTGGGATGACCATGAGCCAGACCATGAAAGTCAAGATCCTGTAGTTAAAGTCGATGCCACTTGTGTAAAGCCATCTATGCTATAGATGATGGAAATGACCTCTACAAATGGGAAGAAGTGAAGCCCAGAATCTGTGAAAATCCAGAAGGGATGGGAGATCAACTCTAAAGGGGGAGTTATAATCTATATTCCAGGTCATAACGTCCCTCTAGAAATCCCCACACATTTTGGTCACAGATTTCATTTTTGACTCTCCTGGTGTCTGTAGCAAAAAGGGAAAGACCATCAGTTATGTTTTCCTCTGGTGGAAAATAATTACTCAGTAAGGGGACACAACTTTACGCAGCACTGAGATAGAATAGAAAATCTATATTTGGTTTTCACCTAGCCATACATTTAGAGGATGCTGAGAGAAAAATGGTCAACTCATTCTCAAAAATCTCATGATGAATTCCTTTATATTAATGTTTCTGTGTCCTCCATTGATGTAAACTAAGCATATGATGCAATCGTGTAGTTCAGGGATAGTCATTCCAGTCAGTCCTTCCAGCTTCCCTTGGACACCCTATATAGTGACCACTGGTAGCCCTCTGTTCATCCTTGAGGAGTAATAACATACATCTGTATGTATGTGCACACACTGAGAACATGAGCCTGGAAAGAGCTGGGCTGCCAAGGTCCCACACAATAGAGAGGTGAGCTGGAAAGGCCATTGGGTGAAAATCCTTACTGAGGCTTTTTCCCCAGGACAGTGCCTTGAGCCTTCGCTGCATCCCTTGCAGGATTTCCTAACACCTGGTTGCCTCCACCCCATCTCAACACCAGAGGCTCTGATTCAGGTTGGCCTGGGTGGGGCAAGTTCCCAGGGCTGCTGCTGCTGCTGCTGCTGGTCCAGAGACGCCCCTTTAAGAAGTGTTTCCTTGGGGTTGGTGACCGTTTCCCAGTGGATACTGACCTGAGGCCTGAGAAGAGGAGACATCAACCCCTGTGGGTCCTTGACTGTTCCCCATGCACATAGAAATGGCCTCACTGCTACCCCTTTCAAATGGAATTCTCTCCCAGTGCTAGACAGATGGGCCATGGGGTTGACATCAAAAAAAAACCAGGAAGCCCCCAATGTCTGTCTGTCCTTCCAGGCCTTCTTCACCGAAGAGTACACCAAGGAGCACCCCGAGGACCAGGACAAGCTGACCCGCCTCAAGGACCTGATCGCCTGGCAGGTAGAGCAGAGCTGGACTGGGGAGAGGCCGGCCCTGCCTCCCTCCTTGCCTCTCCCTGCCTGGCTTGCCCTTTGGTGGCCTCTGTCTGGTATGGCCTAGTTTTACTTGTTCTCCTGTCCTTTGGCTTTTGACCTTTGATCTATCTGACTCTCTCTTCGCCTGAGCAGGCCCATCCTAGAAGTGGGATTCAGGTCACTACATCCTCGGGGTGCTGCGTGGCACCAGGCAAGGATGCTGCGCTGTTGCGTGTTGCTAGGTCGACTCAACTGGATGTTGAATTCAGGAGGGGGCTTCTCCCATGGGACAGAAGTGAGATCCAGGCTCCCACACACCTACCGCAACCCATGCCCTCTGCACCAAGCACCTGCCAATCAGATCATGGGAGCTTTTGGCCCCCACTCCACCTCTCCTCTTTCTAAGGCTGATGGAGTCTGTTGCAGATAATGCTCAGATGGATATCAGGTTTCAAAAGCAACTGAGGCCTTGGTTTGGTTGGTTTGGGATCAAAGGCCTACCGTCTGCACAAGCTGCTCAGCCCGGAAGTCAAGCCCTAGACCCTGGACCGGAAAGAGCTGGGCTGCCAAGGTCCCACACAATAGAGAGGTGAGCTGGAAAGGCCATTGGGTGAAAATCCTTACTGAGGCTTTTTCCCCAGGACAGTGCCTTGAGCCTTCGCTGCATCCCTTGCAGGATTTCCTAACACCTGGTTGCCTCCACCCCATCTCAACACCAGAGGCTCTGATTCAGGTTGGCCTGGGTGGGGCAAGTTCCCAGGGCTGCTGCTGCTGCTGCTGCTGGTCCAGAGACGCCCCTTTAAGAAGTGTTTCCTTGGGGTTGGTGACCGTTTCCCAGTGGATACTGACCTGAGGCCTGAGAAGAGGAGACATCAACCCCTGTGGGTCCTTGACTGTTCCCCATGCACATAGAAATGGCCTCACTGCTACCCCTTTCAAATGGAATTCTCTCCCAGTGCTAGACAGATGGGCCATGGGGTTGACATCAAAAAAAAACCAGGAAGCCCCCAATGTCTGTCTGTCCTTCCAGGCCTTCTTCACCGAAGAGTACACCAGGGAGCACCCCGAGGACCAGGACAAGCTGACCCGCCTCAAGGACCTGATCGCCTGGCAGGTAGAGCAGAGCTGGACTGGGGAGAGGCCGGCCCTGCCTCCCTCCTTGCCTCTCCCTGCCTGGCTTGCCCTTTGGTGGCCTCTGTCTGGTATGGCCTAGTTTTACTTGTTCTCCTGTCCTTTGGCTTTTGACCTTTGATCTATCTGACTCTCTCTTCGCCTGAGCAGGCCCATCCTAGAAGTGGGATTCAGGTCACTACATCCTCGGGGTGCTGCGTGGCACCAGGCAAGGATGCTGCGCTGTTGCGTGTTGCTAGGTCGACTCAACTGGATGTTGAATTCAGGAGGGGGCTTCTCCCATGGGACAGAAGTGAGATCCAGGCTCCCACACACCTACCGCAACCCATGCCCTCTGCACCAAGCACCTGCCAATCAGATCATGGGAGCTTTTGGCCCCCACTCCACCTCTCCTCTTTCTAAGGCTGATGGAGTCTGTTGCAGATAATGCTCAGATGGATATCAGGTTTCAAAAGCAACTGAGGCCTTGGTTTGGTTGGTTTGGGATCAAAGGCCTACCGTCTGCACAAGCTGCTCAGCCCGGAAGTCAAGCCCTAGACCCTGGACCGACTGTCCTTCCCGCCTTCTCTGTCCTGCTCTCTGCTTATCTTTCTGGCATCTGTCCCCGCTTCGCACGCCGTCCCTCTGTCCTTTCCTGCCACCATCTCCTCTGTCTCTTGCAGTGGATCATTCTCTGTATTTCTCTCCTGAGATGGTCTTTGCTTCCTCCCCTCTGCTCCCTGACTCTGGCCTCTCTCTGCCTCCCTCTCACACTCAGCTTCCCTTCTGCTTCTCTCTCCTCTGCCCTCCCTCCTCTGCTTTTTCTCTGGCTGCCTCTCCTGAGTTCTCTCTCCCTCCAGCTCTCTCCCACTCCCTAGAGAAGAAACCATCCGCAGACCCCTCCCACAGAGGTGTTCCGAGGACCGGCTCCCTTGGTCTAGGCCTGCAGCAGCCCCTCCTCCAGCACCTCCCTGCTCTCCAAGGACCACCCAGCACCCAGGACCCAGGGTGGGCTCCAGAGGGCGCACTGGAGGGTGGCCGGGGAGGTGAGCAGGGGGCAGCATCGGCAGCTGCCTGCCCTCCCTTCTTGCCAGTCACAGTGCAAAGAAAAGCAAGCTGTTATGGTAGGGAGTTTTTTTGTTACTCCAGGGAAATCAGGGAATGAGAAGCATTGGGTGCAGCCTCTTTTCTTAAAATAAGAATTCCGAATTCAGGTCCTTCTCTGCCTCTGCCAATTTGTGCAAAATGGGGCCTTAAAACTGAAATGCCAAGGCTGTGCACTGCACTCTCCTAAGTGCTTTCTGTGTATCTGAAATTTTCTCTCCCTTCTTACCTTGTGCCCCTTGTGAAACCCCATCATCCCTAAGGGCCCCAGCTTTTGAGGCATCATGCCCTTTAATGCTTAAATAATGACGCTCTGCCCACCCGCAACTTGGGAAGCAGGAATGCTCAGCCTCGATGGTTTCCTTCCTCAGTTCTTTCTAGGGTGCCCAAGGAAGTGTCACACAGAGGTGTTGGTCCTTGGGTGTCATTCTCAATCCACCTCCCTGTCCCGGGCCTCTTTGCTGGTGTGCCTCATCACCTGGGAATGGATTCCCTGGGCTGTGTCCACTGCAGCCAAAGCACAGACTGTACTGTGGCCTCACAGCACAGCGGACGCCAGGCTGTGCCTTCTAGGGAAAATTTTCCAAAATCTTTCAGTTAATAAAGGGACACCACAAGCAAAGGAGAGCAGAAGCATGAATTGGATGTTAACAGCCTCTTAGAGCCCTTAGCTAGGCCTCCTTAAACAGCACCCCCTAGTGGAAGGAGTACGCCCTCTCCTTCCCATCCCCCACCGTCTGTGCAATGCTATTTACAGAGGCCTGTCGACCCCAACCCTGCAAAGGGGATGCTGTGGACCATGTCCCTTCCACTCAGAGTCTAGCATCCTAAATACTTGAAAGATGCTGCCCTGCCCAGGCTAAAGATGACCTTTTTAACATTATACACAGCAGATTAGCTCTTCCTCCTCCATTTCATTCCATTCCTTCTTGCTCCTTATATATATTGAGCTTCAGCTGTGTGCCAGGCAACAGAAATAAAGTGCTGGATCCAACTGGACCCACTCCCCGCCTCCCCCCCTTGGAGCTTAATGAGAGATTGTCCCTAGGTTTGGCAAAGCTAGATTCTCCTTGGATTTTCTCAAGAGTCAGGACCCTTAGACTTTCAAAGGAGATGTACCCGCACCTCTAGCAACGCAACAAACTATATAATGTGTTCAAGATTTCATGGATTTCAAGACTGATCATGTACCTTTATTCTTTGTAAAGATTGTCACTATATTTATTGGCGTGGAAAGATGTCTACAATACCTTCTTCTTATAAAGATTTTATGAAATATGACATACAGAAAAGTACACACAACTGAAATACACGGCGTACTGCTTTGTCACAGGGTGCCCCCCTGTGACCCCTGCCAGATGAAGAGAGACTTTTTCTGGCTGCCAGATGCCTCTCCTGCGCCTTCCTCCAGTTCTTGCCAGCCTTCCCCAAGGCTGACCACTGTCCTGCTTTTACCCTAACCGTTAGCTTGCTTTCTCACGGGATTTATTAACCACCTAGGCACTCATTTCTAAACACGATAGTTTACTTTTCCTTGTTTTTGACATATATATAAATGGAATCACACAGTATGCATTCTTTCATGTCTCATTTATTTTGTCTGATGGTATGTTTTAAAATTGATTTGGTTGTACAGGCCATCATTTATTCATTCTTATTGACGATAATAGTCTGTGCAGCTGGACTGTATAATGATGCCAAAACATATTTTTAAAAATTTTTAACGGATGGAGATTTGGGTTGATTTCTGTTTGAGGCTATTACAAGTCATGCTGTTCTGCACATCTTTGTATGTATCTTTTTGGCACAAACATGCACAATTTCTGTCAGGTGTGTGCCTAGCTGTGGAGTTGCTTGCTTATAGTAAGTATATGGGAGTATCTGACTATGGATTAGTTTTGCCTGGTTTTGAATGTCATAAAAAATGGTATTACACAGTATGTGTTGCTGGGTGTCTGGCTTCTTTTTTTCAGCATTATCTCTTTGAGATTCATCCAGGCTGTTGCATGCGAGAGTGTTTCTTTTTTGTTTCCAACTGTTAGCCATTGTGTGACTATAATACAGTATATATATACCAATAATATACCAGTCTATTTCTCCATTCTCCAGTTGAGGATGGGTTGTTTTCAGGCTTTGGATAGTACGGAAACTGTTATATGAACGTTCTTGTCCATCTTTTGATGAGCACTTTTGAGTACTCAGTGCCTTCACTGTCTAGTAGTGGGAGTGTTGGGTCCACCTTAGAAAACTAAAAGTAATTCATGGATTTCAAGACTGATCATGTACCTTTATTCTTTGTAAAGATTGTCACTATATTTATTGGCGTGGAAAGATGTCTACAATACCTTCTTCTTATAAAGATTTTATGAAATATGACATACAGAAAAGTACACACAACTGAAATACACGGCTGCTTTGTCACAGGGTGCCCCCCTGTGTCCCCTGCCAGATGAAGAGAGACTTTTTCTGGCTGCCAGATGCCTCTCCTGCGCCTTCCTCCAGTTCTTGCCAGCCTTCCCCAAGGCTGACCACTGTCCTGCTTTTACCCTAACCGTTAGCTTGCTTTCTCACGGGATTTATTAACCACCTAGGCACTCATTTCTAAACACGATAGTTTACTTTTCCTTGTTTTTGACATATATATAAATGGAATCACACAGTATGCATTCTTTCATGTCTCATTTATTTTGTCTGATGGTATGTTTTAAAATTGATTTGGTTGTACAGGCCATCATTTATTCATTCTTATTGACGTATAATAGTCTGTGCAGCTGGACTGTATAATGATGCCAAAACATATTTTTAAAAATTTTTAACGGATGGAGATTTGGGTTGATTTCTGTTTGAGGCTATTACAAGTCATGCTGTTCTGCACATCTTTGTATGTATCTTTTTGGCACAAACATGCACAATTTCTGTCAGGTGTGTGCCTAGCTGTGGAGTTGCTTGCTTATAGTAAGTATATGGGAGTATCTGACTATGGATTAGTTTTGCCTGGTTTTGAATGTCATAAAAAATGGTATTACACAGTATGTGTTGCTGGGTGTCTGGCTTCTTTTTTTCAGCATTATCTCTTTGAGATTCATCCAGGCTGTTGCATGCGAGAGTGTTTCTTTTTTGTTTCCAACTGTTAGCCATTGTGTGACTATAATACAGTATATATATACCAATAATATACCAGTCTATTTCTCCATTCTCCAGTTGAGGATGGGTTGTTTTCAGGCTTTGGATAGTACGGAAACTGTTATATGAACGTTCTTGTCCATCTTTTGATGAGCACTTTTGAGTACTCAGTGCCTTCACTGTCTAGTAGTGGGAGTGTTGGGTCAGGCATTCATCTTCAGCCCAACTGGATACCAAGGAACAGTTTTCCAAAGTGGCTGAGCCAATTTACACTCCCACCAACAACTTCTGTGAGCCTGAGTTGCTCCACATTCTCGCTGACACATGATACTGTGAGTCTTTAATTTTAGTCTTGCTGGTGGTTGTGAGGTGGTATCTCAGTTTAATTTTAATCTGCATTTCCTTAGCAAGCAATGGCATTCATTGCTTTTCCATGTGTTTATTGGCTAATTGAATAACCTTTCTATGAAATGTTTGTTCAGATCTTTTACTTATTTTACTAACTGAATTGTCTTTTTATTAATAATTCATAGCAATTTATATATATTCTAGATATGAGTCCTTTGTCAAATATATGTATTGCAAATATCTTTGCTTAGTCTGTGACTTGTCTGTTTACTTTCTAAATGATGCATTTTTGAAGAACAGAAGTTTGAGTTTTAATGAGGTCCAATTTATGAAAATTTTCATCATTATCCTTTGAAAACTCTTTGTCCATTTGAAAATTCTGACCACCCCAAGATCATGATGATATTCTCCTATGCTTTATTAGAGCATTTTATGACTTTGTACTGTACTCTTAAGTATATGATCAATTTTGATGGACTTAAAGTAAGGGGTAAATTATTTTTCTAAACAGATCTCTAATTATTCCAGCACCATTTGTTGACAGGGCTGTTATTTCCCCCAATCTTGACATAAAGTGCTCATCTACGCGTCAGTCTCCTTCTGGGCTTGCTGCTCTTTTCTGCTGGTCTGTTTGTTCATCTTGCACCAGTGCCGCTTTGCTCCCAATTACTACAGCTTTATGGGAAGTTTTGAGACCCGGTGGTGAGAGTACTGCAGTTTTTTTCCCCAAATTTGTCTTACTCTTTCTGGTCCTTCATATGTCCATATTAATTTTTAAATCAACTTGCCAATTTTTACACACCCTCAAAGCCCAATGAGATTTTGATGACGATTACATTAAATATATAAATTGGGAAAGAATTTTTGTCTTCATGATATTGAATCTTCTAATACATGAACATGGAATATCCTTTCCTTTAGCTCTTTAATTTCACTCAGCAAATTTTGTAGTTTTCCTTACAAAAATATTCCACATTTTTATTAGATTTGTTTTTAGGGGCTTGCTATTTTTAGCCCTATTATAAATAGTATTGTTTTTAAACTTTTCTTTTTGTCAATATAATCACATTTTTAATATGTTTGCCTTGTATCCAGTAATCCTACTAAATTCGCTTACTAAGTCAAATGGTGTGTACATTTTGGATGTTTTTACAGATACAATCATGTCATCTCTAATATATAATGTTTTATTTCTTCTGCTCCCCTCTTACACTGTTCAGTTATTTATCTCGGCTCACTGCACAGGAGTATAAGCAGAGATGATCTGTCTCCCCTATCAGGTCAAGAGTCAGTATTTCACAGAGTGGGGTGTTCTAAAGATGTCCCATTCTATGCCTAGTTTGCTAGTCATGAATGAGTTTTTACCAAATACTTTTATGTATCTATTGAAATACTCATATTTTTTCTTCATTTTCCTGCTAATTCAGTGTATTATTTTAGTTGATTTTGGAATATTAAACCAACCTTGCATGTATGACATAAATCCCACTTGATAATAATGTGTTACCATTTTTAAATATTGCTAGATTCTATTTGAAAATATATTCTTCAGGATTTTTGTATCTATGCTTAAAAAGGATATTAACCAATAATTTTTCTTTCTTATAATATTCTTGTTCATTTTTTTATAACAGTTATCTGGGTTTCAAAAAGTGAATTGAAAATTACGCCCTATTTAAAATTCTTTTAAAAAAAAAAAAAAGATTTATCTATTTATTTATTTAGGTGGGGGTGGGGAGGGAGGGGAGCAGGCGGGCTACTTCTATTGGTCTTTCATTTGTCCATTTTCATCCATCTTTATTCTTTGACCCGTGTGGGCCTCCCATCGCGGCGGCCTCTGTTGTCGCAGAGCACCGGCTCAGAGCTCCGGCTAGGTAGTTGGACACATCAGTCCAGCCACTCCGCGGCACGTGGGATCTTCCCAGACCAGGGCTTGAACTGGCGTCCCTTGCACTGCAAGGCGGTGTCCTTACCCACTGGACCACCAGGGAAGCCCTTAAATTTCTTTTTGAAGTGTTTGTATAAAGTTGGTATTCATTTATCCCCTAAGTGTTTGCTAGAATTTGTCTGTGAAGCCATATGAGCCAGGAATGTTTTAAAGTATGTACGTAATTTAATAATTTTCAGATTTCTTGTTTCTTTTATGTCCTTTTGGTAAGTGGTATTTTTCTAGCAATTTGTCCATTTTATCAAATTTATTGGCATAAACTTTTTTTACAGATACAATCATGTCATCTCTAATATATAATGTTTTATTTCTTCTGCTCCCCTCTTACACTGTTCAGTTATTTATCTCGGCTCACTGCACAGGAGTATAAGCAGAGATGATCTGTCTCCCCTATCAGGTCAAGAGTCAGTATTTCACAGAGTGGGGTGTTCTAAAGATGTCCCATTCTATGCCTAGTTTGCTAGTCATGAATGAGTTTTTACCAAATACTTTTATGTATCTATTGAAATACTCATATTTTTTCTTCATTTTCCTGCTAATTCAGTGTATTATTTTAGTTGATTTTGGAATATTAAACCAACCTTGCATGTATGACATAAATCCCACTTGATAATAATGTGTTACCATTTTTAAATATTGCTAGATTCTATTTGAAAATATATTCTTCAGGATTTTGTATCTATGTTTAAAAAAGGATATTAACCAATAATTTTTCTTTCTTATAATATTCTTGTTCATTTTTTTATAACAGTTATCTGGGTTTCAAAAAGTGAATTGAAAATTACGCCCTATTTAAAATTCTTTTAAAAAAAAAAAAAAGATTTATCTATTTATTTATTTAGGTGGGGGTGGGGAGGGAGGGGAGCAGGCGGGCTACTTCTATTGGTCTTTCATTTGTCCATTTTCATCCATCTTTATTCTTTGACCCGTGTGGGCCTCCCATCGCGGCGGCCTCTGTTGTCGCAGAGCACCGGCTCAGAGCTCCGGCTAGGTAGTTGGACACATCAGTCCAGCCACTCCGCGGCACGTGGGATCTTCCCAGACCAGGGCTTGAACTGGCGTCCCTTGCACTGCAAGGCGGTGTCCTTACCCACTGGACCACCAGGGAAGCCCTTAAATTTCTTTTTGAAGTGTTTGTATAAAGTTGGTATTCATTTATCCCCTAAGTGTTTGCTAGAATTTGTCTGTGAAGCCATATGAGCCAGGAATGTTTTAAAGTATGTACGTAATTTAATAATTTTCAGATTTCTTGTTTCTTTTATGTCCTTTTGGTAAGTGGTATTTTTCTAGCAATTTGTCCATTTTATCAAATTTATTGGCATAAACTTTTTTTTATAATATCCTCTTATGAATCATTTTAAAAAATGCTTGTACTTCCTATAGTGACACCGTTTTTAAATTTTTAATATTGGTCATTGGTACCTTCTGTTTTTCTGATGAGCCCTTTAAGCGTTTTATCAGTGTTCATCTTTCCAAAGAACCAATTTTTGGATTTGTCAATTCTCTATGTTGTCAGTTTGTTTTCTTTTTTATTCATGTCTACTTATTCATTATTTCCTTCCTTTTACTATTTTTGGGTTTAATTTGCTGCTCTTCTACAAATATCTTGAGATGGATTCTTAGCTCATTGATTTTCCATCTCTTCTAATATGTATTAATAAAATTAAAACTATACATTTATCTCCATTTGCAACTTTAACAAAATCTCAGTAGTTTTTATATGCAGAATTTCCATTATCATTCTTTTCTTTTTAAATAAAATATTTGATTTTTTCATGGATAGGAAATCTTTTCTTAATTTGTATATAATTATTTTTTAAATAATGTTTTCTTAAGCTTTCTTGGTTCTCTGTTTCTTTCAAGTTAATCCATTCATTCTTCCTTTCCTCCCTTCCTGCCTCCCCCTCCTCCCTCTTCCCTGTTTTCTTTCTTTCCTGCCTACTGGTACTAATCTCCGTCTTTCACATTGGAGAATTTCCTTCAATGCCTGGTGATCCTTGGCGATCTGATAATAGTTAAGAGTGGGGCCACTGAATTCAGAATGAATATCTGTACATAGGAGGGAAGGCCTTGCCATCTGGTTGGCACTACATATGGTCACTGAGTGATCCGCAAATGTCTGTATAGCCTGGGTCATTCACTTTCCTCAGGACAGACCACTGGAGCTATTGCCTACAAAGGAACTCCTGGCTTCTGTGCTGCTGGAAACTTGGAGACCAAAAAGTGAAGGTCTCACCTCTCTCAGTGTGCAGACTTTCCCTCAACCCCCTATTTCCTCTCTGGCTCCTCATCCTCACCCCTCTTGTGCCTCATACCCCTCAGCTCAACACTCTTTATTCTATTTATTCTAGAGGATAAGCTCCTGCTTCTTGAGAAAATGGGAAAGTATAGCACTTGGCTACCAGGTGAAGCAGTAGAGACCTAGCCATCCAACTGCTCCTGTCACAGAATTTCAGTCCATCCCTCTGTTTCAGCCTCTAAACTCACTCTGACTTTTCTCAGATACCAGGGGCCTCTAGCCCCTGAGCTCCTCCTGACTTCCCAGAGGCAGTTTGTCCTCTAATTGCCATCTCTTCCTCCCCTCTGAGAGGTCAGTTACCCTTCTCCATCCACCTTCCTCCTGACATATTGTGGACAAACTTCATAGGTGTCTCCTGGTCTCACTGAATTTCAGTTTCTCCTTCATGTCGCCATTTGGGGGAGACCTTCAAGAGAAGGAGGCAGAAACATCTTTAGGTCACCATCATCAAAACATTTTTTTTTCTCCGAAATGATCTCTGTTCTATTCCTCACAGTCCTCATTATGCTTCCCTAAGATCACAGTAATAACTTTCTCAGCTCTTCTCAGCTTACAGCAGCCACTATGACTTGGCTACTGTCCTGTATCTGCCACTTAGGCAATACACACCAGCGGGTGGTTCAGACGGTAAAGAATCTCCCTATAATACAGGAGCCCTGGGTTCAATCCCTGGGTTGGGAGGATTGCCTGGAAAAGGGGATGCCAATCCACTCTAGTATTCTTGCATGGAGAATTGCATGGACAGAGGAGCCTGGCAGGCTACAGTCCATTGGGTTGCAAAGTATCAGACACGACTGAGTGACTAACACTTTGACTTTCAGTTTAAAAACTCTCCATTGACTGGTTAGCTCCATGATATTAGCACTTGATTATCTTTCTTTGGCAACCACATGAGGTCATATCACAGGATACATGTAAGACCAGACTGTGCCCTTGCCTTTTCTGTTCAGCCCTTCCCTTCTTCTGTCTCCTGGCCTCTGAACAGTTATACATTCCTTTTTACATCTCCAAGAACTTCCTGGACAAAGCTTTAAGTCAAAGCAACAGAGATTGCGCTCCTCTGGACTGCCCCTCAGTAGATTCCACCAGGGGCAGACATTTCCTAACATGTACCCTCTGGTGGAAGGGTCCAACCATCCTGTGGGACAAGGCAGCCGGAGGTCTTTCTCCTAGAGATCTTATTTTCAGAGCAAACCTCAAGGGTATAACTTTCCCATTTCCCAGGGATGATGACCCCAACTGAAGGTTGTCAAGACCCTAAAGCCCTCAACAATGTCTCAGCAGGTGGACTTGACTTAAGCCCCCTCCCTGAGGCCAGGTGGCCAACCTCTGGCTCATCGTTTGCCACTTTTCTCTCCAGATCCCCTTCCTGGGAGCTGGCATTAAGATCCATGAGAGAAGGGTGTCAGAAAATCTGCGGCCCTTCCACGACCGGATGGAGGAATGTTTCAAGAACCTGAAAGTGAAGGTGGAGAAGGAGTATGGTGTCAGAGAGATGGTAATTGGAGGAACTGGGGAGACAATGAGAGCAGAGCAAAGGAGCTGCCCTCCCCGATAGAAACTTCACATTGGATTTTTCACAGTCCTCATTATGCTTCCCTAAGATCACAGTAATAACTTTCTCAGCTCTTCTCAGCTTACAGCAGCCACTATGACTTGGCTACTGTCCTGTATCTGCCACTTAGGCAATACACACCAGCGGGTGGTTCAGACGGTAAAGAATCTCCCTATAATACAGGAGCCCTGGGTTCAATCCCTGGGTTGGGAGGATTGCCTGGAAAAGGGGATGCCAATCCACTCTAGTATTCTTGCATGGAGAATTGCATGGACAGAGGAGCCTGGCAGGCTACAGTCCATTGGGTTGCAAAGTATCAGACACGACTGAGTGACTAACACTTTGACTTTCAGTTTAAAAACTCTCCATTGACTGGTTAGCTCCATGATATTAGCACTTGATTATCTTTCTTTGGCAACCACATGAGGTCATATCACAGGATACATGTAAGACCAGACTGTGCCCTTGCCTTTTCTGTTCAGCCCTTCCCTTCTTCTGTCTCCTGGCCTCTGAACAGTTATACATTCCTTTTTACATCTCCAAGAACTTCCTGGACAAAGCTTTAAGTCAAAGCAACAGAGATTGCGCTCCTCTGGACTGCCCCTCAGTAGATTCCACCAGGGGCAGACATTTCCTAACATGTACCCTCTGGTGGAAGGGTCCAACCATCCTGTGGGACAAGGCAGCCGGAGGTCTTTCTCCTAGAGATCTTATTTTCAGAGCAAACCTCAAGGGTATAACTTTCCCATTTCCCAGGGATGATGACCCCAACTGAAGGTTGTCAAGACCCTAAAGCCCTCAACAATGTCTCAGCAGGTGGACTTGACTTAAGCCCCCTCCCTGAGGCCAGGTGGCCAACCTCTGGCTCATCGTTTGCCACTTTTCTCTCCAGATCCCCTTCCTGGGAGCTGGCATTAAGATCCATGAGAGAAGGGTGTCAGAAAATCTGCGGCCCTTCCACGACCGGATGGAGGAATGTTTCAAGAACCTGAAAGTGAAGGTGGAGAAGGAGTATGGTGTCAGAGAGATGGTAAGGCTGGTCCCTGCGGTCAGGAGGGTGAGATGGGCGGGGTGGGGCAGAGAGGACAATGAGAGCAGAGCAAAGGAGCTGCCCTCGAGAAGGACCCAAGAGCCAGAAGTCCCAGGAAACTTTACAGAAACTTCGTCCCCCAAAAGTCATCGCGGATAAGCACCAGTTGTAAATTGAGGCCTGAGCACTCAAGAGATTGTGCTAATGATAAAAGCAACTTTGATGAAGTACCAACTTACTATATGCTGGTCTGATCTAAGCACTTAGATCACTTAGGCTTCCCAACAAGCTTGGGAGTGGTTGTTAACTCCCCCTGTCTTTTCTGGAGATTCCAAGGTGTTAAGTGCCATGACAGAGGCTCTACCACAAGTGCAGCTTCCCAGGTTTCTCAGTGGTAAAGAATCCACCTGCCAAGCAGGAGGTGCTTGGGTCAGGAAGATTCCATGGAGAAAGAAATGGCAACCCACTCTAGTATTCTTGCTTGGTAAATCCCATGGACAGAGGAACCTGATGGGCTATAGTTCATGGGGTTGCAAAAGAGTCATGCAAGACTTAGTGACTAAACAACAACATATAGCGAATGAGTGCAGCTCAGAATCTGTACCTGCTCTGAAGGCCTCCAAAGCCAGTGCTTTGGGCCGCTAACAAGGTCTGTCATCAAGAGGCCATTGGCCTGGTGCTCACAGGACCTCTTCTTTTATCCTCTTCTCCAGAAAGTAGCATCATAAAATGTCAAGGCTGTGGAGTCCCTCAGAGGCCATCTGGCCCAACCCTCTGATTTTACAGACAGGAAAATGGAGGCCCAGAGACAAGAAGTGAGTTACAGGACAGCACAGAAGTGAACTTAGGTCTCTTGTCTTCTGGCCAGCGGATTTTCCATGAGACGGGCTGCTTCTTCCAACACTCCCTGTATGACACCCAATGCAGTTCTAATGGCAACCACCCAGGATTAACCACACTGCACAGGGGAGAGTCCTCCACAAGACCCCCTCACTTCAGATACCAGGATCCCCTGTACCTCTGACCAACTGGTTAATATCAGATTTGGGGAGTCCCACCAGCCCTTCAGGCTTGGTAATTCACAGAACTCAAGAAGTCAACTCTCCCTCCATATCCATGGGTTCTCTTTTTGCAGATGTAACCAACTGAAGATCAAAAATATTTGGGAAGACTCAGGAGGGTGAGATGGGCGGGGTGGGGCAGAGAGGACAATGAGAGCAGAGCAAAGGAGCTGCCCTCGAGAAGGACCCAAGAGCCAGAAGTCCCAGGAAACTTTACAGAAACTTCGTCCCCCAAAAGTCATCGCGGATAAGCACCAGTTGTAAATTGAGGCCTGAGCACTCAAGAGATTGTGCTAATGATAAAAGCAACTTTGATGAAGTACCAACTTACTATATGCTGGTCTGATCTAAGCACTTAGATCACTTAGGCTTCCCAACAAGCTTGGGAGTGGTTGTTAACTCCCCCTGTCTTTTCTGGAGATTCCAAGGTGTTAAGTGCCATGACAGAGGCTCTACCACAAGTGCAGCTTCCCAGGTTTCTCAGTGGTAAAGAATCCACCTGCCAAGCAGGAGGTGCTTGGGTCAGGAAGATTCCATGGAGAAAGAAATGGCAACCCACTCTAGTATTCTTGCTTGGTAAATCCCATGGACAGAGGAACCTGATGGGCTATAGTTCATGGGGTTGCAAAAGAGTCATGCAAGACTTAGTGACTAAACAACAACATATAGCGAATGAGTGCAGCTCAGAATCTGTACCTGCTCTGAAGGCCTCCAAAGCCAGTGCTTTGGGCCGCTAACAAGGTCTGTCATCAAGAGGCCATTGGCCTGGTGCTCACAGGACCTCTTCTTTTATCCTCTTCTCCAGAAAGTAGCATCATAAAATGTCAAGGCTGTGGAGTCCCTCAGAGGCCATCTGGCCCAACCCTCTGATTTTACAGACAGGAAAATGGAGGCCCAGAGACAAGAAGTGAGTTACAGGACAGCACAGAAGTGAACTTAGGTCTCTTGTCTTCTGGCCAGCGGATTTTCCATGAGACGGGCTGCTTCTTCCAACACTCCCTGTATGACACCCAATGCAGTTCTAATGGCAACCACCCAGGATTAACCACACTGCACAGGGGAGAGTCCTCCACAAGACCCCCTCACTTCAGATACCAGGATCCCCTGTACCTCTGACCAACTGGTTAATATCAGATTTGGGGAGTCCCACCAGCCCTTCAGGCTTGGTAATTCACAGAACTCAAGAAGTCAACTCTCCCTCCATATCCATGGGTTCTCTTTTTGCAGATGTAACCAACTGAAGATCAAAAATATTTGGGGAAAAAGATCCAGAAAATTCCAAAAAGCAAAGCTTGAATCTGCTGTGCTGACAACTACCTCACATTTACATTATATTTACAAGTACTTACATAGCATTTACATTGTATTAGGTATTATAAGTAATCTAGAAATGATTGAAACTATTTGGGAGGATATGCATGGGTTATCAACAACCTCAGACATGCAGAGGACACCAGCTTAATGGCAGAAAGCGAAGGGGAACTAACCAGCCTTTTGATGAAGGTGAAAGAGGAGAGTGGAAAGGCTGCCTTAAAACTCAACATTCAAAAAGCTAAGATCATGGCATCCAGTCCCATCACTTCATGGCCGATAGATGGGGAAACAGTGGAAATATTGACAGACTTTATTTTTCTTAGGCTGCAAAATCACTGTGGATGGTGACTGCAATCATGAAATTAAAAGATACTTGCTCCTTGGAAGAAAAGCTACGACAAACCTAGACAATGTATTAAAAAGCAGAGACATGCTTTGCTGACAGAAGTCCATACAAAGCTATGGTTTTTCCAGTAGTCACATATGGACGTGAGAAGGCTGAGCAGCAACTAATTGATGTTTTTGAACTGCGGTGCTGGACAAGACTCTTGAGAGCCCCTTGGACTGCAAGGAGATCAGGCTAGTGAATCCTAAAGGAAATCCACCCTGAATGTTCATTGGAAGGACTGATGCTGAGCTAAAGCGCCAGTATTTTGGCCACCTGATTCAAAGAGCTGACTCATTGGAAAAGACCCTGATGCTGGAAAAGATTTAAGGCAGGAGGAGAAGGGGCAACAGAGGATGAGATGGTTGGATGGCTTCATCAATTCAATGGACATGAGTTTGAGCAAACTCTGGGAGAGGTTGAAGGACGGGGAAGCCTTTTTGCGTGCAGCAGTCCATGGGGTCACAAAGAGTTGAACATGACTGAGCAACTGAACAACAGCAGCAAAGCATAGGCTGGGCTACCCAGGTGGCACTAGTGGCAAAGAACCCACTGGCCAATGCAGGGGACACAGGAGACCCCAGTCCAGTTCCTAGGTCGGCAAGATTCCCTTGGAGGGGAGCACGGCAACCCACCCCAGTATTCCTGCCTGGAGAATCCCATGGGCAGAGGAGCCTGGCAGGCTACAGTCAGGGCTGCAGAAAGTCGGACACGACTCAATCAACTTAGCACGCACACATGCATAGTTTACATGCAAACGCTGTGCCATTTTATATAAGGGATGTGAGCATCCCTCGATTTGGTATCTTCAGAGTCAGGGATACTGAAGGATGACTGTACTTGACGATTACAGCTTTTATTTATAAAGGAGACAGATCAGGACCAGCCAAACGAGCAGGCCTAGGGTGAGGTCTGGGAGGGCCCCAAACGGGCAGCTTCTGTGTCATCAGGACGTGTCACCCTATGTGTCCTACTGGGACATCCATGGGTGATTACCAGCCAGGAAAGCTCACCACAGCCTAAGTGTCTGGACCTTTATTGCAGGTTCAGTACATAGGCATGATCAAATGAATCCTGGGCCGTGTGACCAACGTGAATCTCCAGTGCCCCTTCTCTCCCCAGAGGCTGAGCTGATGTTATCCAGCTCTGAGACCCAGCCCTGTAAGCACAAGGTTGGTCTTTCTGGCCAGCCCCCATCCTGGGTCTTCCCAGTAATGTAAAGGGGCCGCCGTGGAAAACAGAGACACTCGTACAAGAGGGGAATTTGCAAGAATTTAGACATCACCTCCCAGGAACCAGGAATAAAGGCCTGACAAATTCTTTATGAAACCACCAGCCAGAGGCTCAGCCAGCCAGGAAGGATGTCCTGCTCTGCCCCACCGCTCCGGCCCGTGCAGGTGGAGGAGGAAGGAGCAGGAACCTGGAGGGCGCGTTACCCCAGCACCCCCCACCCCACATCAGGCCTGGCTGCTGAGCACCCTGTTCTCCCCGCCTCCCGCAGCCCGACTTCGAGGACAGGCGAGTGGGCCGGCCCAGGTCCATGCTGCGCTCCTACAGGCAGATGTCCATCATCTCGATGGCTTCCATGAACTCCGACTGCAGCACGCCCAGCAAGGCCACCTCTGAGAGGTCAGTCCCTCCTCCAGGTGGGCCCCGGCACCGCTGCCCCAGCCCAGCCCCCAGCAAAGCCTCGCTTCTTCTGCCCGGGGCTGCTCTCTTCCTGCCTTTCTGTTTGAAAGCCTTTCCTCACCTGGCACCGCGTTAAAACTCTCACAGCCACCCTGTGGGGCTTAGTGCCATCGCCAGGGGTCAGCTGAGGCCCAGAGAGGAACAGTGGCTTTTCCTGAGGACCCAGCAGGACTCGCCCACGGCCCGCAGGCTCCCAGTCCAGCCTAAGGACCTCATCTTCTCCCCTCTGCAGGGGCTCCCGTCCCTCCCAAATCCCCACCCCAGAGCTCCTCACCTGCCTGTACCTCTGTCGGGTTTCCCTGCTCAGCCACGCTGAGCCTCTCCCCTCCCGCCTTCCTGGAGCCCTCTGCTCTACCTGGTCTGACTTGACCGCTGTGTTGACAAGATCCCGTGATGGAGTAGTCTCCCTGGGAGAATGTGCTAAGGGTTCCTTGACCTCATCTCCTGGCTACTCTGCAAGATCACTGCAAACACTCCCATTTAACAGAAGGAAATCATGCCTCAGAGAGGTTGAGCGATTTGCCTTAAAGCCATTCTGCTCAAAAGTGTCATAGATTTGAATCCAGGTCCATATTTTAACCAATTTCCTCTTCCTGTCACCAGTCTTATGGCTCACCACCCTCAATTTTATTTTACTCTGTATTTTGAGTGCAGACTAAACGAGGGCCTCCCAAACTCTGCCAGGTGAGCTGACCTGTCTATCCTCCGGCCCTGTGACCACAGCTCGGCCAGCCTGGCTCCCTGCAAGACGGTCCCGTTAAGTTTCCTCTGCTGTCCCTCTTGCCGTTCAGCTTTGACCTGGACCTGGCACCTCCCAGGACTCGAAGGTGGATCAGGAAGAGCCCATCTCCCGGGAGCATCCCTTCTTGCCGTAGTCTGGGAGCCTCCCGCAGCCCGACTTCGAGGACAGGCGAGTGGGCCGGCCCAGGTCCATGCTGCGCTCCTACAGGCAGATGTCCATCATCTCGATGGCTTCCATGAACTCCGACTGCAGCACGCCCAGCAAGGCCACCTCTGAGAGGTCAGTCCCTCCTCCAGGTGGGCCCCGGCACCGCTGCCCCAGCCCAGCCCCCAGCAAAGCCTCGCTTCTTCTGCCCGGGGCTGCTCTCTTCCTGCCTTTCTGTTTGAAAGCCTTTCCTCACCTGGCACCGCGTTAAAACTCTCACAGCCACCCTGTGGGGCTTAGTGCCATCGCCAGGGGTCAGCTGAGGCCCAGAGAGGAACAGTGGCTTTTCCTGAGGACCCAGCAGGACTCGCCCACGGCCCGCAGGCTCCCAGTCCAGCCTAAGGACCTCATCTTCTCCCCTCTGCAGGGGCTCCCGTCCCTCCCAAATCCCCACCCCAGAGCTCCTCACCTGCCTGTACCTCTGTCGGGTTTCCCTGCTCAGCCACGCTGAGCCTCTCCCCTCCCGCCTTCCTGGAGCCCTCTGCTCTACCTGGTCTGACTTGACCGCTGTGTTGACAAGATCCCGTGATGGAGTAGTCTCCCTGGGAGAATGTGCTAAGGGTTCCTTGACCTCATCTCCTGGCTACTCTGCAAGATCACTGCAAACACTCCCATTTAACAGAAGGAAATCATGCCTCAGAGAGGTTGAGCGATTTGCCTTAAAGCCATTCTGCTCAAAAGTGTCATAGATTTGAATCCAGGTCCATATTTTAACCAATTTCCTCTTCCTGTCACCAGTCTTATGGCTCACCACCCTCAATTTTATTTTACTCTGTATTTTGAGTGCAGACTAAACGAGGGCCTCCCCAAACTCTGCCAGGTGAGCTGACCTGTCTATCCTCCGGCCCTGTGACCACAGCTCGGCCAGCCTGGCTCCCTGCAAGACGGTCCCGTTAAGTTTCCTCTGCTGTCCCTCTTGCCGTTCAGCTTTGACCTGGACCTGGCACCTCCCAGGACTCCGAAGGTGGATCAGGAAGAGCCCATCTCCCCGGGGAGCACTCTGCCTGAGGTCAAGCTGCGGAGGTCCAAAAAGAGGGCCAAGAGGAGCAGCGTGGTGTTTGCGGACGAGAAGCCTTCGGCGGAGTCAGACCTGAAGCGGGTGAGTGGCCGGGGCGGGGTCCTCTGTGACACCATCGGCCCGTTTTCACTGCACGCCGCCTCGGTGATCCTGGGGGCTCCCTCCGAGACACGGCTTGCTCAAGCCTCAGGGTGAGGTGGGGCTACAGGCGAGGCGTCTCGGGAAGGCCGGCGGAGCGCTGGCTGGCGCCTCCGCAGCCTAGATGTGACCGAGCGGAATCTGGCCCAGGCTGTCCCTGTGTCCTTCCTACCATCACGCAGGCCTCTGGGAGGCCGCGGAGAAGCCAGCTGGTCCACCACCGCGTGGGAGAGCTGCCCTTCCTGTCTGGGCCAAGGGTCTCTACCTCTGCTCCCTCGGTCCTCAACCACAGGGCCAGTCTAGCCACGGAGATCTCAGACTCCACTGAGCTCCTCCAGAGGAGCCCAGCTGGGGGTGCAGAGGTGAAATTCGCACTGCCCTGAAGAGTTTTCTTCTATAAACTAGTGACTGTTTAATATGAGACTCAGTGCCAGACAGCCTTGGGTTCAACCCCAGCAACCCCTCAAAAGAAAGCTTGGTTGAAAGCATCCTAGGAACCTGGAATAGGGAGAGGGATTTACTTTCCTGTAAGGGAGGACTATGAGACGAAAGTGCCAGGGACCCTGGGATCCCTTCCAGCCATGAAAGAATCCTCCCCAACTTCCCAGGAGGCCTCAGAGACTACTCTCGTCAGGGCGAGAAGGCTGGAAGTAAGACTGTTCTGCAATTCTAGTGGGTCATTCACACAGGAGTCTAAACGAATGCCATGAGCACACGCACGAGTTGTATAGTACGCAACCTGTGCAACCATACATGGCAGGCTGGCATAGAGTGATGCAAAACAGAATAAATAGACTAGGGGCTGAGTCCAAAGAAGCCATGCAAGCTCCTTACCACTGATTTCTCAGGTCCTAGAACTGTCTCATGCTAAGTCTGTGTGTATGTGTGTGTGTGTGTGTGTGTGTGTCTGCATGCATGATATATTCATCCAGCTTTCCAGGAAGCACGAATTCATGAGTGACACCAACCTGTCAGAGCATGTGGCCGTCGCCCCCAGGGCATCTGTCCTCTCTCAGATGAGTTTTGCCAGCCAGTCCCTGCCCACCATCCCAGGTATGCATCCTCCACCACCAGCACAAGAGGAGAGAGGTGCCTGGGGGTGGGGGCGGTGGGAACCGAATCTACACAGCAAAGTGAGCTGCGTGAGCAAAGCTCTCTGGGTAAGAGGCTCTTTTCACGGTACTCCAGTCCCCTGAGCCCTCCCCACCCCGACCCACCTCCACGGGTGAAGCCATTCCAGCAGGCTCCACCCAGGCTGGGGGGCTGCTGTAGCTGGGGATCCGTACGTCACACCGGGTGGGCCTGGGTTCTCGGACGGCCAGGCCCTCCCAGGGACCGGAAGTCTTCCCCCGGTAAGCCTCTCAGCCCCGTGTCTCCTTTGGGAACTGGAGGACCATTTCCAGGAGGTGCAGAGATTCCCACCACGTCCTACAGTGGCAGACTGTTCGACCCACAGGTGCTTTAGGCTCCCCTCATCGCTCATTCATGGTCCGCTGCGGAGATCAGCTCGCAGAGACTGCTGCTCATTCGCAGAGGGGGATCTGGGGCCCTAACGGGAAACGCCCCCTCAGTGCCAGACAGCCTTGGGTTCAACCCCAGCAACCCCTCAAGAAAGGTTGGTTGAAAGCATCCTAGGAACCTGGAATAGGGAGAGGGATTTACTTTCCTGTAAGGGAGGACTATGAGACGAAAGTGCCAGGGACCCTGGGATCCCTTCCAGCCATGAAAGAATCCTCCCCAACTTCCCAGGAGGCCTCAGAGACTACTCTCGTCAGGGCGAGAAGGCTGGAAGTAAGACTGTTCTGCAATTCTAGTGGGTCATTCACACAGGAGTCTAAACGAATGCCATGAGCACACGCACGAGTTGTATAGTACGCAACCTGTGCAACCATACATGGCAGGCTGGCATAGAGTGATGCAAAACAGAATAAATAGACTAGGGGCTGAGTCCAAAGAAGCCATGCAAGCTCCTTACCACTGATTTCTCAGGTCCTAGAACTGTCTCATGCTAAGTCTGTGTGTATGTGTGTGTGTGTGTGTGTGTGTCTGCATGCATGATATATTCATCCAGCTTTCCAGGAAGCACGAATTCATGAGTGACACCAACCTGTCAGAGCATGTGGCCGTCGCCCCCAGGGCATCTGTCCTCTCTCAGATGAGTTTTGCCAGCCAGTCCCTGCCCACCATCCCAGGTATGCATCCTCCACCACCAGCACAAGAGGAGAGAGGTGCCTGGGGGTGGGGGCGGTGGGAACCGAATCTACACAGCAAAGTGAGCTGCGTGAGCAAAGCTCTCTGGGTAAGAGGCTCTTTTCACGGTACTCCAGTCCCCTGAGCCCTCCCCACCCCGACCCACCTCCACGGGTGAAGCCATTCCAGCAGGCTCCACCCAGGCTGGGGGGCTGCTGTAGCTGGGGATCCGTACGTCACACCGGGTGGGCCTGGGTTCTCGGACGGCCAGGCCCTCCCAGGGACCGGAAGTCTTCCCCCGGTAAGCCTCTCAGCCCCGTGTCTCCTTTGGGAACTGGAGGACCATTTCCAGGAGGTGCAGAGATTCCCACCACGTCCTACAGTGGCAGACTGTTCGACCCACAGGTGCTTTAGGCTCCCCTCATCGCTCATTCATGGTCCGCTGCGGAGATCAGCTCGCAGAGACTGCTGCTCATTCGCAGAGGGGGATCTGGGGCCCTAACGGGGGACCCGGCCAGCTCAAGAGCGCTCTACCTGGCACATGGCGAGTCTCTCATACTGACCACTCTGCTCCAGGCTCAGTGCCAAATGCTCCTCCTTCGTTGTTTCATTTAAGCCAGGGGCTCCCGACCCCCAACCAGTCTGCAGCCTGGTAGGACCTGGGCCGCCCAGCAGGAGGTGAGCGGCAGGCAAGCGAGCAAAGGTTCATCCACTGCTCCCCATCGCTCGCCCTACTACCCAAGCTGCTCCCCGCCAACACTCCACTGGAAAGTTGTCTTCCATGAAACCAGTCCCTGGTGTTGGGGCCCACTGATTGAAGGCCCAGACAAACCTATGAAGTCAATTGTGTGATTAGTGCCATGGTATGGACGAGGATAATAAGCACATGTCAGTCTCCCACCTGTCCCAGCTACTGGGTGGTGGAGGCCCCTGCAGCGGTGCCCCAGCCACTGCCCAGCCCCACCCAGGATGCCCCACAGCTGTTTCACCCGTGTCCCCTCCGCAGCCCTCACCACGCCCTGGAGCCCTGTGCACTTACCTCTGCACTCCCAGGGTCAAAGCTGAGGATCAGAGCAACCCCTGTGACGCTGAGTGGGGGAGCCTGACCACCAGGATGGTACCTTGGTTGGAGAGGTTCTCCCCCCGAGGAACTCTGGGTTCTCTGTGTAGGAAGACAACATGAGCCCGCACTGTCTCCCTGACTTGGGCAAAAGGCCCTGTTTGTGGGGAGGTCAGGGCCCCAGTGGCCCAGGCCTTCCCTCAACCCTCAGCCCCGTTTCCAGCCCAGAAGCCTTTGGACGAGGCTGTGGCCAGGATGCAGGTCACTGTCTGGGGACACAGCAGACCTCAGCGAAGTGGACGGACAGCGTCCATAGCCCTGGCCTGAGAGCACATGGGCCTCCGCCGGGCCCCAAGGCCTCTCCTCCCGGGATCCTGTCTCTGTCTCCCACCTGTCCCCCACCTGCCCCTCAAGTTGCCCACTCCGCCCACCACTCATGGCCGCTCTTGGCTCTCCTGCAGCCCTCACGCTCTCAGTGGCCGGCATTCCCGGGATGGACGAGGCCAACGCGTCCCCCCGCCTCAGCCAGACCTTCCTCCCTCTGTCAGAGGGCGACAAGAAGACGCTCAAGCGGAAGAAAGTGAACCAGTTCTTCAAGACGATGGTAAGCGCCAGGTGGTGGGAGGAAGGTGGGGTGTGGGGGGAGAAAGGGAAGAGGAGGACAGGGACAGAGGAGAAAATGGGGGCCTGTGGGTGGGGTGTGCATATACGTGTGGGGTGGCAACGGTGGCCAGAAATGCCCAGAGTGCAGTTCTCCTCTTAGGCCCCAGGGGGCTCCCCTGAGCAAGATGGGCCCTGGCTGGGCTGCAGGAAAGTGTCAGAGGCTGGACAGGGCCCCTGGGGACTCAGAACCTCACCTGTCCTTTGCCTGAATCGTGCTTTGCTGTTCTCGTCAGAGCCCAGCGGCCAGCTGTCCTAGGCATCTAAGAGTGCTTTTTAACTCTTCTGGAAGAACTTTCCTATATTCGACTTACATTATAGAATCCTACAATTTAAAAGTTACTTTCCAAGCCCTGGCTTTTCACGTCCCCTCTCCTATTGTCACTTGTCGGTCTTTGCTCAAGATGAAAGTACCCTGACACACTGATCCTCAGGATGCTATTAAAACAGAACTCCGCGGCTGTAAGAACTGCAGGTCCCCCATGAGCATGCAGTGAGTCAGGCCCCACGCTAGGCCCTTTCCGAACACGATTCCATTTCACCTTCTTCTGTGCCCATGAGGGTTTTATCAGGCTCATGAAGTGAAGAAAGCAACTTACCCGAGTCCACAGGGTCCACGAAACAGCCCAGCCTGTGCTTTACGTGCAGCATGGCACAGCCTTTCTGGTCCCATCAGTCAAAGTCACAAGAGCTCAGGCTCCCTGGGTTCTGTGAGGCGTCAGCTCAAGGGGCCTTCTGAGTGGCACAGGGAGCCCTGCTTGGGGCTCACGAGCATCCCATCTTGGGTTGAGTCTGTTTCTCCTCTCCTCCCGTGCAGCTGGCCGGCAGACCTGCAGAAGAAGGCAAGCCACCCTCCGACTCAATGTCCACTGAGATGTGAGACGCTGCCGACCACGGCTCTGGCCGGGGAGACACGGCTGGGGGTATCTAGAATCGGAGACACACCGTGGAACATTGGTGCCACAAAGATCGGGGAGCCCGTCCATCGCGGCCCACACTCAGACAGAGAGAGTGGGATGCTCTGAGCCCCAGAACTGTCAGGGGTGACAGACCCAGCCTTGCCCGGGCCAGGGACCACGTGCTGGGTGACGATGCCCCATTTGGATTCCTAGTGGCTCAGGAAACCGTCAAGGATGCCTGCTTCTGGAGAGTCCCCCCACCCAGCGTCCTGGGCACCTGTTTTTATATCCCAGTTTCTTAGATATAAGGAGCTCGGTGGCCAGAAATGCCCAGAGTGCAGTTCTCCTCTTAGGCCCCAGGGGGCTCCCCTGAGCAAGATGGGCCCTGGCTGGGCTGCAGGAAAGTGTCAGAGGCTGGACAGGGCCCCTGGGGACTCAGAACCTCACCTGTCCTTTGCCTGAATCGTGCTTTGCTGTTCTCGTCAGAGCCCAGCGTCCAGCTGTCCTAGGCATCTAAGAGTGCTTTTTAACTCTTCTGGAAGAACTTTCCTATATTCGACTTACATTATAGAATCCTACAATTTAAAAGTTACTTTCCAAGCCCTGGCTTTTCACGTCCCCTCTCCTATTGTCACTTGTCGGTCTTTGCTCAAGATGAAAGTACCCTGACACACTGATCCTCAGGATGCTATTAAAACAGAACTCCGCGGCTGTAAGAACTGCAGGTCCCCCATGAGCATGCAGTGAGTCAGGCCCCACGCTAGGCCCTTTCCGAACACGATTCCATTTCACCTTCTTCTGTGCCCATGAGGGTTTTATCAGGCTCATGAAGTGAAGAAAGCAACTTACCCGAGTCCACAGGGTCCACGAAACAGCCCAGCCTGTGCTTTACGTGCAGCATGGCACAGCCTTTCTGGTCCCATCAGTCAAAGTCACAAGAGCTCAGGCTCCCTGGGTTCTGTGAGGCGTCAGCTCAAGGGGCCTTCTGAGTGGCACAGGGAGCCCTGCTTGGGGCTCACGAGCATCCCATCTTGGGTTGAGTCTGTTTCTCCTCTCCTCCCGTGCAGCTGGCCGGCAGACCTGCAGAAGAAGGCAAGCCACCCTCCGACTCAATGTCCACTGAGATGTGAGACGCTGCCGACCACGGCTCTGGCCGGGGAGACACGGCTGGGGGTATCTAGAATCGGAGACACACCGTGGAACATTGGTGCCACAAAGATCGGGGAGCCCGTCCATCGCGGCCCACACTCAGACAGAGAGAGTGGGATGCTCTGAGCCCCAGAACTGTCAGGGGTGACAGACCCAGCCTTGCCCGGGCCAGGGACCACGTGCTGGGTGACGATGCCCCATTTGGATTCCTAGTGGCTCAGGAAACCGTCAAGGATGCCTGCTTCTGGAGAGTCCCCCCACCCAGCGTCCTGGGCACCTGTTTTTATATCCCAGTTTCTTAGATATAAGGAGCTCTATTTGTGTGTGTGTTTCACTTTCTAAGTCCTAGCACTTAATGGCTTTTCAATATTCCTTTATTTTATGTTGGGTTAACATTTTTGTACTTTATATTTTTAATACAACCAACCCATTCCCTTTCCTAGCTGATCATCTCAAAAGTGTTGCTGTTTCTTACTGACAATAAACGGGATTCCGTGACTTGAGCGAGTCTCAGTGCCTCATTCCCGCAGCTGAGTGCCTCAGGCCCAGGACTGGGCTGGAAGCACCCGGGATGGTTCGGAGACAGGCAGGCCGGGGCCTCCAGCTACGTTACGAATCCTGGCTCCAGCCCATCCCAATGAAAATCCATCTACCACGTTCGTACCACCCCCAGGAATCTTCTCCAAGGCTTCATTTAAATACTGTTTTATTTTTGGTTAAAGGTTTTGTACTTTACATTATTACCCAGGTGAAGAAAACAGAACACAGAAACATGCAATGAGCTCAGACTGTGCACAGGGTACGTGGAAAGGCTGAGATCAAACCAGCATCTATGGGGACTTCCCTGGTGGTCCAGTGGTTAAGAATCGCCTTCCAATGCGGGGCACATGGGTTCAATCCCTGGTCGAGGAACCAAGACCCCACGTGCCGTGGTGGCAACTAACCCCACATGCCGCAGCTACTCAGCTCAGGCACCTCAACTAGAGACGCCCGCAGGCTGCAACGAAAGGCCCTACGTGCTGCAGTATAGCACTGCCAAAAATAAATACACAAACCAGCAGCGAGACAGGAAGCTGGCTTTTAACCTGGTGCTGCTGCTTGGACACCTTCCTGTCCAGGCTATCTGTTGCCTCTGTCCACCCTAGTCTCTTCCTGTAGCCACCAGGTCCCCTCTCTGAGCTCTCACCCTGTCGCCCAGTCCAGCTTTCAATTTCCTCAACAGCTCCTCCCACGAGGCTGCTTCACCGATGCCCTGAGGTGAGGAGACAGCACCCAGAGGCTTGGAATCTGGCTGCGTTCACTTTCCAAGGAGGCAGGGAAGCGCCTGTGGGCAGAGGCATGTCCCCGAGGAGCGGAGGCCCTGGACGGGCCTAAGCGTCGTCATGGCCTCACGGCTGGTGCTGCGAGTGGTGGGTGGAGAGGTATAAAGGCTGCTTGGAGGAAGACCTTGGCAGCCGTGAGACCCAGAAAGAGAGACGTTTCAGGATGTGGTAGTGAGGGTATCAGGAGAGACAAGGACCAGCCCCAAAGCCAGTGTTCCACAGGATTTTGCCCGAGGTGGACTCAGAAGGAAGAGTGGGTCGGATGAGGGCCAGAGGCCTGGGTGGTAGAGGACTCGTCACCCGTGACAGGGTGGGGCAGGAAGGCTCAGGGGGGCTCCTCCTGCCCAGCGGGAGTCAGGACAGAGCCCGGAAAGGGCAAGAACTGGTACTCACCAGCAGGTACCAGGAAGAAGACTTCCATCAAATATGAATGCATTCTACTTACTGAGCTGCTCATAACAACCTTTATAATAATCAGGGCTATTAACCCAAACTCTTATCATGATAAGCACACTTAACCATATTGTTTTTTGTAGCCAGGTGAAGAAAACAGAACACAGAAACATGCAATGAGCTCAGACTGTGCACAGGGTACGTGGAAAGGCTGAGATCAAACCAGCATCTGGGGACTTCCCTGGTGGTCCAGTGGTTAAGAATCGCCTTCCAATGCGGGGCACATGGGTTCAATCCCTGGTCGAGGAACCAAGACCCCACGTGCCGTGGTGGCAACTAACCCCACATGCCGCAGCTACTCAGCTCAGGCACCTCAACTAGAGACGCCCGCAGGCTGCAACGAAAGGCCCTACGTGCTGCAGTATAGCACTGCCAAAAATAAATACACAAACCAGCAGCGAGACAGGAAGCTGGCTTTTAACCTGGTGCTGCTGCTTGGACACCTTCCTGTCCAGGCTATCTGTTGCCTCTGTCCACCCTAGTCTCTTCCTGTAGCCACCAGGTCCCCTCTCTGAGCTCTCACCCTGTCGCCCAGTCCAGCTTTCAATTTCCTCAACAGCTCCTCCCACGAGGCTGCTTCACCGATGCCCTGAGGTGAGGAGACAGCACCCAGAGGCTTGGAATCTGGCTGCGTTCACTTTCCAAGGAGGCAGGGAAGCGCCTGTGGGCAGAGGCATGTCCCCGAGGAGCGGAGGCCCTGGACGGGCCTAAGCGTCGTCATGGCCTCACGGCTGGTGCTGCGAGTGGTGGGTAGAGAGGTATAAAGGCTGCTTGGAGGAAGACCTTGGCAGCCGTGAGACCCAGAAAGAGAGACGTTTCAGGATGTGGTAGTGAGGGTATCAGGAGAGACAAGGACCAGCCCCAAAGCCAGTGTTCCACAGGATTTTGCCCGAGGTGGACTCAGAAGGAAGAGTGGGTCGGATGAGGGCCAGAGGCCTGGGTGGTAGAGGACTCGTCACCCGTGACAGGGTGGGGCAGGAAGGCTCAGGGGGGCTCCTCCTGCCCAGCGGGAGTCAGGACAGAGCCCGGAAAGGGCAAGAACTGGTACTCACCAGCAGGTACCAGGAAGAAGACTTCCATCAAATATGAATGCATTCTACTTACTGAGCTGCTCATAACAACCTTTATAATAATCAGGGCTATTAACCCAAACTCTTATCATGATAAGCACACTTAACCATATTGTTTTTTGTAGACTTAACACTTAATGACTCCAATAGTAAAATTCTTAAGAGAGTTGGATTCAGTTTTTTTATTTACTGTTTATAAAATTGGGGGGAAAAGGAAATAGATGAAATGAAAAATATGTGCCTGTGGCAGACACCGCAAATTTGCACAGACCTTAAAAACTGCTTCAAATGAAACCCAAATAAACATATTTGATGTTGCATATTATAAAAGATATCTAATCTAAGATTTACACCAGTGAATACTTGGAAAAGTATTAGGTTCCGTGAACAGTGGTGGCCTGGTTTGGTTAACTGAGCACGTTTACCCTTGAGTAGGTGTGGTTTTCCGGGATCTTAGCATCTGCCTTCAGAATGGGTTACCTGAAGATCCACCCCGCTGGACCCTGAGTAAGCACACGGACGCTGACTCTGACCATGGCACAGAGATGAAAGCAGGTGATCCCTGGGCCGGCCACACAGGCATCAACGGGTATCCTTTTAAATTACTTATTTTTCACTACGCTGGGTCTTTGTTGCTACGCGTGAGTTTTCTGTAGTTCTGGTGAGTGGAAGCTACTCTCTAGTTGCAGTGGCTTTTCTTGTTTCTGAGCACGGGCTCTAGGGCATGGAGGCTCGGTAGCTGTGATACACAGGCTTAGTTGCCCTACAATGCATGGAATTTCTCCAGACCAGGAATGAAACCTGTGTCCCTTGTGTTGGCAGGCTGATTCTTGTGGCTCAATGGATAGGAGCCCGTCTGCCAATGCAGGAGACACAGGTTCGATCCCTGATCCGGGAGGATCCCACATACCACAGAGCAGCTAAACCCATGCATCAACAAAGACCTAGCACAGCCAAAAATAAATACAGCTTTAAAAAAAAAAAAAAAAAAGCTGACTTCTGATTTACAGGGGCACATGGAATAGTCACTGCTGTGGCCCCCGTTTCTACAGGACACACCCAAGTGAAGAGGTGCACTCACAGCCTATCTTCCCCATCACAAATATGACACGCTTGGCCCAAAGCTCTGGAGAAAGCTCCATGCCCTCCCTCAAGCAGCTGTGGCTCCCACAGTGAAGTCAGGCGATAAACTGGCGCCACAGAAAAGCATGCCAGGTACGAGGGACTGGCAGTGGAGGAAGGCTTCCTGGGCGGGATGGGGAGTGAGTCAGAGGGGTCCACGTGGGGAGGAGGAACGGCAGGCATCTGCTGGCAATCGTGAGGTACTCACAAGGCCACAACCCCAGGGAGGAGCTCAGAGAGGACATGGGGTCCATGGGACTAAAGAGGTCAGCTGGGTATGTGCTGGGGCTTGAGTGCCAGGCTGAAGAGCCAATACTTTGAGAGGCAATATGCTGATGACCCACTATGTGCCAGGCATGGCTCTTGGGAATCGGTGCTCAGTAACTTGAATTCTCACAGCCCCGCTCTGAAGCGTAGGCTATTATCAGTCTCAATTTGCACTTGTCCTGGGTCACACAGCTTAGAAATGGAAGAGCAGGGACTTACTTTATGCTTCAGACTCTGAGGAGCAGGCTGTCTGGCAGCATGATTCCAAGGGATAGGATGAGGGACATGACCTAGATGCCCAGACCTCTGGCTCTCTAGGCTGGACGTGCAATGGGGCTCCTTAAGAGTGCTATGCCCAGCCCCACCTGGGCCTCACAGGTCAGAATCTCCGGGGCACAGGCCTGGGGAAAGTGCATTTTATTTATTGAATAAATTAATTAACTTATTTCAACTGGCAGATAATTACTTTATAATATTGTGATGATTTTTGCCATACATCAACATGAATCAACCACAGGCATACATGTGCCCCCCTTGCACCGTTCTGAACCCCCATACCACCTCCCTCCCCACCCCATCCCTCTGGGTTATCCCTGAGGCTTTGGGTGCCCTGCTTTGTGTGCTGAATTTCCACTAATCATCTATTTTACATATGGTAATACACATGGTTCAATGCTTTTCTTTCAAATCATCCCACCCTTGCCTTCTCCCACTGAGTCCAAAAGTCAAGTTTTTTTTTTTTTTTTTTATATACATCCAAATGTTTTTCCTGTAGTTAAACTCTTTTTTTAAAAAAATTTTGGCCTCTTTTATTGTTTTTTTATTTATTTATTTTCATCTATCTTTTATTCTTTGGCCCGTGTGGTCCTCCCACTGCTGTGTGGCCTCTCTCATTGCAGAGCACCGGCTTTGGGCACACGGGCTTCAGTGCACCGGCTCGTAGCTAGACACACCGGTCCAGCTGCTCTGCAGCACATGGGATCTTCCTGGGCCAGGGATCAAACCAGTGCCCCTTGCACCGCAAGGCAGACTCTTTACTCATTGGACCACCAGGGATGCCCCCAAAAGTCTGTTTTTTACATCTGTGTCTCCTTTGCTGCCCTGCATGTAGGATTGTCAGTAATGTCTTTCTAAATTCCATATAATATGCACTCATATACAGTGTTTGTCTCTTTCTTTCTGACTTACTTCACTCTGTATAATAGGCTCTAGGTTCACCCGCCTCATTGGAATCAAAGCTTTCTTTTTCTTTTTCTGCCATCTTATAATGTCTAGCGTACACAGCTTAGAAATGGAAGAGCAGGGACTTACTTTATGCTTCAGACTCTGAGGAGCAGGCTGTCTGGCAGCATGATTCCAAGGGATAGGATGAGGGACATGACCTAGATGCCCAGACCTCTGGCTCTCTAGGCTGGACGTGCAATGGGGCTCCTTAAGAGTGCTATGCCCAGCCCCACCTGGGCCTCACAGGTCAGAATCTCCGGGGCACAGGCCTGGGGAAAGTGCATTTTATTTATTGAATAAATTAATTAACTTATTTCAACTGGCAGATAATTACTTTATAATATTGTGATGATTTTTGCCATACATCAACATGAATCAACCACAGGCATACATGTGCCCCCCTTGCACCGTTCTGAACCCCCATACCACCTCCCTCCCCACCCCATCCCTCTGGGTTATCCCTGAGGCTTTGGGTGCCCTGCTTTGTGTGCTGAATTTCCACTAATCATCTATTTTACATATGGTAATACACATGGTTCAATGCTTTTCTTTCAAATCATCCCACCCTTGCCTTCTCCCACTGAGTCCAAAAGTCAAGTTTTTTTTTTTTTTTTTATATACATCCAAATGTTTTTCCTGTAGTTAAACTCTTTTTTTAAAAAAATTTTGGCCTCTTTTATTGTTTTTTTATTTATTTATTTTCATCTATCTTTTATTCTTTGGCCCGTGTGGTCCTCCCACTGCTGTGTGGCCTCTCTCATTGCAGAGCACCGGCTTTGGGCACACGGGCTTCAGTGCACCGGCTCGTAGCTAGACACACCGGTCCAGCTGCTCTGCAGCACATGGGATCTTCCTGGGCCAGGGATCAAACCAGTGCCCCTTGCACCGCAAGGCAGACTCTTTACTCATTGGACCACCAGGGATGCCCCCAAAAGTCTGTTTTTTACATCTGTGTCTCCTTTGCTGCCCTGCATGTAGGATTGTCAGTAATGTCTTTCTAAATTCCATATAATATGCACTCATATACAGTGTTTGTCTCTTTCTTTCTGACTTACTTCACTCTGTATAATAGGCTCTAGGTTCACCCGCCTCATTGGAACAGACTCAAATGCATTCCTTTTTTATAGCTGAGTAATATTCTATTAGTATGTATGTCCCACAGCTTCCCTGTCCATTCATCTGCCGATGGACACCTAGGGTGCTTGCATGTCCTAGTTGTTGTAAATAGAGAGCATTTTACTAAGTTCCATAGGTGAGACCTATAGATGAGACCTGCTGGGTGGGGCCTTGAAAACCACACAGCTTTGCCTCCCATTTGCTAGATGAAGAAACTGAGGCCCACAGGGCCCACCAGAGCCCTCAAAGTCCTAGAGTGAAGAAAGGAATGTGACCAAGCCCAGCTGGAGCCTTGCCCCGACTGGTGTTCTTTACCCAGAGATGGAGGGAAAGATGGAGGAAGCGGGAGGATCCGGGGGGAGGGGAGCTCCTTGTTGAACAGACTGCTTCTAGTGCAGCGCAGAGGCCACTGGTGATGAAGGGGGGAACGGTCAGCGGATGCAGTCACAGAGTCGCTTGCATTGATATTAACTTCCTACTGCCAGTGTCACAAGTGAAGCTTCGTGGCTTAAAACAACACAAACTTATCTACTACTGTTCTGGAGGTCAGGTAAATTAGCCTTAAGGTCAAAATCAAAGTTAACAGCAAGGTTAGTTTCTGTGGGAGTTCCACTGGGCTATCTCCTTGCCTCTTTGAAAGTCAACAATGGCAAGGCATTCACTCAGCATTCCCTGGCTTGTGGCCACATTGTTCCGGCATCTGCTTCCACTGTTACATCTTCCCCTCTGTGATTAAATCGCCTCGGTCTCTCTCTTAGAAGGACAATCCTGATTACCTGAGGGCCACCTGGATCATCCAGGCCAGTCACTCTATTTGGTCTTTACTTAATCAATCACTTCTGTAAAGTCCCTTTCATCTTGGAAAAATGACAAATTCACAGGTGCTTGGGATTTAGAAGTAGACGTCTGGGGAGGGGTCATTATCCCGCCCATCACACACGTAAGGAGAAAAGTCACTCTATTTCCAGTTTTCTTCAACTGTTTGCCTTTTCCAAGGAGAAAGGCCTTGGCTGGTGTGTTTCCTCACCTCTAACACCTGCAGACCTCACATCCTAGCAAAGAGTGAGCAAGCTCAGGCTGGCCCTGCCTCAGTGTCCTCGTCTGTAAAATGGGGATAATCATAGTACCTCCTAAAATTGCTGTGAGGACCGGATGAGATAACAAGGTGAGAATTTGGGCTGTGTCCAGCATGAGGTAAGCTCTAAAGAAATGCCAGTTCTCCCTGGTTTTTGTTGTTGTTGTTGTTGTTAAAGAAGTGCATTTTATTTATTTATTTATGTTGGACTATTCTGGGTTTTCACTGCTGTTCTTCTCTAGTTGAGGTGAGCAGGCTTCCTGTTGCAGTGACTTTTCTTGTGGAACCTGGGCTCTAGGGCACACGGGCTTCGGTAGTTGTGGCACACAGGCTCAGTAGTTGCGACTCCAAGGCTCCAGAGCACAGGATCAACAGCTGTGACCCACAGGCTCAGGTGCTCCGCAGCATGTGGGTCTTCCCGGGTCAGGGATCAAACCCGTGTCTCCTGCATTAGCAGGCAAACTCTTTACCACGGAGCTACCAGGGAAGCCCTTTCCTGTTTTATTTATAGTAAGTGATACTGATCTCTGATGAACCATTCCAAGAAATCATCTGAAATTTATCTTTAAATTCATTGAGTAATAAAAGAAATATGAGAATTGGATCCATCGATAAAAAAGCTGCTTGCAGAGCAGGGGACCAGGGTCTGATCCCTGGGTCGGGAAGATCCCGTAGAGAAGGAAATGGCAACCCACTCTAGTATTCTTGCCTGGAGAATTCCATGGACAGAGGAGCCAGGTGGGCTACAGTCTATGGGCTCACAACAGTTGGACCCATCGATTACTCTTGAGAAGGGCCCCCAAACAATCCTCATTACATGAGGGCCACCCCGATCATCCAGGCCAGTCACTCTATTTGGTCTTTACTTAATCAATCACTTCTGTAAAGTCCCTTTCATCTTGGAAAAATGACAAATTCACAGGTGCTTGGGATTTAGAAGTAGACGTCTGGGGAGGGGTCATTATCCCGCCCATCACACACGTAAGGAGAAAAGTCACTCTATTTCCAGTTTTCTTCAACTGTTTGCCTTTTCCAAGGAGAAAGGCCTTGGCTGGTGTGTTTCCTCACCTCTAACACCTGCAGACCTCACATCCTAGCAAAGAGTGAGCAAGCTCAGGCTGGCCCTGCCTCAGTGTCCTCGTCTGTAAAATGGGGATAATCATAGTACCTCCTAAAATTGCTGTGAGGACCGGATGAGATAACAAGGTGAGAATTTGGGCTGTGTCCAGCATGAGGTAAGCTCTAAAGAAATGCCAGTTCTCCCTGGTTTTTGTTGTTGTTGTTGTTGTTAAAGAAATGCATTTTATTTATTTATTTATGTTGGACTATTCTGGGTTTTCACTGCTGTTCTTCTCTAGTTGAGGTGAGCAGGCTTCCTGTTGCAGTGACTTTTCTTGTGGAACCTGGGCTCTAGGGCACACGGGCTTCGGTAGTTGTGGCACACAGGCTCAGTAGTTGCGACTCCAAGGCTCCAGAGCACAGGATCAACAGCTGTGACCCACAGGCTCAGGTGCTCCGCAGCATGTGGGTCTTCCCGGGTCAGGGATCAAACCCGTGTCTCCTGCATTAGCAGGCAAACTCTTTACCACGGAGCTACCAGGGAAGCCCTTTCCTGTTTTATTTATAGTAAGTGATACTGATCTCTGATGAACCATTCCAAGAAATCATCTGAAATTTATCTTTAAATTCATTGAGTAATAAAAGAAATATGAGAATTGGATCCATCGATAAAAAAGCTGCTTGCAGAGCAGGGGACCAGGGTCTGATCCCTGGGTCGGGAAGATCCCGTAGAGAAGGAAATGGCAACCCACTCTAGTATTCTTGCCTGGAGAATTCCATGGACAGAGGAGCCAGGTGGGCTACAGTCTATGGGCTCACAACAGTTGGACCCAGCTTGGTGACTCAACCACCACCACCACAAATTAAAACTGCAGACACTGCACAAAGTTGGGAGAATCAGAAGGGGTGTGAGCCTCCCCACTGTGTGACTCTGAGAGTGCCCGGCACACACGCTCAGAGCTCCTACTGTGAAGACAACCAGTTAGTGTTTTCTAATAAGTGAAGGGATGGACTTTGATGGCCAAGCATTGCCAGAGAGGCATGTCCTACATTGTCTCATTCAGTTCTTTCAACAGCCCTTGGAGGGCTGTTATCCCCTGGTTATCCTTATTTTTCATATGAGCCAACAGAGACTCGGAAATTAAACCACAACGAGGCACTCAGAAACTGTAACTGGAAGAGTCAAGTTTAAATCCCGACCAGTCCGAGGGGCATTGTGCCCCATTGCCAACTCAGTTCTCGCTATTTCTTTTGCAGTAGAATTAAGGTGTTTTTTCTTGGGGGTGGGGGAAATGTTTCCTCCTTGAAGTTGCTGCTGGTCCTTCGAACCCTTTTGTTTATTAAAAAGTTTCAGAAACCCTAGGTTATTGACCCACCACATTACCCAGCCTCTGCACTCTTGTTCCCTGCCTTTCTTTCTTTTTTTTTTTAAGCTTTTTTTTTTTTTTAAGATTTATTTTTTCTTTTTTTTTGGGGGGGGGGGTGGGGTTGGGGGGGGAGGGAGGGGAGCAGGCGGGCCACTTCTATTGGTCTTTCGTTTCTCTCTGTTCATCCGTCTTTGTTCCCTGGCTCCTGTGGGCCTCCCATCGCGGTGGCGTCTGTCGTTGCAGAGCACCAGCTCTGAGCGCATGCGCTCCAGAGCTCCGGCTTGATAATTGGACACATCAGTCCAGCCGCTCCGCGGCAGGTGGGATCTTCCCAGGCCAGGGCTCGAACCGCGCCTTGCACTGCAAGAAATCATCTGAAATTTATCTTTAAATTCATTGAGTAATAAAAGAAATATGAGAATTGGATCCATCGATAAAAAAGCTGCTTGCAGAGCAGGGGACCAGGGTCTGATCCCTGGGTCGGGAAGATCCCGTAGAGAAGGAAATGGCAACCCACTCTAGTATTCTTGCCTGGAGAATTCCATGGACAGAGGAGCCAGGTGGGCTACAGTCTATGGGCTCACAACAGTTGGACCCAGCTTGGTGACTCAACCACCACCACCACAAATTAAAACTGCAGACACTGCACAAAGTTGGGAGAATCAGAAGGGGTGTGAGCCTCCCCACTGTGTGACTCTGAGAGTGCCCGGCACACACGCTCAGAGCTCCTACTGTGAAGACAACCAGTTAGTGTTTTCTAATAAGTGAAGGGATGGACTTTGATGGCCAAGCATTGCCAGAGAGGCATGTCCTACATTGTCTCATTCAGTTCTTTCAACAGCCCTTGGAGGGCTGTTATCCCCTGGTTATCCTTATTTTTCATATGAGCCAACAGAGACTCGGAAATTAAACCACAACGAGGCACTCAGAAACTGTAACTGGAAGAGTCAAGTTTAAATCCCGACCAGTCCGAGGGGCATTGTGCCCCATTGCCAACTCAGTTCTCGCTATTTCTTTTGCAGTAGAATTAAGGTGTTTTTTCTTGGGGGTGGGGGAAATGTTTCCTCCTTGAAGTTGCTGCTGGTCCTTCGAACCCTTTTGTTTATTAAAAAGTTTCAGAAACCCTAGGTTATTGACCCACCACATTACCCAGCCTCTGCACTCTTGTTCCCTGCCTTTCTTTCTTTTTTTTTTTAAGCTTTTTTTTTTTTTTAAGATTTATTTATTTATTTATTTTGGGGAGGGGGTCGGGTTGGGGAGGGAGGGAGGGGAGCAGGCGGGCCACTTCTATTGGTCTTTCGTTTCTCTCTGTTCATCCGTCTTTGTTCCCTGGCTCCTGTGGGCCTCCCATCGCGGTGGCGTCTGTCGTTGCAGAGCACCAGCTCTGAGCGCATGCGCTCCAGAGCTCCGGCTTGATAATTGGACACATCAGTCCAGCCGCTCCGCGGCAGGTGGGATCTTCCCAGGCCAGGGCTCGAACCGGCGCCCCTTGCACTGCAAGGCGGTGTCCTTATCCACTGGACCACCAGGGGAAGCCCACCTGCCTTTCTTAAGAAGGTATTTTTTTCCCCATCGTGCCTCTTTTTTAAATTTTTATATTTATTTTCATCCATCTTTATTCTTTGGCATGTGTAGGCCTTTCATTGCAGCGGCATCTCTTGTTGCAGAGCACCAGCTCTGGGTGCATGTGCTCCAGAGCGCTGGTTCCTATTTGGACACACAGCTCAAGCCGCTCCGAGGCACGTGGGATCTTCACTGGCCAGGGATGGAACCGGTGTTTCCTGCACTGCAAGGCAGACCCTACCCACTGGACCACTAGGGGAAGCCCTTGTACACTGCTTTTAAAGAGATGGCCACCAGAGGGCGGTGTTGGCCTATGTTTTGCCAATCTCACGCTCACCAGAACCAGAGAGGTGGAGGGGGACCAGGGTGGGCCCAGAGTCTAAACTCCTACCTGGGGACAGAGAAGCCTGCCATGACAACCCCAAAAGCACCCTCAGACCACTCTAGTGAACACTGCTGAGACATTGGACAGGAGGCCCAGATAACAGCTCTTTGCCCTGGCAGAAGACAGATCTCTTGTCCCCATTTTACAGATAAGGAAACTGTGGCACAGAGAATTTAGACTGGAAGCCCATGCCGCATCCCGACCAACCCTCACACTGTCAGTCTCCCAGAAACCCTGGAACTCAGGAGTTGTTGTGATTTATGTGCAGAAAGGAGCAGAGCCCTAGAAGCCAAGACTGTGATGGGAATTTCAAAGAAGGCGGGTAAGTCCACGGGCTCAGGTTGTGCAATCCCAGCTGCTGGATCCCAAGATTTATTTATTTATTTATTTTGGGGGGGGGTCGGGTTGGGGAGGGAGGGAGGGGAGCAGGCGGGCCACTTCTATTGGTCTTTCGTTTCTCTCTGTTCATCCGTCTTTGTTCCCTGGCTCCTGTGGGCCTCCCATCGCGGTGGCGTCTGTCGTTGCAGAGCACCAGCTCTGAGCGCATGCGCTCCAGAGCTCCGGCTTGATAATTGGACACATCAGTCCAGCCGCTCCGCGGCAGGTGGGATCTTCCCAGGCCAGGGCTCGAACCGGCGCCCCTTGCACTGCAAGGCGGTGTCCTTATCCACTGGACCACCAGGGGAAGCCCACCTGCCTTTCTTAAGAAGGTATTTTTTTCCCCATCGTGCCTCTTTTTTAAATTTTTATATTTATTTTCATCCATCTTTATTCTTTGGCATGTGTAGGCCTTTCATTGCAGCGGCATCTCTTGTTGCAGAGCACCAGCTCTGGGTGCATGTGCTCCAGAGCGCTGGTTCCTATTTGGACACACAGCTCAAGCCGCTCCGAGGCACGTGGGATCTTCACTGGCCAGGGATGGAACCGGTGTTTCCTGCACTGCAAGGCAGACCCTACCCACTGGACCACTAGGGGAAGCCCTTGTACACTGCTTTTAAAGAGATGGCCACCAGAGGGCGGTGTTGGCCTATGTTTTGCCAATCTCACGCTCACCAGAACCAGAGAGGTGGAGGGGGACCAGGGTGGGCCCAGAGTCTAAACTCCTACCTGGGGACAGAGAAGCCTGCCATGACAACCCCAAAAGCACCCTCAGACCACTCTAGTGAACACTGCTGAGACATTGGACAGGAGGCCCAGATAACAGCTCTTTGCCCTGGCAGAAGACAGATCTCTTGTCCCCATTTTACAGATAAGGAAACTGTGGCACAGAGAATTTAGACTGGAAGCCCATGCCGCATCCCGACCAACCCTCACACTGTCAGTCTCCCAGAAACCCTGGAACTCAGGAGTTGTTGTGATTTATGTGCAGAAAGGAGCAGAGCCCTAGAAGCCAAGACTGTGATGGGAATTTCAAAGAAGGCGGGTAAGTCCACGGGCTCAGGTTGTGCAATCCCAGCTGCTGGATCCCAAGCCTCTCCCCTCACCCTCAGACTCTGGCCCCCGACAAGCTCTCACGTTCATCCAGCACGTGCTACGTGCCTGGCACATGGTCCTCAGAACGACACTGGGAGGGAGTTGCCTTTCCCCATTTTACAGATGAGGACCCTGAGGCCCAGGACGGTCGGCTGCCATCTGAGGAATTACCATGTCTGTGGGTCGGGACCGAGACCCGGAAGTCTGGCTCCGGGGCCTGCACGTCCTGCGCCCTGTGGTGCAGCAGCAGACGACTCCACTCCTCCCTCCTCCTGGGCCTCCGGCTCTTCATCTTCCTTGCCCTGTTTCCACACACCATCCTCCCTACCTCGAAAGTCAAGGCCAGCTGGGGTGTCCCCGGTGGGTGGGGCCTGCGCACCTTCACCCTTTCTGCGGCCTTGCGCCCTTGCGGGTTCCCGGGCCTCCCGGAGCAGCTGGCTGACAGCTGAGTACGTGCTCCCAGAGAGTGGCACGGCCTTCCCTCCTGCCCTGGCACTGCCCCTGGTGCCCAGGTTTTCCCAAGGGGAGAGCCAGTGGTAAGCTCTGAGTGGAGGAGGCTAGACGCTGGGCCTCCTGCTGAGGTCACCCTTTCAGGGGTGTCCTCTGGTCCCCAGACATCAGCTCACCCTCCTCCTCAGCACCAGCGCTGCCACTTCCCTGGGCAGACACACACATATATACAGGGCGGTGTTGGCCTATGTTTTGCCAATCTCACGCTCACCAGAACCAGAGAGGTGGAGGGGGACCAGGGTGGGCCCAGAGTCTAAACTCCTACCTGGGGACAGAGAAGCCTGCCATGACAACCCCAAAAGCACCCTCAGACCACTCTAGTGAACACTGCTGAGACATTGGACAGGAGGCCCAGATAACAGCTCTTTGCCCTGGCAGAAGACAGATCTCTTGTCCCCATTTTACAGATAAGGAAACTGTGGCACAGAGAATTTAGACTGGAAGCCCATGCCGCATCCCGACCAACCCTCACACTGTCAGTCTCCCAGAAACCCTGGAACTCAGGAGTTGTTGTGATTTATGTGCAGAAAGGAGCAGAGCCCTAGAAGCCAAGACTGTGATGGGAATTTCAAAGAAGGCGGGTAAGTCCACGGGCTCAGGTTGTGCAATCCCAGCTGCTGGATCCCAAGCCTCTCCCCTCACCCTCAGACTCTGGCCCCCGACAAGCTCTCACGTTCATCCAGCACGTGCTACGTGCCTGGCACATGGTCCTCAGAACGACACTGGGAGGGAGTTGCCTTTCCCCATTTTACAGATGAGGACCCTGAGGCCCAGGACGGTCGGCTGCCATCTGAGGAATTACCATGTCTGTGGGTCGGGACCGAGACCCGGAAGTCTGGCTCCGGGGCCTGCACGTCCTGCGCCCTGTGGTGCAGCAGCAGACGACTCCCACTCCTCCCCTCCTCCTGGGCCTCCGGCTCTTCATCTTCCTTGCCCTGTTTCCACACACCATCCTCCCTACCTCGAAAGTCAAGGCCAGCTGGGGTGTCCCCGGTGGGTGGGGCCTGCGCACCTTCACCCTTTCTGCGGCCTTGCGCCCTTGCGGGTTCCCGGGCCTCCCGGAGCAGCTGGCTGACAGCTGAGTACGTGCTCCCAGAGAGTGGCACGGCCTTCCCTCCTGCCCTGGCACTGCCCCTGGTGCCCAGGTTTTCCCAAGGGGAGAGCCAGTGGTAAGCTCTGAGTGGAGGAGGCTAGACGCTGGGCCTCCTGCTGAGGTCACCCTTTCAGGGGTGTCCTCTGGTCCCCAGACATCAGCTCACCCTCCTCCTCAGCACCAGCGCTGCCACTTCCCTGGGCAGACACACACATATATACACACTTATATATATGCATATATATATACATACAAACACACACACACACACACATATATGTATGCACCCATATATACATATATATATGTCACATTATTTTTCATGCAAAATCCATATGAGACAGGTTTTATTTGCAGCTCCATTTAATAGATAAAGCAAACTGAGGCCTTAGGAGATCAAGAAACACGGCCAAGATCACACAGCTGGCAAACAGCAAGGCAGGAATTTGAACCCAGCTCCACCCAATCCTAGAGCCCATGTTTTTCATGTCCTATTGCCTTATCCCAAGCATCCCAATCTGGAGTTCAGAATAAGTGGTCTTTCTCATTCAAGAAGGCTTCCCTCTGGATACACAATATGCAAATTTGCCATGGTATGCAAATATGCTACAATATGCAAACTGCAGCCCTATCTTGAAATAATAATCAACAGATTGATGTTTATATTTACATAGTTCACATACATGTATAATATATATTTTTACCAAAAGTCTTGCTATTTTGCAGCCTGTTTCCCCAGTTATTAGAACGTCATATCACTAAATACTCTACAGTCTGTTTTTCATAGCTGTGTGTTATTTCATCATTCAGAAAATACTGAAAAAAATTTTAAACCAGTCTCCTCTGGTTGGACACTCAGCTTAATTACAATATGTTATACAAATTAAGTCGCTCAGTTGTGTCCAACTCTTTGGGATCCATGGGTGAGCCATGGAATTCTCTAGGCAAGAATACTGGAGTGGGTAGCCTATCCCTTCTCCAGGGGGAGCTTCCCAACCCAGAGATGGCACCCAGGTCTCCTATATTGCCGGTGGATTCTTTACTGTCTGAGCCACAGGGGAAGCCCAAGGACGCTGGAGTGGTTAGCCTGTCCCTCCTCCAGGGGATCGAACCGGGGTCTCCTGCGCTGCGGGCGGATTCTTCACCAGCTGTGGTGCTAATTCTCGCTTCGTTTAATTCCACGGGGTACATAATCAGGAGTGACACTGTCAGGCTTTGGGCTTATGTTAGTGGCCTCCAATGCGACCGTCCTTTGAAAACTCAGGGCCCTGCCCTCAGCAAGCCAAGCCTGCTAGAGAAACTCAGCAAACAAAAATGCAGCCTCCTCTTTGTTCTTCAGAAAGAAAGTACCAAGGGACTGACCCCAAGCCTCCCCTGGCCAATCAGGCCCTTTCTGACCCACCTTTCCTTCACCGTTCTAAGGTGGGACCGGTGATTCCTCGGGGCTGGACGGATCTCTCCCACTCAGGTTCCCAACCCTTCATCTGGGCACCAAGATGCTGTTAATAAGATTCATCTGAGGGCATTAGGTTCTCCACAGGTGCCGTATGCAGAGGGGGGCAGAGACACGGGCAGAGAAGGACTCCTGGGAGGTACCCTCCTCCAGCTGGGACGGAAATCCTTGAAGGACTTCCCAGTGATCCAGGGGTTAAGAATCTGCCTGCCAATGCAGGGGCACCGACTGGATCCCTGGTCTGGGAAGATTTCACATGCCGTGGGGCAACAAAGCCCATGTGCCACAACTACTGGGCTTGCAATCTAGAGCTTGTGTTCTGCACCAAGAGAAGCCAATGAGAAGCCTGCACACTGCAGTGAAGAGCAGCCCCCTCTTGCCAAAACTAGAGAAAGCATGCATGCAGCAACGAAGACACAGGCGGCCAAAAGAAAGTAAGGCAAACTTCTTCTTAGGCCTTGAAGACACATGGAGTCTGGAGAAAGCGAGAGGAAGCTGAATGAGGAGAAGGAAGTAGAGGCAGGAGGTCCAGAGAGAGCTGGTGACCACCGGAGAGACTAAGTTGGGAGCGTTTCTCCCATCTTTTGACTCCAGAGAGAAGTCTCCAGCTGCTGCTAGAACCTGTTCAGGGGTAGCTTCCTGCGAACCCACTTGCCCCTACTCTTTTGGGAGCCAACCCAGAGATGGCACCCAGGTCTCCTATATTGCCGGTGGATTCTTTACTGTCTGAGCCACAGGGGAAGCCCAAGGACGCTGGAGTGGTTAGCCTGTCCCTCCTCCAGGGGATCGAACCGGGGTCTCCTGCGCTGCGGGCGGATTCTTCACCAGCTGTGGTGCTAATTCTCGCTTCGTTTAATTCCACGGGGTACATAATCAGGAGTGACACTGTCAGGCTTTGGGCTTATGTTAGTGGCCTCCAATGCGACCGTCCTTTGAAAACTCAGGGCCCTGCCCTCAGCAAGCCAAGCCTGCTAGAGAAACTCAGCAAACAAAAATGCAGCCTCCTCTTTGTTCTTCAGAAAGAAAGTACCAAGGGACTGACCCCAAGCCTCCCCTGGCCAATCAGGCCCTTTCTGACCCACCTTTCCTTCACCGTTCTAAGGTGGGACCGGTGATTCCTCGGGGCTGGACGGATCTCTCCCACTCAGGTTCCCAACCCTTCATCTGGGCACCAAGATGCTGTTAATAAGATTCATCTGAGGGCATTAGGTTCTCCACAGGTGCCGTATGCAGAGGGGGGCAGAGACACGGGCAGAGAAGGACTCCTGGGAGGTACCCTCCTCCAGCTGGGACGGAAATCCTTCGAAGGACTTCCCCAGTGATCCAGGGGTTAAGAATCTGCCTGCCAATGCAGGGGCACCGACTGGATCCCTGGTCTGGGAAGATTTCACATGCCGTGGGGCAACAAAGCCCATGTGCCACAACTACTGGGCTTGCAATCTAGAGCTTGTGTTCTGCACCAAGAGAAGCCAATGAGAAGCCTGCACACTGCAGTGAAGAGCAGCCCCCTCTTGCCAAAACTAGAGAAAGCATGCATGCAGCAACGAAGACACAGGCGGCCAAAAGAAAGTAAGGCAAACTTCTTCTTAGGCCTTGAAGACACATGGAGTCTGGAGAAAGCGAGAGGAAGCTGAATGAGGAGAAGGAAGTAGAGGCAGGAGGTCCAGAGAGAGCTGGTGACCACCGGAGAGACTAAGTTGGGAGCGTTTCTCCCATCTTTTGACTCCAGAGAGAAGTCTCCAGCTGCTGCTAGAACCTGTTCAGGGGTAGCTTCCTGCGCTCTGAGAAGGGGAACCCACTTGCCCCCTGAGCGGAGGCCCTGCTCTGGGATGGAGGGGCAGCTGGGACAGGTCACCTCCAAGCCACAGATGAAGAATGAAGCCCAGGGAGGGGATGGACTGACCATTGGGGCGCAGAGAGACCTGCATAGGGGAGAAACCCAAGTGGGGGAGGCCTCCTGCTTCGGGGTGGTGAGGGGAATGGCTGCAGGGGTCTCTCCTCCTGGCCTCAGTTCCCAGGTCCCGGGGGACTCTGCAAGCTGAAACTAGAAAGGACTTTTATCAGATAAGGAACCCAGTCTGCTTTGTCCCTGCAGCCAGAAAGAAACCAGAAAAACACAAGTTCTCACTGACTTTGCCCCGGAGTCCCATTCATATCCTCTTCCTTTTGTTGTTATTTTTATGAGCCTTGCGGCCGCTGCTCTGGGAGAATTCCCCAGGCCTCTCTGGGCCTGCCTGCAGAGTGCGTGTGGTGTGGCGTGGGGAGTTTGTCCATAACCGGCTGCCCATTTTGAAACTGGCCAGAGGCTCTCCAGATTCTCCAGGGCCAGCTTCTCTCCTGGAAACTCCAGAAAACGTGTGTTCACTTCAAAAGACCTCAAAGTGTGGTTTCCGCTAAAGGGTCTCCTCCAGTGTGGGTGAGGGGTCAGGATGAGGAAGAAGGAGGGAACAGCACGGGTGGGAAGAGGCACAGAAACGATGTGAGACACACGGAGAGGAGAGAGGAAGAAATCAGGGCAGACGCTGAGGTGGTGAGGACGTGAGGGAGAGGAGACAAAGGTAGAAAGATCTGGAAACAAGTGAGACAGAGAGGGCCTCTCAGGAAGGGAAACCAGACAGCTCAGTGCACAGAGAAGTGAAGAAACCAAGAGTGAGATGCAGAGAGGACAGGAGGAGAGACAAGGAAAGCCAGAGGGCAGGCAATGCAGAAGGAGTCTGGAGAAAGCGAGAGGAAGCTGAATGAGGAGAAGGAAGTAGAGGCAGGAGGTCCAGAGAGAGCTGGTGACCACCGGAGAGACTAAGTTGGGAGCGTTTCTCCCATCTTTTGACTCCAGAGAGAAGTCTCCAGCTGCTGCTAGAACCTGTTCAGGGGTAGCTTCCTGCGCTCTGAGAAGGGGAACCCACTTGCCCCCTGAGCGGAGGCCCTGCTCTGGGATGGAGGGGCAGCTGGGACAGGTCACCTCCAAGCCACAGATGAAGAATGAAGCCCAGGGAGGGGATGGACTGACCATTGGGGCGCAGAGAGACCTGCATAGGGGAGAAACCCAAGTGGGGGAGGCCTCCTGCTTCGGGGTGGTGAGGGGAATGGCTGCAGGGGTCTCTCCTCCTGGCCTCAGTTCCCAGGTCCCGGGGGACTCTGCAAGCTGAAACTAGAAAGGACTTTTATCAGATAAGGAACCCAGTCTGCTTTGTCCCTGCAGCCAGAAAGAAACCAGAAAAACACAAGTTCTCACTGACTTTGCCCCGGAGTCCCATTCATATCCTCTTCCTTTTGTTGTTATTTTTATGAGCCTTGCGGCCGCTGCTCTGGGAGAATTCCCCAGGCCTCTCTGGGCCTGCCTGCAGAGTGCGTGTGGTGTGGCGTGGGGAGTTTGTCCATAACCGGCTGCCCATTTTGAAACTGGCCAGAGGCTCTCCAGATTCTCCAGGGCCAGCTTCTCTCCTGGAAACTCCAGAAAACGTGTGTTCACTTCAAAAGACCTCAAAGTGTGGTTTCCGCTAAAGGGTCTCCTCCAGTGTGGGTGAGGGGTCAGGATGAGGAAGAAGGAGGGAACAGCACGGGTGGGAAGAGGCACAGAAACGATGTGAGACACACGGAGAGGAGAGAGGAAGAAATCAGGGCAGACGCTGAGGTGGTGAGGACGTGAGGGAGAGGAGACAAAGGTAGAAAGATCTGGAAACAAGTGAGACAGAGAGGGCCTCTCAGGAAGGGAAACCAGACAGCTCAGTGCACAGAGAAGTGAAGAAACCAAGAGTGAGATGCAGAGAGGACAGGAGGAGAGACAAGGAAAGCCAGAGGGCAGGCAATGCAGAAGGAGCCTGGAGCTGAGACAGAATGGAGAAGGAACAAGGGGAATATGAGGAGGAGAAAGGGGAGAAGGGAGAAGAGAGGGACACAAAGAGGAGAGAGGGGAAGAGGAGCGCCCTTGTCCTTGCTCCTGTCATCTGGGGAGCGGGGAAGTGCCCCTCTGGCTTCACGGTGGCTGTCGAGGAGGGCGGGGCGGGTCTGCAGCAGGTGACCGCCTCTGGGCGGGGCAGCCGGCCAAGCCCTGGGGTATAAGTGGGAGGCTGGGCCTGCTGAGCACCTGTCGGGGCCAACTCCCCAGCGCAGGTGCCAGGCAGGTGGCCGCGGCCAAGGCAGCAGCAGCATGAGCTCCTTCGACCTCCCAGCACCCTCCCCGCCCCGCTGCAGCCCCCAGTTCCCCAGCATCGGCCAGGAGCCCCCTGAGATGAACCTATACTACGAGAACTTCTTTCACCCCCAGGGTGTGCCCAGCCCTCAGCGGCCCCCGTCCTTCGAGGGCACTGGGGAGTACGGGGCCACCCCCAACCCCTACCTCTGGCTCAACGGACCCGCCATGACCCCGCCGCCCTACCTGCCGGGCACCAGTCCCTTCCTGCCCCAGACCTACGGCGGCGGCATGCAGAGGCAGCTGCTGCCTGGAGTGTCCGGGCTGGGAGGCGGCGACCTGGGCTGGCTGCCCATCCCCTCGCAGGAGGAGCTGATGAAGCTGGTGCGGCCCCCCTACTCCTACTCGGCGCTCATCGCCATGGCCATCCACGGGGCGCCCGACAAGCGCCTGACCCTCAGCCAGATCTACCAGTACGTGGCCGACAACTTCCCCTTCTACAACAAGAGCAAGGCCGGCTGGCAGAACTCCATCCGCCACAACCTGTCTCTCAACGACTGCTTCAAGAAGGTGCCCCGCGACGAGGACGACCCGGGTAAGAGGCTGTGGACAGGGGATGCTACCCCTGAGGAAAGCTCAGGTCTCCCCACACCCGATTCTAGAAAGTTCTGAATGGGGCCATACCCTATCCCCGAGACTGGGGGCCAAAGGGAGTGGTCCTGAATGTGGACCCTGGAGGCAGATTTGCCTTTTGGTCCTGGCTGTGCCGCTGACCTCTGAGTGACCTCTGAGCCTCAGTTTCCCCGTCTGAAAAACAGAGCCAGAATGGCAGTGGCTCCTTTGCAGGCTTGTGGGAGGTGGGGTCAGGAGATGATGCATGGGAGGTGTGGTGCTCACAAGGGCTGGATGGACCGCCGTGAGTGTGACGATTGATCCAGATCCTTAGCATCCAACATGTGGAAACTCCCTGTGGGGGTGGTGACTACTTGGACTGGACAAAGCCAAGGGCCTCCCAGGCCTGCTGGGAAGGGACCAGACATTTGTGGAACAGTCCCTAAGGGCCACGCTGTGCTGTCTGCTCTAGTTATATCGCCCGCTTTAATCAAGCCCTGAAGGGTGGCTCTTATTAAACCCATTTTACAGATGAGGAAAGTTACACCCAGAGGTGAAGCACCCTACCTAGTGTGACCCAGGATGATGTGACAGTGATGCAGTGTGAATTTGAACGGAGGTTTCTCACACTCCAGGGTGTGAACTTTTCCTTTTTGTGAGCAGTTTCTAAAACTTAGAGACGTGTATGTGCTTAGTCTCTCTGTTGTGTCCAACTCTTTAGCAATCTCGTGGACGGTAGCCCACCAGGCTCCTCTGTGCTTGGGATTCTCCATGCAAGGATACAGGAGTGGGTTGCCACTTCCTTCTCCAGGGGATCTTCCCGGCCCAGGGATGGAACCCCATCTCAGCATTGCAGGCGGATTCTTTACTGTCTCAGCCTCCAAGGAAGCCTATAGAGACGTACAGAGAGTAATGAATACTCATATATCCATTTCCCAGAATTAAAGTCCACTCTTGTCCCAGCATCAGAAGCCAGGCTACCTCTCTGATGAACCCCAGCTTTCCCAGGAATTTTAAATGCCAGGCCGAGGGACTGACCGCAAGAGCCTGTGGCTCTCAACGACTGCTTCAAGAAGGTGCCGACGAGGCGACCGGGTAAGAGGCTGTGGACAGGGATGCTACCCCTGAGGAAAGCTCAGTTCTCCCCACACCCGATTCTAGAAAGTTCTGAATGGGGCCATACCCTATCCCCGAGACTGGGGGCCAAAGGGAGTGGTCCTGAATGTGGACCCTGGAGGCAGATTTGCCTTTTGGTCCTGGCTGTGCCGCTGACCTCTGAGTGACCTCTGAGCCTCAGTTTCCCCGTCTGAAAAACAGAGCCAGAATGGCAGTGGCTCCTTTGCAGGCTTGTGGGAGGTGGGGTCAGGAGATGATGCATGGGAGGTGTGGTGCTCACAAGGGCTGGATGGACCGCCGTGAGTGTGACGATTGATCCAGATCCTTAGCATCCAACATGTGGAAACTCCCTGTGGGGGTGGTGACTACTTGGACTGGACAAAGCCAAGGGCCTCCCAGGCCTGCTGGGAAGGGACCAGACATTTGTGGAACAGTCCCTAAGGGCCACGCTGTGCTGTCTGCTCTAGTTATATCGCCCGCTTTAATCAAGCCCTGAAGGGTGGCTCTTATTAAACCCATTTTACAGATGAGGAAAGTTACACCCAGAGGTGAAGCACCCTACCTAGTGTGACCCAGGATGATGTGACAGTGATGCAGTGTGAATTTGAACGGAGGTTTCTCACACTCCAGGGTGTGAACTTTTCCTTTTTGTGAGCAGTTTCTAAAACTTAGAGACGTGTATGTGCTTAGTCTCTCTGTTGTGTCCAACTCTTTAGCAATCTCGTGGACGGTAGCCCACCAGGCTCCTCTGTGCTTGGGATTCTCCATGCAAGGATACAGGAGTGGGTTGCCACTTCCTTCTCCAGGGGATCTTCCCGGCCCAGGGATGGAACCCCATCTCAGCATTGCAGGCGGATTCTTTACTGTCTCAGCCTCCAAGGAAGCCTATAGAGACGTACAGAGAGTAATGAATACTCATATATCCATTTCCCAGAATTAAAGTCCACTCTTGTCCCAGCATCAGAAGCCAGGCTACCTCTCTGATGAACCCCACTTCCGCTGTCTTTGAGGCCTGTGAGGGCAGGAATGTTTGTCCTACAGATGAGGGCAAGTGTCCCATCCAATGACTGGCCTAATCCTTAGGCCGAGAGACACGGCAGGCAGAGTTCAGATTGTCCCTCCCAGGTACCAAGCCCTTTGTATACATCTCTCAGCAGCCCTCTCTCACAGCCAGCTTAAGGAAGAAGGGACAGGTCCAGTGGGCTCACTTCTCAGACTAAGAAACTGAGGTTCACCCCAGCCCCCTGTCTGAAGCTGGGACTCAAGTGCACCCTCCGGGTTCATGCTCAGGACTCTCAGGAAGCCCTGAAAGTCTGCCTGAGTGTTCTTCCACATCAGCAATGGGAAAAGGCTCTCCCTCACCTTTCTCCCAGTACTCGAACCCTCTGAAAAGCCCACACAGTAAACTCCTTCATGCTCAGGCCTCCGTCACTCTGTGCTCCCAGAGTGCTCAGGTGGGAGATGGGTCCGTGGGTATGGCTTGTGGTGGGTTTGTGGGATTCCTGTTTTCTTCTCTGCCTTTCTGCATTTGTTTCCTTTGGTTTTAGTTTATGACAAATAAGGAAGAACAGAAGCAACGTGTTGGCTCCGTCTCTTTACTTACCCTTTCCCGCTTTTGTGCCAGGCAAAGGGAATTACTGGACCCTGGACCCCAACTGTGAGAAGATGTTCGACAATGGAAATTTCCGCAGGAAGAAAAAAAGGGGAAAATTCGGATTGTACCTAGTGTGACCCAGGATGATGTGACAGTGATGCAGTGTGAATTTGAACGGAGGTTTCTCACACTCCAGGGTGTGAATTTTTTGTGAGCAGTTTCTAAAACTTAGAGCGTGTATGTGCTTAGTCTCTCTGTTGTGTCCAACTCTTTAGCAATCTCGTGGACGGTAGCCCACCAGGCTCCTCTGTGCTTGGGATTCTCCATGCAAGGATACAGGAGTGGGTTGCCACTTCCTTCTCCAGGGGATCTTCCCGGCCCAGGGATGGAACCCCATCTCAGCATTGCAGGCGGATTCTTTACTGTCTCAGCCTCCAAGGAAGCCTATAGAGACGTACAGAGAGTAATGAATACTCATATATCCATTTCCCAGAATTAAAGTCCACTCTTGTCCCAGCATCAGAAGCCAGGCTACCTCTCTGATGAACCCCACTTCCGCTGTCTTTGAGGCCTGTGAGGGCAGGAATGTTTGTCCTACAGATGAGGGCAAGTGTCCCATCCAATGACTGGCCTAATCCTTAGGCCGAGAGACACGGCAGGCAGAGTTCAGATTGTCCCTCCCAGGTACCAAGCCCTTTGTATACATCTCTCAGCAGCCCTCTCTCACAGCCAGCTTAAGGAAGAAGGGACAGGTCCAGTGGGCTCACTTCTCAGACTAAGAAACTGAGGTTCACCCCAGCCCCCTGTCTGAAGCTGGGACTCAAGTGCACCCTCCGGGTTCATGCTCAGGACTCTCAGGAAGCCCTGAAAGTCTGCCTGAGTGTTCTTCCACATCAGCAATGGGAAAAGGCTCTCCCTCACCTTTCTCCCAGTACTCGAACCCTCTGAAAAGCCCACACAGTAAACTCCTTCATGCTCAGGCCTCCGTCACTCTGTGCTCCCAGAGTGCTCAGGTGGGAGATGGGTCCGTGGGTATGGCTTGTGGTGGGTTTGTGGGATTCCTGTTTTCTTCTCTGCCTTTCTGCATTTGTTTCCTTTGGTTTTAGTTTATGACAAATAAGGAAGAACAGAAGCAACGTGTTGGCTCCGTCTCTTTACTTACCCTTTCCCGCTTTTGTGCCAGGCAAAGGGAATTACTGGACCCTGGACCCCAACTGTGAGAAGATGTTCGACAATGGAAATTTCCGCAGGAAGAGAAAGAGAAAATCGGATGTTTCCTCCAGCACAGGCTCCATGGCTTCAGAGAAAACAGAGACGGGTCTCCTGGTAGGCAGCCCCAAGACCGTGGAGGCCCAGGACCTCTTGGACGGCGCTTCACCGGGCGCCACTGGCTCCCCAGAGAGGCGGCCCTCGCCGGCCCCACCGGGCACCCCGTGCCTCAACAGCTTCCTCTCCACCATGGCAGCCTATGTGAGCGGGTCGAGCCCCGCAGGCCGCCCTGTGGCCACCACACCAGGACTGAACCTGGAGCCCGCCGACAAAGTGGGGCAGAACTCGCTGAACTTCAGCTCCTACACCCCCCTCACCAACTCCAGCGGCCATGCAGGCAGCGGCGAGTGGGCCAGCCCCATGCCCAGCAACCCTCTGGGCTACGGGGGCTCTGTCCTCAACCAGCTCAGCCCTCACTTCTACGGCAGCGTCAGCACGAACAGCGTCCTCTACCCCAGGGAGGGCACCGAGGTCTAGACACGGAACAGCTCCTGAGCCAGGCTGGATGGACAGGCCTGGGGTCTTCCATGACCTCTGAACTGCCTGGACACACACGGGAGGCTCAGAGGAATTCCTCCTTCTTCTAGAACAGTGTGTAAACCCTGTGTGTGTTCACATATCCATCTGCACACCCCCAGCCTACCTGGCAGTGAAATATTGGTGACTGCAGGCCAGGACTCAGCCATTCATGGAGCACATCTGTGCTAGGTGCTGTCCTAGGCTCTTCGAAGGGTCTTTTCTATTTCTAGCCACCTCGTGAGGGTCATACAAATCTCCCCATTTAACAGATGAGAAAACTGAGGCTCAAGGAAGTTAAGGCACTTTCCCAGAGTCATACAAACTAGGAAATGGCCAAGCCAGGCATCGAGGGCAGGTCTTGGTGACACCCAAAGTTTGGACCAACGGAGGCAGGGATTGATTGAACAGATAAGGAAGGTCAGTGGAACGAGCTGAGGATGACAAGCACATCCAGATCTCCCCACTGCCTTCTGGCCACCCAGCACCTGGTGTGCCAGCCCTGAGTAGATCTTGTCTTGGTCCAAATGCTTATTCTGTGGCCTCCAACTTATCCGCTGAGACTCCTTTTGCTACTGTTCAAGGAGGGAGCCCAGATCCATGTCCTGCAGGAGAATGTGTCCTGCCTCCCCCCACTGAGGGAGGTTGCCTCCCCCAACCACAGATCAGAAGCAGGGCAGGGAGAGGTGCGGCGTGCACCCCAACTCCCACCACCGCAGCACCCACTGGCAAAATCTTGTAAAGCCCAGTTTACTGTGTGCGCATCATGGGCCAGTGAGCTGGAGGTGGCTGAGGCTTCCGAAGGAAACAAAGGCAGTAAGTGATTCCTCTTTATAGTCCAGGAGGCTGCCGACCGCCACACAGGGGTCCACGCGGGCAGCTCGTGGGCTCTGTTTCTTGTTTTCATATGTACTTTACATGCCTGTGATGCTGTGTCACAGCACAGCCTGGGAAGTGATTTTGTTATGGTCTTTTTAATTAAAAAAGAACGAAAGCAAGCTACACGTGTCCCTTTACTGTCCTCAACCAGCTCAGCCCTCACTTCTACGGCAGCGTCAGCACGAACAGCGTCCTCTACCCCAGGGAGGGCACCGAGGTCTAGACACGGAACAGCTCCTGAGCCAGGCTGGATGGACAGGCCTGGGGTCTTCCATGACCTCTGAACTGCCTGGACACACACGGGAGGCTCAGAGGAATTCCTCCTTCTTCTAGAACAGTGTGTAAACCCTGTGTGTGTTCACATATCCATCTGCACACCCCCAGCCTACCTGGCAGTGAAATATTGGTGACTGCAGGCCAGGACTCAGCCATTCATGGAGCACATCTGTGCTAGGTGCTGTCCTAGGCTCTTCGAAGGGTCTTTTCTATTTCTAGCCACCTCGTGAGGGTCATACAAATCTCCCCATTTAACAGATGAGAAAACTGAGGCTCAAGGAAGTTAAGGCACTTTCCCAGAGTCATACAAACTAGGAAATGGCCAAGCCAGGCATCGAGGGCAGGTCTTGGTGACCCCCAAAGTTTGGACCAACGGAGGCAGGGATTGATTGAACAGATAAGGAAGGTCAGTGGAACGAGCTGAGGATGACAAGCACATCCAGATCTCCCCACTGCCTTCTGGCCACCCAGCACCTGGTGTGCCAGCCCTGAGTAGATCTTGTCTTGGTCCAAATGCTTATTCTGTGGCCTCCAACTTATCCGCTGAGACTCCTTTTGCTACTGTTCAAGGAGGGAGCCCAGATCCATGTCCTGCAGGAGAATGTGTCCTGCCTCCCCCCACTGAGGGAGGTTGCCTTCCCCAACCACAGATCAGAAGCAGGGCAGGGAGAGGTGCGGCGTGCACCCCAACTCCCACCACCGCAGCACCCACTGGCAAAATCTTGTAAAGCCCAGTTTACTGTGTGCGCATCATGGGCCAGTGAGCTGGAGGTGGCTGAGGCTTCCGAAGGAAACAAAGGCAGTAAGTGATTCCTCTTTTATAGTCCAGGAGAGGCTGCCGACCGCCACACAGGGGTCCACGCGGGCAGCTCGTGGGCTCTGTTTCTTGTTTTCATATGTACTTTACATGCCTGTGATGCTGTGTCACAGCACAGCCTGGGAAGTGATTTTGTTATGGTCTTTTTAATTAAAAAAGAAAGAAAGCAAGCTACATGTGTCCCTTCCTTGTGAGTTTTCCTGTCTTGTGAGTCTGCTCAGGATGGAGCCAAGTGCAGCCTGGAGCTGCAGGCTTTGGGGACAGGAAGTGGAGAAAGAATGGGTATCAGAGTCCTCCTCCTCCGCACTGGCGTAGGGACAGGATAAAGGTCCTCCAGAAAAGAGGGGCGCTTGTGGGACAGAAAATACGGCCTAGATGACAGCTCATGCGCTCATCATACCTGCCTGATGGCCATGTAACCGTAACAGCCCTGTTCGGGGCGTGGTCCTCATCCCATCATGATGTAAACAAGAAAACTGAGGGTCCGAGGGGGTAAACAAGTTTCTTAAAGTCCTCAGCCGGTTCCTGCCCACGTCCCCTGACTCTATACCTCATCACGCCCTAGCGCAGCCTCAGGGGTGGCTGATCCCAGTGGCAGTGGCGATGGTCCTGTTGGCTGGAGCTCACGGAGGGCTGTGGGCAGGCACTGGGCCAGGTGCTGTGCAGGGGGAGCCCTTCTCATCACCCAACAGTGCACCTGTGTGGACGCTGGTGAGTCGCAGGGGTGCCTGGCACGATGCCTGCGGGGACCTGTGCCTAGAAGCTGGAGGGCTTCTAGTTGGAGAGCCCTCCTCAGACGTGCATCCATCAAGCCATACCAGGCCGCCCACTCAGACGCTGTGGGGCTGAGAGCTGGAGAGGCGGGGGTGAATAAGGAGGCCAGTGATGACGATGATACGAGAGCTCGGTGCCGGTCCACTCAGCACCGGGCCCTGCACGAGGACGTGAACTGCCTTAGTGCCTGGTATCCTCTGACACGCCCAACGCCATCAGTACTGCTGTCTCCACTGTACAGGTGAGAGCCCTGAGACCTAGAGAGATCTGGTAGCTTGTTGGAGGACCCACAGCCAGGATTCAGGTGCTGCCCTACGGATGCATGACGAAACTCTTCTCCCTGGCCCTGGTTCCGGGAGCCCTGGACTCGCCACGAGAGCAAGCAAGGAAGGGAGATGAGGAAACACTGGCCTCCTTAAAACCCCTCAGATTGTCCCTGGGATATCTGTCTGTGAATTTGCTGTGTCACAGCACAGCCTGGGAAGTGATTTTGTTATGGTCTTTTTAATTAAAAAAGAAAGAAAGCAAGCTACATGTGTCCCTTCCTTGTGAGTTTTCCTGTCTTGTGAGTCTGCTCAGGATGGAGCCAAGTGCAGCCTGGAGCTGCAGGCTTTGGGGACAGGAAGTGGAGAAAGAATGGGTATCAGAGTCCTCCTCCTCCGCACTGGCGTAGGGACAGGATAAAGGTCCTCCAGAAAAGAGGGGCGCTTGTGGGACAGAAAATACGGCCTAGATGACAGCTCATGCGCTCATCATACCTGCCTGATGGCCATGTAACCGTAACAGCCCTGTTCGGGGCGTGGTCCTCATCCCATCATGATGTAAACAAGAAAACTGAGGGTCCGAGGGGGTAAACAAGTTTCTTAAAGTCCTCAGCCGGTTCCTGCCCACGTCCCCTGACTCTATACCTCATCACGCCCTAGCGCAGCCTCAGGGGTGGCTGATCCCAGTGGCAGTGGCGATGGTCCTGTTGGCTGGAGCTCACGGAGGGCTGTGGGCAGGCACTGGGCCAGGTGCTGTGCAGGGGGAGCCCTTCTTATCACCCAACAGTGCACCTGTGTGGACGCTGGTGAGTCGCAGGGGTGCCTGGCACGATGCCTGCGGGGACCTGTGCCTAGAAGCTGGAGGGCTTCTAGTTGGAGAGCCCTCCTCAGACGTGCATCCATCAAGCCATACCAGGCCGCCCACTCAGACGCTGTGGGGCTGAGAGCTGGAGAGGCGGGGGTGAATAAGGAGGCCAGTGATGACGATGATACGAGAGCTCGGTGCCGGTCCACTCAGCACCGGGCCCTGCACGAGGACGTGAACTGCCTTAGTGCCTGGTATCCTCTGACACGCCCAACGCCATCAGTACTGCTGTCTCCACTGTACAGGTGAGAGCCCTGAGACCTAGAGAGATCTGGTAGCTTGTTGGAGGACCCACAGCCAGGATTCAGGTGCTGCCCTACGGATGCATGACCGAAACTCTTCTCCCCTGGCCCTGGTTCCGGGGAGCCCTGGACTCGCCACGAGAGAGCAAGCAAGGAAAAGGGAGATGAGGAAACACTGGCCTCCTTAAAAACCCCTCAGATTGTCCCTGGGATATCTCTTCCACAGAAGGCCAGAATTCTCCTGGCAGTAGAGGCAGATGCAGTGCTGGCTGAGGAGGTAAAGGGAAGGGATGCAGCTTCAGAACATATAAAAATACAAAATGAAAAAAACCATTTGAAACAAGCTGACCCCCTGCTGAACAGCATGGAAACCTGAGACTGGGAGAAGGAACTCATCAAATGTCTCCGGCGAGGTGGGCTCAGGGCAGAGCTGTAATGCGGGTCCCTGGAGCCCAGACCCAGATGTTTCATCACGGCCACCGAATGTGCCCAAACCAATCCTGCCATCTCCTGGATGAGCTTCGTGCACGCCCTTCCAGCCTCTCCCCTCCCCATCAGCGGGTCTGCCAGGCATGCTCCTGGACAGGGTGCTCCAGGTGAAGGGGCCCAGACAGAGCCCAGCACAGGCCCTGGGAGGGGAGTGCCTGCTGAGAACCGAGGTCCACCGTCCTCAGTCCCCATCCCCCCTCATCGCAGAGCGTCATGGGCACAGCAGTAAAGGGAGCGTCCACATGGGGCTGCAACTCTCATCTGTGGCTGGGACGTTCCGGACAGCAGTGCCGGGAGCTCATAGAGGGGAGAATGCACTGCCGGGGGTGGGGTGCCAAGGCAAGAAGGGGTCTCCCCCGTCAGCTTCTGCTTCCCGCTTCTTGCCCTCTTTCAGTTCTCTTCCTCTGAGAAGAAATGGGATCTGGAGAGAGGGAGGGAAGGAAGAAAAAGAGGGAGAGGGACAGGGAGAGGGAGGAAGCAGGAATGAAAGAGGACTGGTCGTCCAAGTGCTTAATTCTCTGGATGGACTTTGGGCTTATTAGCCTCCTACAGTTTGACTCTATGTTAAATACACGTCCTCCAACCAATGATGGGTCTGAGAAGAGGGCTTCCTGTGTGTTGCTGATAGTTACTATGTGTTAGGGATCCCAGGAAGGCTGCCCGGAGGAGGTAAGACAGGAGCTGAAGGACGGTGGAAGTGAACTAATACAAAGAATTTTCAAATATATGCAAACTATGAGAATTTATCACCTGCAGACCTAAATTCAAGGAAATTGTTCAGACTGAAGGGAAATGATAGTACTGGAAACTCAAATCTTTCGAAAGGAATGAGGAACATCAGAAATAAAGCCTATTCTTTCTTCTTAATTTCTTTAAAATGCATAAGCTTGTTTGAAAAAAAAATTGTAGAGTCTAAGATGTATGTACGTGTTCATAAATTTTCAAATGATAACTTTACTGTAAGGAATAGGGTTTTTTTTTTTGGTAAATTGATCTATACAATTGCAAGGATTTTTTCCTGCATATTTTGTAAAGTGGTACAAACTTAATTCTAAACAGACTGTTAAGGAAAGTTAAGGAAGTCATTATAATCTCTAGAGCAAATAATGCAAAATAATGCAAAGAAGTGGTACTAAAATGCCAATAGATAAACTGAAATGGAGCCTTTAAAAATATTCAAATAATTCTTTAAAATACGGAAACTGCAGAACACCTGAAAAACTTAAAAAAAAAAAAAAAGCAAACAGAAGAGGAACGAAAGTTCTAAATTCAGTTACCTCATTAACTACATTAATTGTTAATGAACTAGACATTACAATTAAACAGCGGACATTTAGGGGTTCATAAGAGAGGATAACTCAACTATAAGTTGTCTATAGGGGACAGACTTAACCAGAGAGGACCCAGACCGGGTAGAAGTCAGTGGATGAAAATCATAAGCACAAGAAGCAGAAGCTGCTGTATTAGCATTAGATAAAATAGAGCAGAATACCAAGAATGTTATCAGAGAAAATGGGGACTTTTTAAAATTAATTTTTACAGGAGTATAGTTGCTTTACAATGTTGTATTGGTTTCTACTGTGCCACGAAGTGAATCAGCTCTACGTATCCATATGTCCCTTCTGTTCTGTATTTCCTTCCCATTTAGGTCACCGCAGAGCAGTGAGTAGAGTTTCCTAGTCTCTTCTATATACAGCAGGTTCTCATTAGTCGCCTAGTTTATACGTAGTAGGGTCTGTATGTCAATACCAGTCTCGCGATTCCTCCCGCCCCGCCTTTCCCTTCTTGGTCTCTGTATGTTTGTTCTCTATGTCTGTATCTCTATATCTGTTTTGCAAATAAGATTTAAAAAACACAGGGACTTTTAAAGTGATGGAATGGGCAACTACAAACGGAAGAACTTTACCAGAAGCAAAGCTGACAGAATGCAAGGGAGAAGTAAAGGGTTCTACTGTCCTGGTTGGAGGTTTAGCACGTCTCTCTCGACAGCTGATAGGATAAGCAGTCAGAACCTTCAGTAAAGACATAAAAGATCGGAACAACTCTAGCAACCACCCTGACCAAATCGATCTTTCTGGATCACTAGCTTCAATAGTGCAGTGCTCATACTGTTTTCTAGGCAGATAGTATGTTCGCCTTATGCTAGGTTATGAAACAGATCTCACAAAATTGAGAAGGATTTTAAACCACTATGCAAAATGAAAGACACCAGACACAAAGAGCATTAATAAATATTTAGATAAATATTTATATAAAATTCTAGAATAGTCCATCTATAATAAAGTAGATCAATACAGGCATACCTCTGAAATTCTGTGCGTCTGGCTCCACACCACCACCATAAAGCAGACAGAGCAATCATGTTTTGGTCACATGAAGTTTGGGATTTCCTGGAGCATGGAAGAGGTATATTTACATTAACCTGTAGTCTATTAACTGTGCAGAAGTGTTAGGTCTACGAAAACAATGTTTATACCTCCACTTAAAAATACGTTATTGTTTACAAATGCTAAGCATTATACGAGTCTTCAGTGAGTCTTACTCTTTTTGTTTGTGGAAGGTTTGAAATATTGGGAGAATTACCAAAAGGTGACAGAGACAGGACACATGCAAATGCTGCTAGGAAAATGGCACTGATAGAGCCACTTGTGGCTTGATTCAGAGTGGCCACAAACCTTCATTTTGTAAAAATATCTGCGATAACATGAGCAATCAAACAGGAAGGCCTGCCGTTGTCCAGCTGAGGAGAGGACAGAGGTGAAGATAGGGGGCGAAGGGACCCCAGGGAACTCTCCAGGATGATGGAAACATTCTGTACCTTGATTCCCGTGGTGCTGATGGGGGCAGGGGCACATCTATCTGTCAAAACTCATGGATCCATACACTTAAAATGGGGACATTCTACTGCAGGCAAATTACACCTGAATGAAGTTGATTCAAATTAAGAAAGACTCTTGGAATGTATACCAGGAAGTACCAAGCTGGTTAGAACACTAGTGGAGACTGGTTCCAGAACACTGAACTAATTAGTTGCCAATATTTAAAACCTGTGAGAGTTCAGGCAACTATGAAGATTTAGGCGTCTCTGAAACCTAGGAAGCTATGGTAATACTAAGACAAGATTCAACCCCCTGACTGGACACTCTACCCCCTCCCCCACCATATCCCCGCCCCGACCAAACCGTGGCTGGAGAAGAGAAGTAGCCTCTCCCTTTAGACGCAGCGCTGGCTTTCCAGTGGCCATCTTCACTTGTTTAAGGGACCTGCCTAGCCCTGGATACCTTTGAGTTTGTGACCCACTCACCGGGAGTGACAGCACTAGTTCTCAGGTACTATCTAATTTAGCCCCTAGAGCATCTCTATTACCTCTCAGCGTCTGACTTACACTCCTACCAGGCATAGATACACAGTGTTATTTTGGAGCATTTTGTGTATGAGTGTGTGAGTGAGTGATAGTCGTGTGTCTGACTCTTTGTGACTGCCAGGCTCCTCTGTCTGTGAAATTCTCCAGGCAAGAGTACTGGAGTGGGTTGCCATTTATGTAGATTATCTTCCTAAGTCTTCACAGCAACCCTTCCAAGCAGATCCTATCATCACCCCCCAATATGTAGCTGAGGAAACTGAGTCACAGGGAGGTTAAATACATGCCCAGGCTTACAAAGGCACTAAGTAATGAAGCCAAGATTCAAACCCAGGGCCGTCTGATGTGGGGGTGGATGCATCTCCCAGGAAGTCCAGCTGGTTAACTCCTTCACATGGAATTCCCTGAGTTGTGTGGGCTCCAGGGCCATCACTCACATAGGACGCAATGCAAGTGGTGCCCTCTTGTGTCTTGCAAAACAAAAGTGTGGGGTAGCCAATGCAATCAAACAGGAAGGCCTGCCGTTGTCCAGCTGAGGAGAGGACAGAGGTGAAGATAGGGGCGAAGGGACCCCAGGAACTCTCCAGGATGATGGAAACATTCTGTACCTTGATTCCCGTGGTGCTGATGGGGCAGGGCACATCTATCTGTCAAAACTCATGGATCCATACACTTAAAATGGGGACATTCTACTGCAGGCAAATTACACCTGAATGAAGTTGATTCAAATTAAGAAAGACTCTTGGAATGTATACCAGGAAGTACCAAGCTGGTTAGAACACTAGTGGAGACTGGTTCCAGAACACTGAACTAATTAGTTGCCAATATTTAAAACCTGTGAGAGTTCAGGCAACTATGAAGATTTAGGCGTCTCTGAAACCTAGGAAGCTATGGTAATACTAAGACAAGATTCAACCCCCTGACTGGACACTCTACCCCCTCCCCCACCATATCCCCGCCCCGACCAAACCGTGGCTGGAGAAGAGAAGTAGCCTCTCCCTTTAGACGCAGCGCTGGCTTTCCAGTGGCCATCTTCACTTGTTTAAGGGACCTGCCTAGCCCTGGATACCTTTGAGTTTGTGACCCACTCACCGGGAGTGACAGCACTAGTTCTCAGGTACTATCTAATTTAGCCCCTAGAGCATCTCTATTACCTCTCAGCGTCTGACTTACACTCCTACCAGGCATAGATACACAGTGTTATTTTGGAGCATTTTGTGTATGAGTGTGTGAGTGAGTGATAGTCGTGTGTCTGACTCTTTGTGACTGCCAGGCTCCTCTGTCTGTGAAATTCTCCAGGCAAGAGTACTGGAGTGGGTTGCCATTTATGTAGATTATCTTCCTAAGTCTTCACAGCAACCCTTCCAAGCAGATCCTATCATCACCCCCCAATATGTAGCTGAGGAAACTGAGTCACAGGGAGGTTAAATACATGCCCAGGCTTACAAAGGCACTAAGTAATGAAGCCAAGATTCAAACCCAGGGCCGTCTGATGTGGGGGTGGATGCATCTCCCAGGAAGTCCAGCTGGTTAACTCCTTCACATGGAATTCCCTGGAGTTGTGTGGGCTCCAGGGGCCATCACTCACATAGGACGCAATGCAAGTGGTGCCCTCTTGTGTCTTGCAAAACAAAAGTGTGGGGTAGCCAATGGAATAGGGGAACTCTCTTTCGTTGGGAATTTATGCCAGTCAACCAGCTTTTCTTTATCGCCTACTATGTGTCAGGCGCTGATCAAAGTGTAGGAGACATAGCAAAAAGCAAAGTCCCTATACTAATGGGACTTACCTTCAAATGGGAGAAGGAGCCAATAAAACCTAAGCAGGTGATATATGTGTGTCGCGGGCGCCGTGTCGGAGCTTACTCTGATTACTATTCTCACTAGCTCTCACTAAGAGATACTATACTGAATAGCTCAGAGGCCTTTTCGCGAACACGGTGTGGTTCCCTCAGGGTGTGAGCCTCAGACCTCGACAATAAAGTATCGTGGTCTCAAGTATTGTTAAACCAAGAGTGGGCTTATTAGGCAAGCACAAATAATCAGAATTAATCAGAATTAAACAAAATTAAACAGAACTCAATCGAAATGCAAAGAGAAAGATCTTACCCCAGAGCTGGGAGCTTCAACCTCACTTCAGATGCAACTGAGTTCTGTGAGGAAGCTTCCACCCAATTTACGCTCCCCCTTTTAAAGGGAAAACCTCAGACACAGCTGCATATACTTTACTTCTGCTTCTACTTACAATCCTAAGAAATTAAAGGAAAAACGCTGCTCCTGGCTTCTATGTGAGCCTACAACTTGAGCTAGACCGGAGCAAGTTACTCTGGTCAAGAATTAAGCTAACTTGTTCTTAGGAAAGTAAGCAGATAAGGTTGGAATGTAGCCATTAGGGCTTTTCTTATTTACTAGCAGCTTTCAAGCCTCGCTTGCAGGTAGAACTCTGCTGAAGCGGCTGGCAGTGAGTTACAAATTCCTAATCACTGGAGGATGGATTCTAGGTCTCAAGAGCTTATCTGGGGTTTGAGAATTGCTCTATACCCTAAAACCCAGTATATTCTTAAGGATTTCTAGAGTCTGCCCAGGACATGTGCCTTTACTATCATGCCAGCTAAGGATCATTGCTTGAGTAAATGGAAGCAAAGTCAGGGCTCCAGGGCCATCACTCACATAGGACGCAATGCAAGTGGTGCCCTCTTGTGTCTTGCAAAACAAAAGTGTGGGGTAGCCAATGGAATAGGGAACTCTCTTTCGTTGGGAATTTATGCCAGTCAACCAGCTTTTCTTTATCGCCTACTATGTGTCAGGCGCTGATCAAAGTGTAGGAGACATAGCAAAAAGCAAAGTCCCTATACTAATGGGACTTACCTTCAAATGGGAGAAGGAGCCAATAAAACCTAAGCAGGTGATATATGTGTGTCGCGGGCGCCGTGTCGGAGCTTACTCTGATTACTATTCTCACTAGCTCTCACTAAGAGATACTATACTGAATAGCTCAGAGGCCTTTTCGCGAACACGGTGTGGTTCCCTCAGGGTGTGAGCCTCAGACCTCGACAATAAAGTATCGTGGTCTCAAGTATTGTTAAACCAAGAGTGGGCTTATTAGGCAAGCACAAATAATCAGAATTAATCAGAATTAAACAAAATTAAACAGAACTCAATCGAAATGCAAAGAGAAAGATCTTACCCCAGAGCTGGGAGCTTCAACCTCACTTCAGATGCAACTGAGTTCTGTGAGGAAGCTTCCACCCAATTTACGCTCCCCCTTTTAAAGGGAAAACCTCAGACACAGCTGCATATACTTTACTTCTGCTTCTACTTACAATCCTAAGAAATTAAAGGAAAAACGCTGCTCCTGGCTTCTATGTGAGCCTACAACTTGAGCTAGACCGGAGCAAGTTACTCTGGTCAAGAATTAAGCTAACTTGTTCTTAGGAAAGTAAGCAGATAAGGTTGGAATGTAGCCATTAGGGCTTTTCTTATTTACTAGCAGCTTTCAAGCCTCGCTTGCAGGTAGAACTCTGCTGAAGCGGCTGGCAGTGAGTTACAAATTCCTAATCACTGGAGGATGGATTCTAGGTCTCAAGAGCTTATCTGGGGTTTGAGAATTGCTCTATACCCTAAAACCCAGTATATTCTTAAGGATTTCTAGAGTCTGCCCAGGACATGTGCCTTTACTATCATGCCAGCTAAGGATCATTGCTGTGAAGTAAATGGAAGCAAAGTCAGGGCTCCGCCATGATTGGGGATACTATTTAAGATGGGGAAGTGCAAGAAGGCTCTCGAAGATGAGACATTTGAGCAGAGACTTGCAATGTAAAGGAGCCAGTTCTGCAAAGATTGAGAAGGCCCGTCCAGCAGAGCAATGGAAAGAAAGAGCCAAGGCACTGGAGAGGGAACAAGCTCTCAGGATGTTTGATGTTCAGAACAAGCTACTGGTAGGACCTCACAGGCCTGGGTAACAGTGCAGGTCTCATTATCTCTTCTTTAGACACAATGGAGAAGCACAGGGCAGGAACTTGCATGGAGAGAGAGATGGGAGAGAGTGAGTTCAGGGCTCTCTGAAGGGTTATCAAAGTGTTTAGCACCCACCTCAGGAGCAGCCCGCGGCCATCCTGAGTGTGTCTGTCCAAGTGTGCCCAGCAGGGCTTCTAACTGTGATTGTTTTTTCCAAAATACAGGTGTCGCTAGCCTGGCTTCCAGCAGGATGGCAATGACGTCTGGTCTGGTTTCAGTAAATCCTTTTTATGCAAAACTCCAGCTCCATCTCAGTCATCAGAGCCTTGGGTGCAGAATGTGCCAAAGGGGGAACCAGTGTCCTTGAGTGAGAAGGTGGACAAACTCGAGTCCCGCCAGCCCCTCACCAGCGAGGTGACCTCTTCTATTTACCTAGTGGGGTGAATCATTTTTCCTCTTCTATGATGGGGTGACTCGTGCCTCATTTCCAGAGGGGCTCATGGTCATTAACTGAGATCAGGGCTTTTAATATCTTTTTAATTGATTTATATATTTATTTATTTGGGGCTACGTTACAGCTACAGACACTCACTCTGGGTAACTATAGTGGACAAGAACACAGAGCAAGGCTCTTGAGTGGCTCGTGGGTCAAAGATAAGACTGGGGAACCTGGTGGAGGAGAAGGCGGAAGGCCAATTCCTAATCACTGGAGGATGGATTCTAGGTCTCAAGAGCTTATCTGGGGTTTGAGAATTGCTCTATACCCTAAAACCCAGTATATTCTTAAGGATTTCTAGAGTCTGCCCAGGACATGTGCCTTTACTATCATGCCAGCTAAGGATCATTGCTGTGAAGTAAATGGAAGCAAAGTCAGGGCTCCGCCATGATTGGGGATACTATTTAAGATGGGGAAGTGCAAGAAGGCTCTCGAAGATGAGACATTTGAGCAGAGACTTGCAATGTAAAGGAGCCAGTTCTGCAAAGATTGAGAAGGCCCGTCCAGCAGAGCAATGGAAAGAAAGAGCCAAGGCACTGGAGAGGGAACAAGCTCTCAGGATGTTTGATGTTCAGAACAAGCTACTGGTAGGACCTCACAGGCCTGGGTAACAGTGCAGGTCTCATTATCTCTTCTTTAGACACAATGGAGAAGCACAGGGCAGGAACTTGCATGGAGAGAGAGATGGGAGAGAGTGAGTTCAGGGCTCTCTGAAGGGTTATCAAAGTGTTTAGCACCCACCTCAGGAGCAGCCCGCGGCCATCCTGAGTGTGTCTGTCCAAGTGTGCCCAGCAGGGCTTCTAACTGTGATTGTTTTTTCCAAAATACAGGTGTCGCTAGCCTGGCTTCCAGCAGGATGGCAATGACGTCTGGTCTGGTTTCAGTAAATCCTTTTTATGCAAAACTCCAGCTCCATCTCAGTCATCAGAGCCTTGGGTGCAGAATGTGCCAAAGGGGGAACCAGTGTCCTTGAGTGAGAAGGTGGACAAACTCGAGTCCCGCCAGCCCCTCACCAGCGAGGTGACCTCTTCTATTTACCTAGTGGGGTGAATCATTTTTCCTCTTCTATGATGGGGTGACTCGTGCCTCATTTCCAGAGGGGCTCATGGTCATTAACTGAGATCAGGGCTTTTAATATCTTTTTAATTGATTTATATATTTATTTATTTGGGGCTACGTTACAGCTACAGACACTCACTCTGGGTAACTATAGTGGACAAGAACACAGAGCAAGGCTCTTGAGTGGCTCGTGGGTCAAAGATAAGACTGGGGAACCTGGTGGAGGAGAAGGCGGAAGGCCAGGTACGAGAATGACAGTCCAGGTCGGCCGCTGGGCCCGTGGTGAGACCCACAGTACTGGCATCTCAGTGCTCCTCCAGAGCCATTCCTACCTGGCCCACTCCTCAAGACTCAAAGCCCAAGGGCAACATGTAAATGATCCAGCTGAGGTCCCATGCCTCCACTCTGGGCTCTACCATCCAAGAGAAACACAAAACTCCTCCCTAATAAAAAGGGGCTCAGGACTTTCCTGGTGGTCCAGTGGATAAGAATCCACAGGTTCAAATGCTAGTCGGGGAATATTCTGCATGCTTGTGAGCAACTGAAGCTGTGTGCCCCAACTGCTGAGCCTGCGCTGTAGAGCCCGTGCTCCCCACCGAGGGAAGTCACCACAATGGGAAGCCTGAGCCCTGCAGTGAGGACCCAGCACACAAAGGAAACTAATTAATGAATTAATTTTTTAAAAGGTTGGAGCTCAGATGCTACCTGGGGCAAAAACAAAGTCGCATTTGAAGAGGTGAGTTGAATAAGAACCTTGTGGGAATTCACACATTCTGATGCTTTGCAGGCCAGCTGATCAGAAGTCCCTACTAAAGACATTCAAATTCAGTTTCGGCAATGACTCTTGGACAAATGATGGGCTTCCCAGGCGGCACTAGTGGTTAAGAACCTGCCTGCTAATGCAGGAGACGTGGATTTGATCCCTGAGTCAGAAAAATGCCCTGGAGGAGGGCGTGGTTACCCACTCCAGTGTTCTTGCTTGGGGAATTCCATGAACAGAAGAGCCTGGTGGGCTAGTGTTTCAGAGTTGAACATGACTGAAATGCCGTTGCATGTGTGCATGTATGTCAGATTCAGCCATGAGTTACCAACATTGAAGGAAACTTAAGACTTTATTCTTTGGGTGATGGGAGCCCATAGAAGGATTTAAGCCAGAGTGGGGCTGGGGAAGGATATGGAACCAGAGAGACGAGGGAGCTGGTGAATCAGTGGGGTTTGGATGGAGGGGATGGGCTTGAGACATTCTTAAGACGAAAAGATATCAGGATTTGAAACTACAAAGACGTGGTGGGAGAGGGAGAAGTACGAATCAAGAACTTACCAAATTCCTGCCATAGGGAACCAAACATCCTCAGACACCTCTGCCCAAGTTCTTCGTTTTTGTTAGCAAGGGAAGGATATTGTAAAGGCCAAATTGCATAACCAAAGAGGAAAGCCAAAGGCAGAGAGAATAATAGAAAGGACTCTGTGGTTGACAGTGTGATTCATTATTATTCGTTAAGGTAAGAAGGAAAAAAATAATTGATCCTGGATGAAGAAACTGGGCTTGGCTGAGCCTGGGGCTTCAGGAGGTAAGTCTGCAGGCTCCAAAATCCCTTGGGGGCATATGGCTGAGGGGTAAGAAGGAAGGAGGGGAAGAATGGGGCCTCCAATGCTTAAAGAGACATTTTGTCTGGGACTGGGGATGGGAGAATGGAGAGGACTGGGTATTACTACTTGGAGGGGAAGAGGGCATTGGCAGGACTCAGCACTGTCCCTGGAGATGTCCCTGCGGTTGTCCTTGCCAATGTGGTTTGGGTTCCCTGGATGGAACCCAACCTGAGCCCCATCTTTTGCTGATGAGGAAATGCAGACCTGAAAAATTGGAACAGCTGAAGGTCACACTGTTAGGAAGTGGTGAAGCACACGCTAAATCTGGCTGAAGATTCCTGACGGCCAGTAGAATCCAGAAGCCACTCATCCTGGGGGTAGTGATTTGTATCACATAGACTCCCTCACTGACCTAGCCACTAGCTCAGTGCTTGGTATTAACAGGCAGGAATTAATTTTGTCTCGTGGCTCACATGGTAAAAATCTGCCTAAAATGTAGGAGACCCAGGCTTGATTTCTGCGTCGCGAAGATCCCCTGGAGTAGGAAATGGCAACCCACTCCAGTATAGTTGCCTGGAGAGAGGAGCCTGGTGGGCTACAGTTCATGCAGACACAGAGTCAGGCACGACTATGAGACTAACACACACATTAATCTTCCATTGTTTCGGTATCAGTTGATCTATCCAGGCACCAAGACGAATTGAATATTTCCTCTGGAGGTTCTGAACAAAGGAGAAGAAAATCAATGGAGCCTTGATGAGTCAGAGAGGGTTCCCTGAGAGTAGACAACAGGGGGCGGAGCTGGCGGGGCGGGTACTGGATATACCCAGAGGGGAGAAGAGAGCCATCCAGGAGGGTAAGACAAAGGATGCATCTAAACAAGTCTTCCTATAGATTTTTTTTTTTTTAATTTTGGCCTCTTTTATTGGTCTTCTATTCACTTATTTTCATCCATCTTTATTCTTTGGCCTCTATGGACCTCCCATTGCAGTGGCCTCTCTCGTTCCGGAGCACCGGCTCTGGGCTCATGCGCTCCAGAATGCTGGCTCCTTATTGGACACAACGGTCCAGCTCTCCGTGGCATGTGGGATCTTCGCGGACCAGGGATCGAACCCGTGACCCTTGCATGGCAAGGCAGACTCTGTACCCACTGGACCACCAGGGAAGTCCCCCACTGATTTTTAATGCCCCCATTAAGAGTGGTGAGATTTAAAGTGATTAAATTTGACGCCAAATTTAACCATGGTCTAGAAAGATGGAGAGGACTGGATTACTACTTGGAGGAAGAGGCATTGGCAGGACTCAGCACTGTCCCTGGAGATGTCCCTGCGGTTGTCCTTGCCAATGTGGTTTGGGTTCCCTGGATGGAACCCAACCTGAGCCCCATCTTTTGCTGATGAGGAAATGCAGACCTGAAAAATTGGAACAGCTGAAGGTCACACTGTTAGGAAGTGGTGAAGCACACGCTAAATCTGGCTGAAGATTCCTGACGGCCAGTAGAATCCAGAAGCCACTCATCCTGGGGGTAGTGATTTGTATCACATAGACTCCCTCACTGACCTAGCCACTAGCTCAGTGCTTGGTATTAACAGGCAGGAATTAATTTTGTCTCGTGGCTCACATGGTAAAAATCTGCCTAAAATGTAGGAGACCCAGGCTTGATTTCTGCGTCGCGAAGATCCCCTGGAGTAGGAAATGGCAACCCACTCCAGTATAGTTGCCTGGAGAGAGGAGCCTGGTGGGCTACAGTTCATGCAGACACAGAGTCAGGCACGACTATGAGACTAACACACACATTAATCTTCCATTGTTTCGGTATCAGTTGATCTATCCAGGCACCAAGACGAATTGAATATTTCCTCTGGAGGTTCTGAACAAAGGAGAAGAAAATCAATGGAGCCTTGATGAGTCAGAGAGGGTTCCCTGAGAGTAGACAACAGGGGGCGGAGCTGGCGGGGCGGGTACTGGATATACCCAGAGGGGAGAAGAGAGCCATCCAGGAGGGTAAGACAAAGGATGCATCTAAACAAGTCTTCCTATAGATTTTTTTTTTTTTTAATTTTGGCCTCTTTTATTGGTCTTCTATTCACTTATTTTCATCCATCTTTATTCTTTGGCCTCTATGGACCTCCCATTGCAGTGGCCTCTCTCGTTCCGGAGCACCGGCTCTGGGCTCATGCGCTCCAGAATGCTGGCTCCTTATTGGACACAACGGTCCAGCTCTCCGTGGCATGTGGGATCTTCGCGGACCAGGGATCGAACCCGTGACCCTTGCATGGCAAGGCAGACTCTGTACCCACTGGACCACCAGGGAAGTCCCCCACTGATTTTTAATGCCCCCATTAAGAGTGGTGAGATTTAAAGTGATTAAATTTGACGCCAAATTTAACCATGGTCTAGAAAGTATTCCTAGCCTCTGTATGGATGTATGAATACCAAAGACATGGAATTGGGAGACCAAAATAATGAAATGTATGGCACAGTCCAATGGTTTAGGTCAAAGGTCAGCAAACTTCTATGTTACGCTCTACAGGCCAAGAGACAAAACGTAGGATATACAGAAGGTACAGCATTATAATAATGAAAAATGCAATAAAAGTAAAAGAATAGAGTCCAATGTTTTGAAATATCGTTCTACTAATGAGAAGATGAGAGTCTGTTGGGGGGATAATATTTCATTTAAGTGGAGTTCAAAATGGGCGACATACATCCTCAAGGTCAATTGCAATTGTTCATCTGTTAATGCTGATCTAGAGTAGATTTTATATGCTTCATATTTTTTCTTATTTCTATTATATGTTACAAATATTTCTCCTCAATTTGTTCCTTATATATATATTTTTTTAACTTTTATTTTACTTTTAACTTTTACAGAGTTTTGTTGTTTACAGATATGTATGTTCCCAGATTAGTCATATGTATATCCCCGCATCCCACCCCTCCAGCCTGTCGCACAGCACCCCTGCAGGACGTTCCTTGTATATATATTTTGTTGTTGTTGTTGTTTTACGTTTTTGGCCTCACAGCATGTGGAATCTTGCTCCCTGACCGGGGATCCAAGCTGTGCCCTCTGCCTTGGGAGCATGGAGTCTTAACCACTGGACCACCAGGGAAGTCCCCATAGATTTCATATTTGACAGGATCCCTTGCACAGACAGATGACACTTCGGCTGTCCCTTGGATGGGCAGTGAACCAAACAGGAGTGCTGAGCTCTGAGGGACCAGCCACTGCTCGGCTCTGCAAACCGCAAACGTCACTGGAAACAGGAGGTGAACCATGAATGGGTTCTGTTCCAATAAAACTTTATTTATGGCCACAAAATTTAAGGTCATATAATCCGTACATGCCACGAAATGTCCTCTTCAACTGTTTAGGAATCCAAAGGTCCTTCTTAGCCCTGGGTTGGGGTTGGGTGGTACAAAACAAGCGCTGGGGTCCTGAGCCGCAGCCTGACAAATTTAGCTGTTTGTGAGCAGACTGGCTAAAGGACATCTCTGATGTTTTCCTGCCTGGCAGGAAAGAAATATCTGGGAAGATTAGATGGAACTAGGAATAAGGAGTGACTGAAGCTCCTGGGGCCTTGGGAAGACATCTGCCTCAGTCCTGAAATGAGGCTTCTTCAGACTGTCGCAGAGAGTGGGTTTGGTGAGGCCTGCCAGTGATTTCCTGGCCCAAGACTTGATTTTGGAAGCCTGCTCATGGATTCCATTTGTCTGTGTGGTCCTTCCAGGCCCCCACAGTCTTAATACGGAATCGAGGGGCTTCCACAGGCTGGAGCAGGGTTGTCTGGAAAGGATACAACCTCCAGACAGCTGAGACCCAGGCCAGCTCGGAGAGCACAGGGAGTACCTGGACCTGGAAATCGCCCTTATCTCTAGCTGCTCAGGGGGAGTGTGGCACCTGTTTATGGGTAAACTCAGGGCCTAACTCAGCTGGAGGCAAGGTAATGAGGCAAGGCAGTGTTGGAAAGCACCCAGGCCGGCAGCCCTAGGTTTAACCCTTTTTAAGAAAGCAGTGGGTGAATATATTAGGTTGGTGCAAAAGTAATTGCTGTTTTGCATTATTGAACTTTGCCATTTGATATTGAAATATGTTCTTGAATAAATGTGGTTATGTGGTTAAGCTCCAAAGCACTTCCCAAAGCCCAACTCACACCAAAATAAAGGTCCTGGGCACTGTCTGACGGTCTGTTGCCAGTCTGACCCACTACAGTTTTCGGAATCCCAGCGAAACCATTACGTCCAAGAAGTGTGCTCAGCAAATTGATGAGGGGCGCCAGAAACCTGCAACACCTTCAGCTGGCATTGAAAGGGCCCAGTTCTTCTCTGTGACAACACCTGACCGCAGGTTGCACAACAAACATTTTACACGTGGAATGAATTGGGCTACGGATTGCCTCATCTGCTATATATTCGCCACTTCTTCAAGCGTCTCAGTAACTTCAAGCGTCTCAATAACTTTTTGCAGGGAAAACACTTCCACAACCAGCAGGAGGCAAGAAACGCTTTCCAAGAGTTCATCGCATCCCAAGGTATGGACTTCTGCACTACAGGAATAAATGAATTTATTTCTGATTGGCAAAAATGTAATGGTTGATTGTAATGGTTCCTATTTTGATTAATAAAGGTGTTTGAGCCGAGTTACAATGATTTATAATATACAATCTGAAAGTGCAATTACGCTTGCATCACCCTGACATAAGCACTACCCCAACTAAAGGATCAACCTTAGTCAACTCCCATTTCCAGCTGGTTCCTACAGGAGACGGGAGAGCCTGCTCCAAACCAGGACAACGCAGCACCGATGCGGTCCCATCACTGTCTAGTTGTTTTCCAGGTTTTAAACAAAATCTGGAGATTTTAAGCAAAATTTAAATTTTAAGTTTAATTAACAATTAAGGAAATTAAATTTAAATGATTTAAAACAACATTTGACTCACAGGGAGTACCTGGACCTGGAAATCGCCCTTATCTCTAGCTGCTCAGGGGGAGTGTGGCACCTGTTTATGGGTAAACTCAGGGCCTAACTCAGCTGGAGGCAAGGTAATGAGGCAAGGCAGTGTTGGAAAGCACCCAGGCCGGCAGCCCTAGGTTTAACCCTTTTTAAGAAAGCAGTGGGTGAATATATTAGGTTGGTGCAAAAGTAATTGCTGTTTTGCATTATTGAACTTTGCCATTTGATATTGAAATATGTTCTTGAATAAATGTGGTTATGTGGTTAAGCTCCAAAGCACTTCCCAAAGCCCAACTCACACCAAAATAAAGGTCCTGGGCACTGTCTGACGGTCTGTTGCCAGTCTGACCCACTACAGTTTTCGGAATCCCAGCGAAACCATTACGTCCAAGAAGTGTGCTCAGCAAATTGATGAGGGGCGCCAGAAACCTGCAACACCTTCAGCTGGCATTGAAAGGGCCCAGTTCTTCTCTGTGACAACACCTGACCGCAGGTTGCACAACAAACATTTTACACGTGGAATGAATTGGGCTACGGATTGCCTCATCTGCTATATATTCGCCACTTCTTCAAGCGTCTCAGTAACTTCAAGCGTCTCAATAACTTTTTGCAGGGAAAACACTTCCACAACCAGCAGGAGGCAAGAAATGCTTTCCAAGAGTTCATCGCATCCCAAGGTATGGACTTCTGCACTACAGGAATAAATGAATTTATTTCTGATTGGCAAAAATGTAATGGTTGATTGTAATGGTTCCTATTTTGATTAATAAAGGTGTTTGAGCCGAGTTACAATGATTTATAATATACAATCTGAAAGTGCAATTACGCTTGCATCACCCTGACATAAGCACTACCCCAACTAAAGGATCAACCTTAGTCAACTCCCATTTCCAGCTGGTTCCTACAGGAGACGGGAGAGCCTGCTCCAAACCAGGACAACGCAGCACCGATGCGGTCCCATCACTGTCTAGTTGTTTTCCAGGTTTTAAACAAAATCTGGAGATTTTAAGCAAAATTTAAATTTTAAGTTTAATTAACAATTAAGGAAATTAAATTTAAATGATTTAAAACAACATTTGACTGAGACAAGCACGGAGTCATTTATTCCTGCAGCAAATAACCACGGGGCCTGCTGTGTGCTGGCTGGGGCTGTGTGGGACCCTGTGACCAGGGTCCGCACCAGCTGGCTATGTCCAAGCTCAAGGGTTCTTCAGCGACTCTTTGGCCTCATCTCAGGCCAAGGCAGAGAGTCTGTGATTGTCCCCATTTTATAGAAGAAATCACTGACACACACAGGGTGACCCAGGACACAAGGGCAGAAGGTGGACGGTACCTCAGATCTCCTTCATCAGAGCATCCAGTTTCCACTTTGTTCAACCAAAAGACAGTTGTTCTGAGCCCTCCACTATGCACTTTGTTTGACATGCTTAGTGATTGTAACCCTACCCCAGACTCAGTGTGGCGTGCTCGGGATAAAAAGACGAAAGAACTCATTCCCTTTTCTTAAGGACTCTGTGTTTGATGGGGGCTTCCAGGGTCATGGGGTCCACAGACACTCTGCACAGTGAAAAAGCATGTGGCTGGCCCGTCAATACAGAGGCTGAGACCCAGGATGGCTTGGAGACAGACCTTCCCTTTACTGTGTCACCTAGGTCAAGGTACTCTTTTCTCTGAGCCTCAGTTGATTCATCTGTTAAATGGGCACACGCAATGGTATCTACTTCAGTGGGCTGGTGTGAGGGCTGAATACCGTTACATAGTGTCCAGTACAGTCGGTGGTCAATAAATGGTAATTACTTGGCAGTATGACTCAGGGAACTCAGACCAGGGCTCTGGGGGAACCTAGATGGGTGGGAAAGGTGTTTGAGCCGAGTTACAATGATTTATAATATACAATCTGAAAGTGCAATTACGCTTGCATCACCCTGACATAAGCACTACCCCAACTAAAGGATCAACCTTAGTCAACTCCCATTTCCAGCTGGTTCCTACAGGAGACGGGAGAGCCTGCTCCAAACCAGGACAACGCAGCACCGATGCGGTCCCATCACTGTCTAGTTGTTTTCCAGGTTTTAAACAAAATCTGGAGATTTTAAGCAAAATTTAAATTTTAAGTTTAATTAACAATTAAGGAAATTAAATTTAAATGATTTAAAACAACATTTGACTGAGACAAGCACGGAGTCATTTATTCCTGCAGCAAATAACCACGGGGCCTGCTGTGTGCTGGCTGGGGCTGTGTGGGACCCTGTGACCAGGGTCCGCACCAGCTGGCTATGTCCAAGCTCAAGGGTTCTTCAGCGACTCTTTGGCCTCATCTCAGGCCAAGGCAGAGAGTCTGTGATTGTCCCCATTTTATAGAAGAAATCACTGACACACACAGGGTGACCCAGGACACAAGGGCAGAAGGTGGACGGTACCTCAGATCTCCTTCATCAGAGCATCCAGTTTCCACTTTGTTCAACCAAAAGACAGTTGTTCTGAGCCCTCCACTATGCACTTTGTTTGACATGCTTAGTGATTGTAACCCTACCCCAGACTCAGTGTGGCGTGCTCGGGATAAAAAGACGAAAGAACTCATTCCCTTTTCTTAAGGACTCTGTGTTTGATGGGGGCTTCCAGGGTCATGGGGTCCACAGACACTCTGCACAGTGAAAAAGCATGTGGCTGGCCCGTCAATACAGAGGCTGAGACCCAGGATGGCTTGGAGACAGACCTTCCCTTTACTGTGTCACCTAGGTCAAGGTACTCTTTTCTCTGAGCCTCAGTTGATTCATCTGTTAAATGGGCACACGCAATGGTATCTACTTCAGTGGGCTGGTGTGAGGGCTGAATACCGTTACATAGTGTCCAGTACAGTCGGTGGTCAATAAATGGTAATTACTTGGCAGTATGACTCAGGGAACTCAGACCAGGGCTCTGGGGGAACCTAGATGGGTGGGAAAGGGTAGGAGGTGGGAGAGAGGTTCAAGAGGGAGGAGACATATGTATACCCATGGCTTATCATGTAGCTGTATGGCAGCAACCAAATCAATATTGTAAAGCAATTATCCTTAAATTTAAAAAATTTTTTTAACTTTTTTTTTTGATGATTCTGGGTTTTCACTGCTGCCACAGGCTCTTCTCTAGTTGCAGGGATGGGGGCTACTCTCTAGTGGAGGTGAGCAGGCTTCTTGTTGCAGTGACTTCTCTTGTTCTGGAACTCGGGCTCTAGGGCACACGGGCTTCAGTAGTTGCGGCACACGGGCTAAATAGTTGCGGCTCCAAGGCTCCAGGGCACAGGCTCCATAGTTGTAGCTCATGGGCTTAGTTGCTCCTCAACATGTGGGATCTTCCCGGATCAGGGATCGAACCTATGTCTCCTGCATTGGCAGGTGAATTCTTTACCACTGTGCTACCAGGGAAGCCCTAAAAATATTTTTTTCTTTTTAAAGTGATTTCTTAAAAGCATAAGAAAGAAAACCTATAAGGACAAAGTAAAAGGGTCTAGAATTCAGTAGAACAACTGATTTTGTGTGTCTGTCCTAATGTTTCATTTTTAAACTGTTTTGTACAGTTATTAAATATCTATACTGGGCACAAAGCAATACCTCAAAACAGGTAGTTGTTTTCTTCCCATTTTGCAGATGAGCAAAGTGAGGGCCAGGGATAGAAAGTCTTCAAGATTGCACAGCAATAAAGGACAAAAGACTGTATCTTCAAATGATCTTCCCTGGTCTGCCTCCTTGTTACACACAGGAGGGAGTTTGGCTGTCATTTTGCTGTGGACAGGACAGGAAAACCAAGGTTTCAACGGTGGCATGAAGTGCTCAAAGAAGATGAGGTGAGGAGGTGCTGACTGGAAAATTGTGAGATTCAGAATGAGCAACTCCAACAAAAGCAGAACCCCAGGATGACTGTGCCCGTTCCAAACCTTCTCTGAAAGATTCTCTGTGGTCCTACGGAGAGGAGACAGGAGGGCGGATGAAAAAGATGAACAACCGTGGGATGCTTCACTTGTCCCAAGTTCCCAAAATGTTTTCCATCTTCAGGATGATCTCGCCCAGCCAACGACAATGAAGCTACTGTTGCTTCCCCCACCTCCACCTGCTTCCCCTCAGCCAAAAGAGAGAAATCCTGTTGACTTTCTGTACCATTTGATGCCGAGTGATCGTGAGCGAATGAGCTGGTATCTGCTGACCCAGAGGAAGCCCCCAAACAGAAAATCCACTGATCTACGTCAAAGTTGGCTGGCAACTTGTGTGCCTGCGACTCTTCCTTCCTTGAGCATGCAGACACCATAGATCGATCATGGTACTCCTTCCATTAAGATCTGAGGCCAGTGTACTCATATCTTCAACTCAGTTCAGTTGCTCAGTTGTGTCCAACTGTTTATGATGCCATGAGTTTCAGCACACCAGGCTTCCCTGTCCTTCACTATCTCCCAGAGCTCACTCAAACTCATGTCCATTGAGTTGGTGATGCCATCCAACCATCTCATCCTTTGTCATCCCCTTCTCCTTCTGCCTTCTGTTTTTCCAGCATCTGGGTCTTTTCCAACAAGTTATATCCTAGTGCCACCTTAACAAAGTGCCACACACTGGGGGGCTCAAAAGGGCGGAAATGTATTCTCTTACAATTCCAGAGACCAGAAAGCAAAAGCCTCAGCGGTCCCTCCCTCCCTCGGAGGGTTCTAGGAGAGAATCTTTCCTTGCTCCTTCTGGTTTCCAGCATGCCCTGGCTTTTCTTGGCTTGTGGCTGCATCACTCTTCCCTCTGTCTTCATATGTCTTTCTCCCCTTCTGTGTTTGTTTGTCGCCTTCCTGTAAGGACACTTGTCAATGATTTTATTTTCCACTGGGTATTCCAGGATTAGCGCATCACAAAACCCTTCATTTAATTACATTAGCAAATGTAATTTTCCAGATTATTTTCTAACATCCTTTTCTAATAGACTCCCATTCATAGGCTCCATGAGTTAGGATGTGGACCTTTTGGAGGGTGGCCACCGTTCAACCCACTGCAGCCACAGACTCTGTCCCAGTATCCTATTCATAGGAACTGATCCACACAAGGCAATGTTGGCCCAAGCAATGAAATCTTTTTACAATCTCTGGTCTAGCTCCAACCTGGTGATCTGATCTAACTAGAAATGTTTGTGGAGTGCCATTTATGTAAGAGCCTCAATGCTCTCAGCTGTGCAAGGGGCCGTGGTGAAAACTAAGAGAGATATATATCAAAAAAACATGTGGTTGGCACAGGATGGGATGTTCAGTGAATGTTCGTCAGCCTACCCAGGCACCTTGCTGTGTCTGATAATACATGGTCTCTATGCTGAGGGGAAACTCCCCGGGACAAGCTCAACCTCAGAGGCCCTGAAGGGAAGCAGTCAGTGCTCATGATGTTTCTCCCCAAGGTAATCACAGATTTTACAACCATCTTCCCCAACTCCTGCTTTTATTTAACAAATAGGCTTTAGCTGTGGCTTTGGCTCAGTTCTGTGCCAGCTTCTCAGATAAGATGGTTGATAAGCGCTCATGGGACGGAGCCCACTGGAGGGGGCAGGCTGAGACAGGTATTCAGCAAAAATAAAGCTATGACTACGGATTGCATTCAGGGCTGTGCAGGGGGAGGTACATTACAAAAATATATTGAGACTCTACTTCAGATGGGAGGTCAGGGAAGTCTCTCTAGGAAAAATCAAAGATGACAGGGCGTAGCCCAGCCACGAGCTGAGGCAAGATAGACTGAGACCCTGGCAGGATGGAGGCTACACCTGTACTAGTCACCTCTGAACCCACTATGGAGGTGTGAAACCACATTTAATGGAGAGGTGATTGTCTAACCCATTTTACAGATGGGAAGAGCAAGGCAGAACACCAATCCCACATTGGTAATTTTTTCCCCATATGTCTTTCTCCCCTTCTGTGTTTGTTTGTCGCCTTCCTGTAAGGACACTTGTCAATGATTTTATTTTCCACTGGGTATTCCAGGATTAGCGCATCACAAAACCCTTCATTTAATTACATTAGCAAATGTAATTTTCCAGATTATTTTCTAACATCCTTTTCTAATAGACTCCCATTCATAGGCTCCATGAGTTAGGATGTGGACCTTTTGGAGGGTGGCCACCGTTCAACCCACTGCAGCCACAGACTCTGTCCCAGTATCCTATTCATAGGAACTGATCCACACAAGGCAATGTTGGCCCAAGCAATGAAATCTTTTTACAATCTCTGGTCTAGCTCCAACCTGGTGATCTGATCTAACTAGAAATGTTTGTGGAGTGCCATTTATGTAAGAGCCTCAATGCTCTCAGCTGTGCAAGGGGCCGTGGTGAAAACTAAGAGAGATATATATCAAAAAAACATGTGGTTGGCACAGGATGGGATGTTCAGTGAATGTTCGTCAGCCTACCCAGGCACCTTGCTGTGTCTGATAATACATGGTCTCTATGCTGAGGGGAAACTCCCGGTACAAGCTCAACCTCAGAGGCCCTGAAGGGAAGCAGTCAGTGCTCATGATGTTTCTCCCCAAGGTAATCACAGATTTTACAACCATCTTCCCCAACTCCTGCTTTTATTTAACAAATAGGCTTTAGCTGTGGCTTTGGCTCAGTTCTGTGCCAGCTTCTCAGATAAGATGGTTGATAAGCGCTCATGGGACGGAGCCCACTGGAGGGGGCAGGCTGAGACAGGTATTCAGCAAAAATAAAGCTATGACTACGGATTGCATTCAGGGCTGTGCAGGGGGAGGTACATTACAAAAATATATTGAGACTCTACTTCAGATGGGAGGTCAGGGAAGTCTCTCTAGGAAAAATCAAAGATGACAGGGCGTAGCCCAGCCACGAGCTGAGGCAAGATAGACTGAGACCCTGGCAGGATGGAGGCTACACCTGTACTAGTCACCTCTGAACCCACTATGGAGGTGTGAAACCACATTTAATGGAGAGGTGATTGTCTAACCCATTTTACAGATGGGAAGAGCAAGGCAGAACACCAATCCCACACTGGGGGTGTGGCTTTCCGTGGATGGGGATAGTCTGGCATGTGCTGACAGCCAGCTGGCAGAGGTGGCCCTGCTGGCCTACCTGCCTCCCCTGGGGATGCCCCCTTCCCAGCCTCCCTGCCCCCTGCCCACTGGCTCCGGCTCCCTGAAGGAGACACCTGCCAAGCCAGGGCAAGAGGAAGAGCCAGAGGAGGGCAGGGAGGCCTCAGTTCAACCTGTCACAAAGGGAATACTTTATGACAAGAACTAGGTGAACAGGTGACCTGGGATGCTGAAAAGCTGGAAGAAACATGCCCGGTTCTCAGCAAGAGTGCCAAAGGATCACTCTGTTGGGAAATGTCTCCCCTGCTGTACACAGGCTCTACCAGACAGACCCTTCTCTGGGGTGTCTTCTCCGGCAGCCCTCACTCTGTCCTCTACCCTGTAGATTCTTATACATCTTTCAGGCTCAGCTCCCTCCACTGGGCTAGGCGTTCTTCCCAAGACGGCTAACCCCCTGTGCTTTCCTCTTTACACTGCCCTCAGGATGCCTTATCTTGCTATTGTCTTGGTTTATGGCTAGATGGTGACCTTGTTAAGATTAGGAATCAGAGCCCTCGGTTGTGTGAACCCAGACCCTGAATCTGGCTTCCATAGGTACCCAACCAAAGCACGACAGATAGGCATATGAAGAAGAAAGAGAATCAGTCAGTCAAAATTTATTTGTAAACAAGCCGCATATAAGTATGAAAACCACAGTTCAGCCTCAGGTCTGCTACATCCTGAACCCCGAAGCCTGTGTGTACCTCTGTCCTATAGGGATGTGTGGGCTGCTGGCGTGCCCGGGAGGGGAGGCGGGGAGGCGGGTGGGGAGGGGAGAGACGCAGCATGTGACGCACGGATGCGTTCTGGTTGGGAGTCACTCCTTTCTTATTTATGGCGCACCTCCTGTGTGCCCAGCACTGTGTTCATTCAGTAGATCCCCATGTAAGACACAGCCTCTGGCCTAACAGAGCTCACAGTCAGACTGGACAGGGGCACTGACGAGTGCTGGAGGTCTGAACCCACTATGGAGGTGTGAAACCACATTTAATGGAGAGGTGATTGTCTAACCCATTTTACAGATGGGAAGAGCAAGGCAGAACACCAATCCCACACTGGGGGTGTGGCTTTCCGTGGATGGGGATAGTCTGGCATGTGCTGACAGCCAGCTGGCAGAGGTGGCCCTGCTGGCCTACCTGCCTCCCCTGGGGATGCCCCCTTCCCAGCCTCCCTGCCCCCTGCCCACTGGCTCCGGCTCCCTGAAGGAGACACCTGCCAAGCCAGGGCAAGAGGAAGAGCCAGAGGAGGGCAGGGAGGCCTCAGTTCAACCTGTCACAAAGGGAATACTTTATGACAAGAACTAGGTGAACAGGTGACCTGGGATGCTGAAAAGCTGGAAGAAACATGCCCGGTTCTCAGCAAGAGTGCCAAAGGATCACTCTGTTGGGAAATGTCTCCCCTGCTGTACACAGGCTCTACCAGACAGACCCTTCTCTGGGGTGTCTTCTCCGGCAGCCCTCACTCTGTCCTCTACCCTGTAGATTCTTATACATCTTTCAGGCTCAGCTCCCTCCACTGGGCTAGGCGTTCTTCCCAAGACGGCTAACCCCCTGTGCTTTCCTCTTTACACTGCCCTCAGGATGCCTTATCTTGCTATTGTCTTGGTTTATGGCTAGATGGTGACCTTGTTAAGATTAGGAATCAGAGCCCTCGGTTGTGTGAACCCAGACCCTGAATCTGGCTTCCATAGGTACCCAACCAAAGCACGACAGATAGGCATATGAAGAAGAAAGAGAATCAGTCAGTCAAAATTTATTTGTAAACAAGCCGCATATAAGTATGAAAACCACAGTTCAGCCTCAGGTCTGCTACATCCTGAACCCCGAAGCCTGTGTGTACCTCTGTCCTATAGGGATGTGTGGGCTGCTGGCGTGCCCGGGAGGGAGGCGGGGGAGGCGGGTGGGGAGGGGGAGAGAGACGCAGCATGTGACGCACGGATGCGTTCTGGTTGGGAGTCACTCCTTTCTTATTTATGGAGCACCTCCTGTGTGCCCAGCACTGTGTTCATTCAGTAGATCCCCATGTAAGACACAGCCTCTGGCCTCACAGAGCTCACAGTCAGACTGGACAGGGGCACTGACGAGTGCTGGAGGTCTGAAGGAATCATGATGCAGAAGACAAGCTCAGGCCAAGTTCAGCTTCAGGCAGAACCTGTCCCCAGTTCAGGGGTATGACCTAGCCCAGGGCCCCCCGAGGCCTCTGGGTACCCATCACTGGACAGGTGCTCTCTCCCTGGCCACAACCACAGCACCAACTCCTGCCTGAGTTCCCGGCCTCTCAGCCTGCATGGCAGATTGCAGACCTGTCATATGAGGCAAGTCCTTAAAATAAATCTTTCTCTACCTCTCTTTACATATGTATTGATATGAATCTTAAGATCTATGTATATCATATGTACGCATATATATTTCATGCATAGAGATACAGATCTAATTAGTTCTATCTCTCTGGAGAGCCCTGATGGTATCGATTTTGGTATCCATCTCTACGCTGCCCCAGAGATCCTTCTAGAGCATAAGTTGGGTGGTGTCCCACTTCTGCTTAAGCCTACCCTATGCTCTGGGGTCAAATCCAGATCCTGCCAGGTGACTTCTAAGGGGGGCTGTGTGTATGTGTGCGTTTAGGTGCTCAGACCTGTTGGACTGTTTGCAACCCCTTGGACTGTAGCACCTCTGTCCATGGGATTCCCCAGGCAAGAACACTAAAGTGGATTGCCATTTCCTTCTCCAGGGGATCTTCCTGACCCCCGAATCAAACCTGTATCTCTTCTATCTCTTACATTACAGGCAGATGGTTTACCATTGTGCCACCTGGGAAGCTCCCTTAGAAGGATGGAATCCTGATTGATTTTCAGCCTCTGTTTTCCTCGTTCCCATGAATTTCCTCTCCTCTTTTCTCCTGGTATCTTGTTCTTCAGCCAACTGAGCTGTGGGAGACACTGTGAGGACGAGAACCCAGGGAAAGACTCTCTGAGGCAGACCTCTCTCCCCATAGCCCTGCCATGGCTGTACCCACCACCAAGCAGGTCTCCCAGGACACTCTAGGCCACAGCTGCAATGAGGGTCTCCGCCCGGAGCCTCTGGATTCAGTCTGAGAGCACGAGTGTCCAGAGCTCAGGAAAAGGCAGAAGGAACCCTGTTTTTGCCAATCCCTCCCCGTGGGCAGGGTTGAAGCCAGACTTGGCAGAGCTCCTTGGCTTGGCTTTCTTGGCTCCTGCAGGTGGAAGGCCCCTGAGCAATTGTGGTTCTTTCTGGGTATCTTGGCCAACCCGGAACCCCAGCCGCAGCCCTAGCACCGGATGGGCACCCACTGGTGGTGACTGTGAAAGAGCAGAGCACGGTGATATCACACAGGGCTTAGGCTGGGACCCGTGTCAGCCCCCACGGGGGTGTCAGGAAGTGTGGTCACTGGGGACTGCTGGAAGGAGACCCCCCATCCCACTGAAGCGCAGCCTCCCCCCATGGTTAGAGATTGCTGGCTTTCCCCAGGGATATGGATGGGGCCTCAGATCTCATCCACAGCCTGGAGGGTTTGGGTAGCGGACGGCTGGAGCACACAGAGTTGGCTATAAAAGACCCTGCAGCATGATACACGCCTCCCGGGAAAAGTGTTTGGAATCCCCCGGCTGAGAGGGTGATGGCCAGATGTGCGTTTGAATGGAAATGCATGGTTCAGTCCGGAGCACCTGCTGTGTCCAGGCCCCCTGGCCCCTTTCCTCAGGCAGACTTCCAAGACAGACGCTGGTGCTTCAGGGACTCTGTCCATAGCACGGTGAGGCTCGCGGGAGACCGTCCACCGTGGTTTTCAGAGGTCCTACTGCCTCTGGGGACTCATCACGTACCACATCTGTGACGTCTCCAAGTCACCTTACATGCTGCCCAGACGATCTCTAGCATTGCTTTCTTTTTTAAATTGACCCCTTCAGTGCCTACTATGGCTGCTGCTTAGTGGCTTCAGTCGTGTCCAACTCTGTGTGACCCATGGACTGCAACCCAGCAGGCTCTTCTGTCCATGGACCCTATTGAAAATGGAATCTCTTCCTCTTCTTTATCTTGGCATCCTGCTTGGTTTTCTCAAAATACAAACACAATTGTAATAATTCTGTGCACTTCTTCATTTGTTTACTGTGTTATCGTTTTCCTGTCTGCTGGACTTTTGACTTCATGGAGGGATGAGGTCTTCTTGATGATGCTTACCATTGTAGCATCATGATTAATTAAAAAAATGATTAAATAAAAAAATCATGATTGAAAAGTCATGTTCATTGAAGGACTGCGGTTATGTGAGTGTACACGTATGAAGGAATTCACTTAGTGTTTGTGCATTTTATCCTGTGTAAATTCACATTAATAAATATATATATACAAAATATACTGAATATTTATAAATGCATTAAAAATGATAAGTGATAAGGCATGAATTTGCCTTTGTATCTCATTATTTGTATTTGCATGACTTGTGTTTAACACAGAGCCTGGCTCAATACTTCCTCCATCTCCATGACAGGAAGTGGCCAAACTCAGACCACATTACATTAATGTGATCTCCCTTAATTCTTCCTCTCAATTATCATGAAACCAATGGTGTATTTTAAAAGAGATAATCTGTCTTAGAACATTGAACATAGAAAACTCAGTTGATAGAAGTCACTTGCTAAATGTTGAACTGATTTGACTTGAAATGCAGTGGGATAAACTATTAAGAGGACAAGAAAAAGGTTTATGGGGTTCTTGTCTTATTCACCTGTTTCAGAGAAACAGGCCTCTGAAAGGGCTGCAGTGTACGGGTGAAGGCCTTGGGACTGAATCACCTGCAGATGAATCTGGGCTCAACTGCTTGCTTGCTGTGTGACCTTAAGCAGAGTGCCTAACCATTCTGAACCTTAGCTTTGAGAAGTGGAGTATTTCTGGCCAGATCATTAAACAAAGGCTGTCACAGACATCAATGATTGCAGCCACCACCAGTGGTGAGCTAGCAAGCCCTGCAGGGACTCAGGAAGGAAAGAGTGCCTGCCATCAAGCAGCCATCAGACTAAAGCCGCTCGCTTCGATGAGCCTTGAGGAAACTCAGGATGTAAGAACAGAGGGCACTGTCTCCAGACAGCTGAAGCGCATGTCAAAGAAATTGTTTCAGTAAGCCCAGACATTTACAAGTCCCCAAACATACAAAAGGACAAAATTCTTTAATTTGAGATACCTGATTTTCCTTTCATTAGCAATAGTCTTTTGACATTCAGGCTACTTGCCCTTTGTTGCAAAACTTCTGTATAACCTGGCTCCCTGCCTCACCTCCTTGGAGGCGTTCTCTCCTGGTTACCTGAGACGCTGCCTCCAGGGCTTGAAGTCCTAAAAATTTCCGCCAAATAAAACCTAACTCTCAACTTTTAGGTGGTGACTATTTTTAAGCCAACAGTTTTCTCATGAAACAGGAAGTGTGATCCCTACGCCACAGAGCCCTGGTGAGGGTTCAGGGAGATGATGACTGGGAAGCTTTCAGTCCAGTGCCTGACAGGCAGCAGGTCCTTGATTGAGAGTGGCTGTTAGTAGTTGTACTACTGTGCTCCCGCCCAGGCCCCGCCCTGGTCCTCTGTGCCCACAACCAGCCCACTGTGAGCACCTCATCATGGTGTGTGTTTGTGGGAAGGGACCAGGGCACAGGGGAGGAGGAAGAGGTACCCACCCTCTGAGTCTCTCACCCTGGGATTCTCTTCCTTCCCAGCCCAGCTGAGCTGTTTCCTTCACTCTACAGAGCCTCACTCCTCTGGCACCCGAGCCCTGGGTCCCAGGAATGCTGCGAACAAAGGGTCACAGTCCACAATCTTTTCGATTGTGTTACCATTTCTCATACCTTCAAGGCCTTGGGCTTCCGAAGCCAGGGGAGGAGATCAGCCTGGAATCTGGAGCCAGTCCACCTGGAGCTTTAGCTCTCATGAACGCCCTCCGTGCATCCCTGTCTGAGCACCTGTCTCCCTGGAATGCCAGCCCAGCCAGGGTCGTTCCCACCAGCGAGCTTTTGCACCATCCCTGCCAGCGGATGCTCCCCAGGCACCTCTGGCCCTTGGCTCTGAAATGGGATCTTCCCATTTGCCTTCTTTTACAAGGGAGCCAACTGAGCCCCAGAGAGGTTTGGTCACCTGCCCCAGGTGACCCACGGGTTCCCGACTCCCAAATGGCCTGAGGGGACCTCCCCACACCTCCCACCTAAATAGTGATCAAGTGTCTCCAGGGAGCCCAGGGTGCTAGGCTTTGTGCTCGCCCTTTCACTCTGAGGTCAGCTGCGTTCTCTCCAGCCTACAGGTGAGTTCAGTCACTTGCCAGAGATTACGGGGTGTCAGATGGCAGAGATGTTGCACAGCCCTAGCCCCTGGCAATCCAACCACGTCACTATAACAGATTCCTAGGGAAATACTGTTGACTATCATCCTGAATTGGGAGCATGCTTTTTTAGGGTAAGACATCAAAGAATGAGGACCATAGGAGGAGCCCCGAGGAAGGTGGACTTCCTAGCCAACCCGGACAAGTAGACTTTCTTCCTTGTCAACCCTTCACTGTCATGTATAGGGTGTAGTCAGATTCCCTGTGCCCAGGGCATGTGGAAGGTCATGGAGTGCTGTCTCCTGAAGAACTCCTCCCATCTTGCCTAGCCAGTGGACACTCAAAGTCAAGGCCTCCCGTCCCCAGTTCTTAGCTCCTGTGACCTCAGACAACTTGGTCACTTTGCCATCCAAGTTCAGTTCCTTAGAGCATCGGCTCAGGTAACAGCTGTGTGCTAAGTCACTTCAGTCATGTTTGACTCTGTATCCCACCAGGCTCCTCTGTCCACAAGATCCTCCAAGTAAGAATTAATGGAGTGGCCATGCTCTGCCCTCCTCCAGAGAATCTTCCTAACCCAGGGATTGAACCTGCATCTCCTGCATTGGTAGGAAGGTTCTTTACCATTAGCGCCACCTGGGAAGCCCCAGGTAACAGCTGCCTTAATTCAAAACCGTGACGCCACTTGCCAGCTATGAGCCCTTGGGCAGGAACTGAATCTCTCTGTGCCTCAACATCTTCATCTGTAAAATGGAATAATAGTTGTATGGTTGTGATAATAAATGAGAAAGTAAATCCTCAAAAAAGGTTAGTTTGGAGATAGAGGTGTGTTTTGTTCTGTTTCTCCTGAAATGAAACCAGACATTCATAAGAACTCTTGCTTTCTTCAGGAGGCAGGTGCTACAGCCAGGCAGCTAGAAGCGGAGATGTGGAAACACACCCAGGGCCAAGTGAGGACAGCCTATTTCATCCAAGGGCCCTGGCTCAGCAGGAGAGGGCTGGCTGGAGATAGAACTGGGGCGGTTGCCTGCCTGGTCTCTGTGCCATGCCAGCAAGTGGGGCCCCTCTGGGCCCAACACCTCTGTTCATTATCAGACCCACATTCCTGGGATTCCTGGGTGAACCAGGCACTTATTACAAGAGACTCAAAACGCTGAAGGAAAACACTCATTTGAGGCCCAGACGTGGATTTTTCATTTTCATAATTAGTCGTTGGGTCTGCCCGGCCTGGGGGTGCTGGCGGAAGGGAGCTGCTGGACAAAGTGTCTCTATGGGCACGCAGTCGCCCGGGGGGAAGGGTGGGGCGGCTCCACCTACAGGGCCCTCCAGAGGTCGTGGCATCCATCCCTCTACCATTCAGCCTGACTCATCAGCGCCTGGGCCAGAGGGATAAGCATCTCCTCTGCTTTGCAGAAGTGGCCAGGGGACTTGTAACTCCCCCCCAGACCCTCACAAGTTGGTCGGTTAAGTCAAGGTCTCAGCTGGGGGTGATTTTGGCTGCCAGGGGACAGCTGGAAACGTCTGGAGATGTTTTTGGTCGTCACAGCTGAAGGTGGAGGAGGAGGAGGAATGGATGCTACTGATCAAGGAGGCTGCCCAACATCTCAGAAGACACAGGACCCCCCCACACACAACAAAAAGGACCCACCCCCATTACAAAGACCAGTCCACTGCCCTGTAGCTCTTTGCTCACTTCAGTCGTGTCCGACCCTTTGTGACCCTATGGACCGCAGCCCGCCAGGCTCCTCTGCCCCTAGGGAGTCTCCAGTCAAGAACAGTGGAATGGGCTGCCACGCCTTCCTCCAGGCACTCTTCTGAGCCAGGGATTGGACCTGTATCTCTTGCATCTCCTGCACTGGCAGGCGGGTTCTTTATCACTGATATCACCTGGGAAGCCCCAACTCTTGTCCACGGTCCCCCAGTTAGAGCTCATGGAGGTGTAACAGGGGGAGGACGGGGCAGTCACCCGGGTGCGTCCTTTAGGAAGAAGAGATGTGTACAGTGGGGAGCACAGGGCACTAAACACAGCTCCTTACCCAGCGGGCACGAAATCACCTCACCTGCTCAGCTTCACGTCTGACTCTTTGTGACTCCTGGGACTGTAGCCCACTAGGCTCCTCTGTTCGTGAACTTTTGCAGGCGAGAATACTGGAATAGCTTCTTCCTCCAGGAGATCTTCCCCACCCTGGGATCAAACCCCCATCTCTTACATCTCCTGCATTGGCAGGTAGGTTCTTTACTTCTGCACCATCTGGTACAAAGTGGAAAGATGCAAAACAGGGTTGGGGGGCTTCCCTGGTAGCTCAGTGGTAAAGAGTTTGCCTGCCAATGCAAGAGACAGGAGTTGATCCCTGATCCAGGAAGATCCCGCATGCTGAGGAGCAACTAAGCCCGTGAACCACAACTATGGAGCCTGTGCTCTAGAGCCTCGGAGCCGCAACTATGGAGCCCATGTGCTGCAACTACTGAAGCCCGTGAGCCCTAGAGCCTGAGCTCCATAACAAGAGAAGTCACCACAAGAAGAAACCTGCTCACCTCAACTAGAGAGTAGCCCCCACTCCCTGCAACTAGAGAAGAGCCTGTGGTAGCAGTGAAAACCCAGAATAGCCAAAAATAAAGAAAGAAAGAAAATTAAAAAAAAAAAAAAAAGAACACCACAGGGTTGGAAATCTAGCAGACCAGGCTCCACGCACGGCCTCCATTGCCCAGCTGTGAGGCTCTGGGCAAGTTGCTTCATGGGTCTGAGCCTGATCTGTGAAATGAAATCATAATGCCCCTGGCAGGGTGGGTGTAAAGACGAGAAGTGGGGACACTGCTGGAGAACCTAGTGTACACCTGAAGCATGGAGGGTCTCCACGCATGCCCGCCTTCTCCCCCGACGCCACATCTCCTTTCCATAGGCTGCCATTCAGTACCTTCCTTCTCTGATGCCCTCTGCCTCCCTCTCTCTGCCTCTCCCAGCCCTCCCCACGCCTGGGCCACTGTCCCACCAGAGCAGCTACCCAGCCCCACTCACGGGCTATCGCCCTAACCCAGCAGATACAGCTGCCTTGGCTTCTATGGGCCATTCCTGGCTCTCGGGGAGAGCAGCTTATCTGAGAGCATGTGGTGTGTGGGAGTGACGTGATCTATTGATTTTCACGGGTAGCCCACATTTCTGTGTGTATGTCGGTGTGGAGTGTGTTACTGTGTCTTGTGTGGATGCATATGCCCTGGGACTGCCTCTTTCCAACTGCCTCTTTCTTCTTTCATCTTCTCCCAGTCTGTGCAGGATCCTCCACAATATGCGGTGCTCGTTATCTGTCGAGGGTTCTTAGGGGAAAGTGGGGTAGATAGATGTCTCCAGAGTTCAGAGCAGGCTCTTTATCCCCTCTCTCCTGAGGAGGAGGCCCAGACACGGGTTATTATATTCCATCCTGTCTCTCCCTACACCTTCCCATCCTCCCTTCTGGAACACTGACTCCCGGACCAGCCCTGTCTTGGACACCTGGATGGAATGATGCTTGTACCAGCCCCTGCTGAAAGTCAGCTGTTGGGCTTTCATTTCTCTGTTTTCATCCGTCTTTGTTCTATGGCCCATGTGGGCCTCCCATCGCAGTGACCTCTGTTGTCGCAGAGCACCGGCTCTGGGCGCATGCGCTCCAGAGCTCCGGCTCGGTGATTGGACACATCGGTCCAGCTGCTCCATGGCACATGGGATCTTCCTAGGCCAGGGCTCGAACCGGCGTCCCTTGCACTGCAGTGGGAGCTCCTGGGGTTGCTAAACAGCCAGGTTGGATCAGGGCAGCAGTACCTGCTTTTTAAAGGTTGGAGGACTCAGTGATTGGAAAACAGCCTCTGCCCAGGCTCTCAAAGGCCCCCCGACTCCCAGGATCCAGCAAGTGAAGGGCTAACCCAGGCCCTGCAGGGAGTCCCCGGGGGCCCTGTTCCTGGGCTGTGCCTGGCCTTCCTCGGGCAGCTCCGACCAACTGGCACCTCTGCCATACCAGCTGTTAAATATTTGCAAACATTCCCCGGAGACAGGGGCCTTCTCAGGCTGCAAATCACTGAGAGAACCGAGCCAGATGTTGAGGAACTCTGGAAGCAATGGAAACAGAGACAGTCACTGCCTACAGGATTTCAAAGACACCTTTGGAAAAAAAAAAGAAAAGGATTCTTTCCCAAGATCTTGAAGGATGAAGGGGAGTCTGCAGGAGACTGAAGAGAGGGAAAGGTTTACCAGGCCCAGGGAACAAGAAGGACACAGTCTCAGAGGTTTGCGACAGACTAACCGCTTCCTGAGAGCAGGGAGTGTGGGGGTCATTGGCAAGGCAATTGGAAGACTAATTTAGAAACGGCCTTGAGGGGGTTCCCTGGTGGTCCAGTGGGTAAGGACACCGTCTTGCAGTGCAAGGGACGCTTGTTCGATCCCTGGCCTAGGAAGATCCCACGTGCCGTGGAGCAGCTGGACCGATGTGTCCAATCACGGAGCCGGAGCTCTGGAGCACACGCGCCCAGAGCTGGTGCTCTGCGACAACAGAGGTCACTGCGATGGGAGGCCCACATGGGCCATAGAACAAAGATGGATGAAAATAGATAAATGAAAGACCAACAGAAGTGGCCCACCCCACCTCCCCCCGCCAAAAGGAATTGGCCTTGAGCTGCAGCTACCTTCAGCAGTCTTCAGGTTCTGTACTACAATCCAAGCCTAGGACCAGCTACATGGTTGGTGGGTCCTATGTATACTGAAAATGAGAGACCACTTGTTCAAAAAGTATTACGAATTTCAAGACAGTTACATCCTAGCATTCAGAGCCAGGTCCTGCTGAGCCTAGTGGTCTGCATGAATCCCTGTGGTATTTCTCAGGGTCACCGCTCTGAAGCGAGGGCCTGCCTAGGGGTTAGGCGAAGACAGCCCGAGTTCCCAAGACCTGAGAGGAGAAGCAGGAAACACTTGTGTAAAATCCTCCTGGTCTCATGGGAGACCACCCCTTCCCTCAGCAGAGATCAGGTTGCCACTGCAGACACGCTGTTTTCAGAGCCTTTATTCATCAGAGAGGTCTGCGTGGCACTCTGCTTTTTGTGCACTAAGTTCTCACCAGGCTGACCCTGCTGCTGTATAAACACACGAGGCAGGTGCCATGGAGGACCTGAACGCCTGCTTCCAGTAAGCGCTGGCTCCAACCACTGCCCGGGCGCTTGGGGTTTGGGGACATGCCCAGAGCCGGCCCAAGCTCCATCCCACACAGGGCCCCGCTGGAGGGCTCAGAGGACAGTCCGTGGCCACCTCACTAAGGAGTGAAGGAGCCCAGGGACTTGGGGAAACTGCGCAGCCACTTGGCTGATTTCACCCTCCCAGAGATGAGATAAGCCACCAGATGGGAGAAGGAATGAGCCAGGGTCTAACTGCACTTCTGATGCAAATAGGGGCCCAAATCAAAAGCTCCACTTCTTGAGGTTAACAGATTCATTTGGTTAAAAGTTGAGAAGCATTTCACCGCAACCTGTCTTCAGCAACCTGCCCTCAAGATTTGCATATGTTTTGAATGAAAATTGTCAGGACCATGCAAACTAGACAGTTAAATGCGTCTTATCAGATGGTTGTCCTGGAATCTGGGGAGAACAGCCTGAGTTTAAACACAAGTCAGGCTGAGGCCCTTGTGTGGGTCTGGGCCTCAGTGACAGTATCTGTCCCCACCCTGGCCCAAGCTTATGATAAGCCACCTTCTCCATTTCACTGGCCCATCTGTGACCAACAAGCCACCTGCTTGTGGTGAGACCCAGGAGAAAGAAATGATTCTTGATGTCCCTTCTGGTTCCACTGAGGTCAAGTCTGAGGAGCAGGTGAGGGCACCGCCGCCCGTAAAGACGCTTTCCATTCCTTTATCCATTACTCCATTCGTCCGGAAGTACTTCACTCAACCATTTCATCCTTCACCAATATGAATCCTTCAACTGTGTTCACAAATAATACCTACCTTTAGGGGAAAAGTTCAAAAGAAATACATTCATTTTTTTGTTGGTCACATCATATACATCATGTAATTTCTTTGCACGAAAAAAATTTAAAATACAGATACATAGTGTGAAGAAAGAGATACATGATCCTCAAGCTCTCATCATACCCCTGCCTAGAAGATTCTGCTGAAGGTAACAGGGTTGTAGTTTCTCCCAACCTCCTTCTGCCTCAATGTTGCACCCCGAGACTTGGCCTGACACGCTGTTTTCAGAGCCTTTATTCATCAGAGAGGTCTGCGTGGCACTCTGCTTTTTGTGCACTAAGTTCTCACCAGGCTGACCCTGCTGCTGTATAAACACACGAGGCAGGTGCCATGGAGGACCTGAACGCCTGCTTCCAGTAAGCGCTGGCTCCAACCACTGCCCGGGCGCTTGGGGTTTGGGGACATGCCCAGAGCCGGCCCAAGCTCCATCCCACACAGGGCCCCGCTGGAGGGCTCAGAGGACAGTCCGTGGCCACCTCACTAAGGAGTGAAGGAGCCCAGGGACTTGGGGAAACTGCGCAGCCACTTGGCTGATTTCACCCTCCCAGAGATGAGATAAGCCACCAGATGGGAGAAGGAATGAGCCAGGGTCTAACTGCACTTCTGATGCAAATAGGGGCCCAAATCAAAAGCTCCACTTCTTGAGGTTAACAGATTCATTTGGTTAAAAGTTGAGAAGCATTTCACCGCAACCTGTCTTCAGCAACCTGCCCTCAAGATTTGCATATGTTTTGAATGAAAATTGTCAGGACCATGCAAACTAGACAGTTAAATGCATCTTATCAGATGGTTGTCCTGGAATCTGGGGAGAACAGCCTGAGTTTAAACACAAGTCAGGCTGAGGCCCTTGTGTGGGTCTGGGCCTCAGTGACAGTATCTGTCCCCACCCTGGCCCAAGCTTATGATAAGCCACCTTCTCCATTTCACCGGCCCATCTGTGACCAACAAGCCACCTGCTTGTGGTGAGACCCAGGAGAAAGAGAAATGATTCTTGATGTCCCTTCTGGTTCCACTGAGGTCAAGTCTGAGGAGCAGGTGAGGGCACCGCCGCCCATAAAGACGCTTTCCATTCCTTTATCCATTACTCCATTCGTCCGGAAGTACTTCACTCAACCATTTCATCCTTCACCAATATGAATCCTTCAACTGTGTTCACAAATAATACCTACCTTTAGGGGAAAAGTTCAAAAGAAATACATTCGTTTTTTTGTTGGTCACATCATATACATCATGTAATTTCTTTGCACGAAAAAAATTTAAAATACAGATACATAGTGTGAAGAAAGAGATACATGATCCTCAAGCTCTCATCATACCCCTGCCTAGAAGATTCTGCTGATAGGTAACAGGGTTGTAGTTTCTCCCAACCTCCTTCTGCCTCAATGTTGCACAGAGAACTCTGTTTTCCTGGCATTTGGAGGTCCCTCACATCCCTAGCTCTTGCCCCCTGATTGCCAGTGTCCCACTCCAGTTCTTATGATAATCGGAAGCTCACAGTCACTACCATTTGTGCAATGCCCGAGATAGGGAAATCGATAGTACCACGCTCAGACATTATTACCGATCATCTCTCTTGCACTGTGCTAGGCCTGGGGCAGTCTGCAAAGGGACAATGCAGCTGAGAGTCACCGAGCCATGTGTCACAGTTGACTGCAGTTTGACCAAGAAAGTAGCCACCCTCCCACTTTCCACTTTCCAGACTGGGATTTGCATTTTGCTTTCTAAAAACCTTTATGTCATTTCGTATTACCCACTGCCCTTCAGAGCTTACTTCTCCTTGCCTACCTGCAGTTCCAAATTTTTATCCCAGACTTAAATTGCTTTTGTAATGAGAAAATATAACACACTTTATTTTTTACAAAACTGATTTAGCAGGTATTACACGCCCATGACCTGAGCAAGAATTATATGAAAAGTAATGGAAAAGAGACATCTTCACATCTACCTATAAATAAGAGACCATGTACGGATTTCCCTGGTGATCCAGCGGTTCTGAAGTCATCTTGCAATGCAGGAGACGGGGCTCAATCCCTGGTCAGGGAGCTACGATCCCATGTGCCGCTGGGCAGCTAAGCTGGCGCGCCACCAAATACGGAGCCCCTGTGATCGAGAGGAACCCACGTACCACAGAGAAATATCCCATATGACACAGCTAAGGTCCAACCCAGCCAAACACATTTTTTTTTAAAGTTAACTTTTTTTTACATATGCAACTGCTTTATTTAATTTATTTCATATTTTGGCTGTGCTGGGTCTTTGATGCTGCACGTGGGCTTTCTCTGGACGCAGTGAGTGGGGGCTCCTCTCTAGCTGTGGCGTGCGGGCGTCTCACTGCAGTGGCTTCCCCTGCAGAGCACAGGCCCTGAGTTCAGCGGCTTCAGTAGTTGCAGCGTACAGGCTCCGTAGTTGCAACTTGCTGGCTCTGGGGCATGCCGACTTCCGTAGTTGTGGCTCAGGGATTCCATTATCCGCAGCGTGTGGAATCTTCCCCATTCAGGGATCAGTGTTCCCTGAATTGGCAGGCAGATTCTTTCCCACTACATAACCAGGGAAGTCCCAATAAATAATTTTTTGTTTTTTTAAAAGACCATCTGTTTTCAATTAAAACTACTTAAAATATTTGAGAGTTGGAGCAGAAGGACAAGAAAACCAGCATCTGTTTTCCAGGGTGATTCTCATGGGGCAGGATGGCTTAGGAAAGTTTTCCTGCTGTGTCAGTAATATGGTTCAGAGATGCCACTTCCTGCCCTGGACCAGGAGGTTGTATGTCTCCTGTAATAATGATGAGGACAATGAGATAAATGGCACTATGACACTTACCCAGGGCTTAGACACATCCTGACGACAGTGGTGATGGCAAGGGACACATAGCAAGCAGTCAGCAATTGGGAGCTGTTACATTTATATTCCTGTTATATTTCTCATACGGTATTATAGTTCCCATTTTATCTATGAGAGGCCTGGAGCTTAGTAAAGTCCACATGCCGCAATAGATCACAGCAGCATAGCAAGTGAGCTGAGATTTGAACCCAGGTTCCCAGAGAATTAAGATGAGTTGGTACTACAACTTTGCCAGAGCCTCTTGGCTAAATTATAGAGGAAAAGACATCAGCTCAGATTCTCCTTTTAATTTCCCAATTGTTAGTCAACATTTTCCAGAAATTGTCTGATTACTATTTCTCACCTGCTTTGCTGCAGTTTGAAAGTCCTCAGAGTGTGAGTCATAGTCCAGCCCTAAACACTGTTAGCCTGCTACCTTTCCCTTGAATTTCCCCCATGCTCTCATCCAGATCAATGCCTAAATATTGTAGCATAAATATTTGTATTTAGATTTGTAACCTAAATATTGAAAGATGTCACTTGGGTGTATCCAACATTGCTCAATTTGTTTCAGCTGAAATCTTTGAATCTTAGTTTGAGAGCAGGAAAAGCCAACATTGACTTTGGTTTGAAGTCTCTTCAGTTATTAAGATCTTCATACTCTTTCATTTAGCTTTCCAGCATAATTTAAAAATCTCTTGTAGTTTTTAGACGAAGGCGCACTAAAGTATGATGGAAGATCCCTGGATCAAAGCTGTTTGATCATTTAAGTATAGCCAGTGAATTGCCATCACTCAAAAACTGAGACTCTTGAGGGTCCGTTGGACTGTAAGGAGATCAAATTAGTTAATCCTAAAGGAAATCAGCCCTAAATATTCATTGGAAGGACTGATACTGAAGATGAAGCTCCAATACTTTGACCACCTGATGCGAAGAAACAATTTGTTGGAAAAGACCCTGATGCTTGGAAAGATTGAGGACAGGAGGAGAAGGGGGCAACAGAGGACGAGATGGTTGGATGGCATTACCAACTCAACGGACATGAGTTTGAGCAAGCTTCAGGAGATGGTGGAGGACAGGGAAGCTTGGTGTGTCGCAGTTCATGGGGTTGCCAAGAGTCAGATACGATTGAGCAACTGAACTGAATTGAAAAACTGAGACAATTTATGTAACAATATTTGTTTCCGGTTTGCATTTGAAAAGGTCTGAAAAGATCTGGACAATCTAGAAACATTAGGCCAGAATTCTGAACCTCTGAGTAGCAGCTCTACCCTGTACACATGCTTCCCACCAGGTCAGCGTGTGTCATGACTGCTACCTACCAGGCCTTGCTACAGTGCCTGCCCAGCTCTGCCACTGACCTCCCCGTGTGACTAAAGGTCACTCAAGCTCCTCCCGTGATGCCTCATAGACACCTGACTCATTTTCTGCTTTCCAGCCCTGCACTTACAAAATGAGCCCAACTGTTTGCATTGAACAACACATCCATGTCTCCGTTGGCCAGAATGCAATGCAGCGCCCGGAGACCAGACGTGTCTGTCCCCTGTGACACTGACTCCCCCAAAGCGGAGATGGCACTGTCACCTGTGACCTCTGTGTTTACTGGGTATATATTTTTCAGCCTGATTTCTTCCTCTTAAACAACAGCCTTCATTTTCTTAGTTGAAAAAACAATATAACCAAGCTCTTCCAGACATAGCCCCAGGCTCAGAAGCATTCTCTCATTAGTTCCTTGCCTCCAGGCAAGCCATCAGCACCCTTTTAGAACAGACTTTTGGCTTTGCTCCTATTAGAAAGAAGGAAGGAAGAAAGGAAGGACAGAGGGAAGAAAGAAAGACGGGAGTGAGGGAGGAGAAAGGAAGGAAGCGAGGAGAAAAGGGACTGCTTTGATTTAAAATACAATGCTTTTCGCAACATTAACATATTTCAAATCTTAATAACAACAGCAAAAAGGTTTACTTTCAATTTCATCGCAACAGTAAATAAACCCTCTTTAATTTTTGTCTACAGACACACAAAGATTTCACCATAAAAATTGTTAACATTTGCTGAATGCTTGTTAAACGGGTTGTGCCTTTGCTGTTGCATTGAAAAGGTCATCACCAAACCCCAAATCCTGTAGATCTTCTCTTATATTACTGTCTAGGAGTATAGTAGTTTTGCATTGTACATTTAGTACTATAATGTATTTTGAGTGAAATACTGGCATAATCCAGATGTAAAACCTGTATCTAGATTCTCGTTTTTGCATGTGGTTCCTAGGTTTCTCTAGCACCATTTGTTGAAAAAACCTCTTTTCCATCGTGTTGCTGTGGTCCTTTGACAGTAATCTATTGGCTGTGTTCATGGGAGTCTATTTCTGGGTTCTCTAATCTGTTCCATGGATTTTGTGTATGGACTTTGTGCTTGTGTGCTAAGTTGCTTCAGTCATGTTCTTATAGACTGTAGCCCGCCAGGCTCCTCAGTCCATGGGGTTCTCCAGGCAAGAATACCAGAGTGGGTTGCTGTGCCCTCCTCCAGGGGATCTTCCCGACCCAGGGATGGAACTTGCATCTCTGACATCTCCTCCATTGGCAGGACGGTTCTTTATCACTACCACCACTGGGGAAACTTCAGTTTGTTTAATGTATAAAGTTATTATTTATTTATTTATTTTAAAGTTTTTATTGGGTGTAATAGATTTACAATGTTGTGTTAGTTTCAGGTGTACAGCAAAGTGAGTCTATTATACAAATACATATATCCACTCTTTTTAAGATTCTTTTCCCATATAGACCATTACAGAATACTGAGTAGAGTTTCCTGTGCTGTAAGTTTAGGTCCTTATCAGTTATCTATTTTATATACATTAATGTGTATATGCCAGTCCCAGTCTCCCAATTTATCTCTTCCTCCTAGTCCCCCGAGTAACCTAAGTTTATTTTCTGCACCTGTAACACTATTAATGTTTCATTTTGTAGTTAAGTTCATTTGTAGCCTTTTTGTAGATATAAAAGAGATATCATATATTAGTCTTTCTTTGTCTGACCTACTTCACTCAGAATGAGAATCAGTATGAGAATCGCTAGGTCCATCCATGTTCCTGCAAAGTGCATTGTTGTTATTTTTTATCACTGAGTAATATTCCATTATACATATGTGTCACCTCTTCTTTTATCTAGTCCTCTATTGATGGGCATTTCGGTTGCTTCCAGGTCCTGGCTATTGTGCATAGTGCTGCCATGAACCCTGCCATAGGTTTACAGTCTGTTCTTTTTCTAGTACCACACTGTCTCGATGACTGTAGCTCTACAGTAAATCTTGAAGACAGTGTCAGCCTCTGAATTTGTTCTTCTCTGATATGGTGTCAGCTGTTTGGGGTCTTTGCCTCTTCATATTAACTTTAGAATCTGTTTTTTTTTTTTTTAATATATTTCCAAAATAACATACCTAGATTTTGGCTGGGGTGACCTTGAATCTACACATTAAGTTGCAAAGAATGGCTGTCTTGACAGTACTGAGTCTTCTTATCCTTGAATATGGAATATCTCTGTATTTACTCAATATTTTTTATCCTGAAGAACCATATCCAAATTAAAATAAATGCAAACAGAGTCAATATGCTGTGCAGGGACAAGGTAGGGGAGACAAGCACTCCACACAAAGCTCACCAGGAGTCTCTCTTTGACCAAACTTTAGAGGGACTCCTCTGAGCCCACTTTTTTTTTTCTTTTTTGATAGTATTTATTATTATTTTGAAATAGAATCACTGCATCAAAGGAGATAAATCATTTTAAAACTCTGAATGCATATTATCTAATTCCCTTTTCAGCAAAGATCAAACATTAATTCTCACTCTTTCTAGCAGAATCTGAGAGTGGTCATGGCCTCTCATCTTCTCCATCAACAGTATCATCATGTGAACAAATATTTTAAATAACAACTTTAAGCAAGATTTTTAAAACAGGAATTTTAAAAGGATGCATTGTTCACTCACCAGCTGACTTCATTTGCACTATGATTAGCATCCCATTAGCTGATGGGCTCTCTTTTTTGACAAGCCCTCATCCTGGGACCTTGTCATTGGCTTGCCTAACAATTCTGCTGAATCGCTTTAGCAAGAATTCCCACACAGAATGTAAATTGATATAGCCTCTATGGAAGACAGTCTGGAGATTTCTTAAAAAACTAAAAATAGAAGTACCCTATGACCCAGCAATCCCACTATTAGGCTTATATCCTGATGAAATCAAAATGGAAAGAAGCCCCTGTACCCCAATGTTCATTGCAGCTCTCTATACAATAGCCAAAACATGGAAGCAACCTAGATGTCCATCAACGAATGAATGGGTCCAGAAGCTCTGGTACATATATACAATGGAATACTACTCAGCTGTTAAAAGAAATGCAGAAGACTCAATCCTAATGAAGTGGCTGGCTCTAGAACCTATCATAAAAAGTGAAGTAAGTCAAAAAGAGAAAGACAAATACAGTATACTAACACACATATATGGAATCTAGTAGGACGGTCTTGATATCACACACAGGGAACTCATGAAAAAAAAGACAGAGCATAGACATAGGGACATCGTGGCGAATAAATAGGGAGGGGGAAGCATGAAGGAAGTAACAAGGAAACCTATAGTGTTATGTGTGGAAAAGATAACTAGTGTCACAGTGCTAAGGAAATAGGAGTGCTTACAATGGCTTGGGGCAAAGGTCTGGAGGGGTGGGATGGGGGGATCTGGGTGGGTGGGGACCATGGATATGCATATGACTGATCTGGGAACATACTTGTATGTGAACAACAAAACTCTCTCTTTGACCAAACTTTAGGCTCCACCTTTTTTTCTTTTGATTATTTTTTTTTGAAATAGAATCACTGCATCAAAGGAGATAAATCATTTTAAAACTCTGAATGCATATTATCTAATTCCCTTTTCAGCAAAGATCAAACATTAATTCTCACTCTTTCTAGCAGAATCTGAGAGTGGTCATGGCCTCTCATCTTCTCCATCAACAGTATCATCATGTGAACAAATATTTTAAATAACAACTTTAAGCAAGATTTTTAAAACAGGAATTTTAAAAGGATGCATTGTTCACTCACCAGCTGACTTCATTTGCACTATGATTAGCATCCCATTAGCTGATGGGCTCTTTTTTGACAAGCCCTCATCCTGGGACCTTGTCATTGGCTTGCCTAACAATTCTGCTGAATCGCTTTAGCAAGAATTCCCACACAGAATGTAAATTGATATAGCCTCTATGGAAGACAGTCTGGAGATTTCTTAAAAAACTAAAAATAGAAGTACCCTATGACCCAGCAATCCCACTATTAGGCTTATATCCTGATGAAATCAAAACGGAAAGAAGCCCCTGTACCCCAATGTTCATTGCAGCTCTCTATACAATAGCCAAAACATGGAAGCAACCTAGATGTCCATCAACGAATGAATGGGTCCAGAAGCTCTGGTACATATATACAATGGAATACTACTCAGCTGTTAAAAGAAATGCAGAAGACTCAATCCTAATGAAGTGGCTGGCTCTAGAACCTATCATAAAAAGTGAAGTAAGTCAAAAAGAGAAAGACAAATACAGTATACTAACACACATATATGGAATCTAGTAGGACGGTCTTGATATCACACACAGGGAACTCATGAAAAAAGTCAGAGCATAGACATAGGGACATCGTGGCGAATAAATAGGGAGGGGGAAGCATGAAGGAAGTAACAAGGAAACCTATAGTGTTATGTGTGGAAAAGATAACTAGTGTCACAGTGCTAAGGAAATAGGAGTGCTTACAATGGCTTGGGGCAAAGGTCTGGAGGGGTGGGATGGGGGGATCTGGGTGGGTGGGGACCATGGATATGCATATGACTGATCTGGGAACATACTTGTATGTGAACAACAAAACTCTGTAAAACCTTTAAAATAAAGAATAATAAAAAAGAAAAAAAAAAAAGAATTCCCACACAGATATCGATCACCTCTGTGTTAGTTGCTTAGTCATGTCTGACTCTTTGCAACCCCATGGACTGGTTCCTCAGTCCATGGAATTCTCCAGGCAACAATTCTGGAGTGGGCTGCCATTCCCTTCTTCACATATCTGATTGAATTCCTCAATCCCCACCCTTGGTGTCCAAGTCTTTGCTCTGCCTTCAATGTGAATCCCATTAACTCATTTTAGTAAGAATTCTACTATTCTGCCATCTCCTCTTAGGAATTTTCCATTCACTGATCTCCTACTCTGTTGGTCAACTAAAAGTTTCAGCTGTCTTTATTGTATTCAGAGTGGACACCGTCATGGTATTCAGAGTGGACACGGATGGCTCACCTCTGTTGCCATGGTTTTGACACTATCCCAGGAAACTGGTGTTAGCACTGCACAATTCTGTCTTTGTTAACTGCCAGAAGCTAGAAGCCGGGAGACTCCAAGTCTTAAATATCAGGGTTTGGCAGTTATGGGAGTGGGTGTTGTTTTGATACCCAAGGGGTTTCAATTTATGGAGATGACTGAGGAGCAGCACAGAAAGGTCTGTGACATTGAAAGAAAATTCTTATTATTTCCGTTTCCTGAAAGGAGAGGCCATGCCACACCAGCCACATGGGAGGAATCAGGTTTGGGTCAGAAGGCAAGCAGGACCAAGGGGAAGGCCTAAGCCACCATCTTTAGCGGGGTGTCCACAGGCAAGGCAGGGCCGGGTAAACAGGTAAAGGTGGGTTAAATTGAATGATTCTGATGGGCTTTGGGCTCCAGGGGTATTCCTAGTTGTGATACCTGGTCCTGGGATAATTGAAGGCAGAGGAATTATCTGCCTGGTGTGTGAGAGACAAGATAACTAGTGTCACAGTGCTAAGGAAATAGGAGTGCTTACAATGGCTTGGGGCAAAGGTCTGGAGGGGTGGGATGGGGGGATCTGGGTGGGTGGGGACCATGGATATGCATATGACTGATCTGGGAACATACTTGTATGTGAACAACAAAACTCTGTAAAACCTTTAAAATAAAGAATAATAAAAAAGAAAAAAAAAAAAGAATTCCCACACAGATATCGATCACCTCTGTGTTAGTTGCTTAGTCATGTCTGACTCTTTGCAACCCCATGGACTGGTTCCTCAGTCCATGGAATTCTCCAGGCAACAATTCTGGAGTGGGCTGCCATTCCCTTCTTCACATATCTGATTGAATTCCTCAATCCCCACCCTTGGTGTCCAAGTCTTTGCTCTGCCTTCAATGTGAATCCCATTAACTCATTTTAGTAAGAATTCTACTATTCTGCCATCTCCTCTTAGGAATTTTCCATTCACTGATCTCCTACTCTGTTGGTCAACTAAAAGTTTCAGCTGTCTTTATTGTATTCAGAGTGGACACCGTCATGGTATTCAGAGTGGACACGGATGGCTCACCTCTGTTGCCATGGTTTTGACACTATCCCAGGAAACTGGTGTTAGCACTGCACAATTCTGTCTTTGTTAACTGCCAGAAGCTAGAAGCCGGGAGACTCCAAGTCTTAAATATCAGGGTTTGGCAGTTATGGGAGTGGGTGTTGTTTTGATACCCAAGGGGTTTCAATTTATGGAGACGACTGAGGAGCAGCACAGAAAGGTCTGTGACATTGAAAGAAAATTCTTATTATTTCCGTTTCCTGAAAGGAGAGGCCATGCCACACCAGCCACATGGGAGGAATCAGGTTTGGGTCAGAAGGCAAGCAGGACCAAGGGGAAGGCCTAAGCCACCATCTTTAGCGGGGTGTCCACAGGCAAGGCAGGGCCGGGTAAACAGGTAAAGGTGGGTTAAATTGAATGATTCTGATGGGCTTTGGGCTCCAGGGGTATTCCTAGTTGTGATACCTGGTCCTGGGATAATTGAAGGCAGAGGAATTATCTGCCTGGTGTGTGAGAGACAAGATGGCAGATGGATACCCAGGCTTGAATCAATCAGCCTGCAGGTAAGGCCAGTGCTACCCATAATTTGGCTCTGTGATGCATGGAGACCAAGTCAATATACAGGATGGAAGAAAACATAAAACAGTTGGGCATGGGAGATGGTAAGAAAAGATTATAAAACAAAGATAAAAAGCGAGCCCAAATGCCAAAAGCAGAGTGACCACACCTCTATGTTCCTTCATTTGCTCTTTTGCTAACTAGAGATAGAAGTTAACAACCCCGTGGACTTCCCAGTGGTTGAGAGCCTCCTTGCCAAAGCAGGGAGCACAGGTTCAATACCTGGCCTGGGAAGATTCTATATGCCCTGGGGCCACTAAGCCAGTAGACCACAGCCACTAAATCCAAGCCCCCTAGAGCCTGTGCTCTACAATGAGAAGCCCACTCACCACAGCTAGAGAAAGCCAACGGGCAGCGATGAAGACTCAGCACAGCCAAAAATAAATTTAAAAAGAAGAAGAAGAAGTAACACCTTCCTCAACGTTTGTGGTGAAAATTCCATAAGGTCAAGCGTGTTAAATGCTTGGCATGGCTCCTGGTGCAACCAACAATGACTCACCGAATGCAGACTCTGTGACAAACGTGAACCTGTTGGATGGACAGTTATGCTTCCGCTTAAGTTCTTTTTTTTTTACTGTTATTTTATTAAGTTCATTTAATTAGAACAAATACGAACTTCCTAAGGGAAGCTGGGGTGCGTCACACTACAACACCGGCTGGCCGTACTTATTGTCAGTTGTTTTAAATCACTGATTCTTTTGCGGCTGCCAGTTGTTTTAAACTCCTAATTCTTTGCTTGGTTTCCAGCAAGACCTGATTTGCAAAAAACATTTGACACCAAATATTTCACAGCATCTGACTACATCAACGAGGCCAGTTTGCTCGGCCGTAGAATCAACCACATGTGCTTATTTCTGCACTTCTAGAAATTTTGGACTGATGCCACTGTTGTGGGGTTCCTCCTTGGAGCAGCAAGACATGGTAACTCAGTGGTAAAGAATCTGCCTGCGATGTAGGAGACTCAGGGTTCAATCTCTGCAGCGAGATGATCCCCTGGAGGAGGGTATGGCAACCCACTCCAGTATTCTTACTGGGAAAATTCCAGGGGTGGAGAAGCCTGGCGGGCTACAGTCCATAAGGTCACAAAGGGTCGAACACGACTGAGGAACTGAGCATCCATGCAACTTCGTCTTACTTGGAGGTCAGGCTTCCCTAGAACCTAAAAAGGCCAAAGGAGGAGGGAAAGACTTTGACAAGTCCAGTACGGCTGTCAAGAGTTCCTCCAGGTCAGTGACTGCTTTTAGCCTTCACTCAAAGCCAAAGACTCTTAACATATAGTTGAGAAGGCTCACCACAGAAGGCTGGCTTTAGACCCCCTCCCTGCTCCTAAGGTCTGAAATTTTAAAATGGCAAGGAGGCCTGTGTTTTTTTCTGCTTCCGTTCAACCCTCCAGGCCCTGCTGGGATTAAGCCATCCGTGCCCTGAGGCAGAAGTCCAACACTGTTTACCTGGCTGGGGGCCAGGGTCCTAGCCTCAGACACTGATTTAGTATATGACGGTAAGAGAGCCCTTTTGCTTCTTGGTCCTCAGTCCTTAACATTCATAATCTATGGCATTTTGAATTAGGTCAGTGACTTTCAAACATGGAGGATCATGAACATCATCTGGGAAGTTTGATAAAAATCCGGATCTCAGTCTTTGAACAGCAGTGGGAAGGTGGGTATAGAGCACTCAGAGCAGGGTCTGTCAGGATTCTGGGGGGCAAGTGGAAACCCAGGTGCTGGAAGAAGCCTGGTAAGGGGAACAGGGGTCACAGCCCCAGGGACTAGTACATCCCCTCCCTTCTGGCTGCCTCCACACTCCCCACCCAGGACTCTCACCCTTGTTTATACCGTTCCCTCCCTTCCAAGGTCCAGGGGGCTTGGGCTGCCCACCTTCTGTTTGCTGTAAACACCAGGAGCTGCTGCTCAGGCTCTCCCTAATCCTGTCTCCCCGCCTCCCAGGCCTTCCGGCCGCACCAACCCCACCCGCAGCCTCCCTCTTGCCCTAGACCCCTCTTCTCTGACAGGGCCTGGAGATGCATTCTGGCCCTTGATCCACAGCAAGCGAAGCCCAGAGTCTGCTGTACCAGAAATGCACTTGGCCCAGGGTACGCTCTACCCCTGGCAGATACCCTCCCACTGTCTTCATCCTTGCTGGCTTCACTGAGGACTTTATCCTTACTTTTTGTATTAGTTGGTATCCTTAGTTACAAGTAATAAGTACCCCATGCACAATAACTTTGGGGGTAAAAAGTAAATAAAAGAACACAACAGAAAACCATCGATTCATCCATCCAGGACGGACCTTCGGGTCTGACTGGATTCAGGGGCTCAGTTAATATTGTCAAGGCTTGTTTTCTCCATCTCGCTGGGTCACAACCATTCTCCTGACAATCAACAGCTCCAGCTTGGTATTTCCTCAGCCTATTTAGTCTACAGAACCTCTTTAAAGAGGCTGAGGAAATATCAAGTCGGAGCTATAGATTGTCAGAAGCAATCTGATGGGAGAGAATGGTTGTGACCCAGAGGGATGTCAAAAGACAGTTCTAAGGACAACGGAGCTACACTAGGCTTAAATCCCTGATTAGCTTCCATCTTCTCCATCCACCTCATCTAACTCTTGTTTTGTGAAACTGGATTTTCTATGTCTTCCAGCCCAGCGGTGTCCACAAAAATTTCATAGGAAATCCCCTCCCCGCAAGCTCCTGGTTTCTCAGACAGTAAAGATTCTGCCTGCAATGCGGGAGATCGGGCTTTGATCCAAGAGTTGGGAAGATCCCCTGGAGAAGGGAATGGCTACCCACTCCAGTATGCTTGCCTGGAAGAATCTATGGACAGAGGAGTCTGGTGGGCTACAGTTCATGGGGTCACAAAGAGTCGGACACGACTGAGTGACTAACACTCTCACTTTCCTACACTGGGACCCTGAGGCCCAGGAGCTGGAACCAGTGGGGGGTCTCTCCCTGGTTGAACCAGGTCTCTGACTGCCACCCGTGTTTCCATTCAAGCTGAGTCACTTGGCTCCCAGTAGGACAAATGGGACCTTTCAGGAGCTAGTACTTGGGGAGAATTTCAGTTTTATTTTTCCCAATTTTTATTACCCTCCATTTAAAACAGTTATTGCCTTGCTAGTTTCCGGCAGCAGTGCTCAGGCAGAGACGTGAGAAATGGGACTGCTAAATCCCTGTGTTCTGGGCTGAGGGCCATTTCCACCCTCGCCACTCCTTCCCTGCAGGTGGCGCCCCCAGGACGCACGCACCAGAGATCTGGACCTGGACGTCACCCCTCAGCCATCATAGATGCCTCCAGAAGGTCAGGACTGGGTGGCCTGAGGACTGAGGAGGCAGATTTTCACGGACAGAACAAGCCCTGCCTGGTTCTAGGAGGAGCCACAGCCCAGACCCTTGGGAGCTAAGACAGGGCAGAACTGAAATATAGCAAAGGCATCTACAGACCAGACCTTTTGGGAATATTTAAGCTCCACTGCAGCTGTGGGTTAAGGATTCGGCCTTTCTGAACATGAGGAAACCAGAATGTGTGAAGTTTGCAGTCACACAGTTGAAGGTGGCAGAACCAGAATTTGACCTAAGTCAACCTACAGGCTGTGCAACATTGACCAATGACCTGGCCCTCTCTGGGCTTTGCTTCCATATCTCTACAGTGTACAGAGTACCTACCTCAGGGAGGTGCTAGGAAGCTTAAATGAGATCACCCTGTAAAGCCCATGGCATGGTGCCAGGCACATGATAAATATCTCTTGAATGAACACGTGAGTGAAGGAAAGAAATGATAATTGGGAGGAGGTGAGGCAACTCAGCTCTAGCCTTACTTAAAGCTCTGTAGTTCATCTGTGATTTCTGAAGCTTGAGATTACCAGCGGGCGCTAGTGGTAAAGAATCTGGCTGCCAATGCACAGGGCACAAGAGACCTGGGCTTGATCCCTGGGTCTGGAAGCTCCCCTGAAGTAGGAAATGGCAATCCACTCCAGTAGTAATATTGCCTGGACAATTCAATGGACAGAGCAGCCTGGTGGATTACACTCCATGGGGTCACAAAAGAGTCAGACATGACTGAGAACAACAGGTATATTGAGTCTGGAACATGACAAACCTTCCAACTAATCTTTGTGATGAGTTGGAAATGTTTTTTTCCGAGAACTTTTTCTCCCCCTAAATGATTTCTCCAGCTCCACAAACTCTGTCTGCTCAAAGGCCACCACCGCTGTAGGCCTCTGGGGTCCCCCAGGGGGATATGGAAGCTGCCAGACACTCTCACGTCAGAATATTCTAGTTAGATGTGCCTGCTCTCCAGCTCCTCTAGAAAGACTGCCTGTTACAGCTGGAGACAGGACACCACACCCCAGCCATGACAGTCGTCATGGAAACAGCCTCCATCCCATGTGTCCTTGAGGACAGGCTGTATCTGCTTGGCTCACCATTGGGACTTCCGTTTGCATTGTGACTTTCAGATGCCAGCGCCTGACCTCTTCGAGATTCTCAATGATATTTGTGGAATAAATGGAACTGCAAAAGATTTGGCCGGAGACGTACAATTTATTGGTTGGTAGCTGTGTAGAGAGCTGACAGGGTTCCAGATGGCACCCTGCAGTAGCTGCAGGGACATCGGGATCTGTGCCTGGAAGAGGGGGCTCCACTGGCCTGCACATTGTCAGAGTGTGTGTGCCCTGGCGCCATCTGACTGGGTTCCTTTGAGAGAAATTGGAAAGGAAACTAGGGAAGGTGATGACTCTCCCTGGGTCCTTGCAAGGGGACCTCTGGTGAGCTATCCCTTCAGGGTCCCTCTTCCTCTTTGTTTAATACACACACACCAGCAGCCTGTTTCAGAGAACAGGCTGAACTTACATTTTCCTGGTCAAAGCATGGAGATCCTGTCCGATGAGTAAGTAGTGCCCTCAGGAGGCGGTCTGAGTTTTAGGTGGTGCCCTAGGACTGCCCTGATTTGTCCGTTGTCATCTGGGCTGCGTAGGACCAAGCTTCAGGTTGGCTGCACTCAGGATCCCACTACCTTGAAATGATGAATCGAATCCTTTCCCAATGCTGAGCAAGCCCAGAGCTACTGCCGATCCCTTCCAGAAGGTGAAGTTCAAAGGGATGGCTGAGGCAAACAGAGAAGGTGGTAGGAAGTGGGTGCTAGGTATAAGCACGTTGTACCTATAAATACGGGATCCATCTGAGTGGTTATGACTTTGAGCTTGGGGTCAAACCAGTGCTTCCCCACTTGGCTCCACCACAAACCAACTGTAATATTTTGGGCAGTTCCTTAATAATCTTGCAAAACTTCAGTCCCCAAACTATAAAATGAGGGTAGCAGTAATACCTCATCATGACAAATTTTAAGGTTGAATGAGCCAAAGCAAGTTAGTACCTGGCACTAGAAAGATGCCAAGTAATCTGGATTCTGGTAGCTTGAGTTATCCTGTAATCTGTCTCGCCCACTAGACTGTGAACTACTTGGGGACAGGAATCCAGGTGACTGAGACAGGGCCTGGGCCATAGTAAATGTTCATGAATTATTTGTGGAAGGCATGGCAGATGAGGCAGAGTGGAAATCACACTTTCTCTTGTTTTGTTATTGTGTCAATTTGCTTTCCTGTCTCCCTAACTAAACTGAAATCCAAGAGATTACAGATAAGCCTTATTCCTCTGTGTATCCCCTGTTCTTAGCACACAATCTCTCTGAGTCTCAGTTTTTCACCTGTAAAATGGGAATAAAATCCTTACTTGATAGGGTTTGCTGAGGGTAACATGAGCTAATGCATGTAAATCATTTTGCAGGGTGCCTGGCATCATGTAAGAGCCCAGCTGTGATCGTAATCAGCTTACACAAGGGGGTCATATACAAAGGCAGTGTCCAGAGCTGAGCAGGGGCAGGTAAAGGTCAGCTCCTTCACACCCCCAGGGTGTCACCATCTGAGGTGGTTGGTGACAAGCTTACAGACTGCTCCCCTTTTACTAAATGCTCATCTCCTAGACCCTAGGCTCCATGCGAAATGATTAACAAGCCATAATTCCTTTAACCTGAGGCACAGAGCAGCTAAGTAACTTGCCCAAGACCAGACAGGCACTAAGTGGCAGAGATGAGATTTTAACCTAAGCATCAGGCTTCAGTCGCCATAATGGAGTGTCCCTATTAGCTTCTCTAATGAGGGGTTTCATGACCTCAACATTATGGGCATTTGAGGCCAGATTATTCTTCATTCTGGGGCATGGTAGCATCCCTTCCTTTACCCCCTAGATGCCATGTTTGGACAAACAAATTGTCTCCTGACATTGATAAATGTCCCCTGGGTTGAGAACCACTGCTCTAAGGGGACAACACCTTCTCCCTCTTCTAAGCCAGCAGCAGCCCTCTCCTCATCAGCAGCCTGAGGTCATGTCTCCTGGATGGAGTGCCTGATAGACAGCTGAACGCTCCTTCAGCTCCACTGACTCATCGGCAATCTGATGAGCTGCCTATCCTCTTAGCATTTCTTTGTCATCAGGAAAGATCCCCAACATCCACCCAGTTTCCCAAAGCAGAAGTATGGGCATCACCTTTCCCATACCCTCTTTTCTTCAGCACCCCACTCCTTCCTTCACCCAGTTCTACTGGCATCACCTCTAAAATAGGGTCCATGTCTCAACCCACCCTCTCCATCCTTTCCTCAACTGCTTCAGGGCTACCTTCTCTCCCCTGAGTCAGGATCCCCCCAGCCTGTGTCTGCTTCCTGTTTCACCCACTCAAATCCAGAGTGGTCTTCATTAAACACAAATCCGATCACTTCCTGCCTTGTTTCCTGAGTGCATCCTCCACTCCTGAAAAGGATGAAATGATAGAGCCCACTCAAACTGAAAACTTTGGGGTGAAGCAGAGATAGACCCTTCTCGAGGGATGTGGCTCTCTGAATGTGAGCACCTCACAGGGGTCACCTGTCTGTCTCCTTGACCATGCAGTAAGCTCTGCCCGGGCAGGGCATCTCATTCCCTGGGCCTCAGTACCTGCCATACAGCTGGAGGTCAGCAAATGCTTGTGGGATGGATGAGGGACTGGATGGACAAATGGAAACAGACCAAAGTATGTGGAGTGTTCTAAGTTGGAGAGCACAGATTGAGTCCATTGCAGTGGCTCCAGAAATACTGGTGGGACGATCAACTTCCTGTTCTCAAGCAGAATTCCATTCTGCAAAGATGACTCTCCTTCCTAACAGGGACGTTTCAGATCCCATGATGAGGATGGAGAGTGAGGGCAAGACAAAGCAGATTGTTGTGTCTGACAGTTCTTCCCGGAGCAGAACTCGCTTAAAGGGACTAGTTAGAGGAGGGGCTCACTTCCCCCAAAAGCCCGGCCCTGGAGATCAAGGGTGTCTGACAGCCTTTATTTTGGGGAAAATGCACAACAAGCTTAACTGTGCTTATTTGGCACAGGAACCCTCACTCTGTCCAATGGGTTTTCTTGACAGGATGAGGAACAGGCTAGCTCTAGCAGAGGGGCTGCTGGGGCCAGACAGCATGGGCACACCCAGCACCCTGACCCCCAGTGCGACCGCTGCATCTGCCCTCCCCCCACCTGCGCCTGTGCCCCGGGAGGGGGCAGCCAGTCAGAGCTTGGGGCTGGAGACAGTGACAGCTGCACCTGCCCAGAGCCAACAGGATCTGCTCCTTCGAATTTCCCATGTTCGTGATTCCAGGATCAGATCTGATTGCCTACCTTCTGTGGCTTTCAGGAGCAGAGTGAGGGGCTTGAAGTAGCTGTAGGCCCGAACTGCCTGAAAAGAGGCACTCCTGGAGGCAGGAAGGAGAAGTGATCCCCCTGTCATCCTCCAGCATGCATGGAGAAAGCGACGAGGAGGAAAGAAGTCAGTCGGGGACAGAACCTAGATTAGCGATCGGTTGAGGCCAGGTGAGGGTGAAAGCGGGTCACTTCCTGCTTGGCTGTAAGCCAAGAGATGCTACCAGAATGGAAATTCACGCATCAACTCATGCATGAGAACTGGAGCCCCGGCCAATGTTATAATAGCTTCCAAGAGGGCAAGCCTGGAGTCAGTGAGCTGGATTCAGCCCCAGTTTCTTCTCATACCACCTATGCCACCTTGGACAAGTCCTTTTACCTCTCTGAGCCTCAGCTTCCTCATCTGTAAAATGGGGATTGCTGTGAGAATAGATGAAATAATAGATTAGATGCCCACCCCAGAACCGGGCATGCTGTGGATGCTCAAGGTACCTGGTTTTTGTAGGAAGAGATTCTCCATGCTTATGTCCATCCTCACACAGGATGGGACATGGTTGACATGTGCAGTCTGGGATGAGAACAAAGGGGAGAAGCTGGAGAGCAAGCCTGTGCTGGGGAATGACTTCAGCTGCATGAATCCATGCCCTGCATGGTGGGTTGCAATTCTTCTTTACCAGCTGTGGTATGTTCTATTGATTACCCTTCCAATAGCCATTCTTCTAAAACCAACACTCACTCCTGGAGATCAAGGGTGTCTGACAGCCTTTATTTTGGGGAAAATGCACAACAAGCTTAACTGTGCTTATTTGGCACAGGAACCCTCACTCTGTCCAATGGGTTTTCTTGACAGGATGAGGAACAGGCTAGCTCTAGCAGAGGGGCTGCTGGGGCCAGACAGCATGGGCACACCCAGCACCCTGACCCCCAGTGCGACCGCTGCATCTGCCCTCCCCCCACCTGCGCCTGTGCCCCGGGAGGGGGCAGCCAGTCAGAACTTGGGGCTGGAGACAGTGACAGCTGCACCTGCCCAGAGCCAACAGGATCTGCTCCTTCGAATTTCCCATGTTCGTGATTCCAGGATCAGATCTGATTGCCTACCTTCTGTGGCTTTCAGGAGCAGAGTGAGGGGCTTGAAGTAGCTGTAGGCCCGAACTGCCTGAAAAGAGGCACTCCTGGAGGCAGGAAGGAGAAGTGATCCCCCTGTCATCCTCCAGCATGCATGGAGAAAGCGACGAGGAGGAAAGAAGTCAGTCGGGGACAGAACCTAGATTAGCGATCGGTTGAGGCCAGGTGAGGGTGAAAGCGGGTCACTTCCTGCTTGGCTGTAAGCCAAGAGATGCTACCAGAATGGAAATTCACGCATCAACTCATGCATGAGAACTGGAGCCCCGGCCAATGTTATAATAGCTTCCAAGAGGGCAAGCCTGGAGTCAGTGAGCTGGATTCAGCCCCAGTTTCTTCTCATACCACCTATGCCACCTTGGACAAGTCCTTTTACCTCTCTGAGCCTCAGCTTCCTCATCTGTAAAATGGGGATTGCTGTGAGAATAGATGAAATAATAGATTAGATGCCCACCCCAGAACCGGGCATACTGTGGATGCTCAAGGTACCTGGTTTTTGTAGGAAGAGATTCTCCATGCTTATGTCCATCCTCACACAGGATGGGACATGGTTGACATGTGCAGTCTGGGATGAGAACAAAGGGGAGAAGCTGGAGAGCAAGCCTGTGCTGGGGAATGACTTCAGCTGCATGAATCCATGCCCTGCATGGTGGGTTGCAATTCTTCTTTACCAGCTGTGGTATGTTCTATTGATTACCCTTCCAATAGCCATTCTTCTAAAACCAACACTCACTCCTTCCTTGCAGGCAGAGCCACTTTGCATCATAGAAACTGGAAATGATGGACATTGTCTTTCCTAGGCTTCCTTGCATGCAAGCAAGTAAACCGTTTAGAAGGAAACACATCTTTGGCTGGACATTGATGTGGGTAGGTAGCTATTGTGCTGGGAGCTACAATGGCCATGTTACAACTATGAGGGGACAGTCCCAAGACCAATGTGTAAAGGATTAGAAAGGAAAGATGGGAAGAACTTTCTGGAACTTTCATGGCTCTGGGTTTCTTATAATGGAAGAATCAATGAAGTCACTAGGCAAGCCATATTTGTGAGATCTTTTAATATTTGAAGCAAAAAGGATGGTTCTGGGATGGCCCTGCTCCTGTTGGCATCCCAGGGCCAGCCTTTTTAAGCTTGAAAAAGGCATCCTGATGCACTGTGAGTCTGGTATCAGCTGTGTATCAGCTATTGCTAGATTTCCCCACTGCCCTTTTGTGACCTGAATGAAAATGGCAGCATCATTGAGCAATCAACAGAAGTTGTTAGATCTGAGCAGGCTTTCTAGATGGCACTCGTGGTAAAGAATCCCCCTGCCAAAGCAGGAGACCAGGCTCAGTCGCTAGGTCAGGCTGATCCCATGGAGGAGGAAATGGCACCTCACTCCAGTATTCTTCTTGAAAAATGTTATGGACAGAGCAGCCTGGCAAGCTGGAGTTCATGAAGTTGCAAAGAGTCAGACACGATTGAGCATGGACACACGCTAGATCTGAGGCCACAGCACACCCCTGCCTCTCAGGCCTCCCAGACGAGAAAGCTTTGGCGAGTTACTAAGATCTCTAGTGTCACTCAGGGAGGTCACTTCTTCCACCAACAAGCAGACACCGAGGCCTACAAAGTGGCCGGCCCTGGAGAAGGCAATGAAGATGCAGAGCTGAAACAACCTGTCTCTACCCATCTGTTCATTCACGTGTTTAATGAACTTATCCAAGCCTTCAGTATCACTCAAATTTATTTTTTTTTAATTTTGTGTTTGCTTTGCAATCCTTTAGAGCATGCCTCTCAGATGCCAATATTCCAAAGCAGTCCATGGACACAGAAATGTTGGGAGCTATCATATACTGCAAGTCACTGACCCCTCCAGGCCTGTTTCCTCCCGTGGTAACATAACTTTCTCAAGTTGCCTCAGTGGTTTTGCATGCATGCACGCTTTGTCGTGAACCACTCAATGACCCCATGGACTATAGCCCGCCAGGCTCTTCTGTCCACGGGATTCTCCAGGCAAGAATACTGGAATGGGTTACCATGTCCTGCTCCAGGGGCTCTTCCCCACCTAGGGAACAAACCTGTGTCTCCTGAATTGGCAGGTGGATTCTTTACCGCTGACACACCTGGGAAGCCCCATTGGTTCTGACCAAGGATTCACGAGCAGTCATGATTTTAAGAAGCATCCCAAGGCAGGAAGGCATAGTTGGGGTCTAGCTTCGTCATTCAGATCACATGCTCTGGAACTGAGAAGACCTGGTTTGGAATACCAGCTCTGTCAATGAGGGATGGTAAAGCCCGGGAGAAATTATCTTACCTTTCCCAGCCTCAGGATGCTTTTAAGCTTGAAAAAGGCATCCTGATGCACTGTGAGTCTGGTATCAGCTGTGTATCAGCTATTGCTAGATTTCCCCACTGCCCTTTTGTGACCTGAATGAAAATGGCAGCATCATTGAGCAATCAACAGAAGTTGTTAGATCTGAGCAGGCTTTCTAGATGGCACTCGTGGTAAAGAATCCCCCTGCCAAAGCAGGAGACCAGGCTCAGTCGCTAGGTCAGGCTGATCCCATGGAGGAGGAAATGGCACCTCACTCCAGTATTCTTCTTGAAAAATGTTATGGACAGAGCAGCCTGGCAAGCTGGAGTTCATGAAGTTGCAAAGAGTCAGACACGATTGAGCATGGACACACGCTAGATCTGAGGCCACAGCACACCCCTGCCTCTCAGGCCTCCCAGACGAGAAAGCTTTGGCGAGTTACTAAGATCTCTAGTGTCACTCAGGGAGGTCACTTCTTCCACCAACAAGCAGACACCGAGGCCTACAAAGTGGCCGGCCCTGGAGAAGGCAATGAAGATGCAGAGCTGAAACAACCTGTCTCTACCCATCTGTTCATTCACGTGTTTAATGAACTTATCCAAGCCTTCAGTATCACTCAAATTTATTTTTTTTTAATTTTGTGTTTGCTTTGCAATCCTTTAGAGCATGCCTCTCAGATGCCAATATTCCAAAGCAGTCCATGGACACAGAAATGTTGGGAGCTATCATATACTGCAAGTCACTGACCCCTCCAGGCCTGTTTCCTCCCGTGGTAACATAACTTTCTCAAGTTGCCTCAGTGGTTTTGCATGCATGCACGCTTTGTCGTGAACCACTCAATGACCCCATGGACTATAGCCCGCCAGGCTCTTCTGTCCACGGGATTCTCCAGGCAAGAATACTGGAATGGGTTACCATGTCCTGCTCCAGGGGCTCTTCCCCACCTAGGGAACAAACCTGTGTCTCCTGAATTGGCAGGTGGATTCTTTACCGCTGACACACCTGGGAAGCCCCATTGGTTCTGACCAAGGATTCACGAGCAGTCATGATTTTAAGAAGCATCCCAAGGCAGGAAGGCATAGTTGGGGTCTAGCTTCGTCATTCAGATCACATGCTCTGGAACTGAGAAGACCTGGTTTGGAATACCAGCTCTGCCAATGAGGGATGGTAAAGCCCGGGAGAAATTATCTTACCTTTCCCAGCCTCAGTGTCTATGCCTACACATGGGGACGCACAGCACCCACCTCACAGGATGTTACAAGAATTCACTGCACTTAGGTATATAAGTTCTTGGCAGAAGCAAACACTCCATAGATATGAGCTATTTCTGTTGCTATTAGTGGTCTTGTTACTTTTAGGAATTCTCCAATCTTCTTGAAATGTTTTCTATGAAAGTCTCAGAAAACTCTTCTGATAAAATTCATTTTAATCTGAGTTACACATACTGTCAAGTGGGAGGATAAGGGACTTGCTCCATAAACCAAAGAAGTAGCAAGAGAACTAGAACACCAAAGCAAAGGATACTGGAGCCATCAACCTGCTCACCACCACATGGAATTCTGCGTGGATCAAAAGGGATGATGCATGTCAGATGGTAGCTAGTGACCAGAGGGGCATCTGAGGACTTTGTCAGGAGTGCTGGGATATTCTGCACTCGATCTTGATCTGGGTGCTGATTGCATAGTTCTGTTCAATGTGTAAAAATTAATTGAGGGTAACATTTATAATTAGTGCATGTTTCTAAAATGATGTTACACTTTTGATGACAGGTTTTTAAGATTTAGTTCAATGGCAGGTGTGAACACTTCTAGTTATCATGAACGTTAAATACTGGTGTTCTTGGGATTTCCCTGGTGGTCTCGTGGTTAAGTCTCTGCACTTCCACTGCAGAGGACATGGGTTCAATCCCTGGTTGGAGAACTAGATCCCACTTGCCATGTGACACAGCCAAAAGTCTTTTCTGAAATAAAATAAAAAATTGGTACTCTCATCCTATTGCTATGCACCTAGTAGATGTCTTCGGAATCTTCTGTGTTCATGAGTTTGTTGCTTTCCCAGCTCTGGAAGGGCAGATGCTACTGGGGAAACCGAGGACTCAGGCCCCGGAGGCTCAAGGTCACAGAATTCCTGAGAAGCTGAGTCAGGCAGAGTCCAGCAGGACCCACCCTGACGCCTTCATCCCTTCCCCTCCTCCTTCCCTGGCCGCCTCCCTGGCTCGTGTCTGCATCTAGAGAGGGTGTGGGGGCCCATTAATTCCTAGGCAAATGGGCTCTGGGCGTGCGTGCAGGCGGCAGGCTCGGGGACAGCTCAAACAGGCCTGGGCCGCCTGGTGCCCTAAGGCAGCTGCCCCCTGGCCTCTAAATGACAGTGTTTGGCTGTTTGCAGGATAAACAGGAGGGCTGGAGCAACTGGGGAGGTGGGTGTGCACCTCTGCCAAACCAAAACAGAGAGGGAGTGCCGGGCAGCTCCTCCTGCACCCCCTGGGGCGTCGCCTAGAGCCGGTGGGGAGGCCAGCCTGGGCCAGGGGCTGCTGTCAGGGTCAACACCAGTCATCAGAGAGGGGAAGGGAGCTCAGCTTCATCCGCCTCCAGTGAGCTCTGCACACTCCATCCACACAGCCTCTGGCCAGAGTGAGACAGCGTAGGGTTAACCCTCACCTTCCCGGCAGAGAAAAGGGTGGGCGAACCTGCAGAGAGAACCCAGGAGTTCCACTCTACCTACAGCAGTCTCCCCAGCCTCTGTCACAGGTTCTGGCTCTTGGGCTGAGAGGCAGCACAATAAAATGAATACAGACACAGAACCAGACTGTGTGGGTTCAAGTCCCACCTTTCCGATTCCTACGTGTATGATCTGGGGCTAGTAATTTAACCTCCCTGGGCCTCAGTTTTCCTCATCTCCAAAATACAGCTGTTGTGAATATTCCATACCCAAAACTTAAATTGCAGGACTGTGCCCTGGGATGTAAGACTATCTCAGGAAAGTCTTCCTCACTATTAAACAATACATCATTTTTTTTCTCAGTATTAAAAAAAAAATCAGATGACAGAATAAGATAGCTTGTCTCCCCTAGCACCACTGCCCTTCCCCATGGCAGTATTACCTATTAACAGGAATGTCTGTCCTTCCAGATCGATTCCTGGGGAGGCTCTCAAAGCAGTCCCATGAGCCAGCTGAGGGGTGGGCTGACCGTCGCTGGGTAAGACAGGTCCTCTGGCCAAGAGACTTCCCCGAGAGACTGATGCACATGGCGGTCACTCGAGCAGCTGAGAGCTGTGTTGGAAACACCCAGGCATCAAGGAGGAAGAACACATCCATCCAAGGGAATGTGTCCCAGCAGCGACTGGGGGTGCCAGTGAGTTAGAACCATCAACACCCAGGCACATGTGGTGGTGCCCTAGTTCACACTCGGGTCCTTCCCAGGGTGTCGAGCAGAAAGATGGGTACTGGTAGGTCTGACTGTCTCTCCAACACCTCTGCTTTTTATCATCTTCACTCTACAGTCTCCTAGCTATGGGAAGCCATGCTGCTTTACCAAATGTACTATATGTAATATAGGTTTACCACACCGAGTATAGATTTCCTTTTAAAGTTTGAGGGGCTCCCTAGAGCGGTGGAGGCCAGCCTGGGCCAGGGCTGCTGTCAGGGTCAACACCAGTCATCAGAGAGGGAAGGGAGCTCAGCTTCATCCGCCTCCAGTGAGCTCTGCACACTCCATCCACACAGCCTCTGGCCAGAGTGAGACAGCGTAGGGTTAACCCTCACCTTCCCGGCAGAGAAAAGGGTGGGCGAACCTGCAGAGAGAACCCAAGAGTTCCACTCTACCTACAGCAGTCTCCCCAGCCTCTGTCACAGGTTCTGGCTCTTGGGCTGAGAGGCAGCACAATAAAATGAATACAGACACAGAACCAGACTGTGTGGGTTCAAGTCCCACCTTTCCGATTTCTACGTGTATGATCTGGGGCTAGTAATTTAACCTCCCTGGGCCTCAGTTTTCCTCATCTCCAAAATACAGCTGTTGTGAATATTCCATACCCAAAACTTAAATTGCAGGACTGTGCCCTGGGATGTAAGACTATCTCAGGAAAGTCTTCCTCACTATTAAACAATACATCATTTTTTTTCTCAGTATTAAAAAAAAAATCAGATGACAGAATAAGATAGCTTGTCTCCCCTAGCACCACTGCCCTTCCCCATGGCAGTATTACCTATTAACAGGAATGTCTGTCCTTCCAGATCGATTCCTGGGGAGGCTCTCAAAGCAGTCCCATGAGCCAGCTGAGGGGTGGGCTGACCGTCGCTGGGTAAGACAGGTCCTCTGGCCAAGAGACTTCCCCGAGAGACTGATGCACATGGCGGTCACTCGAGCAGCTGAGAGCTGTGTTGGAAACACCCAGGCATCAAGGAGGAAGAACACATCCATCCAAGGGAATGTGTCCCAGCAGCGACTGGGGGTGCCAGTGAGTTAGAACCATCAACACCCAGGCACATGTGGTGGTGCCCTAGTTCACACTCGGGTCCTTCCCAGGGTGTCGAGCAGAAAGATGGGTACTGGTAGGTCTGACTGTCTCTCCAACACCTCTGCTTTTTATCATCTTCACTCTACAGTCTCCTAGCTATGGGAAGCCATGCTGCTTTACCAAATGTACTATATGTAATATAGGTTTACCACACCGAGTATAGATTTCCTTTTAAAGTTTGAGGGGGCTTTTCCCCTTTAAACAGTAAGAGGATTTAAATTAAATGAATAATGTTTTGGGTGATTGGCAGAAATCAGAAAAATCGTTCCATGGGGGATAGAACGGCTGAATTCTGGCACACGTTGTCTTAGACATAAATGAGGATGGCTTTCTCCCGAGCGAAACCCTGACGACAGTTGCCTGGCCAGCACAGGGACACGTGCCAAGGCCTGGGTTGCTCAGGGCAGGACTGCTGGGGAGTGAGCAGCCTGATGTCCAAGAGGAGGTGGGAACTGAGATGCCCCGGAGAAGGCCGAACTTAAAGTTAGCCCTGGAAGCCTCACTAAGACCTGCCAGGACGAGCCAGAGGACAACCCGATCGGCGTCTGGGTTTGCTCTGAGTCGCGCCTGGGGACCAAGGTCAGCCGTTCCCAGTGGCGAGAGCCCCGAGTGGGGGGAGCCAGAGACAGCACTGACACATCAGATCGCTGGGTCCCTGGGGAGCCAAAGGAGCTGGTCTACAGTTAGATCACCTGGCTTCAAGGTCCTTCTCTTCAGTTTCTGCAAGTGTGCCCTTCCACGATTTACCTATAACTCAGTTTCCTCATCGGTTAAATGGGGATAATAACAGTTCCTGTCCTTGGTCTTGGTGAACATTGAGATAATCACCTAACGTCCTAACGTAATTGATAGGTCTGGCAAGGATGAAGCTAAAATAATACATGCTGGCTGTCTTACTATGTCTATTCTGATCTTTCATGTTCTTTTAAAGCAGAAGGGCCTTTGGAACCATCCTGCTTTGCTTGGAGTCCAATGGCCTACATTTTTATCCAACTCAGCCTTTGGGGCAAATAGAAGGCAGAAGGGGACGACAGAGGACAAGATGGCTGGATGGCAGCACTGGGTCAATGGGCATGAGTTAGAGCAAGCTCCAGGGGATGGTGAAGGACAGGGAACCAGGCGTGCTGCACTCCCTGGGGTCACAAAGAGTTGGACGTGACTGAGCAACTGAACTGAAACTGAAATAGCCTTTGGGATGTAATCTTAGGCAAGATCATCACAAAGCATTTAAATCTATAGTTTCCTTGTGATCCCTGCACTGCAGGGTTGCATCTGGACTCAATGAAGTAGGGTCTGTGCATGAAAACATCGAACATGTTGCTGGATACGCAGAAGGAACCTGACAGATGATACTTTTCTTTCCTCCTCCTCCCCCAGACACATAGGAGCAGGCAGGCATGCGCGCACACACACACACACACACACACACACCCCTATTTTAATCTTGGCCTGAGGCTGACAAGTGCCAGATTAGTGCTCAATGACAACTCTGGCTTTATCAGCCCCCTTAGGGGTATTTGCATATTGGTAGAGACAGGAAAATACTTCCCATTTCAACAGAGTGAAACGGTAGGATTATCAGACCTCCTTCAAGGGCTCATTTCGTTCACTGACGACACAGATGCATGTCTTCTAACAACTTTATTTTATTACAAAAAAAATGATACATGTTTAGAAAAAAAGCAAACAATTCAAAGATGAATAGAAATAAATTAATAGACTCTTCCATCTTTTCTCCCCCTCTAGTCTCCCTTCTATGCCCCGCTTGCAATGTTGACAGCTGATGTGTATCATTCCACGTCTCTCACTAAGTCGTTTCTGATTCTTTTGTGACCCTATGGACTGTAGCCCACCAGGCTTCTCTGTTTATGGAATTCTCCAGGCATGAGCCCCGGAGTGGGTTGCCATTACCTTCTCCAGAGGATCTTCTTGACCCAGGGATTGAACCTGCATCGCCTCCATTGGCAGGTGGATTCTTTATCACTGAGGCACCAGGAAAGTCCCACATCTCTTGTTTGGTTCCTAGAAATACATGTATTCACTTCTATGAGTGAGGGGGAAAAAGGATGTTAAATGCCACCCGACAATGGCACAAAGCCTTTGGGGCAAATAGAAGGCAGAAGGGGACGACAGAGGACAAGATGGCTGGATGGCAGCACTGGGTCAATGGGCATGAGTTAGAGCAAGCTCCAGGGGATGGTGAAGGACAGGGAACCAGGCGTGCTGCACTCCCTGGGGTCACAAAGAGTTGGACGTGACTGAGCAACTGAACTGAAACTGAAATAGCCTTTGGGATGTAATCTTAGGCAAGATCATCACAAAGCATTTAAATCTATAGTTTCCTTGTGATCCCTGCACTGCAGGGTTGCATCTGGACTCAATGAAGTAGGGTCTGTGCATGAAAACATCGAACATGTTGCTGGATACGCAGAAGGAACCTGACAGATGATACTTTTCTTTCCTCCTCCTCCCCCAGACACATAGGAGCAGGCAGGCATGCGCGCACACACACACACACACACACACACACCCCTATTTTAATCTTGGCCTGAGGCTGACAAGTGCCAGATTAGTGCTCAATGACAACTCTGGCTTTATCAGCCCCCTTAGGGGTATTTGCATATTGGTAGAGACAGGAAAATACTTTCCATTTCAACAGAGTGAAACGGTAGGATTATCAGACCTCCTTCAAGGGCTCATTTCGTTCACTGACGACACAGATGCATGTCTTCTAACAACTTTATTTCATTACAAAAAAAATGATACATGTTTAGAAAAAAAGCAAACAATTCAAAGATGAATAGAAATAAATTAATAGACTCTTCCATCTTTTCTCCCCCTCTAGTCTCCCTTCTATGCCCCGCTTGCAATGTTGACAGCTGATGTGTATCATTCCACGTCTCTCACTAAGTCGTTTCTGATTCTTTTGTGACCCTATGGACTGTAGCCCACCAGGCTTCTCTGTTTATGGAATTCTCCAGGCATGAGCCCCGGAGTGGGTTGCCATTACCTTCTCCAGAGGATCTTCTTGACCCAGGGATTGAACCTGCATCGCCTCCATTGGCAGGTGGATTCTTTATCACTGAGGCACCAGGAAAGTCCCACATCTCTTGTTTGGTTCCTAGAAATACATGTATTCACTTCTATGAGTGAGGGGGAAAAAGGATGTTAAAGAAAATCATACCATACATATTCCCCTTCATATATTTTTCTCTGAATGCATCATAGCCATCTCTCCAGATGAATGAAAGGAAAAAAATTCATTATTTTTCATTGACACTTAATTCACCACTGCAAATGTACCATAGTTTATCTGACCTTTCCCCTGCTGATATGTATTCGTTTTGTAGGAGTTTTCTATTTTCAACAATTCAACCAATGTGGCACTAATCACTCTTGTCCATGTATTCTGAAGGGTCTTCATTTCTACTCGTTAGAGACCCAGAGTGCAGTCTATAGTCAAAGTGAAAGTACTACTTGCACCCTTATTTGGTGCTGCTGCTGCTTGGTTGCTTCAGTCACGTCCAGCTTTCTGCAGCCCAATGGACTGTAGCCCACCAGGCTCCTCTCTCCATGTGGTTCCCCAGGCAAGGATACTACAGTGGGCTGCCATGCCCTCCTCCAGGGAACCTTCCCAACCTGGGGATCAAACCTGCGTCTCTTAGATCTCCTGCATAAACCACTAGTGCTCTTTGGGAATTGGAGGAATCTGAAATTTGTTGACTACAAATCAATCAATCTTTTAGAAAGCCTGGAGATTTGGCAGGAGGGCAGGATCCACATCTACTAAATACCAAACACTTGGTACTATGAATTATTTCAAGTACTCCCATTAATCCTAGATTGGGGGGAAAGGACCAAGGAGTATCCATCACACAGATGTGGACAATGAGGCTCAGAGAGGAGAAAGCATTTGCTCACATTTGGAGATTCTGAGATCCCAGCCCAACTCCAAGGAGCCAAAGACAGGTTACCCTCTCATAGCTGCCACCGGGGGTTGAGCCATAAGCAGGAAGACCTGAAAGATTCCAGAGGTGAGAGGTGTCTGCTGTTGGGGCAGTGGGCAGTCTCTGAAGGCCCTTTTCTACTCAGGAACCACCAGTCATCAATCGTCTCTGTCTTTCCTTCTTCCTGTTTCCAATTCATCAACCTACTGCCTAAGCATCACATTTGGTAGAAAGGCAGGAGAGAGCCACCTATCTAGAGCACCTAAAGATGTTGGTGTGGTCTCTTTTCCTTTGCCTGTCTCTGCAGGCTGGGGAAGAAGCTGATCCTTTGCAGATGACCTGTGGGCTCCACCACGTTGAACAGGCAGGACGGAAGCTCAGGTGCCAAGGGGACTGGCCAGAGCACAGTGGGAACCTTGGCATTTTGCTGTCTTCGTAAGCCTGAGCAATGAGAATCCTTCAGCACGTCTGGGCCATGAGCCCTGGAAAGAGGCGTGTGGCCTCTAGTCATTCAAATAACTAATTTGAATAGTGAAGACCCTGAGAGACAGACAGATAAGAGACCGAATAAAGTGGGGAGACTCAAATGACAGAGATCGTCTGATTGACGAGTCCCGCATTCACGAGGTCATCACAGGGATCGTTCAAATGCACTATTTGACTCTTATTTGACTATGGGATAGAGTCAGGGTGATCAGAGGATCACTCCACACTGGCCGAGACAGCACGCAGCAGCTGTCCTCAGCAAGGATTCATGTCTGCACCACACACTGGGCTTCCCAGAGCCTCCTTCTCATGATCTCACGGAATCCTTACAAATATCCAGTGAGGTCACAGGCAGGAGAACCATTTTACATACAAAAAAACTTGAAAAAACCTGAGATTGGAAAATCCAACAGCAATGGGAAGCAGAGCTGGAAAGGCCTGCTTCCAGGATGCTGGGGGAGTCTGAAGATGGATTGCCAGACTCAGGTCCTTCCTCTTCCATTCCAGGCCCGTTTCCTGCCAAAATGCACAGAGTTCAAGTCCGGAGCCACACTGTCTCTGGTCTGATCAGGAGGATGAACCATCTCTGTCAGAGGCCAGAGTGGAGAAGAGCACACAGGCTTACCTCTCCTACATCATCAAACATTAAAAAAAAAAAAAAAATCTGGAGTATTTCAGTGTTCAGCATGCTCCAGGCCCCATGGTCCAGACTCCAAGGCGAGACCCCCTCTTGAAGGCTAAGGACATGCTGGCTCCTTCCCTTGACTCTGGACTGGGCACAGACTTACCGCTTCTCCAACACAGGCCCAGTTACCCAGAGAGTAAAAGGGCTCCTGCTTTAGAAGCAGGCAGCCCTGAGTTCCAATCCTGCCTCAGGCAGAGAGGCTGCTGTGTGCCCTTGGGCCTGTCACTGCACCTCTCTGAGTCTCCGTCTAGGTCATCATCTACAAAGAATAGACAGATGAAATGCTTTGAAGGGGGAAATAGTTGGAAAGGCATCTCAGAGCACTTAGGCCCTGGCAAAGGGGTGAGCAATAAACAGCTGTATTTATCCTTCCTATGGCCTTTCCATGAGGTTTCCCTCTTGCCAGTACAGAGCAGGGACTGTCAGATGTGAGCCTGCTGGACAACAGGCCAAAACAGCAGACCATCTGATTCAGAGGTCCGAGGAAGGCCCAGGAACCCGAGCCTGGAAAGAGGCGTGTGGCCTCTAGTCATTCAAATAACTAATTTGAATAGTGAAGACCCTGAGAGACAGACAGATAAGAGACCGAATAAAGTGGGGAGACTCAAATGACAGAGATCGTCTGATTGACGAGTCCCGCATTCACGAGGTCATCACAGGGATCGTTCAAATGCACTATTTGACTCTTATTTGACTATGGGATAGAGTCAGGGTGATCAGAGGATCACTCCACACTGGCCGAGACAGCACGCAGCAGCTGTCCTCAGCAAGGATTCATGTCTGCACCACACACTGGGCTTCCCAGAGCCTCCTTCTCATGATCTCACGGAATCCTTACAAATATCCAGTGAGGTCACAGGCAGGAGAACCATTTTACATACAAAAAAACTTGAAAAACCTGAGATTGGAAAATCCAACAGCAATGGGAAGCAGAGCTGGAAAGGCCTGCTTCCAGGATGCTGGGGGAGTCTGAAGATGGATTGCCAGACTCAGGTCCTTCCTCTTCCATTCCAGGCCCGTTTCCTGCCAAAATGCACAGAGTTCAAGTCCGGAGCCACACTGTCTCTGGTCTGATCAGGAGGATGAACCATCTCTGTCAGAGGCCAGAGTGGAGAAGAGCACACAGGCTTACCTCTCCTACATCATCAAACTTTAAAAAAAAAAAAAATCTGGAGTATTTCAGTGTTCAGCATGCTCCAGGCCCCATGGTCCAGACCCCAAGGCGAGACCCCTCTTGAAGGCTAAGGACATGCTGGCTCCTTCCCTTGACTCTGGACTGGGCACAGACTTACCGCTTCTCCAACACAGGCCCAGTTACCCAGAGAGTAAAAGGGCTCCTGCTTTAGAAGCAGGCAGCCCTGAGTTCCAATCCTGCCTCAGGCAGAGAGGCTGCTGTGTGCCCTTGGGCCTGTCACTGCACCTCTCTGAGTCTCCGTCTAGGTCATCATCTACAAAGAATAGACAGATGAAATGCTTTGAAGGGGGAAATAGTTGGAAAGGCATCTCAGAGCACTTAGGCCCTGGCAAAGGGGTGAGCAATAAACAGCTGTATTTATCCTTCCTATGGCCTTTCCATGAGGTTTCCCTCTTGCCAGTACAGAGCAGGGACTGTCAGATGTGAGCCTGCTGGACAACAGGCCAAAACAGCAGACCATCTGATTCAGAGGTCCGAGGAAGGCCCAGGAACCCGACCCTTAGGGGACCCTAGAACCACAAAGTGGTGGAAAATCCCTTAGGTGGAGACCAGAGGCGTCTAAGTGCAGTCCTGAGAAACGTCCTGGGCCCCGCGTGGTCCCTGGTGGCTTGGGAAGGGCTCTTCCTGATAGACTCCAGCCTGATGCACCCCCAAACACCCCTGCTCCCTGGTCCTCCCACTCCCCAGACTGCACTGGCCTCCCTCACTGCCTGGGGAGACTGAGGATGGCACAGTTAATTCTCGGGGGCTAGCCAGGAAGAGAGAATTGCAGGAGGTGGCCGAGCACACTAATTCAGCGTCCCTCTGCTTCTCCCTCTCTAGAAACCCTGACTGCAGCTCCCAGCACAGGCAGTGAGGGCCTCAGCAGGTCACCCCCTTCCCCAGTCTGGGGCGAAAAGCCTCTCATATGGAGATCTCAGCCTGCCGCCTAGCTGCGCATCCTGTCTGAGGTTTCCACGGCTCCTGCTGCCCCCTTGAGGCCAGTCCCTGCAGCTTTGCTCCTGAGCCCCCGCCACACTTTGAAGAGGCTGGGCAGTCAGCCAGGCACAGGCAGCCCCCAAGGAGACAGGGAGGTCAACAGGGTGGTTCACACTTTGAAGAGGCTGGGCAGTCAGCCAGGCACAGGCAGCCCCCAAGGAGACAGGGAGGTCAACAGGGTGGTTCAGCTCCAGTCCATGGCATCATTCATCAGCTGGATGCCCAGAGTCCAGCCAGAGCCCATCAGGATGAAAACAGGGTATAAGAGAAAGAACCTACGTCTTGAGTGGTTCTGTTATTCACCTTGCCCTCCCTATCTGTAATATGGGAATAATGATGATGGTACCCACACGTGGCCTTTGAGAGAACAAGATGGTCCCTTGTCCAGAAAGAGGTAATAATGATTCATCATCTACAAAGAATAGACAGATGAAATGCTTTGAAGGGAAATAGTTGGAAAGGCATCTCAGAGCACTTAGGCCCTGGCAAAGGGTGAGCAATAAACAGCTGTATTTATCCTTCCTATGGCCTTTCCATGAGGTTTCCCTCTTGCCAGTACAGAGCAGGGACTGTTAGATGTTAGCATGCTGGACAACAGGCCAAAACAGCAGACCATCTGATTCAGAGGTCCGAGGAAGGCCCAGGAACCCGACCCTTAGGGGACCCTAGAACCACAAAGTGGTGGAAAATCTCTTAGGTGGAGACCAGAGGCGTCTAAGTGCAGTCCTGAGAAACGTCCTGGGCCCCGCGTGGTCCCTGGTGGCTTGGGAAGGGCTCTTCCTGATAGACTCCAGCCTGATGCACCCCCAAACACCCCTGCTCCCTGGTCCTCCCACTCCCCAGACTGCACTGGCCTCCCTCACTGCCTGGGGAGACTGAGGATGGCACAGTTAATTCTCGGGGGCTAGCCAGGAAGAGAGAATTGCAGGAGGTGGCCGAGCACACTAATTCAGCGTCCCTCTGCTTCTCCCTCTCTAGAAACCCTGACTGCAGCTCCCAGCACAGGCAGTGAGGGCCTCAGCAGGTCACCCCCTTCCCTAGTCTGGGGCGAAAAGCCTCTCATATGGAGATCTCAGCCTGCCGCCTAGCTGCGCATCCTGTCTGAGGTTTCCACGGCTCCTGCTGCCCCCTTGAGGCCAGTCCCTGCAGCTTTGCTCCTGAGCCCCCGCCACACTTTGAAGAGGCTGGGCAGTCAGCCAGGCACAGGCAGCCCCCAAGGAGACAGGGAGGTCAACAGGGTGGTTCACACTTTGAAGAGGCTGGGCAGTCAGCCAGGCACAGGCAGCCCCCAAGGAGACAGGGAGGTCAACAGGGTGGTTCAGCTCCAGTCCATGGCATCATTCATCAGCTGGATGCCCAGAGTCCAGCCAGAGCCCATCAGGATGAAAACAGGGTATAAGAGAAAGAACCTACGTCTTGAGTGGTTCTGTTATTCACCTTGCCCTCCCTATCTGTAATATGGGAATAATGATGATGGTACCCACACGTGGCCTTTGAGAGAACAAGATGGTCCCTTGTCCAGAAAGAGGTAATAATGATTATGAATATGGCTAATTTTATACACTGCTTCCCATCAGGTTCGATGTAGCCTCTACTGTCACCCCTGCAACTCTCTCCTCATTCTTCTCTTTCATGTATTCTTGGTTCTCTGTTGCCTTGAACTGATCCACTGGTCAACGTCTCCAGGTCCACTGTTCTGGCTCAGGGTGCAGCCAGGTCCTTCCGTGGAGGAGGCATGTGTCTCCCCAGAATGTGAAGTGGGGCTGCTGACCCACAGAGGGCTGCTCTGGACCTTGGATGATGCAAGAGATGACCAGAGCTAGAGCCACAGCCCAGTCGTACCCAGACTGGGGGTGAGTCAGAAATAGAGTATTTCAGGTTCATGCCAAGGGAGACTCTTGGAGCCATATCTGCCAAATAGCAAGAATGACAGCTCTCAATGGTTAATCACCTGCTCTTTTCCAGGCATCAGGCAGTGTCCTCTTTCACTGAATCATCTCAAGTCACACTGAGGTAGGTTTTATTGGTCCCATTTTACAGGTGGAACACCAAGGCTTGAGTAGTCTTGCTCAAGTTCACACAGCTGCGAGATGGGAAAATCTGGGTTGGCACTCCTGTCTGCCTGGCTCACAAACTTCAGTGCTTGCCCTTATGGGTCATGTGGCCCAACCTGCCTAACTGTGGGAGGCGTGTGTCCTGCAGGGGGTCGGGGTGGGGGGGCAGCCACCATGCACAAGGCTGAGGAGTCCCGTAAGCCCCAGTCCCAGCTTCCCTGGATGGCAGCGGTCCTCCTGGATCTTGCATCACCCTCTACAGCTCCGCAGCTACCCCAAATCCTAGAAAGGCCTTCCAGGTGGAGGAGGTCCAGTGTGTCAGGACCCTCAGAGACAGTCAAGGACTCTAGACTAAAAACGCCTGAACGCTTGCTCGTCTGGCCTTGGTAAGGCGTACAGACTAGCAAAGAATCCTTCTCCATGCAGCTCTACTGCTGCTTAGTCACCTCAGTCGTGTCCATCTCTTTGTGACCCCGTGGACCACAGCCCTCAGGCTCCTCCGTCCATGGACTTCTCCAGGCAGGAATACTGGAGTGGGCTGCCATTTCCTTTTCCAACAGCACAGCTTAGGGGCTCAGATTTTCCATCTCTTCACTTCCTAGCGGCATGGCCTTACTGAACACAGATGCCTGCTCCCGGGAACCGGGGATCATTAGGGTACTGACCACAAAGGGTGGGCAGGAGGATCTGGTGAGCTAAGACCGCCAGGTGCTTATGCAGCACAGCCCTGCAGGAGGCGGGCAGCTCCTCAGGGGCAGCTGCCATCGTGTTGTCAATTTGCTGATTGTCGCATATCGATCTGAAGTTTTTGTCTTTGCAAACGATAGAATGGACAAAATAATTGGTGACAGATTAGTAAAGATAACCTCATAGCTAGCCAAGATTTTTCAAAGCAAAGTGTATATGGGGTCACATATGTGGTCTTTGCTTGTAAAAAGGGAATGACTGGGGACTTCCCTGGTGGTCCAGTGGTTAAGACTCTGCATTTCCAGTGCAGGGGGGAATGGATTTGATGCCTGGTCAGGGAGCTGAGATCCCGCATGTCGTGGAGCGCAACTGAAAAAACAAAGAAGGAAATTGCTACTCTGAAGTACCTGGGTCTTGTTTGAATATACGCTAACTTATTTTTAATTGGAGAACTATTGCTTTATAACTTGTGTTAGTTTCTGCTGTACTAAAGGGTGCATCAGTTATAAGTACACATATGTCCCCTCTCTCTTGTGCTCCCCCTTGACCCAGTACTTGAGTCTTAATGTAGAAAGGGGGGTCTTTCAGAAATGGTGGTTCTGAAACGCGCCCTTGAGTCTGCCAGAGGTCACAGGGAAAGGACAGGGCATGGGGTTATTTTAAGAGCATCTCTGCTGATTGGTTCCCAGAATTCTGCTCTTTACTTGGAACTCTGCAGTCTGGGGACAGGCAACTTCGAAACAGCCTTACTCTGAATTTTACATTTCCTTGTTGCCACAACAGTCCCTACTCCCCGTGGGCAGGCTGCACCCGTGAAAGCCCAGTTCTGGGCGTGGGGAGGGCTGAGTAACAGTTCCCACTCACAGCCGACCACCTCTCTGGACTGCCTTCTCCTCATCAGTAAAACAAGGCAGTTGAAGTAGATGGTAGGTTACTGACATCTTGAAATTCTTGGATTTCTTTTCAATAAATATTAAACCATTACCTTCTTTTCCGGGTCATAAAAAATTCGAACATCTCTGGATTATCTTTGCCCAACCCAGGTCCTACAGCAGTGGAAAGGACCTCGTATTCTAGCCCCATGGTGGGGCTTGATGGCTCTGCATCACACTGACTCTGCTTCTCCACCTTAAAATGTGGTCTAGTGCTTCCATCACAGGGCTCTTGGCAGTGACAGAGCTACCGGTCTCCTAACACATAGTAGGCCCTCAGGCATCTTGTGTTGAGTGACAGGCCCTTCGTGGGGGTGGTTGGAATGAAAGCACTGGCTCACAAAATGGAACGCTGCTCCTGCAGCGGGGACATGTTTGTCCCCATCACACATCCAGTCAAACACGCTTTGTAGCACCCCAGCCAGCAGACCTGGAAGAAGGTCTATTATTTTCTGTGAAGGACTTAGAAATAGCTGAAGATTTCAGGCTATTGGTTGATATAAAAACACTTTTTTTCCCCTCAAAATTAGAGCTGAATCTTTAAGACTTGCATTTAAATGGAGTTTCCAGGGCTATCCCGCATGTCGTGGAGCGCAACTGAAAAAACAAAGAAGGAAATTGCTACTCTGAAGTACCTGGGTCTTGTTTGAATATACGCTAACTTATTTTTAATTGGAGAACTATTGCTTTATAACTTGTGTTAGTTTCTGCTGTACTAAAGGGTGCATCAGTTATAAGTACACATATGTCCCCTCTCTCTTGTGCTCCCCCTTGACCCAGTACTTGAGTCTTAATGTAGAAAGGGGGGTCTTTCAGAAATGGTGGTTCTGAAACGCGCCCTTGAGTCTGCCAGAGGTCACAGGGAAAGGACAGGGCATGGGGTTATTTTAAGAGCATCTCTGCTGATTGGTTCCCAGAATTCTGCTCTTTACTTGGAACTCTGCAGTCTGGGGACAGGCAACTTCGAAACAGCCTTACTCTGAATTTTACATTTCCTTGTTGCCACAACAGTCCCTACTCTCCCCGTGGGCAGGCTGCACCCGTGAAAGCCCAGTTCTGGGCGTGGGGAGGGCTGAGTAACAGTTCCCACTCACAGCCGACCACCTCTCTGGACTGCCTTCTCCTCATCAGTAAAACAAGGCAGTTGAAGTAGATGGTAGGTTACTGACATCTTGAAATTCTTGGATTTCTTTTCAATAAATATTAAACCATTACCTTCTTTTCCGGGTCATAAAAAATTCGAACATCTCTGGATTATCTTTGCCCAACCCAGGTCCTACAGCAGTGGAAAGGACCTCGTATTCTAGCCCCATGGTGGGGCTTGATGGCTCTGCATCACACTGACTCTGCTTCTCCACCTTAAAATGTGGTCTAGTGCTTCCATCACAGGGCTCTTGGCAGTGACAGAGCTACCGGTCTCCTAACACATAGTAGGCCCTCAGGCATCTTGTGTTGAGTGACAGGCCCTTCGTGGGGGTGGTTGGAATGAAAGCACTGGCTCACAAAATGGAACGCTGCTCCTGCAGCGGGGACATGTTTGTCCCCATCACACATCCAGTCAAACACGCTTTGTAGCACCCCAGCCAGCAGACCTGGAAGAAGGTCTATTATTTTCTGTGAAGGACTTAGAAATAGCTGAAGATTTCAGGCTATTGGTTGATATAAAAACACTTTTTTTCCCCTCAAAATTAGAGCTGAATCTTTTACTCAGGAAGAGAATTTTCAGAGAAGCTAGTTGTCCTCTAAACACATACACACACACACACACACACACACACACACACAGAGTTTGTTGGGTTTTTTTCAGTACTGGATAATGAGGTAGGCCTTCTAGGGATTCAGCATCTTCAAATCCAGAAGGTTCAAGATAAAAGGCAACTTACAGAACTCAAGCTCAACCCCTCATCCAATGAGTAAAGACATTGAAGATCCAGAGAAAGAGAGGGAGTCCTAGATAATGCAGGCAGTTGTTCGACCTTAACAGCTGAAATTAAATGAGCAAATTAAATGTCACTGTACAGTACCATGTTTCCTGCTTTGAACAGCACATTCATGCCCAAGTCCCCACTTAATAACCCTGTGAGGCAGACATCAGTATCTGTTCTTCGTTTGTTTGTTTTTCGTTTGGTTGGTTGTTTTAGGCTGCACTCTGCAGCATGTGAGATCTTAGTTTTCTGACCAGGGATTGAACCTGTGCCCCCTTCACCAGGAGCAGAGGTTCTAACCACTGGTCCAGACAGGGAAGCCCCAGTATCTCTGTTTGACTACTGAGGAAGTTAAAGTTCATGACATTGGACACAAGCACCTGGTCACGTCTCCCAGCCCTCATGGCTGAACCAGAACTTCTCAGCATGACTATGGAAAGTGTGGAACCCATTCTGAAGGGAGGCAGACATACCTGGGCTCCAGGGCTCTCTCTCCCAGCCTGTAGGGGTTGGGGGAAGGCTGTGAGTATCAGGGCAACTGTTAAGTGGTCACTCCCATGCCCTGGGTCAGGAGGATAGACTGGACCACTCAGGAGGGTTGTTCACGTGCCCAGGCTTCGTGGGGTGGTTGGAATGAAAGCACTGGCTCACAAAATGGAACGCTGCTCCTGCAGCGGGGACATGTTTGTCCCCATCACACATCCAGTCAAACACGCTTTGTAGCACCCCAGCCAGCAGACCTGGAAGAAGGTCTATTATTTTCTGTGAAGGACTTAGAAATAGCTGAAGATTTCAGGCTATTGGTTGATATAAAAACACTTTTTTTCCCCTCAAAATTAGAGCTGAATCTTTTACTCAGGAAGAGAATTTTCAGAGAAGCTAGTTGTCCTCTAAACACATACACACACACACACACACACACACACACACACACAGAGTTTGTTGGGTTTTTTTCAGTACTGGATAATGAGGTAGGCCTTCTAGGGATTCAGCATCTTCAAATCCAGAAGGTTCAAGATAAAAGGCAACTTACAGAACTCAAGCTCAACCCCTCATCCAATGAGTAAAGACATTGAAGATCCAGAGAAAGAGAGGGAGTCCTAGATAATGCAGGCAGTTGTTCGACCTTAACAGCTGAAATTAAATGAGCAAATTAAATGTCACTGTACAGTACCATGTTTCCTGCTTTGAACAGCACATTCATGCCCAAGTCCCCACTTAATAACCCTGTGAGGCAGACATCAGTATCTGTTCTTCGTTTGTTTGTTTTTCGTTTGGTTGGTTGTTTTAGGCTGCACTCTGCAGCATGTGAGATCTTAGTTTTCTGACCAGGGATTGAACCTGTGCCCCCTTCACCAGGAGCAGAGGTTCTAACCACTGGTCCAGACAGGGAAGCCCCAGTATCTCTGTTTGACTACTGAGGAAGTTAAAGTTCATGACATTGGACACAAGCACCTGGTCACGTCTCCCAGCCCTCATGGCTGAACCAGAACTTCTCAGCATGACTATGGAAAGTGTGGAACCCATTCTGAAGGGAGGCAGACATACCTGGGCTCCAGGGCTCTCTCTCCCAGCCTGTAGGGGTTGGGGGAAGGCTGTGAGTATCAGGGCAACTGTTAAGTGGTCACTCCCATGCCCTGGGTCAGGAGGATAGACTGGACCACTCAGGAGGGTTGTTCACGTGCCCAGGCTTCTACCAGGCATCAGAGGTGTCAGAGAATGCAGCCTCTGGTTTATTTGAAGAGATGGAGGTGACTCCTGTGAGCCATTTGAAAGGAGTAGCATTCAGCAATAAAAACTAGCAAATTACTGATGCACACAACAACAGGGAAGGCACTCAGAGAAGAGTCACAATATGCTGAGTAGACAAAGCCAGGCTCAAGACAGTTCTTGCTGTAAGATTCCAAATATGTGAAACTCTAGAAAGGACTAATCTACAGAGACCTAGTCCTGAGTGGGTGAATGGGATAGAAAGAAATGAGGTCGCATGAGATACAGTTAGGTTTAATCGAGCAGAGGGACAGGGAGAAATGAGCAGGATTAAGCCTCTCCTAAGGAACTAACCAGTTTTAGAATGAATGCAGGTCTATGGACAGAATTTCTCCTGTGCTTTAATTTTCCTTCTGTCTCTTGCTGAACCTACATTGCTTTCCTCTCAGCTGCCCCAGACTCATGACCCTGGCTTGCGGGCAGTCTGCCCACACCTCTTGACTTTCACTGCAGAGGTCCGTGGGGCTCTTCCAGACCTCTCTGCCCTCCCCTGTGTGTCCTGCCCCTCTTCCCTCCAGCCGGAGCAAGCCAGCATCCTCCATCACATTCACAGCCAGGGGGAAGCCCTGTATCGACAGACACAAACTGCAAAATGGTGGATGAATTTGCAAGACCCTGCACAAAGGGAGTTAAGACCTCTATTTCCCTCTGATGTTCTTTCAAACGGATTCATTTCTTCTTTGACATTCTCATGAAAACTCAGATTGTCTTCCTGGCAAGACCATACGGTGAAGTTGACAAGAAATTTAGATTGAGTTCAGAAGGTAAATGCAGCGGCTGGTTGGGGTAAGATCATCAGCGTTGAGATGTGATCCATGTGAGTTCAAATGCCAGTGTGGCCACGTGCATGAAAGCCTGATTCTCAAACAGCAGACGAGGCACACAAGAGCTGAAGCAATGGTCTGCCCAGCTGTAGGGACCAGTTCTCAGCATGGCTATGGAAAGTGTGGAACCCATTCTGAAGGGAGGCAGACATACCTGGGCTCCAGGGCTCTCTCTCCCAGCCTGTAGGGGTTGGGGGAAGGCTGTGAGTATCAGGGCAACTGTTAAGTGGTCACTCCCATGCCCTGGGTCAGGAGGATAGACTGGACCACTCAGGAGGGTTGTTCACGTGCCCAGGCTTCTACCAGGCATCAGAGGTGTCAGAGAATGCAGCCTCTGGTTTATTTGAAGAGATGGAGGTGACTCCTGTGAGCCATTTGAAAGGAGTAGCATTCAGCAATAAAAACTAGCAAATTACTGATGCACACAACAACAGGGAAGGCACTCAGAGAAGAGTCACAATATGCTGAGTAGACAAAGCCAGGCTCAAGACAGTTCTTGCTGTAAGATTCCAAATATGTGAAACTCTAGAAAGGACTAATCTACAGAGACCTAGTCCTGAGTGGGTGAATGGGATAGAAAGAAATGAGGTCGCATGAGATACAGTTAGGTTTAATCGAGCAGAGGGACAGGGAGAAATGAGCAGGATTAAGCCTCTCTAAGGAACTAACCAGTTTTAGAATGAATGCAGGTCTATGGACAGAATTTCTCCTGTGCTTTAATTTTCCTTCTGTCTCTTGCTGAACCTACATTGCTTTCCTCTCAGCTGCCCCAGACTCATGACCCTGGCTTGCGGGCAGTCTGCCCACACCTCTTGACTTTCACTGCAGAGGTCCGTGGGGCTCTTCCAGACCTCTCTGCCCTCCCCTGTGTGTCCTGCCCCTCTTCCCTCCAGCCGGAGCAAGCCAGCATCCTCCATCACATTCACAGCCAGGGGGAAGCCCTGTATCGACAGACACAAACTGCAAAATGGTGGATGAATTTGCAAGACCCTGCACAAAGGGAGTTAAGACCTCTATTTCCCTCTGATGTTCTTTCAAACGGATTCATTTCTTCTTTGACATTCTCATGAAAACTCAGATTGTCTTCCTGGCAAGACCATACGGTGAAGTTGACAAGAAATTTAGATTGAGTTCAGAAGGTAAATGCAGCGGCTGGTTGGGGTAAGATCATCAGCGTTGAGATGTGATCCATGTGAGTTCAAATGCCAGTGTGGCCACGTGCATGAAAGCCTGATTCTCAAACAGCAGACGAGGCACACAAGAGCTGAAGCAATGGCCACAGGGATTCCTGCTGAGGATGGGATGTTTGCAAAGCACCTTGCTCAGCCCTTCCTATGCAGGCTTTAGCTCATCTTCACAACAGCCCCATGAGGTAGGTTACATCTGCAGAAGAGGAAAGAAGTCAGGTTCAGACCAACATGATTAAGAGATGAAGGTGAGTTTCTCCCCAGAGGAGGAGGTGGCATTAAAGTTGGAGCTCTCAGCCCTTCTGCCACACTGTTGTGTTATTGTGATCATTACTCTCGATAGCCTAACCTCTAGGAAATTACTTTGCATCGTGTATCAAGAAGGGTCTTATCTCCTCACAGGACTGCCATTTATTTGATTAAAGGATTTATATCTCGTTCACCTCTGAATCATCACCCCTCCCCTGTGCACACTGGAGGAGCTCACGCAATAGCAACCAAGACACGTCAATAGGCTTTGCAGAGAATTTTCCAACAGCCTATCTTTCCCTCTCCACCCATTAAAAAAGCTCATCTTAAATATGAATACTTCATTATAAAAGTAAACATATCAGGGGCTTCCCTGGTGGTCCAGTGGGTAAGGACACCGCCTTGCAGTGCAAGGGGCACCAGTTCGACCCCTGGCCTGGGAAGATCCCACGTGCCGCAGACCGGCTGGACCAATGTGTCCAACTACTGAGCCAGAGCTCTGGAGCGCATGCGCCCAGAGCCCATGCTCTGCAGCAAGAGACGCCGCTGCAATGGGAGGCCCACACAGGCCAAACAGAGAACAAAGGTGGAAATAAATGAAAGACCAACAGAAGTGGCCAAAAAGAGAAAAAAAATTAGGAGGAAAAAAAAGTAAACATATCAAATGCAAAAAATTCAGAGAATGTGAAAAGAAAAAGAAAAAATAATTTATGATCTAACCACCCAAAGCTGTGTTGACAAATAATATTTTTGCATTATTTCCTTCCAGTCTCCCTGTGCAGAGATTTTTGTTGTTGCTCTTTATCTAAGAGACTACTATCTATAATTTTTTTTTATAATAAAAAAGCATGTTTGCACCCTGGAAGAGGGATAAAACATGAAAAATAATACAAGTTACTCAAAAGATCACAGCCAAGAGATAACTGATATTAACTCGTTGACATATTTTGACCTGACTTCCCTGTATTTCTTTCTGAGGACTCCCAGTTGCAGGATGGGGAGCCCCTAGCCTTGGCTGAGGTTCAGATCAGCCGAAGAACCTGTCTACCATCTGTACAATCAGACTGAAGAAGGCAGAGGTGTTAGTTCGGTTATTGTAATTTAGTGTAGGATGTGGAAAGCACAGGATTTCTTATTTATTCTTAATAACTACTAAATGATATTTCATCACATGGCTGAACCCCAAATCCCTTGACCATTTCTGAGTACTTGAGCAACACGAGTGGTTTTCAGTCAGTCACGCTTGTCAGAGCCAGTGAAATGGACACCTCCGTTGTCGGCTCTGCTCGCGGGCTCTCTGGTCCTGACGAAGAGGTAATGCAGGCAGTGGACTCCTGGATTGCAAAGGCTGTTTCATCCACCTTTTAATTCTTGTTCTTTCTGATATAAAAGCTGAGTTGCCCGTGGGTCTGAGAGAGTCAAAGAATTTGATTCATCTGCAGGAGTGGGTTTCTGATAAAGCGATTTTGTGGGTTTCCCTAGAAACCTCCTACAGTTTTTCTAGAGTGTCAGTTTCTAATCACCCTTATAGACAGGTACACAGGCATGGAGAGAACAAAAACATAGAAAAGGAACTTTAAAAAATGAATATGTGCAGATGAAAAACAGTCCGACACTTCAGAAGAAGCGAAGGAAAAAGACAATGAAAAACAATTCCTCTCTCACACCCAGGTTCCCCATTCCCTTTCCAGAGGCAGCTGTTGCCCATAGTTTCTCCTGTATCCTTCAGGAACTATCTGCACTTACATGATCATTCCTGTCTTTCCACCTATCTATTCACTTGGTGGCTCAAGGGGTAAATAATCGCGTGCAAAGCAGGAGACTCAGGTTTGATCCCTGGATCAGGAAGATCCCCTGGAGGAGGGCATGGCAATCCACTCCAGTAGTCTTGCCTGGAGAAACCCACGGACAGAGGAGCCTAATAGACTACAGTCCATAGGGTCAGACATGATTAAAGCAACTGAACACATGCATTCACTTGTCCAGCAAGTTACTCAAAAGATCACAGCCAAGAGATAACTGATATTAACTCGTTGACATATTTTGACCTGACTTCCTGTATTTCTTTCTGAGGACTCCCAGTTGCAGGATGGGGAGCCCCTAGCCTTGGCTGAGGTTCAGATCAGCCGAAGAACCTGTCTACCATCTGTACAATCAGACTGAAGAAGGCAGAGGTGTTAGTTCGGTTATTGTAATTTAGTGTAGGATGTGGAAAGCACAGGATTTCTTATTTATTCTTAATAACTACTAAATGATATTTCATCACATGGCTGAACCCCAAATCCCTTGACCATTTCTGAGTACTTGAGCAACACGAGTGGTTTTCAGTCAGTCACGCTTGTCAGAGCCAGTGAAATGGACACCTCCGTTGTCGGCTCTGCTCGCGGGCTCTCTGGTCCTGACGAAGAGGTAATGCAGGCAGTGGACTCCTGGATTGCAAAGGCTGTTTCATCCACCTTTTAATTCTTGTTCTTTCTGATATAAAAGCTGAGTTGCCCGTGGGTCTGAGAGAGTCAAAGAATTTGATTCATCTGCAGGAGTGGGTTTCTGATAAAGCGATTTTGTGGGTTTCCCTAGAAACCTCCTACAGTTTTTCTAGAGTGTCAGTTTCTAATCACCCTTATAGACAGGTACACAGGCATGGAGAGAACAAAAACATAGAAAAGGAACTTTAAAAAATGAATATGTGCAGATGAAAAACAGTCCGACACTTCAGAAGAAGCGAAGGAAAAAGACAATGAAAAACAATTCCTCTCTCACACCCAGGTTCCCCATTCCCTTTCCAGAGGCAGCTGTTGCCCATAGTTTCTCCTGTATCCTTCAGGAACTATCTGCACTTACATGATCATTCCTGTCTTTCCACCTATCTATTCACTTGGTGGCTCAAGGGGTAAATAATCCGCGTGCAATGCAGGAGACTCAGGTTTGATCCCTGGATCAGGAAGATCCCCTGGAGGAGGGCATGGCAATCCACTCCAGTAGTCTTGCCTGGAGAAACCCACGGACAGAGGAGCCTAATAGACTACAGTCCATAGGGTCAGACATGATTAAAGCAACTGAACACACATGCATTCACTTGTCCAGCTATCCTTTTTCCTATGTGTCTATGTAGCTAATTACTTATCTACCCACCCATTCACATAAAAAATCAGGAATCTTCTAATGAATGTTTATCACAAATGCAGTAGTTCAGAATGCACTTTAAGAGGTAGAACCCTGGGCCCCCAATCCAGCCATCCATCAGCTTTGTACCATTATCCAAGGTGCCTTGTGTCTCCCTGCTTCAGTTTCCTCCGATGTAAGATGAGTTCCCTAACGCCTCCCAACAGGGCTGTGAATGTGCCTTGGAACATAGAGACAAGAAGGTCAGTGAGATGGTGGATGGAGGTGTTGGTCTCCCAAGACCTGCAGGCAGGAGGGGCAACGGTGAGGTCTTCCACCCAAGTGAGGGCACAGGAGAGGAAAACGGGGAAGCAGGGTGGCCAAGGGGAGTCCACTCTTGGGCATGAGTCGGTCACAGTGGCACCCTTGCCTGGCGGAAAGGGACAGCGTGATCTTTCATAAACATTACCTCACCTGCTTTGTGGGAGATAAGGTGTTTGCTAAACTTTGCAGAACAAGAGGGACCTTCCGCATGACCATGGCCAGGACAGCTGCCTGCTCAGACCAGCTGCGGGGGCCTGCTGCTTGACTGGCCCCAAATACAGGAACAAGCAAATGGCGCTGGGTCTATTTAGTGTAAATAGAGGCAAATGCTCTTGAGGTAAAGGATACAGAGGTCACAGCTGGGAGAGGGACAGTGGCCATCTCATGAGCCTGTGTCTGTGAAAACCTTTGCAGTATGGGATGCAGCCCTCTGATGTGGCATTGGATTCCTCTGAAGTGACCTTGGGGTTTGGGGTTTGCATCCGGGCTTCTATGTGGTACAACCACATGAAGGGTGCCCCCTGGAGTTGTGCATTGGGGGAGCCTAGTGTGTGCACATCAGACACCCTCATTGATCCTTGACTATTTGGAAATTCTGCTGATCTGATATCCACTGCTGTCCCCACTGGCACTGGGCCCATCCACATTTGGCTTTCGCGTTCTGTGCTTCCTAATTCCATCTCTTTATTATGACAGAGGAGCCTAATAGACTACAGTCCATAGGGTCAGACATGATTAAAGCAACTGAACACACATGCATTCACTTGTCCAGCTATCCTTTTTCCTATGTGTCTATGTAGCTAATTACTTATCTACCCACCCATTCACATAAAAAATCAGGAATCTTCTAATGAATGTTTATCACAAATGCAGTAGTTCAGAATGCACTTTAAGAGGTAGAACCCTGGGCCCCCAATCCAGCCATCCATCAGCTTTGTACCATTATCCAAGGTGCCTTGTGTCTCCCTGCTTCAGTTTCCTCCGATGTAAGATGAGTTCCCTAACGCCTCCCAACAGGGCTGTGAATGTGCCTTGGAACATAGAGACAAGAAGGTCAGTGAGATGGTGGATGGAGGTGTTGGTCTCCCAAGACCTGCAGGCAGGAGGGGCAACGGTGAGGTCTTCCACCCAAGTGAGGGCACAGGAGAGGAAAACGGGGAAGCAGGGTGGCCAAGGGGAGTCCACTCTTGGGCATGAGTCGGTCACAGTGGCACCCTTGCCTGGCGGAAAGGGACAGCGTGATCTTTCATAAACATTACCTCACCTGCTTTGTGGGAGATAAGGTGTTTGCTAAACTTTGCAGAACAAGAGGGACCTTCCGCATGACCATGGCCAGGACAGCTGCCTGCTCAGACCAGCTGCGGGGGCCTGCTGCTTGACTGGCCCCAAATACAGGAACAAGCAAATGGCGCTGGGTCTATTTAGTGTAAATAGAGGCAAATGCTCTTGAGGTAAAGGATACAGAGGTCACAGCTGGGAGAGGGACAGTGGCCATCTCATGAGCCTGTGTCTGTGAAAACCTTTGCAGTATGGGATGCAGCCCTCTGATGTGGCATTGGATTCCTCTGAAGTGACCTTGGGGTTTGGGGTTTGCATCCGGGCTTCTATGTGGTACAACCACATGAAGGGTGCCCCCTGGAGTTGTGCATTGGGGGAGCCTAGTGTGTGCACATCAGACACCCTCATTGATCCTTGACTATTTGGAAATTCTGCTGATCTGATATCCACTGCTGTCCCCACTGGCACTGGGCCCATCCACATTTGGCTTTCGCGTTCTGTGCTTCCTAATTCCATCTCTTAATTATGATTACACAGCTTTAGTACGTAGAGTTGATGTTAAGTAATGGCCCTAATTAAGAATGAATTTTAATTAAGCTTCATTGAGGGCCTGCCTCCGATTGCCAAAGATTTGCAGCCTAAGAAGGGGCAAGCCTGCCCATGCACAAAAGTTTGACCTTTGGATGCTGATCTGTCTCAGCCAGATGAGTCTGCTTGATTTTCTGGCCTCAGGAGCACTTTTCCTCACCACACTATGCGTGCATGCTAAGCCACTTCGATTCTGTCTGACTCTTTGTGACCCTATGGACTGTAGCCCGCCAGGCTCCTCTGTCCATGGGATTCTCCAGGCAAGAATACTGGAGTGGGTTGCCATGCCCTCCTCCAGGGATCTTCCTGACCCAGGGATCGAACCCGGGTCTCTTATGTCTCCTGCATTGGCAGCCAAGTTCTTTACCACTAGTGCCACCTGGGAGGCCCTTCCTCACCACACTACATGGATTATAAACTACATTCTCACCTTTTGTCCCCTGTCCCCCACCTCCTGCCACAAGCTCAGAGTCCAGGCAACAAGAAAACAGAACAAAGCTCTCCCAGAAGTAGGGAAATAGCACTTTCCAAGGCCCAGCCCAAAGGTCAGCAGCTCTCAAGTGAATACCACCTGCATTGTCCATTCTGTTTTAGGGAATGAAGCCCACTTGCTATTCATCAACTCTCATGATACCCACTCCAAGGCTCTGGAAGGCTAAGTCTCACAGCTTGTGGGAGTAAAGGGAAGACTGGAAATCAGATTTGTTGTCAATGCTTGTACCTCCCTCCAGTTAAAACACATCCTTACAGTAAAGGGAGTTTGGGAGAAACCTCCCTTCGTTTCCTATCGGGCCACTTAAGCCCATGTATCCCAAACTTTAGGGTTCATTTGCCATGCAGGTGAGTTTTGCCCCTTCCATAAACACAATCACATACCTACCAGTGAAAAACAAACTTAGTTGTTTTAAAATGAAACTTTCTATCCTACCTTAGAAACTGCCATCAAATAAAAATTACCATAAAAATACAATAATGAGAACTGAAAAAATGTTATTAAATTCAAACCAGAAGCTAAAAGTCCAAGACTCATCAGGCTTAGTCTTTACTTAAAAAAAGAGGTGAGAAAATGTTAACAACATGAACACAAAACTGGAACTTTGTCCTTGGGATCATCAGAAGGCTTGAAAAAAGAATTGGAAAATCATTACAGACATGGAACAATGCATTGGGCCTGCCTCCGATTGCCAAAGATTTGCAGCCTAAGAAGGGCAAGCCTGCCCATGCACAAAAGTTTGACCTTTGGATGCTGATCTGTCTCAGCCAGATGAGTCTGCTTGATTTTCTGGCCTCAGGAGCACTTTTCCTCACCACACTATGCGTGCATGCTAAGCCACTTCGATTCTGTCTGACTCTTTGTGACCCTATGGACTGTAGCCCGCCAGGCTCCTCTGTCCATGGGATTCTCCAGGCAAGAATACTGGAGTGGGTTGCCATGCCCTCCTCCAGGGATCTTCCTGACCCAGGGATCGAACCCGGGTCTCTTATGTCTCCTGCATTGGCAGCCAAGTTCTTTACCACTAGTGCCACCTGGGAGGCCCTTCCTCACCACACTACATGGATTATAAACTACATTCTCACCTTTTGTCCCCTGTCCCCCACCTCCTGCCACAAGCTCAGAGTCCAGGCAACAAGAAAACAGAACAAAGCTCTCCCAGAAGTAGGAAATAGCACTTTCCAAGGCCCAGCCCAAAGGTCAGCAGCTCTCAAGTGAATACCACCTGCATTGTCCATTCTGTTTTAGGGAATGAAGCCCACTTGCTATTCATCAACTCTCATGATACCCACTCCAAGGCTCTGGAAGGCTAAGTCTCACAGCTTGTGGGAGTAAAGGGAAGACTGGAAATCAGATTTGTTGTCAATGCTTGTACCTCCCTCCAGTTAAAACACATCCTTACAGTAAAGGGAGTTTGGGAGAAACCTCCCTTCGTTTCCTATCGGGCCACTTAAGCCCATGTATCCCAAACTTTAGGGTTCATTTGCCATGCAGGTGAGTTTTGCCCCTTCCATAAACACAATCACATACCTACCAGTGAAAAACAAACTTAGTTGTTTTAAAATGAAACTTTCTATCCTACCTTAGAAACTGCCATCAAATAAAAATTACCATAAAAATACAATAATGAGAACTGAAAAAATGTTATTAAATTCAAACCAGAAGCTAAAAGTCCAAGACTCATCAGGCTTAGTCTTTACTTAAAAAAAGAGGTGAGAAAATGTTAACAACATGAACACAAAACTGGAACTTTGTCCTTGGGATCATCAGAAGGCTTGAAAAAAGAATTGGAAAGAAAATCATCATTACAGACATGGACAGTGGACATATGGACATTGTAAGGAAGGATCATAGTGTGGGAGGCGTAAAGGAAGTAGCATGAAGGCCTGTACTATCATAAGTGAAGAAAATAGCTCTAGTCATTGCTCTGTGAGAATAGGGGATCCTTCAGGGGTGCCGTGTGATGGTCGGGAGGGGTGGGAACGGGGGATATACATATGACTTATCTGGGAACATGCATATCTATAAACAACAAAGTAAAATAAAGGTTTGAAAAAAAAAAAAAAGAAAATCATTACATTGCGGTGTGATTCGATCCTATGCAAGCGCTGCCTGAGAACGACGCGCGCCCAGAGTGAGAGGGACAGTGCGTGCCACACTTCCCAAGACACTCATCAGGCCTTTAGCTCATGGTTCCACACTTTGCCTCTGAGCAAGACTGCCCCTTAGCTGCTCCACGGATGAGAAAATTCTGGCCAGAATTTCAGTTCTCCTATCCCCCAGCCCTGGCCCAAGGACCCGGTGTAGACATTCCTTTGGTGTTTCAAGTGCAAACACAATGAAATAAAAATGCTCTCCCAGAGTGAGTTCAGCTGTAGGGGACGAACCTGACCCCTCGTCTTGAATATCTTCACCACCCCTGTGTCCTTCCAAAGTTCCTACCTTATAAAATCACCTACTGAGAAGCAAAGCTCTAAAAACATTTTGATTCTTCTAGAAGGAAATGGGAAGTGAAAATGGGATTCAATTACCTTGAAAATGAAACTTTCTATCCTACCTTAGAAACTGCCATCAAATAAAAATTACCATAAAAATACAATAATGAGAACTGAAAAAATGTTATTAAATTCAAACCAGAAGCTAAAAGTCCAAGACTCATCAGGCTTAGTCTTTACTTAAAAAAAGAGGTGAGAAAATGTTAACAACATGAACACAAAACTGGAACTTTGTCCTTGGGATCATCAGAAGGCTTGAAAAAAGAATTGGAAAGAAAATCATCATTACAGACATGGACAGTGGACATATGGACATTGTAAGGAAGGATCATAGTGTGGGAGGCGTAAAGGAAGTAGCATGAAGGCCTGTACTATCATAAGTGAAGAAAATAGCTCTAGTCATTGCTCTGTGAGAATAGGGGATCCTTCAGGGGTGCCGTGTGATGGTCGGGAGGGGTGGGAACGGGGGATATACATATGACTTATCTGGGAACATGCATATCTATAAACAACAAAGTAAAATAAAGGTTTGAAAAAAAAAAAAAAGAAAATCATTACATTGCGGTGTGATTCGATCCTATGCAAGCGCTGCCTGAGAACGACGCGCGCCCAGAGTGAGAGGGACAGTGCGTGCCACACTTCCCAAGACACTCATCAGGCCTTTAGCTCATGGTTCCACACTTTGCCTCTGAGCAAGACTGCCCCTTAGCTGCTCCACGGATGAGAAAATTCTGGCCAGAATTTCAGTTCTCCTATCCCCCAGCCCTGGCCCAAGGACCCGGTGTAGACATTCCTTTGGTGTTTCAAGTGCAAACACAATGAAATAAAAATGCTCTCCCAGAGTGAGTTCAGCTGTAGGGGACGAACCTGACCCCTCGTCTTGAATATCTTCACCACCCCTGTGTCCTTCCAAAGTTCCTACCTTATAAAATCACCTACTGAGAAGCAAAGCTCTAAAAACATTTTGATTCTTCTAGAAGGAAATGGGAAGTGAAAAATGGGATTCAATTACCTTGAAAATAAAAGGGGATGTTGCACTCACCAATGCCACACTTAGAAGCTCAATTTGAAAACAACCATTCAAATGAATTCCGGGACAAGTTAAAAGGGGGTCAAAAAGGAAAGCATTTATTAATCCCCTGTCATCTACTCCCTCTGAGTGACTCTTCCTTAGACTCAGAAAAAGGTAAACAGGCTTAAAACACAATTAATTAAGCACTTTAATAGTTCAAGCCTGGGGCTTCCCTGGTGGTCCAGTGGGTAAAGAGACTGCCTTAGAGTGCAAGGGATGCCGGTTCGATCCCTGGGCCAGGAAGATCCCACATGCCAAGAAGTGGCTGCCAAAGAATAAAGATGGATGAAAATGAATGGATGGAGAAGCAATGAAAAGAGGTCAAATTTTTTTTTAAAAAATAGCAAAAATAATAATTCAAGCCACAGAACTTTCCCATTAAAATTTGGGTATTTAGAATACCGATTTGCTTAACCTCATCAGTCTAGTGACCCAGAAACCCAAAAATCAGAAGCGTGTCCTTTTGAATGGAGCCAAAGGACTCTCTACTCCTTTCCAAGGGATTTGGAATGAAGTTACAACCAAACCCTGTAATAGAGTCAAAGATACTTAGATAAGCCTGCCCAATACGTTCCCACTTCCTGGAAAATTTGACTAGAAGACAGCCTTGCTTGAAATAGAAAAGCAATATGGAAAGTAACCTATTCTAGACAATCAAAGAGACATCATTAGCCCATGAAAACCACTACTCATTCTTTATATTTTCATGCCTGGCATTGAAGTGACAGTTGATGGTTTCCAAAGCCATACTTAGCATACTTTTTTCTGCCATGAATAACAACAGCTGGGGCTAGATTCTGCAGGGATTGAATTACTACTCTGAAATTGCCAGCTGTGGAACTTGGGGCCTCAGTTTCCCCATCCGTAAAATGGGGATAATCATAGCACCTACCTCATATCGGATTGTTGTAAGGATTCAATGACAGTGTGCTTAGCACAATGCGTGGCACATCGTCAGTGCTCTGTGGACAGCTGATGGTTGATATCAACCCTGGTTCAAGCTTGTGGTGCGGTTTTTCTCAGCAACTACTGATTTGCCTGTCGGGAGAAGATGCTCCTATGCTCAGAAGCTTTCAGAAGAGCTGCAGGAAGGTGGTGAGCAACTCCACTCCTCTGGGAGTCTCAGAGATGCTTCTCTGTCCTCAAGTCAATTTTCTGCCCACCACGTGGGTCAAAGAGTGCTGGCCGGAGCCAAAGCAGGCACGATCATGTTCCTGAGGACCTGCCTGACAGGATGGTACCATGTGTAACACATGCCAGAGGCCAGCTCTGTTTTGCACTTTAATAGTTCAAGCCTGGGGCTTCCCTGGTGGTCCAGTGGGTAAGACTGCCAGACAACCCAAAAACCCAGCCAAGAAGTGGCTGCCAAAGAATAAAGATGGATGAAAATGAATGGATGGAGAAGCAATGAAAAGAGGTCAAATTTTTTTTTAAAAAATAGCAAAAATAATAATTCAAGCCACAGAACTTTCCCATTAAAATTTGGGTATTTAGAATACCGATTTGCTTAACCTCATCAGTCTAGTGACCCAGAAACCCAAAAATCAGAAGCGTGTCCTTTTGAATGGAGCCAAAGGACTCTCTACTCCTTTCCAAGGGATTTGGAATGAAGTTACAACCAAACCCTGTAATAGAGTCAAAGATACTTAGATAAGCCTGCCCAATACGTTCCCACTTCCTGGAAAATTTGACTAGAAGACAGCCTTGCTTGAAATAGAAAAGCAATATGGAAAGTAACCTATTCTAGACAATCAAAGAGACATCATTAGCCCATGAAAACCACTACTCATTCTTTATATTTTCATGCCTGGCATTGAAGTGACAGTTGATGGTTTCCAAAGCCATACTTAGCATACTTTTTTCTGCCATGAATAACAACAGCTGGGGCTAGATTCTGCAGGGATTGAATTACTACTCTGAAATTGCCAGCTGTGGAACTTGGGGCCTCAGTTTCCCCATCCGTAAAATGGGGATAATCATAGCACCTACCTCATATCGGATTGTTGTAAGGATTCAATGACAGTGTGCTTAGCACAATGCGTGGCACATCGTCAGTGCTCTGTGGACAGCTGATGGTTGATATCAACCCTGGTTCAAGCTTGTGGTGCGGTTTTTCTCAGCAACTACTGATTTGCCTGTCGGGAGAAGATGCTCCTATGCTCAGAAGCTTTCAGAAGAGCTGCAGGAAGGTGGTGAGCAACTCCACTCCTCTGGGAGTCTCAGAGATGCTTCTCTGTCCTCAAGTCAATTTTCTGCCCACCACGTGGGTCAAAGAGTGCTGGCCGGAGCCAAAGCAGGCACGATCATGTTCCTGAGGACCTGCCTGACAGGATGGTACCATGTGTAACACATGCCAGAGGCCAGCTCTGTCTTGAAAACCCATTTTGACTGCGAATCCAAAGAAAATCCTTCCAGGTTTCGTGTGCACACGCCAAATCCTGCACACAGGTATATATTTCTCTCTCCCTATACATATTTATCCCCCGTACACCTGGGCAAACGCTTGTCCCCTCAGGTGACATCCCACGCAGGTAGCTGTCCAGTCCTATGATAAAATGCAGTGTTTCTCCCAGAGTGAAGCTTAATGTGCCTCGCCCGGGGATTTATACCAAGCAATAAAATCCACAGAATCAAGAAATGCAAATAGTCGTAGAATATAATATTGTCATTGTCAACATAAAAGATTTTTATTTACAGCCCCCCAAAAGAAAATACACTATAGTGTCATTTGTTTCAGGGAATGCAAAAAAGGTTTCAACAACTAACAGGGCTTGTTTCTGAGCAAAATATGCCCCGCAAATGATGTCGGAACACCTATCGTCAGTGGCCGCGCGTGTCTGTGTTCTTGCAAACAAACCCGTGGAGTTGAGCTGGGGAAGGTCACGTCCAGCCTCTCGGAGCGACAGGCCGCCTGCCTTGCCCACATGCAAGCCAAGCAGCCCAGATTCACTCATCAGGAAAGGGCTCCTGAGGTCAGCCACACCTGACCAGGGACCAGCACATCTCAGGACGATGGGTCTGAAGGGTCCTAGAGTTGGCTTCCTGAGGAACTGAAGGGGATGGGAGAGAAACTCGGGCAGGGCTGGGCCAGGGAGGCTGTGAGGAGGAGACGCAGCAGAGCTGACGGGGAGTCACTCCACCTCTCTCGAATACTTCCCTAGAACCTCAACCCCCACTTTCCCAAATGCTAGTGCTCCTTCCATCAGTCCTTTGGTGGCATGTTCTGGACCTCTGAGACCGATTTTTTTCTTGGATTTGATTGAAAAATAAATTCACTATGTTATTCAAGGATTTGGGTGTCCCCTGAGACCCGGTGACCATGACAGTTTCATTTCCATCTGAGAAGGAAGGATATCCACTTAGAAAATTTTGAACAGTAATCATTATCTGAGTCACATTTGATGAAAAAAATATATATATTCTGACTAATTCCCACAAAGGCCCTAAGAAATATGTAGGAGTCATTAGACCCACTTTACAAATGAGAAAGCGGAGGCTTGAGAGAAGTAAAGTGCGTTATCTGTGGTCACCGACTGGCAAGAGGGAAGCTGAGACACTCACCCATTTAGGTGTGTTTGACTCCAGAGGGAACTTTATACCCTAACCTGCCTGAGCCCCCTATTACCTCAGCCTAGGCAGGGCACCCCAACAAGGCTACATTGCTCAGTTCTCCCAGGTAGGTAGGCACTGTGGCTCCAACTCACAGATGAGCAAAGTGAGGATTCAGAGAGGAAAAGCCTCTGTCCAAGTCACACATATAATGGAGTTGACTAGGATTTGGACACTAAGCCCAAATCTCACATCTTGCGGGACAGAAAATGAGAGATTGATTGTGTAGGCATTATGCCTTTTCCAGCCCACCAGATTCCCTATCAGTCCCAACAGCTGGGTGAGTTTCAGGAGTTTTATTTATTTATTTATTTGGCTGCCCTGGGTCTTACTAGTTCCAGCATATGGGATCTAGTTCCCTGATCAGGGATCAAACCCAGGCCCCCTGCATTGGGAACACAGAGTCTTAACCACTGGACCATCAGGAAAGTCCCGTTTCAGGAGTTTTAGTGACCAAATCAGTACCCTCATTTTGCATGCAGCAGGTCCTATTTTTCACTTGCTGCTCATTTGGACAAGGAGGGTCCTCGTGCTTGAGAAGACATTTCAGTAAAGCACTCTTGGCCATCCGCAGGGTTTTTGCATCCAGGATGACTGGAAGGGTTGTGACTATCAACTTCAATTAAAGAAAGAAGAGAGGAGACCCTACCTCAGAGAGCAAGCTTATCTCCCAGGCATTAAATGCTCCTAACTCAGTCCTGACTCATCCACCACAGATGCCCTCTTGACCTTCCACCACGCTCTCCAGATTCATGACTGAGCCCCAAGCGTGGGGAGTTCTGTCAATCTGCCTTCACTGGACCCCATCCTCACAGGGAGATCAGAGTGGAGAGGATTCACCTAGTCAGGCAACTGCTATTGGTGACCATGCAGTTGGTGGATCTGGTGGAGAGGGAGCACAGACACATTCTCTGCTATCTGGAACTTCTGTCTTAGTCAGGGAAACAGATAAACCAGACCAGCTATCAGACGGGACTAAGTGTAAGAAGACAATGAAATGGGGGTGTCTTGCTGGGGAGTTTGATGGGAGTAAAATCAGACGCAGAGGCCAGAGAACACCTTCCCTGGGGAGACGTCAGGGACTGAGACCTGACTACTGTGAAAGAGCCAGCCCTAAGGAGGCGAGGCTCCCTGGGGAGCTCCTTTTGGGGCAATCACCTGTTAGACTTTCCATGATGACAGGAAAGTCACAGGATGCCCGGATTCTAATTTCAGTCAACAGTGAATCACGTCACTCTGTGGGCACCACCCCCCCCCCCAAACCCCCATCATACCCACCACACCCACAACAGTGGTTTGTTTGACCAACAGACAAGAGCGTTCCAAAATACTCTCAGCAAAAAACCCCATGGGGAGGTGAGGTCTCCAGCTGCTTCTTTCTTTTGCTCTCTTTCCTTCTTCCTTCCTCCCTCCCTCCTTGTTTTTCTTTTTCACCTTGGTCAAGCCACGTAGCTTGCAGAATCTCCATTTCCAACCAGGAATTGAATTCTGGTCATGACAGTGAAAGTGCAGAATCCTCACCACTAGGCCACCAGGGAACTCCCTCCAGTTTCACCCTTAGACAGTGGGCGTCTTTGAGAATTCAGAGTGTCTCACAGGACACCACCTGCTGTAAGGACCTGGAGTTAATTTCCACAAAGTTAACTTCTATATCTGCCTTTGATGAATTCTGCATGAAAGGGGTGCTGAATAAGGGGAACAGAGGTGGAAGACTTTTTATCGCTGGTAGAGGCTAGTTGGCATTTGCAGAGAAAAGTCACTGGTATTAAGAGAACAGCTTGAGCACCAACCTCGAGCTGGATACTTCACCTGTGTTGTCTCCTTCACTCCCAAGGAGGAAGATATCAAAAGATGCAATTTTACAGTGCAGATATTGAGCCTCTGAGAGGCAAAGCAACCTCTTCAGGGCCACATAGAAAGAAAAAGGTAGAGCTGTAATTGATTACACTGTCTTAAATTGATTACTAATGTATTGCTGATTACATATGATTTGTTGCATTCATCCAATGTATTGACCATTTACTAGGTTCCAGGCTCCTTATCAGATGCTTAGGAGCACAGATGATTCAACTGAATTCTCATCACATATAATTACTATTCCCATCTAGCAGGAGAAAGATAGACACTCAGGGAGAAGGAATAGCTTGCCTTGGTCACTCAGCTCCCAAGGGAAAAGTCAATATTCAAACCCTGATATCTCTGATTGGCATACACGGCTCTCTCTTGCTCTCTCTTTTTTCAGAGAGACTCATGTCAATTGAAGGAAAGATGGAAATGCCCCGTATGAAAAGAGACCAAAGAGATATGACCACAAAATGTAAAGGCTGGAAACTGTGCTGAGAGGAAAGCACTATTTTGTGGTCAACTGACAAAATTGGACTGTGGATGGTAGATTAGATAAGAATTCAATCTTGCATTTACAGTGTTGGTGACTCTGCACTGGTCATATAAGAGAATGTCTTCATCCTTAGAAAACACACAGTATTCAGAGATGAAAGGTTATGATATATGTAACTTGTTTATATGGTTCAGAAAAAAAAATTGCTTATGTGAGTCCTTGCACATGTGTGTGCACGTGCCTGCATGTATATATAGAGAAGAAGCAAATGAGGCAAAATGTTAGCAATAGGTGAGTCTAACAGCTGTATTTATCTTCCTGCAAGTTTGAGTGATCTCCAAATACAAAGTTAAAAAGAGAGAGAAAGAGAATTGCCACGTGTCATAAGGTGCTTGTGGTTTTTCCTGAGTCCTCCTTGATGGAGTTTCAACAGTTGTCTGTGTCATAATCCTTCCCCTCTGTCCGAAATTCCACCATTACTGATTCATGTCTTCAGCTTTACATGTCCAATGTTTAAATTGGAGACAGAGGGGGAGTTACAGATCTTAAGAAGACTGATCTGGACACATTATTGTGTTGTTCAGTCACTAGCTGTGTCCAACTCTTTGGGACCCTATGGACTGCAGCACACCAGGCCTCCCCAGCCCTCACCATCTCCTGGAGTTTGCCTAAAGAAATGTTAGTACGGACCATCGTTTGTTGAGTGTTACATACCAGGCATAGTGATAAGCCCTCTCTCTGTGTTGTCTCACCTAACCAATTTAACAGTCCCAAACATCATAAAAGGTATGTACTCCTACTCTCCTTATTTTAGAGACCCAAAAACCTGGGCACAGAGATTGTTGTAACTGACCCTAAGTCCCTCAGCAAATAAACAACAAAGCTGAAGTTTGAATTGAGACATGAGATCAAAGCCAAAACTCTTCTTATCTAGAAAAGTGCAGTCATTCTCACAAGTAAGCAATCTGCTTTAACAGCAGCAGAAGAAACTAGATGCTGAATAATACACAAGCTTGCATGCTTTTTAAGAGGCACAGTTGACTTCCTGATCGCTGCTCAGTGTCCCAGGCACTGTTCTTATGCACTGAGACTGAGATTTTCTGGAGAAGCGTCTTCAGAGAGGGCTCCTGGGTGAGTCCCCACCATAGACATTGGCTGGTTTCTGAGCATCCACAGGGGTTAGAAATCACCGGGAACTCACTAGGTGCAGTCATTTCCATCTCAAGGCATTCTAGGGGTAGTCTCCTTGTCAGAAGGCCAATTCCACTGTCAGACCACAGTGAGTGGGAAAAGACCGACCTCGGTGACTGGTGGCTCATGAGAATCCCCCATTGGGAGGCTCTCCACCACCCCAGGAATCAGGTATTCACTCTTACAGAGCCTATAAATAAGCTCTGAAAAATCAGTCCTTAAGCTTCTAGTTTCGTGTCTTATTGCCTCTTTCTTCACTTCTAGTTCATATCAACTAAGTTTCTTCCACTTCCCTGAAAGTGTCTGATTTTTCTCTCATTTGGGCAAACGTTTTTCTTTCTTGCATAATCCTTCCCCTCTGTCCGAAATTCCACCATTACTGATTCATGTCTTCAGCTTTACATGTCCAATGTTTAAATTGGAGACAGAGGGGGAGTTACAGATCTTAAGAAGACTGATCTGGACACATTATTGTGTTGTTCAGTCACTAGCTGTGTCCAACTCTTTGGGACCCTATGGACTGCAGCACACCAGGCCTCCCCAGCCCTCACCATCTCCTGGAGTTTGCCTAAAGAAATGTTAGTACGGACCATCGTTTGTTGAGTGTTACATACCAGGCATAGTGATAAGCCCTCTTTTGTGTTGTCTCACCTAACCAATTTAACAGTCCCAAACATCATAAAAGGTATGTACTCCTACTCTCCTTATTTTAGAGACCCAAAAACCTGGGCACAGAGATTGTTGTAACTGACCCTAAGTCCCTCAGCAAATAAACAACAAAGCTGAAGTTTGAATTGAGACATGAGATCAAAGCCAAAACTCTTCTTATCTAGAAAAGTGCAGTCATTCTCACAAGTAAGCAATCTGCTTTAACAGCAGCAGAAGAAACTAGATGCTGAATAATACACAAGCTTGCATGCTTTTTAAGAGGCACAGTTGACTTCCTGATCGCTGCTCAGTGTCCCAGGCACTGTTCTTATGCACTGAGACTGAGATTTTCTGGAGAAGCGTCTTCAGAGAGGGCTCCTGGGTGAGTCCCCACCATAGACATTGGCTGGTTTCTGAGCATCCACAGGGGTTAGAAATCACCGGGAACTCACTAGGTGCAGTCATTTCCATCTCAAGGCATTCTAGGGGTAGTCTCCTTGTCAGAAGGCCAATTCCACTGTCAGACCACAGTGAGTGGGAAAAGACCGACCTCGGTGACTGGTGGCTCATGAGAATCCCCCATTGGGAGGCTCTCCACCACCCCAGGAATCAGGTATTCACTCTTACAGAGCCTATAAATAAGCTCTGAAAAATCAGTCCTTAAGCTTCTAGTTTCGTGTCTTATTGCCTCTTTCTTCACTTCTAGTTCATATCAACTAAGTTTCTTCCACTTCCCTGAAAGTGTCTGATTTTTCTCTCATTTGGGCAAACGCTCTTTCCTATGCCCTGCATGCCCCTTGTCCTAACTTCAGCTTTGCCCAAAAAGTCCTGGTTTGTTCATTTTGTTCTGTCCTAGAAATCAGTTCCTCCAGGAAGCCTTTCCTGAATTCTAGAGCAGAGTAGATGCTCCTCCTTTGGGGTTTCCTGGCACTAAAGTATTAACTTGGTTCTGTTACCTACTGATCTCTTTGTAAAAGCCTATCTCTCCATTTATAGGCTCTTCACAGTCCCATGAAGCAGAGGCTATGTTCTGTTCCCCCCACTTATTGGCCATAGCTTAGCGCAGAATAATGACTCAGGAGTAAATAAAGGGCAACTTTCCAGATGATACAGTCATAAACAGTCTACCTGCCAATGCAGGAGACATTAAAGACCCAGGTTCAGTCCCTGGGTTGGTCGAGAAGATCCCCTGGAGTAGGAAATGGCAACCTGCTCCAATATTCTTGCCTGAAAAATTCCATGGACGGAGGAGGCTGGTGGGCTACATTCCGTAGGGTCGCAAAGAGTTGAACATGACTGAGCAACTGAGCACATGCACACACACGCACAAATAAAGGAAGAACTAAATAATAATCTTTTTATGCATTTTCTTTTATTTACTTACATTTTTACTTTTGTCTCTGCCAGATCTTCCTAGACTCATGCAAGTTACCTCTAGTTGTAGTGCTTGGGCTTCTCACTCAGTGGCTTTTCTTGTTGCAGAGCGTGGACTCCAGAGGCACAGGTTTCAGTCGTTGCAGCTCATGGGCTCTAGAGAGTGGGCTCAGTAATTGTAGTGCACGAGCTTAGCTGACCTGCAGCATGTGGGCTCTTCCCAGATCAACGATCAAACCTTTGTCCCCTGCATTGGCAGGTGGATTCTTAACCGCTGGACCACCAGGCAAGTCCTGAGAATAATCTTAAACTGAACTTCCACGGCATGAGGGTTCCATCAGGGTTTTGAGTTAAAGTCATGATTCCATAATGTAAGAAATACCAGTACTTTGTGGTCATCTCAAACAAGAGAGAAAATTATAGATTGTAACCTCAGAGCCTTGGAGACTATGGATCTCTGTATTTATTTCTGCATTTTTGTTTCAAAGATATCTGCTCAGGGGAGCAGGAAGGAGTCAGGAAGAGAAACCCTCTGTTCTGCCCGTATAGCTGGCAATTCCTGTGGGGGAGAAATCAATAAGAATTTGATAAACAGTTTGCAACCCTCTCTGGCAAATCCCTAAAATTGATTCCACTAAAGTCCTTGAGTTTCAGGTTCTTGTAGAGGAGGAAAATATAAGCACAGGCTTTTCTCTAACCTAGGAGGTAAACTTTTGTTAGTTCCAATAATAATAATAATAAAAGCTTTTTAAAAAGATCAGTTCCATCCAACTCTAAGGTAATCTATTTTATGAGAAGTTTTTCAATTATAGAATGATAACACTATCATAATAACCAGTAACAAGTATTATACATTTAAAGACCGTTTTAACGATCTCAAAACATATTTGCCTATCTTATCTGCTCTTTACATATGGCCCATTCCTCTGTACTGTGGAAGGAGAAGTGCAGGACCCAGAATTACATGACTTATGTGATTCCGTATGAGCTTCTATTCATGAGCAGGTGATTTCATGTTTCTAGGCCTCGGTTTTCCTGTCTGTGAAGTGAGGATAATATGCTTTGCCTCACGGTGTGTTGAAAGCATTCAGTGAATAAGCTACGTGAAGTCCTCTGCATGGCAACTGGCATATATGTATTTATTACCTCACACAATAAAATATGAAGATTAGATTATGAGAACAGAATGTGCAAGTTAAGAGGAAAGACCTTGAAAATTTCACATGAAAGGTATTATTTTAAATGGGATTCAATTTAAGGAATAATGCTTAAATTTCTGGGTATGATAGCGGCAGTAGGATAGGGCGGGAAGGTATATGTATGGCTATATACATATACCATGGTTAAGGTATATACATATGGGTAAAGGAGGCGATGGGTATATGTATGTATAGTACAAACTAACACAACATCATAAAGCAAGTATACTCCAATAAAAATTATTTTTTAATTTTTTTTTAAAAATAAAAGATTAACAAAATTGAAAGGAAAGGAACCCTCCGGACTGTAGCTTCTACAGATGTTAATACTACTAACTACTAAAACTAACCTGAGTTTTGTGGGAAAAATGACAGTTTCCAGGTCTAGGAGGAAACGCACAAGGTAAGCTTGGGACATCTTGTCAACCAGGGAGCCATCAAAGCCCACCAGGGCTCTGACAATAGAACTCAAAAGACAACTTGAAAAGGCTTCCATGAACCAAAAATAACACAACTTGACCATCAATAGATCATAACAGCGAAGGATCGAAAAACATTAACTGTGCTCAAATCCATGAGTCTGTATGTGATGGGGGAGAATGACTGCTCTGGGAAGATTCTAGAGAGCCAACTCATTATTTTCAAAACTGGTTTAGAAGAGGAGGGAGGCAGTCAAGCATTCACTGTGCCTTCCTGTGCGAACTGTTACTCTGCATAATCCAATAGTTAAATAAGAGAATTCCCATTGTCTAGGAGGATTCCAGCTACTCAGCTCCAAGGAAATGACAAAATATTATCATTTTGTACCCTCCTAATGAATTATTGCATCTAGCAATGACCATCCGTGGTTGCTCATGGTTGCTCTCACCAAAGAGAGACTACCACATATCATCAGCCTATGCCATATGCAATAACCTTGTGCCTTCACAGAACAAAAACAAAACAACACAGAATCTTATCACACTTCCAGGTCTAACTGTTAGATTACAGAAAACACACCGAACAAAGAATATGTTCAACAAAGCCACAAACCTGCAATCAGAACACTAAGCATCTACAAAGTAAATATCCAGTTTATTTAATTTAAAAAAATAGAAGAATAGAAGAAATAGGTATTGAAGAGAGATGGAGACAAAGAAGAATCCATAGGGTAAAAGAAACAAAAATATATCAGCCATTTGGAATGTATAAATCTTATGTGGACCCCCATTTTAGCGAACTGTTTCTTAAAAACCAGGGAAACTTGATTTGATTATATTGAAGCAGTTCTTGTTCATTTGGTAGGAGTGTAAATGGTACTGGAGGTATTTTATTTATCTTAACTGAGGTGAGATTCATACAACTAAAACAAAAAAAAAAACCCAACCATTTAGTTTAGTGGCATTTAGTATGCTCAAATGTAATGCAACTGCCACTTCTATCTAATTTCAAGACATTTTCATCACCCCAAAATGAAAATCCCATACCCATGAAGCATTGCTCTCTCATGCCCTCTCCGTATTTCCTCTGATAACTACCACCCTGCATCTGTGTCATCTGTCTCTGTGAATTTACCTAGGCTGGATATTTCATGTAAATGAATCATACCTTTGTGATTGGCTTCTCTAGTATAATGCTTGTCAGATATATCCAAGTTGCAATATCTAACTATGTGTCAGTACTTTATCATTTTTATGATTACATAACATTTCTTTATTTCTGTCTATGTATATGTATGTGTGTGTGTAGTATATATCTCAATTTATTTATCCATGTATTTGTTGATGGTCATTTGGGCTTTTCCTGTCTTTTAGCTTTTTTTAGGGGGGGACCATACAGTTTATGGGATCTTAACTTCTGGACCAAGGATTGAACCCATGCTCTCAGCAGTGGAAGAATGGATTCCTAACCACTGGGAAACCAGGGAACTCTCTTGTTAATAGTGCTGTTATGAACATCACCTGTCTGAGTACTTATTTTCAGTTTTGGAGAGTACATGCTTAGGAGTGGAATTGTTGGGTAATTCTATGCTTCACTTTTTGAGGTAACACCAAACCATTTTCCACAGTAGCTGCACCATTTTACATTCCTACCAGGGATATAGAGGGTCTGTTTTTTCCGTATGGTTGCCAATTACCTTCGTTTTTAGAAAAAAAGGTCGTAACTCTCTTGGTGCATGTGAAGTAGTATCTCATTGTGGTTTATTTTCATTTCCTTAATGACTAATAATAATTTTTTTCTTTGTATTCTAGAGATGGAGACAAAGAAGAATCCATAGGGTAAAAGAAACAAAAATATATCAGCCATTTGGAATGTATAAATCTTATGTGGACCCCCATTTTAGCGAACTGTTTCTTAAAAACCAGGGAAACTTGATTTGATTATATTGAAGCAGTTCTTGTTCATTTGGTAGGAGTGTAAATGGTACTGGAGGTATTTTATTTATCTTAACTGAGGTGAGATTCATACAACTAAAACAAAAAAAAAAACCCAACCATTTAGTTTAGTGGCATTTAGTATGCTCAAATGTAATGCAACTGCCACTTCTATCTAATTTCAAGACATTTTCATCACCCCAAAATGAAAATCCCATACCCATGAAGCATTGCTCTCTCATGCCCTCTCCGTATTTCCTCTGATAACTACCACCCTGCATCTGTGTCATCTGTCTCTGTGAATTTACCTAGGCTGGATATTTCATGTAAATGAATCATACCTTTGTGATTGGCTTCTCTAGTATAATGCTTGTCAGATATATCCAAGTTGCAATATCTAACTATGTGTCAGTACTTTATCATTTTTATGATTACATAACATTTCTTTATTTCTGTCTATGTATATGTATGTGTGTGTGTGTAGTATATATCTCAATTTATTTATCCATGTATTTGTTGATGGTCATTTGGGCTTTTCCTGTCTTTTAGCTTTTTTTAGGGGGGGACCATACAGTTTATGGGATCTTAACTTCTGGACCAAGGATTGAACCCATGCTCTCAGCAGTGGAAGAATGGATTCCTAACCACTGGGAAACCAGGGAACTCTCTTGTTAATAGTGCTGTTATGAACATCACCTGTCTGAGTACTTATTTTCAGTTTTGGAGAGTACATGCTTAGGAGTGGAATTGTTGGGTAATTCTATGCTTCACTTTTTGAGGTAACACCAAACCATTTTCCACAGTAGCTGCACCATTTTACATTCCTACCAGGGATATAGAGGGGTCTGATTTTTCCATATGGTTGCCAATTACCTTCCTTTTTTTAAAAAAAGGTCGTAACTCTCTTGGTGCATGTGAAGTAGTATCTCATTGTGGTTTAATTTCATTTCCTTAATGACTAATAATGTTGAGCATCTTTTTGTGTACTTCTCGGCTGTGTTTTCTTTGGGAAAATGTGTATTCACATCTTTACCCATTTTTAAAATTAAGTTGCTTATCTTTTTATTGCTAACTTATAAGAGTTTTGTATATATTTTGGCTACTGTTAATAGATCCTTATCAGATATATGATCTGCAAATATTTTCTCTCATTCTCTAGGTTTTCTGCTCATTTTCTTGATAATGTTTATTTTGATATAATCTTTTAAAATTTATTTACTTATTTTATTTATTTATTTTTCAATTCACACATTTCCTATTTGTTGCTTATGCTTTTGATATCATAACTAAGAATCCATTGCCGAACCCAAAGTCATTGAGGTTTATCTCTATGTTTTCTTCTGATAATTCTACAGTATTAGCTCATAGATCCTTGTTCCAGTTTGAGTTAATTTTTGTATATCATGTGAGATAGGCATCCAACTTCATTATTTTGTATGTAGGCTATTTCATTATTGGATTTGTTATATTTTAACATGTTTACAGATGAGTTGACATGTTAGAATTTGTTCCAGAATATTCTTTGGTAGGGAAAATAGAATATAGAGTTAAAAAAAGATTGCTATGAATTAATCGTAGTTGAAGCTGATAGTAAGTCTCTGGAGGTTCATTAAAGTGGTCTATGTACTTCTGTGTATGTAATTTTTTTCCATAATAAAATAAGGCTTTATCTTTTAGAGACATACAGAAATATTTAGAGATGACAATATATAATGTTTGAAATTTGTTTTAAAATTATCTTGATAAGGGTGTTAGGGTGGATAAAAATGAAAAATTGGTCATGAGTTGATACCTGTTGAAACTGTGCACACATGAGGGTTTCTTGTACCTTTCTTCCTACTTTTGAGTGAATTTAAAATTTTTCCATAATAAAGTTTTTTAAATGGTATACAAAATTCTTTACCTAAGATTATGCTTGGCCATGTTGAGAATCTTTTCAAATCATGACAAGAGGAGGAAGCCTAGAGTAGAGCATTGGTGGCTGTTGTTGTTCAGTTGCTCAGTCGCGTCTGACTCTTTGTGACCCGTGGACTGCAGCCCACCAGGCTTCCCTGTCCTTCTCCCAGAGTTTGCTCAAACTCATGTCCATTGTGTCGATGATGTCATCCAACCATCTCATCCTCTATTGTGCCCTTCTTCTCCGGCCCTCAGTCTTTCCATATCTAGTTTCTTAACATCTCTGCTTCTCAGCCTAAGTCTGTCTCTGTTAATAGATCCTTATCAGATATATGATCTGCAAATATTTTCTCTCATTCTCTAGGTTTTCTGCTCATTTTCTTGATAATGTTTATTTTGATATAATCTTTTAAAATTTATTTACTTATTTTATTTATTTATTTTTCAATTCACATTTCCTATTTGTTGCTTATGCTTTTGATATCATAACTAAGAATCCATTGCCGAACCCAAAGTCATTGAGGTTTATCTCTATGTTTTCTTCTGATAATTCTACAGTATTAGCTCATAGATCCTTGTTCCAGTTTGAGTTAATTTTTGTATATCATGTGAGATAGGCATCCAACTTCATTATTTTGTATGTAGGCTATTTCATTATTGGATTTGTTATATTTTAACATGTTTACAGATGAGTTGACATGTTAGAATTTGTTCCAGAATATTCTTTGGTAGGGAAAATAGAATATAGAGTTAAAAAAAGATTGCTATGAATTAATCGTAGTTGAAGCTGATAGTAAGTCTCTGGAGGTTCATTAAAGTGGTCTATGTACTTCTGTGTATGTAATTTTTTTCCATAATAAAATAAGGCTTTATCTTTTAGAGAGACATACAGAAATATTTAGAGATGACAATATATAATGTTTGAAATTTGTTTTAAAATTATCTTGATAAGGGTGTTAGGGTGGATAAAAATGAAAAATTGGTCATGAGTTGATACCTGTTGAAACTGTGCACACATGAGGGTTTCTTGTACCTTTCTTCCTACTTTTGAGTGAATTTAAAATTTTTCCATAATAAAGTTTTTTAAATGGTATACAAAATTCTTTACCTAAGATTATGCTTGGCCATGTTGAGAATCTTTTCAAATCATGACAAGAGGAGGAAGCCTAGAGTAGAGCATTGGTGGCTGTTGTTGTTCAGTTGCTCAGTCGCGTCTGACTCTTTGTGACCCGTGGACTGCAGCCCACCAGGCTTCCCTGTCCTTCTCCCAGAGTTTGCTCAAACTCATGTCCATTGTGTCGATGATGTCATCCAACCATCTCATCCTCTATTGTGCCCTTCTTCTCCGGCCCTCAGTCTTTCCATATCTAGTTTCTTAACATCTCTGCTTCTCAGCCTAAGTCTGTCTCTGCTCCTCCATCCCTACCGCATACACACACGGATTCAACGAAGCCAGCCCTGCCCTGTCCTCTCCTTATGCAGTTGATGTCTTAAGACTAGGAAGAGAACTTTACACTTAACCTGAATAAATTTAGTCTAATTTCTTTCACCAGCTCCTTCCATTGAGAATCCTCTGTTCTGAGGTCTTTATTATCCAGACTATTAGCTGAATTTTCCCAAATCTTGTTTTCACTGATTCATTCATTCGTCATATATTCCCTGAGCACCTGTTTTGAGCCAAGGCCTGTGTTAAGGGCACAGAAATGAATGCCCTGTCTCTGCCCTTGAGAATCTCTGTTGCTGACTTGGTTGTTGTTATTCAGCCACTAAGTCATGGCTGACTCTTTGTGACTCCATGAACATGCCAGGCTTCTCTGTCCTCTGTTATCCCCTGGAGTTTGTTCAAATTCGTGTCCACTGAGTTGGTGATGCTCATCCATCTCAGCCTCGGCCATCCCCTTCTCCTTTTGCCTTCAGTCCTTCCCAGCAATAGAGTCTTTTCCAATGAGTTGGCTCTTTGCACCAGGTGGCCAACATATTTGAGCTTAAACTTCAGCAACAGTTCTTCCAATGAATATTAAGGGTTGATTTCCTTTAGGATTGACTCGTTTGATCTCCCTGTAGCCCTACGGACTCTCTGGCAGAGTCCAAAGTAGAAAACATGGAACTAAACAGTTGATGACAATTCAATGGCCTGAGTGTAGTAGTGGAGAAAAATGTTGGTGTTGAGTGCCTAGAGGGGCACTTAGACCAGACAAGAGGGTCTGGGAAGGCTTCTGGAAGAGGTGACATGGTGTGAGATCAGAGACGATGACCAGATGCTGTGTGTCATTGGATCTGATACAGAAGCTTCTACATCTTCCTCCAAGTTATTAGTGATCTTGGAGACAGGACCAAGGCTGGGCCTTGTTGCAACCAGGAAACCACTTTCATATGAAAGATAAAGTCACCCAGATGAATACTGATGAACTCTAAAAGATTGCTGTGAGCTTTTATGGGGCCTTTGTGCAAATGAAAACGCCAAACGAGCAGCCCCCGGGAACCTCAGCGCTGCTCCTTCTCTCCACCCACTCCCGTGTGGTCTGGTGAGAGAAGCACAACCCAAACTCAGTGGGAAGGGCTCCGCGGGGTGTGAGGCTCCTTGTCCTCTGCTTCTCTCCCTTTCATCCACACACATTGATGCTCCACTTTAAGTTGGTGATTCAGGAGAGATGTGTGACCAGCCTGCAGTCCCCAAGCCAGCTGAAGGGGCTAACATTCAGGGCCCTGGATTGGGGAGTATCAGTCAACAGATTTCTGTTCAGAACCTACACAATTGCTGCATAAGGAACTTACGGCTCCTCAGACTTCCTAAACTGTCGAGCTACGTATCAAAGCTGTACGGAGCTGGCCATCTCTTTATTAAGGAAACACCACCCCCTGCTGTCACTTCTGGTTACAAGCCAAGTTGCTTTGGCGCTTAGGACCTGAGCTGTGCTCATAGCAGGAGGCGATTTTATTTGCTCACATTTCTGGAAAGAAGTCCAGGCCGACCGCTGTTGACTGCCTTTATTTGTTTGTTTGCTTGCTTTACTTCAGATGCACTTGGGCTGAGAATTTGGGGATACCAATTGATCTATTATTATTAATAATTATAATATCAATGACCAGTTATTGAACACTTTATGTGTTAAGCACTTACATGCCTTATTTTGTTTAATGATCTCAGCAGTGAAAGTTATCTTCACTTTGCATGTTAAGAAACCAAAAATATTGATCACTCGGTATAATTGTTTTGTATTTAACAATTTAATAATAATCTAATAACTGTATTCATTGATTTATTCCACACATTTGTATTTAGCACCTCCTGTATCTCAGGCTCCGTTGGCAGCATGATGAACCAGGCACAGGCTGTGCCTTCACAAATTCATGACGGAGTGAGGAGGGAGCCCAAGAGGAGAGAAGAACTTGTGCTGATGGGGCATCCACGCTGTGCCACTCTGCACACCCTTTTTAAATGCACTAATCCTCTAACAACTCTGTAAGGTTTAAGTATCCATTTTACAGATGAGAAAAACTGAGTTTTCACTGAATTCAAATTATGTGCCTATGCTTGTATAGATGGTTGGTGGAGGAGCTAGAATTTAAACTCATTTCTCCCAGATGCTAAAGCCCTACTTTTTGAGCATATATATTCAATGAAATGATGTGTTTTTTATATATATAAAGAAGTTTATTAAGGCATAAGAGGGGTCTAGGAAGGTAAAATGAACAATTTGGCTCAGGGGCAAGCGATAATTCACTGAAATAGTTGGTCTTTGAATTCTGTGGAGCATTCATTTTCTCAGTCATCCAAAGAGCCAGAAAATGTTTCCTGAGCATGTAACATGTGCCAGGCACTTTACTGGAAATCTATGCTCCTGTTGGTTGGCATAGTGGGAATCATCCATGACAAATTCAAAGAAGCAAATAGCAATCAGGGTCAGACAGAGCACTGAAATGCCACCTTGGCTCTCATCCTAAACATAGACTCTCAGAGGGGATCTTTCGATGGAGGTGGCCACCAACATTACACTCAGTGGCAAGCCATCATCCCAGAGGTCTCCCTACAGACTCCATGCAAAACTGGCCGCTGGCTGGGACGATGGCCATCCTGATGTTTGGAGAAAATGGTGGAGAGTAAATCAATAAGGTCTTGGTCTTCTTGAGGCTGATATTGCAGGAGGGAGAAAGAGCTTAAGAAAGTAAATTCATAATAAGTAAAACAACCACTGGTTTGGTAAGTTTGGGGAGGGGAAATCAACTAGAGGATGAGTCAGAGAATAACTGGGTGAGCGAATCAGTCAGGGTCCCGTGGGAAACACTCAAACTGGGTGACTGGAAGAAAAGCTCAAATTTAGGTTCACCATTGTATTCTGGGTCACGTTTAAGGCAATTTAATAATAATCTAATAACTGTATTCATTGATTTATTCCACACATTTGTATTTAGCACCTCCTGTATCTCAGGCTCCGTTGGCAGCATGATGAACCAGGCACAGGCTGTGCCTTCACAAATTCATGACGGAGTGAGGAGGGAGCCCAAGAGGAGAGAAGAACTTGTGCTGATGGGGCATCCACGCTGTGCCACTCTGCACACCCTTTTTAAATGCACTAATCCTCTAACAACTCTGTAAGGTTTAAGTATCCATTTTACAGATGAGAAAAACTGAGTTTTCACTGAATTCAAATTATGTGCCTATGCTTGTATAGATGGTTGGTGGAGGAGCTAGAATTTAAACTCATTTCTCCCAGATGCTAAAGCCCTACTTTTTGAGCATATATATTCAATGAAATGATGTGTTTTTTATATATATAAAGAAGTTTATTAAGGCATAAGAGGGGTCTAGGAAGGTAAAATGAACAATTTGGCTCAGGGGCAAGCGATAATTCACTGAAATAGTTGGTCTTTGAATTCTGTGGAGCATTCATTTTCTCAGTCATCCAAAGAGCCAGAAAATGTTTCCTGAGCATGTAACATGTGCCAGGCACTTTACTGGAAATCTATGCTCCTGTTGGTTGGCATAGTGGGAATCATCCATGACAAATTCAAAGAAGCAAATAGCAATCAGGGTCAGACAGAGCACTGAAATGCCACCTTGGCTCTCATCCTAAACATAGACTCTCAGAGGGGATCTTTCGATGGAGGTGGCCACCAACATTACACTCAGTGGCAAGCCATCATCCCAGAGGTCTCCCTACAGACTCCATGCAAAACTGGCCGCTGGCTGGGACGATGGCCATCCTGATGTTTGGAGAAAATGGTGGAGAGTAAATCAATAAGGTCTTGGTCTTCTTGAGGCTGATATTGCAGGAGGGAGAAAGAGCTTAAGAAAGTAAATTCATAATAAGTAAAACAACCACTGGTTTGGTAAGTTTGGGGAGGGAAGTCAACTAGAGGATGAGTCAGAGAATAACTGGGTGAGCGAATCAGTCAGGGTCCCCGTGGGAAACACTCAAACTGGGTGACTGGAAGAGAGCTCATTACAGAGACAGGTTCCAAGATGTGAGCAAGAATGGATGAAGAAGAAGGCTATGGAATATTAACACCATGGCTACAGTGTGGCACCGTTTCTGTCTGCAGCTTGAAGTGGTAAGGGGAGAAAGGCAGTTACCAGTACACGAAACGAGATGTCGTTTGAGAGTATGCTCAACAGGACGTGTGACCTTTGGAAGCAGAAGTGGCACCACCATCTTCAATGACCCAGCAGAGAGGGAGCAGGGTTAACACATAGGACCTAACATCAGAAACTTCTTTTCTGGAAAGCACTTTGATGTTTCGCTTCCAAGATGAATTTCCCTGAATGCGAGGCTTGACAAAGGCAGGTTATGGAGAAGAGCGAAATAGCTCACAACTTTATTGTAATCTTATAATAAAGCACTCTCTTTAAGTGCAGTTGCTTTGCAGACACCTGGGATTAGGACAATGAGAAGAAGCTTTTGCCTACCAGGCCAGCAAATGATCTCTTGTCAGGCCAGAGGGAGGTGGTCTCTGGGCCTTGGGGCAAGCCATTTAGTATTTCCAGGCCTCAATTTCCTCATCTGTACATGGAGGGCAGTAGGCTGAGGGGTTTTTAGCTACCAGGCAAAGCTGTACAGAAACCCAGGCTTTGAAGCCGGGCAGTCTGAGTTCAAGGCCTTTTGCTGGCTAGACAACCTTGGATACCTCCTATCTCTGGGCCTTAGCCTCACTACCTGGCAAATAAGTATGACAGTGTCTATTCAGACAAATCATGTTGTTTAAACAGGGCATGTAAAACCTCTAGCGTTCTGTGCAAAGAACCCGAGTTCTATACATGTCTGTTCCTAAACGTCAAGGTAATGTCCTAAGGGACAAGTGGTCAGACTTTAAGAAACACAGCATCAGTTTGCAACTGATTCTACCACTTTCTGGCCCAGGACCTTAGGTAAGTCATTTAATCTTACTAAAGCCTCTGCTTCCACTTCTTTAAAACAGGAAAGAAAAGATACCACCTGCCCTTATAGGATTGTGGTTAGAATCAAATGAAATAATACATATTCTCCACTTTGAATATCTTCCCCCATCACAAACCCACATCCTTTCAGCTGTAATATTCTGAAGCTGTACATAACATGACAGAGAGTTTTCCAGAATGTTCTATGTGAGATTGTCTCAGTGCTTTTAGTTCAAAAAAGTTACATGGGGCTGGTTTACTATGGCATCATCAGAATTTTTGATATAACTGAATTGAACCCATGAGCCTGAAACCTACTTCGCTTTGGCCTGGATAACATGCACCCAAGATGGTAGAAGGTTGACACCAGAAAACAAGACTCTACCTTTCCCTCAGATCCCCAGAGGCCACTCACCAAAGGGGAGCTGCACCAACCCTCCACGTCTCAACTCATTGTTCTCACTGCTTTTTCAGGCCCCGGTGAGGCATGGTATGAAGCAAAAGAAATTGTAGCGTCTATGAAGGGAGCTGCTAATGTAAATGAATAGCTTTGGCAAAATGAGCCCCTCTGAAGAGCTCTGAGGGAAATAACAGTGGCTTTTGTTTCTAGGCTGGAGTCAGGATGCTTGTTTATTGCACTCTAACGCCAAACATCGCTTTAACAACAAATGGCACAGCTACATTTTTGAACAGACAGTTTCTTTGAAACAGTTTGTATAATAGAAATTACTTGGATTCTCTCTGGAAGGAATAACAGAAGGAGTGTTTCCTCCTCTTGTCTTAAATATAAGGAGATTTGAAGGAAAATTCTTTTTCCAAAGTCGCAGAATAGGTGGAAGGAAAGGACTGGTAGGCTTTGTGCAAAAATATTATTAGTAGTCCTTCTGTGGAGAGATTACTGGTTTATTTCTTATTTTTATTTTGAGGTACTTTTCTGAGTTTTCCGAGATGGTTTTAGTTTTGTAACTAGGAACATTTTACATTAAAAAATGATACATTGACTCTGTTAAGACACAAGCCTGGGAATGTTAGAAAACTCAGGATTAAAATGGGAGAGTGTGCTCGTGGACCCATAGAGGGTTGAGCTTGGCCTTGGGAAAGATCACTGACACCTGACCTGGGATTCCCTGGCTTTAACTCCAGGCAAGTATCCCAGGACTCGTAAGTGACAGGGTGACACTTGGCTGTGGGGAGAAGTTGAACTATGCTGCCCTTTGAATGGAGTAAGAGAGCCCAGTGCCCCCTTCATCACCATCTGACTCGGAAGCACATATGGGGCAAGTCTCCTAGGATAAAACTATTTCATTGTGAAAAGTGTTCATCAAGGAGGAGGGAGAGAAACCCTCATCAATGTGTCCTGTGCGAGTTTAACCAGGAAAGCACAGCTAGAGGGACATGACATTGGAAAGAGCCCTACTGGGCCAGTACTTACCTTTATATTGTGATTTGATAATTTTTTTTGGCCACTTCTATTGGCCTTTCACTTATTCATTTTCATCCATCTTTGTTCTTTGGCCTGTGTGGGCCTCCCATTGCAGTGGCCTCTGTCGCTGCTGAGCACCAGTTCTGGGCACATGCACTCCAAAGCTCCAGCTCGGTAGTTGGACACATCGGTCCAGCTGCTCCGCGGCACGTGGGATCTTCCCAGGCCAGGGATTGCACCAGCGTCCCTTGCAATGAAAGGTGGTGTCCTTACCCACTGGACCACCAGGGAAGCCCGTGATTTGGTAATTTGTGAAAATGTTTTTCTCTAAGATGCTCTTTCTGGTGATCAATGTAATTATGGGGTCAGAACAGGGTATTGAAGGGACAGGGATATCAGAAGTGAAAGGTCTATGACAGTAAAACTTTCTGATGCATTCACTGAGCTCCTGGTGTATACTAGGCTTTTGTTTTAAGGAATTCATAGCTATGCAATTAATATTTAAGCAACAAGAAAGGGCTTCCCTGGTGGTTCAGTGGTAAAGAATCTGCTTGCCAATGCAGAGAATGTGGGTATGATCCCTGAGTTGGGAAGATCCCTAGGAGGAGGAAATGGCAACCCACTCGAGTATTCTTGCCTAGATACAGGAGCCTTGTGGGCTACAGTTCATGGGATCACAAGAAAATTGGACAGGACTTAGCAACTAAACAACAGCCAGTATGTCATACTCTGTTCATAAACAGTATAACATGATGGTTGAGAGTAGCAAAAAATGCCACCTCACAGTATGCTTTGAGCATAGGATTATTTGGATTTGATTATTTTGAGAAACCGCGGATTCTAGAGATGCTCTTAAACAGAGTACGACTACCTTTGTGAAAGGGACATTTGCATTTATATAAAGGACATCTCTGTTTGTAGGGACCAGGAGAAGGATGACTCTAAGTCAAAAATTCAGTTAATTATGAAAAGGGGAACCCACCCTGACTCGGAAGCACATATGGGGCAAGTCTCCTAGGATAAAACTATTTCATTGTGAAAAGTGTTCATCAAGGAGGAGGAGAGAAACCCTCATCAATGTGTCCTGTGAGTTTAACCAGGAAAGCACAGCTAGAGGGACATGACATTGGAAAGAGCCCTACTGGGCCAGTACTTACCTTTATATTGTGATTTGATAATTTTTTTTGGCCACTTCTATTGGCCTTTCACTTATTCATTTTCATCCATCTTTGTTCTTTGGCCTGTGTGGGCCTCCCATTGCAGTGGCCTCTGTCGCTGCTGAGCACCAGTTCTGGGCACATGCACTCCAAAGCTCCAGCTCGGTAGTTGGACACATCGGTCCAGCTGCTCCGCGGCACGTGGGATCTTCCCAGGCCAGGGATTGCACCAGCGTCCCTTGCAATGAAAGGTGGTGTCCTTACCCACTGGACCACCAGGGAAGCCCGTGATTTGGTAATTTGTGAAAATGTTTTTCTCTAAGATGCTCTTTCTGGTGATCAATGTAATTATGGGGTCAGAACAGGGTATTGAAGGGACAGGGATATCAGAAGTGAAAGGTCTATGACAGTAAAACTTTCTGATGCATTCACTGAGCTCCTGGTGTATACTAGGCTTTTGTTTTAAGGAATTCATAGCTATGCAATTAATATTTAAGCAACAAGAAAGGGCTTCCCTGGTGGTTCAGTGGTAAAGAATCTGCTTGCCAATGCAGAGAATGTGGGTATGATCCCTGAGTTGGGAAGATCCCTAGGAGGAGGAAATGGCAACCCACTCGAGTATTCTTGCCTAGATACAGGAGCCTTGTGGGCTACAGTTCATGGGATCACAAGAAAATTGGACAGGACTTAGCAACTAAACAACAGCCAGTATGTCATACTCTGTTCATAAACAGTATAACATGATGGTTGAGAGTAGCAAAAAATGCCACCTCACAGTATGCTTTGAGCATAGGATTATTTGGATTTGATTATTTTGAGAAACCGCGGATTCTAGAGATGCTCTTAAACAGAGTACGACTACCTTTGTGAAAGGGACATTTGCATTTATATAAAGGACATCTCTGTTTGTAGACTTCTCCTTCCCTGGACCAGGAGAAGGATGACTCTAAGTCAAAAGAAACTCTGGTCAGTGAAGAAGGCACCAACTGAAATCTTCATGACAAACCTCACCCTTGCTGACTGTGTCTTTTCTGGGGGCTTCCCCAAACCAGCCTTCCTTCTTTACCTTTCTTTATTTTGTCTTTTGGGGAAGCTGGTACTTAAGGTGGAGACTTGAGCCATCTCACAGAGCTACTCAATTTCCCTGCGCATCTCCCTTGTGTACACAAGGTACACATGTTGTTAAATACAAGACAGTTGGTGGGAATGTAAAGTAAACAGCCACTGTGGAGAACAGTATGGAGGAGCCTTAAGAAAATAAAAACAGAGCTACCATCTTACCCAGCAATCTCTTACTGAACATACACCTTGAGAAAACCATAATTCAAAAAAGCACAGGCACCCCAATGCTCACTGCAGCACTGTTTACAGTAGCCAGGACTTGGAAGGTGCTTGAATGTCCATTGACAGATGAATGGATAAAGAATATGTGGCACATACATGCCATGGAATATTTATTGTTGTTGTTCAGTGACTGTGTCATTTCTGATTCTTTGTGATGCCATGAACTGTAGGACACCAGTCTCCTCTGTCTTCCACTATTTCCCAGCATTTGCTCAAATTCATGTCCATTGAGTCAGTGATGCTATCTAGCCGTCTCATTCTCCACCATCCCCTTCTTTAGCCTCCAGTATTTCCCAGCATCAGGGTCAATGGAATATTGCTTAGTCATAAAAGTAGTAATATTGGGTTATTTGTAGAGATGTGGATAGATCTAGAGTCTGTTATATAGAGTGAAGTAAGTCAGAAAGAGCTAAATGTATGTGTGTGTGTTAATCACTCAGTCATGTCCAACTGTTTGCAATCCCATGGATTGTAGCCTGCCAGGCTCCTCTGTCCATGGAAATCTCCAGACAAAAACAATGTAGTGGGTAGCCATTCCCTTCTTCAGGGGATCTTCCCAACCCAGGGATCAAGCATGGGTCTCCTATACAGCTGGCAGATTCGTTTATGGTCTGAGTCAGCAGGGAAGCCCTACTACTGTATGTTAATGCATGAGAGTCCCTTGAGCTGCAAGGAGATCAAACCAGTCAGTCCTAAAAGAAATCAACCCTGAATATTCATTGGAAGGACTGATGCTGAAGTTAAAGCTCCAATAATTTGGCCACCTTATCTGAAGAGACGATTCACTGGAAAAGACCTTGGTGTTGGGAAAATAAAAAGCAGAAAGTAAAGGGGACAACAGAGGACGAGATGGCTGAATGGTATTGCTGAGTCGGTGGAGATGAGTTTCCAGGAGATAGTGAAGGACAGGGAAGCCTGGCTTGCTGCAAAGAGTCGGACATGACTGAGCGACTGAACGAAGTAACTCATGCGTATGTGTGAAGTCTAGAAAAATGGTACCAATGAGCTTATTTGGAGGGCAGGAATAGAGACGCAGATGTTGAGAACAGACAGGTAGATGTGGTGGGGGGATGGACTGGGAGATTGGGGTTGGCGGGTGTGCACTGCCCTGTGTAAAGCAGACAGCCAGTGGAACCTGCTGTAGAGCACAAAGAGGTCAGCTCCATGCTCTGTGGTGCCCTAGATGGGTGGGATGGTGGGGGACTTGGTGGGTGAGAGGTCCAAGAGGGCAGCGTTAAAGAAAAAAAAAGACCACAGGCTTAAAATGGAGTTACTTATGCTAAGCCCCGAGGCCTCAACGTGAGACTTGATAACGTTATAGTTTTGACTCACCAGTCCGTGAGGAATCAACTGGTCGGGACTAGTGAGGTCATCTGCCTGACAGACCCTTGCCAGCCCCTGAAGGAAAGTAACCTTCCAGTAACCAACCCTCGTCTTTGCCTAGTCTAACATCCTTGTTCCTGCCGCCTCCTGCCTGTGAAAGTCTTTCATCTTGTATAGCTCCTCTGAGCGCTTTCTCTCTGCTGGCTGAGATGCTGCCTGCTTCATGAATTGTTGAATAAAGTCAGTAAGATCTTTAAAATTTACTCGGTTGAGGTTTGTTTTTTAACAGAGTTAATAAACTTCTGTTTGTTTTTCTCTGTTAATAAAATCTGTCTTTTTGTTACAGGGAGTTTTAGCTAAGAACTTAGAAGGGTAGAGGGAAGACTCTTTATCTTCTACAAGGACTGAAAAAACATCCACAGGTTTGGGTTCGGATTCATAGCTTAATCTACTTCAGTAAGTAATCAGTTGTGTGACCTTGAGACATTTACTCAGCTAACAGAAATAACTCATATGGCCAGGATTTAAACCCATGCGCATATCATCACTGACTCGATGTACATGAGTTTGAGCAAATTCCAGGAGATAAGGAAGGACATTACCAGTCTTGATGTGCTGCAGGCCATGGGGTTGCCAAGAGTGGGACACAACCAGAGTGACTGAACAACAATATAGGAACCCAGAGTCCTGGGATCCTTATATTTAAAGGACATGCTTTCTGCAGGTCCCCAGGGTCCTCTGCTCCATCTGGATACCTATCTCGCTCCAACTGCACTTCTGGCTAGGTAGCATTCCTCCCACAGCCTCCGGTGCTCCAGAATCCAGCTTCAGAACACTTTGCTTTCTTAGGTTCTCCTACTTGCCACCATGTTTAATTTTGTCAGAGCCATGAATTAAGAAGGAACCAGATACAATTTATTAATTCCATTCCTATCTTACAATCATGCCCAGAGGCTTGGAGGCACACACTGTTAATCACAAAGAATAATAATAACAATAACAAAAAGAACTCTCTGTTGAAAGCTGCCTTAGGGGACATCTGTCAGCTTGTCAGGGATCCCTGGAGAGCCAACTTCCTCTCTCCTTATTTCAGAATAAACCACAGAAAGAGGAATCTGTAAGTGGCAGGAATTTTGAGGCCAGATGGAGAGAAATCCCCAGCCTGATCCATTTCTTGGCGAACTATGACGCTTTGACCCTCTTTCTCTACAAAAGCAAAGAATTTATAGATTAATGTGGCAAGCCCTTTGCACAGATGATCAAATGTAATCTTTGAACAGCCCTATTAAGTAAATAGTCAAAGTATCCTCATTTTACACAGAGGGACATGGATAACTCCAGAATGTGCTGCTTAGACACCAAGGAACTAAGTCACAAGGCACATGATTTCAAACCCTGTGTTTTTTTTTTTTTTTTTTGATTATTTATTTATTTTGGGCGGGGGTTGGATTGAGGAGGGAGGGGAGCGGGCGGGCCACTTCTATTGGTCTTTCATTTCTCTATCTTCATCTGTCTTTGTTCTTTGGCTCCTGTGGGCCTCCCATCGCCGTGGTGTCTGTCGCTGCGGAGCGCTGGCTGTGGGCGCATGCGCTCCAGAGCTCCGGCTCGGTGATTAGACACATCGGTCCAGCCGCTCCGCGGCACGTGGGATCTTTCCAGTCCAGGGATCGAACCGGCGCCCCTTGCACTGCAAGGCGGTGTCCTTACCCACTGGACCACCAGGGGAAGACCCCCTGTGCTTTTTTTTAACCATAGACTATGAGAAACTTCTCAGTCCTCCTTGAAAATCATTTTTGAGCATTCTGATCTCTGGTGGCCTCGGCCTGCAGCAGCTTGAAGCACGACTTCAGTTCCCTAGCCAGAGATTGAAGCCAGGTCATGGAGGTGAGAGCATGACATCCTAGTGACTAGGCCAGTGGTTGGTGACAAGGACCCAGCCCATTCGGCTTTGCAAAAAAAAAATGAAAAGTAGTGAAACAAGTAAAGCGTTTATTAAGAGGAAAAGGAGTAAAGCGTGTGTGGATAGACACACAGATGAGCTCAGAGAGAGGGCCCATTAGGTTGCCCCTTTGTGGCAATTTAAATCACTTATATAGGGGCATTTCTTCTGGGTTTTCTTTGGCCAATCATTATGATTTGCCTGGTTCACAGTCCCTATTTGGTATATCTCAGGATCCTCCCATGTGCGCACATGCATTGCGTCTCTTAGCCAAGATGGATTCTACCACAAAGGCCTATGTGTAGCCTGGCTTTAATTAACATCGCTCTCCTTTGACCTCCAATGAGCCTTTCTGCGTATTTGTGGTCAGGGAGGTCTCCTGACTTCAAGAACGGGAAATATGTGGTCTGGGCAGGATTCAGCCTCCTCTCTTAATTGTTTAGTTGTTCTTATCTTAGAGTTCTGGTCCACGGGGAATGAATCTCCAATCACATGGATAACTCCAGAATGTGCTGCTTAGACACCAAGGAACTAAGTCACAAGGCACATGATTTCAAACCCTGTGTTTTTTTTTTTTTGATTATTTATTTATTTTGGGCGGGGTTGGATTGAGGAGGGAGGGAGCGGGCCACTTCTATTGGTCTTTCATTTCTCTATCTTCATCTGTCTTTGTTCTTTGGCTCCTGTGGGCCTCCCATCGCCGTGGTGTCTGTCGCTGCGGAGCGCTGGCTGTGGGCGCATGCGCTCCAGAGCTCCGGCTCGGTGATTAGACACATCGGTCCAGCCGCTCCGCGGCACGTGGGATCTTTCCAGTCCAGGGATCGAACCGGCGCCCCTTGCACTGCAAGGCGGTGTCCTTACCCACTGGACCACCAGGGGAAGACCCCCTGTGCTTTTTTTTAACCATAGACTATGAGAAACTTCTCAGTCCTCCTTGAAAATCATTTTTGAGCATTCTGATCTCTGGTGGCCTCGGCCTGCAGCAGCTTGAAGCACGACTTCAGTTCCCTAGCCAGAGATTGAAGCCAGGTCATGGAGGTGAGAGCATGACATCCTAGTGACTAGGCCAGTGGTTGGTGACAAGGACCCAGCCCATTCGGCTTTGCAAAAAAAAAATGAAAAGTAGTGAAACAAGTAAAGCGTTTATTAAGAGGAAAAGGAGTAAAGCGTGTGTGGATAGACACACAGATGAGCTCAGAGAGAGGGCCCATTAGGTTGCCCCTTTGTGGCAATTTAAATCACTTATATAGGGGCATTTTCTTCTGGGTTTTCTTTGGCCAATCATTATGATTTGCCTGGTTCACAGTCCCTATTTGGTATATCTCAGGATCCTCCCATGTGCGCACATGCATTGCGTCTCTTAGCCAAGATGGATTCTACCACAAAGGCCTATGTGTAGCCTGGCTTTAATTAACATCGCTCTCCTTTGACCTCCAATGAGCCTTTCTGCGTATTTGTGGTCAGGGAGGTCTCCTGACTTCAAGAACGGGAAATATGTGGTCTGGGCAGGATTCAGCCTCCTCTCTTAATTGTTTAGTTGTTCTTATCTTAGAGTTCTGGTCCACGGGGAATGAATCTCCAATCACTTTACCTCCTGCCTCAAATCCAACAAAGTTCCCAAACCTGTGGTCCTGGTGCAAGAGAGAATTAGGTCAGTGACAATATTGTTTAGACACACATTGTCCTGGCTTTCTTCCATAGGAGACTGATGAAAGTTTCTTATTCACTCAACAGAGTCTCCCTGGCTCATACTTTGAGCCTGGCATGGGACTTATTACTGACAATCCAGAACAAATAAGGCCCACGCCTCAACAAGCTAGCAGGAAAGAAAGACAAGGAAACACAGCAAACACATTAGGGTGATCTCAAGAAGGTGGAGGTACATTGAGGGTACACAGGGGTGATGAATTCTTGGATAGATAGCCCCATGGGATCTCAGAAACACTGAGAAGGATTAGTAGATATATGGCCCTGCCCACTTCCCAGCTGAGTGATCTCAAACTCAGCACTGAACCCCTGAGGCTCTCAGAGCCTCAATTTCCTCATATGTTAAATGAGTATAATGCTCTTTTACGAGGCTCTAACAATGAAATGAGATCATGCAGACCACGCCCCCATTCTTCCCAACATATATCACTCATCACCAAGACCATGTGGATTTCACCCCCAAAGGCTCTTTGATTGCATTGCTATCTCTCTGCAACCATTAAAAATATATATATTTTTTAATTTTTTGGCTGTGCCTCACATAGCCTATAGAATCTTAGTTCCTTGGCTAGGGATTGAACCCATGCCTCCTGGAAGAGAAGTGCAGAATCTTAACCACTGGACCACCAGGGAAGTCCCTCAGCCACCATTTCAGACAAGATATTGCCAATTTTCACAGGGACAATCCCACTAAACTCTTAAGTGGACTTCCTGAGCCTGCACCTTGATATGAGCCTACCAATCACCACCATTCCCATCCTCTACCTACATAAGAGCCCCTAGCTGTTTCCACAGTTGTCAGGAGAGACTGCTTCCTCCACACAACCCCCACAGTCTGGCCTCTGCGTACTTCTCCCACCTCCACCTTGCTTCCCGCACTCCAGACTTGCTGGACATTCTTACAAACCCTCTAATGTACTAGGTTGTCTTTTGATTCTGACCGTGCTGTTTCCTCTGCCTGGAAGACCCTGTCTTTCTGATCTTTGCCTGAGTGTCCCTACCTCAGGGACACTGTCCCTGGAAGCTGCCTCCAAGACATCACATGCTCAGTGTGACTGTGCCTGATTAAGCCGTGCCATTTGTGGATTCTGGTCTGTTTCTTCCTCCAAATGGTGAGCTGTCCATGCACACCTGCAGACCAGCGAGAGACCGGAGAGTTTGGGCTCACCCCTATATGCCTGAAACTTGGTGACTGACACAGAGGAGATGCGTAGGAAAGATGTGTTGCATGAACAAACACATGGTACTTGGTAAGTTTACAAAAAGTGTGTTTCTTTTTCCTTGCTGAGGGCTTTTTATGCATATAATTCAAAAAAGTTGCTCTCGCTTTGTGGTTCCTTTAATGAAATAAATGATTCAAGAGTCCTCAACAGTGCAGGCTCTTGTGCAAGGATGGTCAGCAGAGGGCCCCACAGGAGCAATTATTGAAGTCAGGCTAGGCTACAAGGAGACAGCAGACCCTGTCCCCAAATCGGTCTATCCATGACCACCATCAGTCTGCACAATGCAGTGAGGCTCTAACAATGAAATGAGATCATGCAGACCACGCCCCATTTAACAAATATCATCACCAAGACCATGTGGATTTCACCCCAAAGGCTCTTTGATTGCATTGCTATCTCTCTGCAACCATTAAAATATATATATTTTTAATTTTGGCTGTGCCTCACATAGCCTATAGAATCTTAGTTCCTTGGCTAGGGATTGAACCCATGCCTCCTGGAAGAGAAGTGCAGAATCTTAACCACTGGACCACCAGGGAAGTCCCTCAGCCACCATTTCAGACAAGATATTGCCAATTTTCACAGGGACAATCCCACTAAACTCTTAAGTGGACTTCCTGAGCCTGCACCTTGATATGAGCCTACCAATCACCACCATTCCCATCCTCTACCTACATAAGACCCCCTAGCTGTTTCCACAGTTGTCAGGAGAGACTGCTTCCTCCACACAACCCCCACAGTCTGGCCTCTGCGTACTTCTCCCACCTCCACCTTGCTTCCCGCACTCCAGACTTGCTGGACATTCTTACAAACCCTCTAATGTACTAGGTTGTCTTTTGATTCTGACCGTGCTGTTTCCTCTGCCTGGAAGACCCTGTCTTTCTGATCTTTGCCTGAGTGTCCCTACCTCAGGGACACTGTCCCTGGAAGCTGCCTCCAAGACATCACATGCTCAGTGTGACTGTGCCTGATTAAGCCGTGCCATTTGTGGATTCTGGTCTGTTTCTTCCTCCAAATGGTGAGCTGTCCATGCACACCTGCAGACCAGCGAGAGACCGGAGAGTTTGGGCTCACCCCTATATGCCTGAAACTTGGTGACTGACACAGAGGAGATGCGTAGGAAAGATGTGTTGCATGAACAAACACATGGTACTTGGTAAGTTTACAAAAAGTGTGTTTCTTTTTCCTTGCTGAGGGCTTTTTATGCATATAATTCAAAAAAGTTGCTCTCGCTTTGTGGTTCCTTTAATGAAATAAATGATTCAAGAGTCCTCAACAGTGCAGGCTCTTGTGCAAGGATGGTCAGCAGAGGGCCCCACAGGAGCAATTATTGAAGTCAGGCTAGTGAAAACAGCTACAAGGAGACAGCAGACCCTGTCCCCAAATCGGTCTATCCATGACCACCATCAGTCTGCACAATGCAGTGAGGCTATGGCCCACCATGCCTCCAAATTCTTTTGATCTAGCCCCAAGAAATATAGGAAGACAGAGAGTAAGAGATCAGAGGCCAGTGTAAAGTATTTTAACACAGACACACTCCTTGCTGCTTGATTTGTCAGTTTCACGGTGAAGAATTTGTAATCAAGAGCTTGCTCTGTTGGGTAGAATCATGCATGAGTATTATGGGAGATCTGCTTTCTTTGGGGGCCACTTCTCACTTGCCAGTCAGTAGTTTTATTTCCATTTTAATTTTCAGAGTATCTGCCCCCCGCCCCCCCCCCTACCCCGCAACAGCCTGTGATTTGGAATTCATGGTTCTGCTGTGTGTTTATGCGCTGTGCTTGCTTGTAATTGACAAATTTAAATTCTGGTCATATTTCATTTATTACACAAACCCGGGGAAAAATCCTTGGTGAAAACCTAATTACAGCGAAAGTGCCACAAGGTAATTGCTGTGAAAGAACTCCTGCAGCAGCAGGGCTGAATATTTCATCCACCCATAAAGTGATCATGCTGACAAGATTCTGAAAAATAATAAAATCTGTTTAATGAAAAAGAAGCCAAATATCAGTGTTTTTACACACAGAGTATTAAAACATCCTTCATTTTGGACAGATCCTAAGTCATTTGATTTTTATTCAAATGATGATTCACAGCCCAGAGAGTTCTTTCATCAGAGATAGTTTCGTGATTCTCCCCGTACCCACACGAGGCTGCTTTGAAGCTTTCAGGCCTGCCGTTGCCTTCTAGAACAACCGTGAATGTGCTTTTCATTGCTCTCTTGGAACTTTGGTCTGTGTGCCAGAATGAGTCAGAAAGCACACAAAATGGAGAAATATTCAGTGTTTAGAGTCTGTGGCCCATCCACTTTCTCCATGGCCACCAAAGGAGCTGTGCCTCCTTCCGAGGGCTTTAGAAGCCATGGAGATGCGACTTCTGCTCTCAGAGCTTTGCTGAGGGCCCAGGATGCTGGCAGGTGATATCTAGTATTATATAGAAATAAATAAGGGACTGGGAGAGATGATGGGGGTGATACTGGAGGACAAGGATGGCTTTTCTGAACCCTAAAGCATAGAGAGAAACCACTATGGGAGGGTTAGAAGGAAACAACTGCAGAACAGTTGTGGGTCTGCTCTAGGAATGAAAGAGGAGTGCAGCAAAGGGCAACTGGAACTCATACATACGCCTTAGAGACGAGGTCAGGGACTTTGTGTTTCTTCAAAAGTGGGCTGTAGGAAACCACCAGAGGGTTCTGAGCAGGAAATGACATGATCGACCTTTCAAAAAGCACATCCAGTTGCAGGGTGTGGAGCTGGCAGATCGTGGGCTGAGAGCAGCAGTGGGAAGCCAGTAGGGATTTTATAGCAAGCTGCACAGGCAGAGGATGAGGCGGTCTCCAAGACCAGGGGACCGGCAGCAGAGTGAGCAGCAGGGAGTTCTTTAGCACAAAATGTTGCACATAAAAATGTAAATATTGAGACTTTCCTGGTGGTCCAGTGGTTTAAGACTCCACCCTTTCACTGCAGGCGGCGAGGGTTCAATCCCTGGTCCGGGGACTAAGGTCCTACATGCCACAAGGTGCACCACCCTCAAAAGTAAATATTAAAGAAAAGAATATCATGTAAAATCTCAGACCTTGGTACTGGAGTTTGCATTATATTGGTAGGTGAAACTGAAAGCAGACAAACCAAAAGGCTACAAAAGAGAAGAAACAAAGACCTGAATTAGGAAGAATCTGAAGATGGTTCTTCCATCTCCTTCCTCCTACCTCCAAGAAGCTAGCAGACACTGTGAGCCTCTGTTTGCTGTCCAGGGGGGCCTTCTGCCCCAAACGCATAATTGGAAATAAAGTAGACCTGATATATGGCTGAAAATTCTATACATATATATATGTACATATATAATGAGTGAATTCTATCATCAGCAGCCAAAATAAGCTTCAACTGTGATCACACATTTGATATAGGTAAGAGATATTCAATGAAGCCATAAGCTAATATTCCTTGAAATGTGGTCTATAGGCCACCTAGGTTAAAATGGAAGAGGTGGGATTTAAAATGCAGATTTAGGGAGCCCCACCTTAGATTTAGAGATTCCCAGATGGCACAGTGGTAAAGAAGCCTCCCACCAAAGTAGGAGACATAAGAGATGAGGGTTCCTTCCCTGGGTCAGGAAGATCCCCTGAATTAGGAAACAACTGCAGAACAGTTGTGGGTCTGCTCTAGGAATGAAAGAGGAGTGCAGCAAAGGGCAACTGGAACTCATACATACGCCTTAGAGACGAGGTCAGGGACTTTGTGTTTCTTCAAAAGTGGGCTGTAGGAAACCACCAGAGGGTTCTGAGCAGGAAATGACATGATCGACCTTTCAAAAAGCACATCCAGTTGCAGGGTGTGGAGCTGGCAGATCGTGGGCTGAGAGCAGCAGTGGGAAGCCAGTAGGGATTTTATAGCAAGCTGCACAGGCAGAGGATGAGGCGGTCTCCAAGACCAGGGGACCGGCAGCAGAGTGAGCAGCAGGAGTTCTTTAGCACAAAATGTTGCACATAAAAATGTAAATATTGAGACTTTCCTGGTGGTCCAGTGGTTTAAGACTCCACCCTTTCACTGCAGGCGGCGAGGGTTCAATCCCTGGTCCGGGGACTAAGGTCCTACATGCCACAAGGTGCACCACCCTCAAAAGTAAATATTAAAGAAAAGAATATCATGTAAAATCTCAGACCTTGGTACTGGAGTTTGCATTATATTGGTAGGTGAAACTGAAAGCAGACAAACCAAAAGGCTACAAAAGAGAAGAAACAAAGACCTGAATTAGGAAGAATCTGAAGATGGTTCTTCCATCTCCTTCCTCCTACCTCCAAGAAGCTAGCAGACACTGTGAGCCTCTGTTTGCTGTCCAGGGGGGCCTTCTGCCCCAAACGCATAATTGGAAATAAAGTAGACCTGATATATGGCTGAAAATTCTATACATATATATATGTACATATATAATGAGTGAATTCTATCATCAGCAGCCAAAATAAGCTTCAACTGTGATCACACATTTGATATAGGTAAGAGATATTCAATGAAGCCATAAGCTAATATTCCTTGAAATGTGGTCTATAGGCCACCTAGGTTAAAATGGAAGAGGTGGGATTTAAAATGCAGATTTAGGGAGCCCCACCTTAGATTTAGAGATTCCCAGATGGCACAGTGGTAAAGAAGCCTCCCACCAAAGTAGGAGACATAAGAGATGAGGGTTCCTTCCCTGGGTCAGGAAGATCCCCTGAATTAGGAAACGGCAACCCACTCTGGTATTCTTGCCTGGGAAATCCTATGGCTAGAAGAGCTTGGCAGACTACAGTCCATGGGGTTGCAAAGAGTTAGATATGATTGAGCACACTTTAGTCTAGTAAACTAGAGTCTATGGGGTATGCCTTGGGATCTGCATTTTCACAAGATGCCTAAGTAATTTCTAGACACTGTAACATTTGAGAAGGTCTGCCTCCAAATGACTGATGTGCCATGTTGAGAAATGCCCTGGTGAGTTTAAAATATAGAGAAGATGGGTTGGGACTTAAGTTACAGCTAGAATAAATAAGTAAATGCAAAGAAAATAAATCACCTATCAAGCTCACTATTCAGGGATAATCGTTAACACTTAGGTGCTTGTTTTTCCACACTTGTTTTTATGCACATGTACAAATTTTTCACTTAAAAAAGAGAAAATGCACTTACATTCTATTGTTATTGACTTCATGAACATAATGTGTTTTTTTTTTTATAAAGGCACTCATTTTTCATTGCATGGCTGGCTGATGAGGGTGAGGTGTGGGAGATGGGGGCAATGCCTAGAAGGAAAAACATCTGATCAGGATCTATGTTTTTAATAAACAACAGAAGTATTGTTGGGAGATGGAGGGCTAACATGATAGAACTAGAAACACATTTTATTTAGGGACAGAGAAGGTTTCCTCTGATTGGTGGATCTCTAAAAATATCAAACTCAACTTGTGTCATGAATATGCCTTGCTGGGTGAAGGCATTTCCTAAAAAGCGAAGTGCAAATAGTTTTCAGACAACAGACATAGCAAACAGCTGTCAAAAGCAACACCACATTGAATATTGTCAGCTTTTGTCCATCTGCTTTCTTGAAGATCCAGCTTTTTTTCCTACTTTATGAGAATGTTACAGGAAAGGAGTCAAATTCTGGCACAGTAAGTGTATGCATTTTATTATTTTCGAAATGTGGTCTATAGGCCACCTAGGTTAAAATGGAAGAGGTGGGATTTAAAATGCAGATTTAGGAGCCCCACCTTAGATTTAGAGATTCCCAGATGGCACAGTGGTAAAGAAGCCTCCCACCAAAGTAGGAGACATAAGAGATGAGGGTTCCTTCCTGGGTCAGGAAGATCCCTGAATTAGGAAACGCAACCCACTCTGGTATTCTTGCCTGGGAAATCCTATGGCTAGAAGAGCTTGGCAGACTACAGTCCATGGGGTTGCAAAGAGTTAGATATGATTGAGCACACTTTAGTCTAGTAAACTAGAGTCTATGGGGTATGCCTTGGGATCTGCATTTTCACAAGATGCCTAAGTAATTTCTAGACACTGTAACATTTGAGAAGGTCTGCCTCCAAATGACTGATGTGCCATGTTGAGAAATGCCCTGGTGAGTTTAAAATATAGAGAAGATGGGTTGGGACTTAAGTTACAGCTAGAATAAATAAGTAAATGCAAAGAAAATAAATCACCTATCAAGCTCACTATTCAGGGATAATCGTTAACACTTAGGTGCTTGTTTTTCCACACTTGTTTTTATGCACATGTACAAATTTTTCACTTAAAAAAGAGAAAATGCACTTACATTCTATTGTTATTGACTTCATGAACATAATGTGTTTTTTTTTTTATAAAGGCACTCATTTTTCATTGCATGGCTGGCTGATGAGGGTGAGGTGTGGGAGATGGGGGCAATGCCTAGAAGGAAAAACATCTGATCAGGATCTATGTTTTTAATAAACAACAGAAGTATTGTTGGGAGATGGAGGGCTAACATGATAGAACTAGAAACACATTTTATTTAGGGACAGAGAAGGTTTCCTCTGATTGGTGGATCTCTAAAAATATCAAACTCAACTTGTGTCATGAATATGCCTTGCTGGGTGAAGGCATTTCCTAAAAAGCGAAGTGCAAATAGTTTTCAGACAACAGACATAGCAAACAGCTGTCAAAAGCAACACCACATTGAATATTGTCAGCTTTTGTCCATCTGCTTTCTTGAAGATCCAGCTTTTTTTCCTACTTTATGAGAATGTTACAGGAAAGGAGTCAAATTCTGGCACAGTAAGTGTATGCATTTTATTATTTTCGACATCAAGTTGGAAAGCCTCAGAATTTTCTTGGCTTCCATACCTACCGAATCCACAAGCCTTCAGACTGTTTGCTTTTCTTTCCATGGTTGAAGTGTTTTTGGCATAGGGTTGCCAGATTTAGCGAATAAAATATGTAATTTCCAGTTAAATCTGATTTTTTAAAATAAATTTTAATATAATTATGTGCTGAACAATATTCAGGACATACTTACAATAATACAGTTATCTGAAATTGTTTAACTAAAATTTAAATGTAACCGGATGTCCCATATTTTATTGGCAACTCTATTTGGATAACTGCCTTTTTCAGAGGGAAGTGTTGGCATAGGACTTTAAGTTCTTTTTTCCCCAGCTTTATTGAGATATAGTTGCATATAAACATTATGTAAGTTTCAAGTGTACATTGTGATGGCTTGAGCCATGTGTATACTGTGAAATGTTTATGACAGTCAGGCTGGTTAATCACTCTTTCATTCTCATAGTTACCATTTTGTTGTTGTTGTGATGGGGAGAATATGAGAGCTCTACTCTTGTAGCAACTTTCAAGTAAACAATACAGTATTGCTTAAATATAGTTGCCATGTTGTACATTGGCGCCTTGGAACTTATGACTTAAAGTTTGTAGTTCTTGACCAAATTTTCCCATTTTCCCCACCACTCAGTCTCTGGTAACCACCATTCGACATTCTGTTTCTGTGAGTTCAGTGTTTTTAGATTTCACATATGAGTGATAACATACAGTATTCATCTTTCTCTATCTGAAAGGCAAATTATGCTCATTTCACTGAGCGTAATATCCTCAAGGTCCATTCCTGCTGTCACAGACAGCAGGATTTTTACATAAAATAATTTTTAATTAGAATTCAAAACATTTCAGTTAATGCAGTCAGCCATGTGGATTTTTGTTAATAACCTCTTTATGGTATATATATATATCACTTTACATACATATATTTCTTTTTTAATTGGAATATAATTGCTTTGCAATGTTGTGTTAGTTTCTGCTATATCAACAGGGGTCAGCTATATGTATACATATACCCCAATAATTTCTTTCTAAAGTTTAGAAGTGTTTCTTTCAGAGAAAAGAAAATAACTGCATTCGATGTAACCTCAGCTGCTTATAGAATACCGAAGACAGGGACTCCAGCCTCCACTTTAGACCAGAGGCAGGAGCTATGTGTTGTCTTACTTCCTTAAGGTGATTGGTCATGGGCAAAGCATTGACTGTTCGAAGTCAGGAGAATTTCCTTGACCTTTTGGACACTGCTCATGCTCCTCGGGTAATGATCTGAGCACATGTTCATTGCCTACCAAATTTGTATACACAGGAGTCGCACAAAGTAAAATTCAGAAGGGAGTTGATGCTCCAGCAGGAAGTCAGCCCCCAGCACAGAGACCAGCACTTGTAATTTACAATGAGCAGGGAAAGGATGGAAATGGGAGCTCAGAGAACAAGGGGAAGACATGAGATAATTTATTCAATTTGTTTTCCTGGAAACGGAGACTTTATGTCAAGAATTTGTAATAAAACTAACCAAGGCAATCCTACCCAGTTCCATAAAATGCTTAATCACCTTGTTGTTCTATAGCAGTTCTTCTCTTGATGGAAAAATTTACTAGCTTTTTAATCTCCCTTATTTAATTAACAATAGCATCAATAACAGCAACCTGTGTTGGGTTTCAGTAAAATATGGCATCTGCAAACTTATCAAGGAAAATAGATTTATTTTAGGGTCTCATCTATAATGGTTTCAAGCCTTAGGTAGCAGATCATGCTTTTAAAATTTTATGTTCTTAGTGGGGGGAAGAAACAGAATCTATAGCTACTTGAGGAGGAAAAGCACTTCAATAAGTAGTCATCATTGTTCTGAGACATTTTTATTGAGGAAAATACATTATCACAGTCTATCTTTTCTGAGTCTGGATCTTTTTTTCCCTCTTATAACATTAACTTAAAAGAAGCATAAAGTTCTTTTTTTAAACAAAAGACTTAATGATGATCTTTTCCCAAGTATAACAGTTTGAACCTACTTATAAGAAGTGATCAACACTATGGATGGGTAGAAGGTCTTTGAAAGTGAAAGTGAAAGTCACTCAGCTGTGTCCAACTCTTGGTGACCCACGGACGATACATGAAATTCTCCAGGGAAGAATACTGGAGTGGGTTTTCATGCCCTCCTTCAGGGTATCTTTCCCACCCAAGGATCAAACCCATGTCTCTTATGTCTCCTGCATAGGGAGATGGGTCCTTTACAACTAGTACCACCTGGGGAGGCTCTAAAAGGGTATATATTTCCTGAGCTTCTGTGCCTCTTTCCCTCCTTTACTCAATACTTGGAGAAATAGATAAAGAAGTGCTCAGCACACATGTCAGAAAAAAGAAAATGCAAGACTGACACTAGTGAGTGTCCACAGTTAAAATGGTGAGTAGGGGAAACACTGGCAGAGAGACTAGCTTGAAATGGCAGCGCTGGGTAGGGTTAATTCTGGATGACTCTTTCCAGGATGGAGGCGAGGTTTGAAGATATCCATAGCACACTGAGTACGAAGAAGTATTTTTTTTTTTTTAAAAAATATAGTTGAAGTATAGTTGACTTACAACATTATATTAGCTTCAGGTGTACAACATATGATTTGATATTGTTACAGACTGTACTTCACTTGAAGTTATTATAAAGAAATGGCTATATTTCTCTGTGCTGTGTTCCTGTTGCTTATTACTTTTATGAATAGTAGTCTGTATCTCTTAATCCCATACTCCCATCTTTCCCCATTGCCCCCTCCCCTTTCCCCACGGGTAACCACTAGTTTGTTCTCTGCAGCCATGAATCTGTTTCTATTTTGTTAAATACATTTGTTTGCTTTCTTTCTTTAGATTCCACAAGAATTGGAAAGTCTTACAGAGGGGTGGTGTATTGGACAGCAGTTAATACTATATTCAGCAATGTGTGGGACGTATACCACTAAGGATCTGAGAGGTGTCTTATATGGTACAGAAGGATTAAACCATGTGTAATCACACTGTTAGAGTTACTCCCCCATCCAGTGCTTCCGGTTCTTCCACTACATCAAGAAGAAAGTCTCCGTTTGTACTAGACTATCTTTAGTCCAATATTTGTCTCATACTTAACCCATTTTAACAAAGAGATCAGGCTTCAGGATCACAGTCATCAAGATGTAAAATATTCAGATGATTTTTTTATTTACATCATCTTTATTTTTCCTAATCCCTCTGCTTAAATTTTACTCTGTACTCATTGATGATATAAAAAAAAAATTAAGTAGATTTAAATGTCAAAAGGAAATAAATGTAAGATACTAAGATAGTATTATAGGTGGTACATAGCGAGGACAACCAGTCATCTCAGTGGCCCAATAAGGAAAACATTGATCAGGCCACTCTCTCTCATAAACAAACAGATGAGGAAACTGAGATTCAGAGCAAAGAAGCTATTCTTCTCCAAGATGGCACAGCTACCTACCCTTAGGACTGAAGTTCAGAAGCTCAGTCCTCCTATGCCCTTCCTCATCTATTTAACTCAGCACCAGACAACAAATTTTAGTGTTAAAATGAAGGTAGTGTTAGTTCTTCAGTCCTGTCCTACTCTTTGCAACATCATGGACAGTAGCCTGCCAGGTTCCTCTGTCTATGGAATTCTAGGCAAGAATACTGGAATGGGTAGCCATTCTCTTCTGGAGGGTATCTTCCTGACCCAGGGATGGAAACCAGGCCTCCTGCATTGCAGGCAAATTCTTTACCGTCTAAGCCAACAGGTTGCATATAAAATAAAAACAGACTATGTGTTGCAAGTTGTTGGGAAAGGACTGGTTCAAGAGGATGGTAGGTTTTATAAGGGAGAATTAGAGAAGGTGGACTTGTATAGAATCTGATGCTGAAGTTCAAGTCTAAGGCAATTCCCGAGGGCACTAAGAAAAGTCTTTGAGTCAGCTCCAAAGAGGGTAGGGACAGAAATTCCTTTTGGCATCCAGCAGAGGTGGCTTGACTCCCAGCTTCTCTACTTGGCAAGAGACCAGTGTACACCTATAAGCTCATCTGTACAGATTTATAGGAATGATAGTAGCTAACATTTACGGGGCACATTATCTGACAAGCCCAGTGTGATGCATTATCTCACTTAACCCTCAAAAGAAGACGAAAGGTAGCTATTATTATCTTCAGTTGATAACTGCGGACATCCATAGCTAAACCGGCGTAGGAGTAGAATTTATATCCAAACAGTTTCAGTCAAGAGTCTAACCTTATTCACACTCTTACTCTGTGAGAATTAAACACAAACAAGAGCTATAAAGTCCAGTGCCTGGCACACAGATGGCAAGATGCTTTCTCACCCCCCCTCCTCTGTCCACGCAGCAGTGATAATCATTTCCTGCCAGGCACCCTGAACCTTCTGTGCAGGGGGTGGGGGCGGGGCAACCCGGGACTACGATTCCCAGAATGCACCAGGAGGAGACACTGGCCAATCAGGAAGCCCAGTGTCGCTTCCTTGCCCCAGCTCTCCCTCTCCCCACCGGACAGCCAGAACTTTCGTGACAGCTGGCTGGGTGCGTCCCAACAGGGTCATGGTTGTGGGCTGGCTAGGGTTCCTGGGTGTTAAATCATCCTAATCCAGTTTTGGTGTGTGGGGTATTAGGTGAAGAGTGTTGACCTGACCTGGCTGGTTCAGGCTCCATCTTCAGTATCCAGGCCGTGCAGTTCGCGAGGTCGCAGCTCCCATGAGCCCAATTTCCTCACAGGCATGGTCATCAGTTGAGTCAGGAAGGGATGGTTGGGCAGGAAGGGTCCAGACAGGGCCACTGAGCCGCTGAGCCCTTTTTGCTTTGTCCCAGTCTGGTTTGGGAGCTTGAGGGCTGCGGAAATTTTGAGGCTCCAGACCGCGGCCCTGAAGCCCTGAGGCGCCTCGCAGGTGTCCGGCTGAGAAGGAGGGCGCGGCTTTTAGAAGGGCAGCTCCGGGATGATGATCCTCCTCACAGGAGGGCCTGGCCTTGCGTTCAGGGCCCCAGTCTACGGTGTTGTGGCTTCTGGCCGCTATTCCCTCGGCCCCGAGCCTGGGCTCCGCTTCCACCTCCTGGAGGAGCGGCTTGGCCGGCCTCTTTGACCGGCTCTGGCCAGCTTCTCTACTTGGCAAGAGACCAGTGTACACCTATAAGCTACGTACAGATTTATAGGAATGATAGTAGCTAACATTTACGGGGCACATTATCTGACAAGCCCAGTGTGATGCATTATCTCACTTAACCCTCAAAAGAAGACGAAAGGTAGCTATTATTATCTTCAGTTGATAACTGCGGACATCCATAGCTAAACCGGCGTAGGAGTAGAATTTATATCCAAACAGTTTCAGTCAAGAGTCTAACCTTATTCACACTCTTACTCTGTGAGAATTAAACACAAACAAGAGCTATAAAGTCCAGTGCCTGGCACACAGATGGCAAGATGCTTTCTCACCCCCCCTCCTCTGTCCACGCAGCAGTGATAATCATTTCCTGCCAGGCACCCTGAACCTTCTGTGCAGGGGGTGGGGGCGGGGCAACCCGGGACTACGATTCCCAGAATGCACCAGGAGGAGACACTGGCCAATCAGGAAGCCCAGTGTCGCTTCCTTGCCCCAGCTCTCCCTCTCCCCACCGGACAGCCAGAACTTTCGTGACAGCTGGCTGGGTGCGTCCCAACAGGGTCATGGTTGTGGGCTGGCTAGGGTTCCTGGGTGTTAAATCATCCTAATCCAGTTTTGGTGTGTGGGGTATTAGGTGAAGAGTGTTGACCTGACCTGGCTGGTTCAGGCTCCATCTTCAGTATCCAGGCCGTGCAGTTCGCGAGGTCGCAGCTCCCATGAGCCCAATTTCCTCACAGGCATGGTCATCAGTTGAGTCAGGAAGGGATGGTTGGGCAGGAAGGGTCCAGACAGGGCCACTGAGCCGCTGAGCCCTTTTTGCTTTGTCCCAGTCTGGTTTGGGAGCTTGAGGGCTGCGGAAATTTTGAGGCTCCAGACCGCGGCCCTGAAGCCCTGAGGCGCCTCGCAGGTGTCCGGCTGAGAAGGAGGGCGCGGCTTTTAGAAGGGCAGCTCCGGGGATGATGATCCTCCCTCACAGGGAGGGCCTGGCCTTGCGTTCAGGGCCCCAGTCTACGGTGTTGTGGCTTCTGGCCGCGCTATTCCCTCGGCCCCCGAGCCTGGGCTCCGCTTCCACCTCCTGGAGGAGCGCGGCTTGGCCGGCCTCTTTGACCGGCTCTGGCCTCCATCTGGTCCAGCGGGGCTCCCTTGCCACGCCGCCTTGACCCCACCTTGGGCACCTGCGGGCCTGATAACCATGACCCAGAGTGGGGAGGGTCAACTCTCTTGGGCATTTCTCCATCCATTTAGTTTTTACTTACCTCGGGGTTTTTACTTCCGTGTTAACATTCATTTCTTTAAGGTTCTTGAATTACCCCATCCCCGCCCCACCTCCTCTACTTTTTATCATCATTCCTTTCACCGCAGACCTGAATCTTTGACTTTGAGATACCCGAGTAGGATCGCCGTCGTTCGGTTTTAAGCACCTAGGAACTTTGGGGTGGATGGATGCAAAGTGTATTTTATTCATTGTTTGGAGCGCAAACAATTTGTTTCCATTACAGTGGCTCTTAAGTGAATGAAATAGGATAAATTCCCCTGACACAAGAAGAGGCATAGACAAAGAATTGATTTCAAGGTTAGTTTGTTCTCATATTTTTGGACAAGCAGCCTGAAGCATAACTTCCCATATTCTGCATTGCTAAAGTTGTGTGCTCTAATTGTGGTTTATTCAAGCTCTTTTGAGATACTTGAATGACTAAGGTTAGTTTCTAGTGAATCACCTAGAAATATCTCTATGTGTTTACCTCTGACACAATTGAGTAAACATATTATTGTATACATAATACAGTAATATGATTTACACATCTCAACTGAATTAAAATATGTGTTTCCCTAACTCCCAAAACTAAAGTAGAAGTGTCCATGCTGCCATCTTCTTAGTCAAGGAATTGTAATTGTGTCTTATTTTAGCCTTTACTGTGTACTTAAAGAGCCAGGTGACCCAGGTTCGATCCCTGGAGGGCATGGAAATCCACTCCAGTATCCTTGCCTGGAGAATCCCATGGATAGAGGAACCTGGCAACTCCAGTCAGTGGGGTGGCAAGATTCAGACCGGGCCAAAGCAACTGAGTATGCAGGCCCAAGGTAGTTCATGAGTGCTGAGGCTTGCTGAAAAGGTACATCTGCATTTCCATTGTAAGGGCTCCATTGTGTGGGTATGGTTTGATGATCCTCACAGAGGGCCTTGCGTTCAGGCCCCATCACTGTGGCGGGCCTCGGCCCCGAGCCTGGGCTCCGCCCACCTCCTGGAGGAGCGCTTGCCGGCCTCTTTGACCGGCTCTGGCCTCCATCTGGTCCAGCGGGCTCCCTTGCCACGCCGCCTTGACCCCACCTTGGGCACCTGCGGGCCTGATAACCATGACCCAGAGTGGGGAGGGTCAACTCTCTTGGGCATTTCTCCATCCATTTAGTTTTTACTTACCTCGGGGTTTTTACTTCCGTGTTAACATTCATTTCTTTAAGGTTCTTGAATTACCCCATCCCCGCCCCACCTCCTCTACTTTTTATCATCATTCCTTTCACCGCAGACCTGAATCTTTGACTTTGAGATACCCGAGTAGGATCGCCGTCGTTCGGTTTTAAGCACCTAGGAACTTTGGGGTGGATGGATGCAAAGTGTATTTTATTCATTGTTTGGAGCGCAAACAATTTGTTTCCATTACAGTGGCTCTTAAGTGAATGAAATAGGATAAATTCCCCTGACACAAGAAGAGGCATAGACAAAGAATTGATTTCAAGGTTAGTTTGTTCTCATATTTTTGGACAAGCAGCCTGAAGCATAACTTCCCATATTCTGCATTGCTAAAGTTGTGTGCTCTAATTGTGGTTTATTCAAGCTCTTTTGAGATACTTGAATGACTAAGGTTAGTTTCTAGTGAATCACCTAGAAATATCTCTATGTGTTTACCTCTGACACAATTGAGTAAACATATTATTGTATACATAATACAGTAATATGATTTACACATCTCAACTGAATTAAAATATGTGTTTCCCTAACTCCCAAAACTAAAGTAGAAGTGTCCATGCTGCCATCTTCTTAGTCAAGGAATTGTAATTGTGTCTTATTTTAGCCTTTACTGTGTACTTAAAGAGCCAGGTGACCCAGGTTCGATCCCTGGAGGGCATGGAAATCCACTCCAGTATCCTTGCCTGGAGAATCCCATGGATAGAGGAACCTGGCAACTCCAGTCAGTGGGGGTGGCAAAGATTCAGACCGGGCCAAAGCAACTGAGTATGCAGGCCCAAGGTAGTTCATGAGTGCTGAGGCTTGCTGAAAAGGTACATCTGCATTTCCATTGTAAGGGCTCCATTGTGTGGGTATGGTTTGATTAAAGAAGACCTTTCATTCTAAGAATTCTGGTTAGAGGTGTTTTTGGTTGGAAAAGTAATAACAAGATAATGCCTTCCTGTGTTAGAATTCTAGCCATTTTTAAAGAGACTATAATTCCAGTAAAATTTTCATCCTGAAAAAATGGATTTTTTTCCTGCCATAACCGCTGAAAATTTGAGTATTTTTGAAGTATACATTCATACTTCTGATTTATACACTGTTTTTGTTTCTCTTTTAAAACCAGATGTTTAAGAATAATGTTACTGATCATAAACTAAATGTGGAAACCATCATTAAAAACATTAACACAATTTCTTTGGAGTTAAAGAAAATGAATGGTAAGTATGGAATCACTAAATTTAAATGTTTGGAGATCATTGTTAATGCTGGAATGTAACTAAATTTTGCCTACTAATTAGGATTTCTCTACTTCTTAAGAAATGTTTGCACTGTAGCATGAACTAGATCTCTAAAGAGGCATTATGTTCGAGCATTGATCTGAAAGATAGTGGACTTGAATTTTCATCCATGATGCCTTATAAAAAGCTTATGATGTCTAACTAACCTCTTTAAATTTGTTCCTCATTCTTCCCTCAACAAACTATTGCAAAACGATGTCATAGTCTGCAAAATTCAGTATCCTTATCCACTAATCATTACTAAGCCTCTAAAGATGCCTTTTTTTACAAAAGCTTATGATAGTTCTAACTAACTGAATTAAAATATGTGTTTCCTAACTCCCAAAACTAAAGTAGAAGTGTCCATGCTGCCATCTTCTTAGTCAGAATTGATTTCTATTAGCACTTGTAATTAAAGTGTCTTATAAGGTCTGGCCTTTACTGTGTACTTAAAGAGCCAGGTGACCCAGGTTCGATCCCTGGAGGGCATGGAAATCCACTCCAGTATCCTTGCCTGGAGAATCCCATGGATAGAGGAACCTGGCAACTCCAGTCAGTGGGGGTGGCAAAGATTCAGACCGGGCCAAAGCAACTGAGTATGCAGGCCCAAGGTAGTTCATGAGTGCTGAGGCTTGCTGAAAAGGTACATCTGCATTTCCATTGTAAGGGCTCCATTGTGTGGGTATGGTTTGATTAAAGAAGACCTTTCATTCTAAGAATTCTGGTTAGAGGTGTTTTTGGTTGGAAAAGTAATAACAAGATAATGCCTTCCTGTGTTAGAATTCTAGCCATTTTTAAAGAGACTATAATTCCAGTAAAATTTTCATCCTGAAAAAATGGATTTTTTTCCTGCCATAACCGCTGAAAATTTGAGTATTTTTGAAGTATACATTCATACTTCTGATTTATACACTGTTTTTGTTTCTCTTTTAAAACCAGATGTTTAAGAATAATGTTACTGATCATAAACTAAATGTGGAAACCATCATTAAAAACATTAACACAATTTCTTTGGAGTTAAAGAAAATGAATGGTAAGTATGGAATCACTAAATTTAAATGTTTGGAGATCATTGTTAATGCTGGAATGTAACTAAATTTTGCCTACTAATTAGGATTTCTCTACTTCTTAAGAAATGTTTGCACTGTAGCATGAACTAGATCTCTAAAGAGGCATTATGTTCGAGCATTGATCTGAAAGATAGTGGACTTGAATTTTCATCCATGATGCCTTATAAAAAGCTTATGATGTCTAACTAACCTCTTTAAATTTGTTCCTCATTCTTCCCTCAACAAACTATTGCAAAACGATGTCATAGTCTGCAAAATTCAGTATCCTTATCCACTAATCATTACTAAGCCTCTAAAGTTCCTTCCAAGTCCAAGTTTACAAGTTTGCTTGATTGTATGAATTAATGATTCTAGTAGGATTAGGCCTTATAGGTCATGATGTTTAGTCACACACCTTACAGATATATTCTGTAATTTTATCCCAAGCATGTAGCGTTCCCATAATTGAATATTTCATCTATTCTTGACCAAATATTTCCTCTGTTGGGAAACTGTGTGGTAACTCAGTCTATTCCATATTAGACAGTTTCTTGTCATGGACCAGCTGAAATCTTTTCCCGTTCCTTTCACCCATTGCTCCTTTTTCTAACCATGAAAATCACTGAATATGTAGTTACTATTCTTATGACAACTCTTGATATTTGAAGACAGCTTCTGTGCTGTTTATGAGACCTTCCTATAAGTAACAAAATACCAACTTAATATGGACTATACAATAAAGAAATAAGAAGAAGATTCAAGATTGGGCAACCCTAAAGTTAATTCAGAATTTTTAAAGGTTTCATATTTTCTGCACTGTTATGTTCACTCTGGTTATCACTCCTCATGGTCATTACCTGCAGACATAACCATATACAGACACTGTCTCTGCTTGTGTCTCTCGTGTAAGCCTTTTTCCAGATCTTTCCAGCACATTGCCCCTTTCCTTTCATTGGCCAGATTTGCACCACATGTATATCATCCAGCAGTTACCACCAAGGAGACCAGAGCTACCCCGATCAGGGTCAACCCATGAGGACTTACTGCTGGAACTGGGGAGGGGCTCACCTCAAGTGCAGTCAAGTTGTAAACCAAGAAGAAGAGGGGAGGGGCTGTTAGTTAGGACCAAAGAGTGAGCGCCCGTCATGCTCTCCTATGTATTCTTCCAGCACTTTCCCCGCATTTCGTGAACTTTGATCTGGGAACACTGCTGCCTCAGGTGAGGCTAGTAGATGTTTAAAATGGAGTCATTGAGCTGATGATCAAATAAGTTTGGGAAAGGCTTTACGCTAGATAATTCTATCACAAATTCACAGTACATATTAACAGAGGCTCCCTCGGAGTCTGATGTAAAGAAATGGGGGAGGTTAGCTTGGCTTAATTCGTAATCTCTCAAAAGCAATGTCAACACAACAGCAAGGATTATCCTTCTGAAATATAAATCTGCTGAAAATGCTCCTTGGCTCATCATTGTCCTCAGAATAAAGTCCAGACCTCCTAGAATGGACTACAAAATCTTGAGATTGGGCCCTGCCTATCTCCCCAGTTTGTTACCTCATTTTTCATTCTCTGTATGTTCCAGGCTCCTGGCACACTGAACTATCTGCATATCTGCACATTTGCTCTTTTTTGTGTCTGTACCTTAATTGTTCCATGAATCTCCTCCTGAAGTGCCCACTCTACGTCCACAGGTCACATCCCACCTTCACCTGCTACTTATTAGTCATGGTTACTTACACTGGGAGACATTTTCTAAATCAGTATGTCATCTCTTCTACCTTTTCATATCACCTATCACATTAAATTGTAATTGTATGTTTGCTTACTTAGCCTATCCTTTAAAGTTATTCCTAGCACTTAACACTGTGTCTTTATATAGTAGGCTCTTGGCTAACATTTATTAAATGAATAATTGGTTCTGTATGCGTGCACTGACTTAAAGCTTTAGATTTTTCTCAAACTTAATTAACTTCTAGTTTTGAATAATCTCCAAAACAGAATCAATATGATGAATGTTTTCCTCAAAAGTTGTGGGATCGGCAGGCAGTGAAGATACAAGAGATTATAGAGCCAGACTGGGAAGGTAGACTTCTGGTAAATATGGAAGATTAGGCTAACACTCCCTTATCCCCACTTTCTCCCAGAAGTATTAATATCAACAGCTAACAATTATAATAGCTTTTACCATAATCCAGAGACTCTTCCAAGAGCTGTACATAAATGGACTCAATAGCTATATCAGCCTTATGAGGATGGAAATATTACTGTTGGCATTTACAGATACAGAAGTAAACACAGAGGAATTAACTAACTTTCCCAGAGTTACACAACTGGTAGACCTGAGATTTAAATTTAAAGTCCCACAGGTTGAGGGAAAGAGTAAATACTAAAACAAGGGTGCTAAGACAAAGTTTACATATTGAGTTACAAAAACCTTAGCTTTCTTTCCCCACTTGGCTACAAAACACTGGCAGCCAAATTTATACACACACGCATATTTTCCTTTCAGGAATCTGATAAGCCTAAGAGAAAAGACCTAAAGATATTGATAGCAGAGGTTGCCCCAACAAAACACCTAACCAGATCACCCCACAATGTAGATCGCCATGGCAAAGACCTTCTAATTGTCTTTTTAGTATCATAGTTTTTTCTGAGCAGACAACTATGGAAAGCAGATATTTGAGGAAAACAGAGACAGAACCAATAAGTAGATTTAATCAGTGAGGAAGAAACAGATTACAAATAGAATTAAAAACTCCAAAGAACTATCATTAATATCCACAGGGAAGTAGAAGAAGATGCTGTGCTCATGAAAAAGGAACTGGATACTATAAAAATATTTAGAGAACAAAATTAAAAGTGTGACAATAGAATCAGACTCTAAAGAAGAGCTGGACGATTAAATGAAGAAAATTCCCTTCAGTCTAAAAAGCAAAAAACAAACAAACAAAGTAACAGATGGACAAATCTAACATCCTATAAGTAGGAGCGCTAGAAAGAAAGAACATAGGCAATGGATGGGGAGGAAATTCATTTAAAAAATAACCTGAGAAAATTTTCCAAAGCTGAAGGACATGATTTTTTTTACAATGAAAAAGCCCAATGCAGTAGATTAAAATAGTCTCATACTAAGATACAGTACTATGAAATTTCAGAACAGTGGACAGAATGATTCTTAAGTCTTCTAAAGAGAAACAGTGGTTAAGAACTGTATGCAGTTTGTGCATAGAAACACTGGAAGCTAAGAGAAAATGCAGCACTGCCTTTGGAAATCTGAAGAAACATGATGTCCATCTTAGATAGCTAGTTAATCTATTAAGTGTTGATGTCGACAGAGAAACTTTCAGATATAAATGCTTCCCAACCTTAGGAAGTTACCTATGTTGCATTCCACCAAAAGAGTAGACCAAAAAAGAGGAACTGAGATTCTGGGATTCTGGAAGAAAGATATTCCACACAGGGAGGAGTAAGAGGAGTCTGGGATGATGGTGAAGGGCGTTCCCAAAATGTGAGCTGTAGAGCAGTCCCAGAGAGCTGTCAGTCCAGACTACAGCTGATGAGAAGGCTCTAGGAGAGGCGAAGCTCTCAACAGTAAAATGGTCAAGGCACTCGATTATAAGGAGAGATTTGCCCAACTGCAGAAATCTGGGATATATCCATGAAAATTAAGCAATGAAAAATGGAAACAATTATTAAATGCAATTGGGTGATAACTTGCAGGAAGAGAAATGTCATATAAGACTCAACTGTAAAAAAATATATAATCAAAAAATTTTTAAAGTAAATATTGAGTTAAGAAAGATTATACTTGAGTATATTGGGGGAGTGAGAATAAATGAAAAAAGCTGTATCTTAATCTTTTGTGGTCAGAAGCAGATAATACCTAAAATTGAAAAAAATATGTATGTCATTTAGACATATGGAGGTTAAACAGCACCCATCCCCAAATCAACAAATATGCAACACACACACACAAAACCCACAAAAATGAAATAAGCTCCAAAAAAGTTAAAAGTGGCTGCCCCTGGGAGAGAGGAACTGCTGATTTTTTGTAACATGCTTTATTTGATTCTTTATACCGTATGCATGTATAACAGATAAAACCAGTAATTTTAAAAATACATAAATTTGCATAATCAAATTTCAATTTAGTAAAATAGCTGATGATTTGAGCTAAAGAGGCCTTCTAGTAAGTTTCTATATCATGTTTATTTTGCAGTGTATAAATTTGACTCTAGGTCAGAATTGGGCACATCTAAATTGTGGTTTAAGCAATAATTACTTAAACGTAAATAATTAGGAAATAGCTACTTAGAGTAATGATAGTTCCTTGTGACATATGTACTACAGGATGTCTTCTATTATTTTATTTTTTACACAGAGCTTTCGCAGTTACTGCTTTGTGACCTGACCCTGAATTTTAGTCATCCTGTGAAGACAGATGACTTAAAGGAAATGGAAAGAGACAGCCCTCACTTTGAAGAGTCTAAAATATCAGATGTATCCCTTGCTTCTAATGGTTTTTAATCTGATATTTATTTCTTATGAATGTATAGCTTTAACTGTTGAATTAATACATATCTAGGAGAATTGAGTTTACTAATGTATTTAATAAAAAATAAAAATAAAAATGTATTGCATTGTAAATAATCATTTCATGCTCTGATAGGTTTCTCTTATCTTTTTTTTTCCTTTCTTATCTTAATGTTCCAAGAAATGGCTAATTTATTTCACTAATGGCAAGAGTATGACATACGAAATTGACCATGGAGCGCTGTTCACCCTATACCCTATGCTTGAATTAGGCTTAGGTTGAAAGAGAGTTACTACATTATAAATGTATGGCATTTAGAGTAATCAGGTGTCTCCTGATAGCAAGTGCCAGAAGCAACTCATCCTAGCTGAAACATTTATTGGGTCATGTGATTTGGAAGTTTATGAGTGGGGTAGATTTCAGGGCCTTCACTAATTCTATACCCTTACCCTGATTCTGTTTCTGTGCACTGCCCTCAGCCTTTCCTATTAAAAAGACACTTCCATATAACAGGTAGAAGAGAGTAGAGATATGATGGGGACCGCAGGGAAAAGGGAGACCTTCTGTCTTAGGCTCTGTGTTTAAATGTCCAGAGAAGGATCTTGATTGGACCAGCTTCGATTAAGATGGGTCCTGAGCAACTGTGTTCGGTGAGGCTGGGATCTCTGTCAGGTCTGTGGAAAAGGAGCACGCATGCCTGCCAGGTCGCTCAGTCATGTTCCGCTCATTGTGACCCCATGGACTGTAGCCCACCAGGCTTCTCTGTCCACGGAGTTTCCCAGGCACGAATACTGAAATGAATTGCCGTTTCCTTCTCAGGGACTGCTTTTTCATCTTCCCAAGAAGACTTTGGTAAAATCTACACCATTTGATGATGTTTGGAGTTGGATAGGGGTGGAACTATTGGATGTCAGATGTGATTAAATTCGGTGAAAGTCTTCTATTATTTTATTTTTACACAGAGCTTTCGATCCCTGACCCTGAATTTTAGTCATCCTGTGAAGACAGATGACTTAAAGGAAATGGAAAGAGACAGCCCTCACTTTGAAGAGTCTAAAATATCAGATGTATCCCTTGCTTCTAATGGTTTTTAATCTGATATTTATTTCTTATGAATGTATAGCTTTAACTGTTGAATTAATACATATCTAGGAGAATTGAGTTTACTAATGTATTTAATAAAAAATAAAAATAAAAATGTATTGCATTGTAAATAATCATTTCATGCTCTGATAGGTTTCTCTTATCTTTTTTTTTCCTTTCTTATCTTAATGTTCCAAGAAATGGCTAATTTATTTCACTAATGGCAAGAGTATGACATACGAAATTGACCATGGAGTGCTGTTCACCCTATACCCTATGCTTGAATTAGGCTTAGGTTGAAAGAGAGTTACTACATTATAAATGTATGGCATTTAGAGTAATCAGGTGTCTCCTGATAGCAAGTGCCAGAAGCAACTCATCCTAGCTGAAACATTTATTGGGTCATGTGATTTGGAAGTTTATGAGTGGGGTAGATTTCAGGGCCTTCACTAATTCTATACCCTTACCCTGATTCTGTTTCTGTGCACTGCCCTCAGCCTTTCCTATTAAAAAGACACTTCCATATAACAGGTAGAAGAGAGTAGAGATATGATGGGGACCGCAGGGAAAAGGGAGACCTTCTGTCTTAGGCTCTGTGTTTAAATGTCCAGAGAAGGATCTTGATTGGACCAGCTTCGATTAAGATGGGTCCTGAGCAACTGTGTTCGGTGAGGCTGGGATCTCTGTCAGGTCTGTGGAAAAGGAGCACGCATGCCTGCCAGGTCGCTCAGTCATGTTCCGCTCATTGTGACCCCATGGACTGTAGCCCACCAGGCTTCTCTGTCCACGGAGTTTCCCAGGCAAGAATACTGAAATGAATTGCCGTTTCCTTCTCCAGGGGACTGCTTTTTCATCTTCCCAAGAAGACTTTGGTAAAAATCTACACCATTTGATGATGTTTTTGGAGTTGGATAGGGGTGGAACAGGTAGGATGTGGATGTCAGATGTGATTAAATTAAATCTGGTATATTTGATGCCAAAGCCTCATTCTAATTTTAAATATTTTCATTTGGTATTTATAGCTTAAATTTGCTTTAAAACAGGAAAATAATAGTATTAATTAAATAAAGTCAATAAGTTGTTTTAGAAACCAAAAGTGAAGCAAAAGACAAATTCATTTTAATTCCAGGAAGTTATCCCAACATGCATTCTATCTTTTTCATAAAAAAATGTATACAAAAAATATCACCCCCCAGCAAAATCACCAAATAAGAAAGGATGAAACACTTTTGAAGCCTCTTAAATGATTGCTTCCAAGAAACTGAATTTTTCGTAATCTTCAAATTATACATAGAAAATTAATGATTGCTGTGATTGACAAAGGATTGGCTAATTAAAAAATCAGTTTCATGTATTACCAATATCTGTTACCATTTCAGTGTTTCTAAACAAGCCCCAAATGGTTTCTGTAGGTGTGCAAACTAATATACTTGGACATGGGTATTCAAAAATACACATTTTTTTTAAACGAATTTTTATAGTGCACTATTAGACTTCAAGTGTGAACATTATTGCTCATGCACTTTATGAACATTGAAGAGAAATAAATAAATTATGGGATGATTGACAGTCTTCATTTCAAACTCTTTAGCACAAGGACGAAACCCTTGTGTTCATGTTGAAGGGTTCTATCAGTCCTAAGTGTCTTGACGGTTCAACAAGACTGCTTTGACAGAGCTTTCCTGTGGGAAGAGGCAGGAAGAAGGCTCATTTGCTTGGCAAACTTGCTAGGGATAGCTTCCCTGCGGGAAAGGCAGGAAGAGGCTCTTTGTTGGCAAACTTGCTAGGATAGTGGCATACGTTAATGTGCACTGGGACCCAGTTTGTGGAAAAGGAGCACGCATGCCTGCCAGGTCGCTCAGTCATGTTCGCTCATTGTGACCCCATGGACTGTAGCCCACCAGGCTTCTCTGTCCACGGAGTTTCCCAGGCAAGAATACTGAAATGAATTGCCGTTTCCTTCTCCAGGGGACTGCTTTTTCATCTTCCCAAGAAGACTTTGGTAAAAATCTACACCATTTGATGATGTTTTTGGAGTTGGATAGGGGTGGAACAGGTAGGATGTGGATGTCAGATGTGATTAAATTAAATCTGGTATATTTGATGCCAAAGCCTCATTCTAATTTTAAATATTTTCATTTGGTATTTATAGCTTAAATTTGCTTTAAAACAGGAAAATAATAGTATTAATTAAATAAAGTCAATAAGTTGTTTTAGAAACCAAAAGTGAAGCAAAAGACAAATTCATTTTAATTCCAGGAAGTTATCCCAACATGCATTCTATCTTTTTCATAAAAAAATGTATACAAAAAATATCACCCCCCAGCAAAATCACCAAATAAGAAAGGATGAAACACTTTTGAAGCCTCTTAAATGATTGCTTCCAAGAAACTGAATTTTTCGTAATCTTCAAATTATACATAGAAAATTAATGATTGCTGTGATTGACAAAGGATTGGCTAATTAAAAAATCAGTTTCATGTATTACCAATATCTGTTACCATTTCAGTGTTTCTAAACAAGCCCCAAATGGTTTCTGTAGGTGTGCAAACTAATATACTTGGACATGGGTATTCAAAAATACACATTTTTTTTAAACGAATTTTTATAGTGCACTATTAGACTTCAAGTGTGAACATTATTGCTCATGCACTTTATGAACATTGAAGAGAAATAAATAAATTATGGGATGATTGACAGTCTTCATTTCAAACTCTTTAGCACAAGGACGAAACCCTTGTGTTCATGTTGAAGGGTTCTATCAGTCCTAAGTGTCTTGACGGTTCAACAAGGTTGACTGATCTTCCCCTGCTGGGACAGAGGCAGGAAGAAGGCTCATTTGCTTGGCAAACTTGCTAGGGATAGCCTGCAGCATACGTTAATGTGCACTGGTATCTGGAGCCTCGGTTTTTCCCATCAATCAGCAAAAGTGGCATTTTCCTGAAGTAGTCGATAATATCTGACACAGACAGAAAGTCCTGAAAGATTCAAAATAGGGAGAAAATCAACATAGGAATGGGTAGAATGAATTTCACTCTCAGGTTTTTTTTTTATCTGCATAATATTCTACCTCTTAAAGTATGAGGATTATCAGTAAAAATATATGGAAAATTTGGCAAAGATTTTAATGATTCCTGCTATGGAACTTTGAAAGTAATAATTCCCCACCAACATTCAGCAAACCACAGATTAAAGGCAAGTATGTAGTTATGTATGTGCATTTTTAACTTCATGTAGGGGGCTATAAATATATATATATATGTATATATATGTGTGTATATATATACAGAGAGAGATAGAAGGAGAGAGGGAGAGTCTAATTATGATAGCTTTACCTTAGGATTGTTCTTTTTATTTTTTAAAATTATTTTATTTATTTATATTTTTATTTGGCTGTGCTGGGTCTTAGTTGTTGCATGCGAGATCTAGTTCCCTGACCAAGGATTGAACCCAGGCCACCTGCATTCTGAGCATGGAGTCCTAGCCACTGGACCACCAGGGAAGTCCCTGTTCTTTTTATTTTTTATTCAAGGATAGTTGATTAACAATGTTGTGTTTCTGATGTACAGCAAAGTATATGTATATTCTTTTTCATATTATTTTCCAGTATGGTTTCTTATATGATATTGAATATAGGACCTCATCTCCCTCTTCTTATGCGGACACCAATCATTGGATTTCAGGAGGATTGTTCTATTTGTGATTTGTTTTTTGTTTTTGTGTGTGTGTGTGCTTATTTTACTCTAAGTCACTAATACTAATGTTATAGCTATAGATTCCTTTGCAAAAAGCATTCCTGAAAGGTTTTCTTCCCACCAGTTCTCATAACTACCTGCAAAGTGACTAGTATAGACCTTGGGAAAAGAGAGGGAAATGTTTTTGGCAATTTGCGCACCTTCATTGGTCTATGCTCCATTTTTAGTGAGAAATGACCCAAGTCATTTTTCCAGATACAGAGGCAGGAAGAAGGCTCATTTGCTTGGCAAACTTGCTAGGGATAGCCTGCAGCATACGTTAATGTGCACTGGTATCTGGAGCCTCGGTTTTCACATCAGTCAGCAAAAGTGGCATTTTCCTGAAGTAGTCGATAATATCTGACACAGACAGAAAGTCCTGAAAGATTCAAAATAGGGAGAAAATCAACATAGGAATGGGTAGAATGAATTTCACTCTCAGGTTTTTTTTTTATCTGCATAATATTCTACCTCTTAAAGTATGAGGATTATCAGTAAAAATATATGGAAAATTTGGCAAAGATTTTAATGATTCCTGCTATGGAACTTTGAAAGTAATAATTCCCCACCAACATTCAGCAAACCACAGATTAAAGGCAAGTATGTAGTTATGTATGTGCATTTTTAACTTCATGTAGGGGGCTATAAATATATATATATATGTATATATATGTGTGTATATATATACAGAGAGAGATAGAAGGAGAGAGGGAGAGTCTAATTATGATAGCTTTACCTTAGGATTGTTCTTTTTATTTTTTAAAATTATTTTATTTATTTATATTTTTATTTGGCTGTGCTGGGTCTTAGTTGTTGCATGCGAGATCTAGTTCCCTGACCAAGGATTGAACCCAGGCCACCTGCATTCTGAGCATGGAGTCCTAGCCACTGGACCACCAGGGAAGTCCCTGTTCTTTTTATTTTTTATTCAAGGATAGTTGATTAACAATGTTGTGTTTCTGATGTACAGCAAAGTATATGTATATTCTTTTTCATATTATTTTCCAGTATGGTTTCTTATATGATATTGAATATAGGACCTCATCTCCCTCTTTTTATAAGGACACCAATCATTGGATTTCAGGAGGATTGTTCTATTTGTGATTTGTTTTTTGTTTTTGTGTGTGTGTGTGCTTATTTTACTCTAAGTCACTAATACTAATGTTATAGCTATAGATTCCTTTGCAAAAAGCATTCCTGAAAGGTTTTCTTCCCACCAGTTCTCATAACTACCTGCAAAGTGACTAGTATAGACCTTGGGAAAAGAGAGGGAAATGTTTTTGGCAATTTGCGCACCTTCATTGGTCTATGCTCCATTTTTAGTGAGAAATGACCCAAGTCATTTTTCCAGATGTTCCTTTAAGACACAGCCTTATAAATACATCATAATCTCACACCAAAATCATGTCACAGAAGGGACTTAATTCACCTCTGTGCCACAGAAGGAACTTGCCTTTGGCACCATGTAACCATATTTTTAGATTTAAACATGAGCATGTAGTTTTTTAAAGTTATACCTGTGATTTTAGACTATTTGGAATGAAGGATATAAGAAAGACTCCGTGGCAGAGACCAATACTGTTAACAATTTATTTCCTTCCACTAATGAAGGGCTTCACTAAGGTGACTTAACCCTAAAATTGCCAGGCAATATGCACCCCAAGAGAATGCTACAGCCAGGTTCCAGGCAGGTAGGCATGCAGATAGGCATAAACAGAGAACTGGGAGAAATTTTACAAATAGAAGTCTTTACCTCTTTCCCTCGGAGTCCAGTTCCCAACAGGTAAACTTGGCTTTCCTCCTGGTAACGGATTTGGATGTTGTAAACTTTATCTTTGTACAACACCATCAGGACATACGGATTGGATATTGTCTTTTTAGAGCTGTCTCTGACCAGGAAAGTGCCATCCTAAAAGGATAAATTTTTTTATTATGGAAGCAGCAAAGTCAATACTCCTGTTGCCTGTCAGAGGCGCAGACAAGCCTCTAGAGATCTGGAAATCTACCAGTTAACAACTCAGTGAACATTCAGTTCCCCAAACAGCAGCAGTCTATGCACTATAGATTTCTTGGCTGTCAAAAACAAGCAGCAGAGATTCTGATGTACAGCAAAGTATATGTATATTCTTTTTCATATTATTTTCCAGTATGGTTTCTTATATGATATTGAATATAGGACCTCATCTCCCTCTTTTTATAAGGACACCAATCATTGGATTTCAGGAGGATTGTTCTATTTGTGATTTGTTTTTTGTTTTTGTGTGTGTGTGCTTATTTTACTCTAAGTCACTAATACTAATGTTATAGCTATAGATTCCTTTGCAAAAAGCATTCCTGAAAGGTTTTCTTCCCACCAGTTCTCATAACTACCTGCAAAGTGACTAGTATAGACCTTGGGAAAAGAGAGGGAAATGTTTTTGGCAATTTGCGCACCTTCATTGGTCTATGCTCCATTTTTAGTGAGAAATGACCCAAGTCATTTTTCCAGATGTTCCTTTAAGACACAGCCTTATAAATACATCATAATCTCACACCAAAATCATGTCACAGAAGGGACTTAATTCACCTCTGTGCCACAGAAGGAACTTGCCTTTGGCACCATGTAACCATATTTTTAGATTTAAACATGAGCATGTAGTTTTTTAAAGTTATACCTGTGATTTTAGACTATTTGGAATGAAGGATATAAGAAAGACTCCGTGGCAGAGACCAATACTGTTAACAATTTATTTCCTTCCACTAATGAAGGGCTTCACTAAGGTGACTTAACCCTAAAATTGCCAGGCAATATGCACCCCAAGAGAATGCTACAGCCAGGTTCCAGGCAGGTAGGCATGCAGATAGGCATAAACAGAGAACTGGGAGAAATTTTACAAATAGAAGTCTTTACCTCTTTCCCTCGGAGTCCAGTTCCCAACAGGTAAACTTGGCTTTCCTCCTGGTAACGGATTTGGATGTTGTAAACTTTATCTTTGTACAACACCATCAGGACATACGGATTGGATATTGTCTTTTTAGAGCTGTCTCTGACCAGGAAAGTGCCATCCTAAAAGGATAAATTTTTTTATTATGGAAGCAGCAAAAGTCAATACTCCTGTTGCCTGTCAGAGGCGCAGACAAGCCTCTAGAGATCTGGAAATCTACCAGTTAACAACTCAGTGAACATTCAGTTCCCCAAACAGCAGCAGTCTATGCACTATAGATTTCTTGGCTGTCAAAAAACAAGCAGCAGAGATTCTATTAGAGAAATTTCCAAACTTCAAAGAGATCTTTTTAAAGTCTCTCAATGAAAAAGACATCTCTTTTTTAGATAATAAAACAAATAATAAATGGTTTAGTGGATACAGGGCCAGCAAAATATATCTTCCTGCTCCTGAAAGTTAATTCCCTAGCACTTTCGTTCCACTGTCGAAGTCAGAATACATCCAAATATCCAAGAAATGTACCCCTTTTAAAACCTCGTGGTGTCCAGATACTGCGTTTCATCATCAAATACCTGAACAAAATCAATGTGCATCATCCTTTTCCCCTGATATTTACCAAAATAGTGTGAACTATTTTATACTTTAGAATTTCATTCCATAAATTAGCTACATAATATAATAATACTATAAAAATCTAATATTAAGATAGAATGAATTAGGAAGGACTCATTTAAATTACTCCTCCTTCTGTGTATTGAAGCAGGATGGTTTTAAATAGCCATCCATCTTCAATAATGGCTTTCTTTTGTCCTTTTTTCATTCCAGGTTGAATGAGTAAATTCTAGTCAAAATATCTCTGTTGAACAAATATACCTGTGGATTCAGGCCTGTGGCTCCACTTTAGAATTTCAAGTTTTGAAGACGTCCAGAGCCCTCACAGCACCCCTGACTAATTAAATCAGAATCTCTCCAAGTAAGATCAGAATCAGAATTTTTTTTAAGATTTCCCAGGTGATGTAAGTGCAGAATCAAGGGCTCCCCTGGTGGTCCAGTGGTTAAGAATCTGCCTGCCGATGCAGGACATATGGGTTTGATCTCTGTCCCAGCAGATACCACGTGCCTCAGATCAGCCAAGCCCATGTGTCACAATTACTGAGCCTGTGCTCTAGAGCCGGGAAGCCACAGCTACTGAGACAACATGTCTAGACTCCGTCTTCCACAACCAGAGAAGTCACTGCAGTGAGAGGCCCATGAACCGCAATGAAGAGGAGCTCCTGCTCACCACAACTAGAGAAAGCCTGGGCAGCAACACAGCCCCAGCTCTGCCAAAAGTAAATACATTTTTAATAAAGGAGGGGAGATTAACATTGACCACTTCATATCATGTTTTAAGATAAATGTGCGACCGAGATTGAGAGGACTGTTGTTATAATCTCAAGATGTGAAGAATGTGAAAGATGAAGGACCTTTGCCGTCCCATCTCTGATATATAGATTTAAGATTAGTGTTCAGTACTGGAAGACAGGAAATCTGGTTTAAGGCCTTTAATATTAAATAACAGCTAGAAATGTCCAAGCAAAAGGACAAAAAGTTGCCGTTGCCTGTCTCTGTATGGGCTCCTCCACATTGATAGGGATGGCAATTGACAGGCAAGAGGTAGACAGCACTGGTAAGACCTTGGAAATTTGGGGGAAAGAGTTTCCTTTTTTTTTTTTTAAGAGTTTCCTTTTGATGCTGTGTGGTTCCTGTGAAAAGATGGGCCATTTTCATTAATGATATCTCCTAGAAGATCACCAATCAAATGACTATCTTAATTTACTAATTTTTTTCCAGGGTCCTAGGGGTCATTGACATTAATATGTGAGAAGCTGGTATTAATTGGTCCCCTTTGGTATAATGGAATGAGTGGCATCCAGCAGAATTCCTAGCCCATAATTGTGTGCTCATTTGTGTCTGACTCTGTGATCCCATGGCCTGTAGCCCTCCAGGCTTCTCTGTTTATGGAATTTCAAGTTTTGAAGACGTCCAGAGCCCTCACAGCACCCCTGACTAATTAAATCAGAATCTCTCAAGTAAGATCAGAATCAGAATTTTTTTTAAGATTTCCCAGGTGATGTAAGTGCAGAATCAAGGGCTCCCCTGGTGGTCCAGTGGTTAAGAATCTGCCTGCCGATGCAGGACATATGGGTTTGATCTCTGTCCCAGCAGATACCACGTGCCTCAGATCAGCCAAGCCCATGTGTCACAATTACTGAGCCTGTGCTCTAGAGCCGGGAAGCCACAGCTACTGAGACAACATGTCTAGACTCCGTCTTCCACAACCAGAGAAGTCACTGCAGTGAGAGGCCCATGAACCGCAATGAAGAGGAGCTCCTGCTCACCACAACTAGAGAAAGCCTGGGCAGCAACACAGCCCCAGCTCTGCCAAAAGTAAATACATTTTTAATAAAGGAGGGGAGATTAACATTGACCACTTCATATCATGTTTTAAGATAAATGTGCGACCGAGATTGAGAGGACTGTTGTTATAATCTCAAGATGTGAAGAATGTGAAAGATGAAGGACCTTTGCCGTCCATCTCTGATATATAGATTTAAGATTAGTGTTCAGTACTGGAAGACAGGAAATCTGGTTTAAGGCCTTTAATATTAAATAACAGCTAGAAATGTCCAAGCAAAAGGACAAAAAGTTGCCGTTGCCTGTCTCTGTATGGGCTCCTCCACATTGATAGGGATGGCAATTGACAGGCAAGAGGTAGACAGCACTGGTAAGACCTTGGAAATTTGGGGGAAAGAGTTTCCTTTTTTTTTTTTTAAGAGTTTCCTTTTGATGCTGTGTGGTTCCTGTGAAAAGATGGGCCATTTTCATTAATGATATCTCCTAGAAGATCACCAATCAAATGACTATCTTAATTTACTAATTTTTTTCCAGGGTCCTAGGGGTCATTGACATTAATATGTGAGAAGCTGGTATTAATTGGTCCCCTTTGGTATAATGGAATGAGTGGCATCCAGCAGAATTCCTAGCCCATAATTGTGTGCTCATTTGTGTCTGACTCTGTGATCCCATGGCCTGTAGCCCTCCAGGCTTCTCTGTTTATGGGATTTTCCAGGTAAGAATACTGGAGCGGGTTGCCATTTCCTCCTCCAGGGGATCTTCTTGACCCAGAGATCGAAGGCTAGTCTCTTGTGCCTTGTACATTGGCAGGGGGATTCTTTACCACTGCACCATCTGGGTTTCATTATATTGGTTGATCCATCTAAACTGTAGGAAGAGAGTTTGTGAAACTAAAAATCTGTTGCTACTTGTTAGCAGCTATGAAAAGCAAGCCTGAAGCCAATATCTAAAGCCCATCCTTGGGACTCAGAAAAAGTCCATCCCATTTCTTTTCTTCTCTTTATAACTACTTAAAAGTAAACTTGTAGCACAGTACCTGGTTTATCTTTCTAAGAGCCGCTTCTGCCTCTGTTCGGGTAATATAAGAAACGTACCACTCTTCATTTAATGAATTCTGAAAATGTAAATTTTTGAAAACAGAATAAATTTCGCAGTTACATGTGTAAGTGAAAAAAAAAGCCTCCAAGTAATCATTTCCATAAATCATCACCTCAGTTGCATGACATTTGCAATGTTTGTTTTCTTAATTTGAATACAGAATCATTCAGGTGAGGCTAAATAGAAGATATTTTGTATGAACTGTTTTTTATCATGACTCTTGTTCCCAAGGTAGAGGTGAATAAACATTCATAGATAATGGAACCTCTAATCAAGAAAGATTTAGCTGTAATAGTTTCTTCAGTTTAGTATAATATATTTAATGAAAAAAAAACTGGGTTAATGAGCAGTTAAGTGACTTATCCTATGTACCCAACTAAGAAACAGAAGAAAAACAGAATTATTTTTCTCACTGTTTAATACAAAACACACATTTGCCATTGAAGAGGACCATCAAAGAAAAAAAAACATATGATTTTTCAATTGAATCCTCCTCTCTGTTTTTCACTAAAAAAAATTAATAAGACTAAAAGAAAATATAGGCGAGTATTCAGTGGGAGATTCTGATGATTCATTTGCTGGGGTAGAAATAAAATGCAAACATATGCTTTATTACCTCTTCTCCCCCAGGGGACTGTGGCCGAGGTTTGCTTGGAACTGGCGAGAAGTTCCTGCCTTCAGCTCTGGGACCTGGTCTGTTGCTAGGGCCTTCAAACATATAGCATTCGGAAAGTTAATTTACTTCAAGCAGTTTTTCACTCGTCATAGCCCATCACCCCACCCAGTGCCATTGCAGTTGTTCCCAGAAGTTAACATTTCAAGAAACCACAGCTTCAAAAATAATTTTCACTTGTTCAAAACCACAAGGGCTGCTCAAGCCCTATTCTGCAGCAAGCTCAGTGAAATTTTTGAGACACCATGACACATTTGAGTGGTTCCTTAACTGTGCATGTTACACATATACCACCCACATGGCAACAGTGTGGAGGTGAAGGTAATTGTGTTCTTTCTGTTTTCACAAAAATAAACATGACTTACTCAAGATCAGGTGAAATTACCTTGAGAATATTCTTAGCTTTCAGAGCCAGAGCTTACTACATGCTGTTCTTGATCACATTTCTAACAGAAGCAGAACTGTTAGACTCCCACAGAGGGAGGCCCCGACAGCATCTGATCCATTGGGAAGTCTGCGTTGGTCCCTATAAATTACCCAGCACTTGTGCCTCACCTTTTCTAATGCTTATTTTCTTGCGGACAGTTCCCCGAAACTTTGCAACAGAATGTGTTTCCTAATCTCAGGAAAGCTTTGATTGTGTTGATCTGTAATTGCCAAGGCTGTCTCTATATGCCATAACTGTTATTTACAGGCTGGTAAATTCTGTGAGTTGAATGTTCTCTTAATCATTCATGCATCATTCATTTGTTCATTCAACAGAATATTTTTTTCAGCACTGCTCTGTCCAGGCCCCGAGTAAGGCACCTGTGTACAAGCAACCCACAAGGTGGGTATTATCTTCTTTTTCAGTCTCAGGAAACAAAGGTCCAGAGAGTCTAAACAAAGCATGTGCTCTTAACAGCAGGGCCAGGATTCAAACTTGTGGTTCCCAGCTATTACCATCCTAGCTGAGAATTCCAGGGAAACCCTGAATAATCCAGGCTCAGGAATCTGCATTAAACAGCTAGTTCTGCACCAGGGCTGTTACTCCATCTACAATATCATGCAAGGGGCAAACTGCCTGCCCCCAGGCCACTGAGAGAGGAGAGCTGTTTTGAAGAGTTTAACCCTTCCCAACCACGTCACCAGGATTAGTTGAAACAATGTTCCCTGTGTCTAAATAAGTAGATCAGGCTAGCCTGTGCTGCTGATCTCCTTCCTAAGGCTCCCAGTACCCGAACAGACATTCCCCATGCCCACCTCTGCAGTCCAACACAGCAGGCACTTTTATGTTTGTCGAATGAATGAAATCTAGCTATATGAGACAGTAATATAATCAAGGCCTATAGTACATGACTGAGAGTTGAGGAATTATTTTCTTTCAGCTTCTGCCTCTACAGGTCAGCCCCACAAAGTCACTATTCATGACAGGCAATGTATTACTTTTCATTGCAGTCGCCCACCACCTTCCATATCTAGATTCTCACAAGAGCTGGGACAGGTTTTTGGACAATATAAAGCACGCCCTTTATTTTCCTGACCCTGGGGCGACCAGTAGATTAGATCACATTTCTAACAGAAGCAGAACTGTTAGACTCCCACAGAGGAGGCCCGACAGCATCTGATCCATCGGGAAGTCTGCGTTGGTCCCTATAAATTACCCAGCACTTGTGCCTCACCTTTTCTAATGCTTATTTTCTTGCGGACAGTTCCCCGAAACTTTGCAACAGAATGTGTTTCCTAATCTCAGGAAAGCTTTGATTGTGTTGATCTGTAATTGCCAAGGCTGTCTCTATATGCCATAACTGTTATTTACAGGCTGGTAAATTCTGTGAGTTGAATGTTCTCTTAATCATTCATGCATCATTCATTTGTTCATTCAACAGAATATTTTTTTCAGCACTGCTCTGTCCAGGCCCCGAGTAAGGCACCTGTGTACAAGCAACCCACAAGGTGGGTATTATCTTCTTTTTCAGTCTCAGGAAACAAAGGTCCAGAGAGTCTAAACAAAGCATGTGCTCTTAACAGCAGGGCCAGGATTCAAACTTGTGGTTCCCAGCTATTACCATCCTAGCTGAGAATTCCAGGGAAACCCTGAATAATCCAGGCTCAGGAATCTGCATTAAACAGCTAGTTCTGCACCAGGGCTGTTACTCCATCTACAATATCATGCAAGGGGCAAACTGCCTGCCCCCAGGCCACTGAGAGAGGAGAGCTGTTTTGAAGAGTTTAACCCTTCCCAACCACGTCACCAGGATTAGTTGAAACAATGTTCCCTGTGTCTAAATAAGTAGATCAGGCTAGCCTGTGCTGCTGATCTCCCTTCCTAAGGCTCCCAGTACCCGAACAGACATTCCCCATGCCCACCTCTGCAGTCCAACACAGCAGGCACTTTTATGTTTGTCGAATGAATGAAATCTAGCTATATGAGACAGTAATATAATCAAGGCCTATAGTACATGACTGAGAGTTGAGGAATTATTTTCTTTCAGCTTCTGCCTCTACAGGTCAGCCCCACAAAGTCACTATTCATGACAGGCAATGTATTACTTTTCATTGCAGTCGCCCACCACCTTCCATATCTAGATTCTCACAAGAGCTGGGACAGGTTTTTGGACAATATAAAGCACGCCCTTTATTTTCCTGACCCTGGGGCGACCAGTAGATTAGACTGAGGACCAGGTGTCCTGGCACTCTTAGGAAAAAAGGGATCAATTTTGATTAAGGTAGTACGTAAGCCCTCTACATCCACAGGTTCCATGTTTGTGAAGTCAACCAGCTGCAGACTGGTTCCATCAGTGCGCTGGCTGAATCTGTGGATGTGAAGTCTCTGTGTATGAAGGGCCAACTGCTCTACACGATTTTATACAAAGAACTTGGATGCGGGTAGCAGTGGGGGTCCTAGAATCAATCCCCCTCCCATATTAGAGAGATGACTACATTCCAAAAAAAGTTAACCAAATGTTTATATTAATAATCTCCATCACCAACTCGTGCTGAAGCAGGGGTCAGGGGAACTTACTGTGGGAGAGACAGCTGTAAGTGAAGTGGCTGAAGCTCACATGTCTGTAGGGACCAGGCAAGGGGCACAAGGTAGGTTCACAAGATAGTGAGCTGTGGCCACAGAGGGGTCTGGGGGGAGCTGTGGAAGCCATGTAGTGAATACATACATTATATCCTAAAATTCTTAGGAACCATTGAAAATGCAGTGAGTTTCCTTGGGGTCAGCAGTCTCACACAAATATGGGATGAGGTACCCAACTAAGTCTAACAGATGTGCTCCTGACAAAAAGGGTCTACTCTTAAGTTATAATTTAAACTTACTAAAGTAGTTTTCGTAGTTTTTACTTACTAAAAAGTAGCTATAAACATAACACAAACTACCATGACTGCAAAAAAAACGTGTTTTTTTTTTTTTAATCACATGATTTTAAGTCTTAAATCAACCTTTAAAAATTAGGTAATTTCACATTAAAAGCCATATTTCCATTATTCCTTTAAAGAGAAATCAAAAAATCCATAACACAAGGTAAGTTTCCTAGCATGAGAAAAAAATCTATTTACTAGAATTGGGTGATTCTCCATAGCTATTTGACAGTCAGTCATTCAACCTTTAAAAGGGCTCACCATGTACTAGTCGCAAGTTTTTAAGGATAAAAAATAAACACTGCCTAGTCCTACCTTGTAGGCCTTTGTTTCTAGCCAAAGTGGTCCCTGGACCAGCAGTTCAACCATCACATGAGAACTTGCTAGAAATGCAGAACCCTGGGTCCCATCCAAGACCCAATGAATTAGAAACTGCATTTTAACACAACTCCCAGGTGATCTGTATGTATTTTAAAGTTGGAGGACACTCTCAGCAAATATTTATCATGGACACCCAGAGAAGGTATTATTGAAAATGCAGGTCCTCAACCAGACTTATTGCATCAGAATCCTGGGGTCTGGGGCCTGTTAGTCTGTATTTTAAATATGTTGTCCCACTAGCAGCTCAAGATTAGATTCATTATAGAAACTAAAACGACAGAGAAATCCAGCACTATTCTAAGCAGCCTATAAAGCCAGCAGCTCTGGGTGGGAAGATGAAGGGCAAGGCCACCTTCCTGCAGAAGTGTGTGTGTGTACGTTGTTGTTGCTGGTGGTGGTATTCTTCTGTGTCGTACCTCATCACACCAGGAGCCTTTCGTAAACTTCAGAAACTGAAGTGCTAAATGAGGAAGTGCTGAATGAGGAAGTCAGATGCTTTTAGGAAAAACAAAACCTTTGCCAAAAGGCTTTGGGACACCCAGTCATATTTACTGCAGTAGGTCATTAGAGCTTAGAGTACAAACCTTGAGAGAAGTATGGTGGCAGGGAGGCACTCTGCGAAAAATTACTGTTACTGTGGAGACAGAAAAAGAATAGACTTTAAGTTGGGTTGGGGTAAAAGGGTCAGAGGGGGAGCCTGGATAGGGGAAATGCTGCTTCCCTGGCTGTTACTTCTCACTCCGTCCCTGAAACCATGGGAACAGAGCAAAGAGAAGGAACTTGTTGACCATACTTCACTCATGTCCCAAGAAGACCATCCCAAAGTCTTAACATGCTTCTCAAGACAAAAAAAAAAAAAAAAAAACAAAGGTAACAAGAAAATTGTATAAAGAGATTTAAAAATCAGCTGCCATCTCAGGACTTTGTGTTTGGGTGAGTTTTCTTCCATATTTAAGGTAGGGACTAGGTCTCTCCCTCTGGATAGCAAAGGAGAAGACGAGCCCAAAAGGCTGGTGGAGGAACTCTCCAGGGGGATCCAAGAGGCAGCCTGAGGGCTTGCTTATGAGAAAGGACCCGAGTCTTCCTCCTGTCTGTGCCTCTGCTTCTGGACAGCCTGCCTCATGATGGGCCCTGAGGAACACTCTTGCTGCTGAGAAAATGGACCTGCTAGGGACAGTGTCCGTGCAGTGAATGCTCCACCTCTGCTAAGTGCAAGGTGCTTTAGATGGGTCTTCCCATCCAAGATGGAGGGTGAACTCCAAGAAATTAAATTAACTGGGTCTCTTGAGTGTTTTTTCTTTTATCTAACCCACAGAGTAAAAACATTCTCCATTTCCTGCCAGACTCCATTCTGTCTGGGGCCAAGACAGAGCAGTCCATTCTGTACCCCTCTTTTTCCCAAGCACAAGACTCAGAGGATAGCAGTGAGTTAACATGTGCATTCTTTATGCTTAGCTTGGCTTTTTTTTCTTAAAACCTAGAATGTTCCAACACTATGGCTGGCGGCTTATTTCCTTCTCCCTCAACCCACCTGACATTAGTTCAGTATCAGTGGCCCCAGACGTTTTGCTAGGTTAGCACTGAGTGATTCAGCACGCACCTTTCTGAGAAGCCTCCCAACGAGTGTGGGAGAGAGTGCTTGGATGATGGCTTGGTAGATCTTGAAGGGAAGGTGTTGGAGGTCATGGGGAGAGGCAGTGGCTGGGGTGGAGGTCTCGGATGTACTTCACAGGAACAAAAAAAAGAAAAAAGAAGACTGTCAGGATCCAAGTGTCACAGAAACATCCCAGAACTGCTCCCTAGTTAGAGACAGCTAGTCTAAAGGGAGATACAAAAATCCACAAGATCGACTCTCATTGGGAAGTGGTGGGATGGACACCCACCCCCGGCCAAGGTTTTTCTAGATGATTTATCATCTTAGAAAGCAGTTTCAAGTGCTGTCATTCAGCATTTTTTTCATTTTTGAAATGTTAACTTGGCAAACAGTTATCAATTGGAAACCATATTTATTTCAGAAATTATTCACAGGTTTGTTTTTTTTTTAATGAAAACCAAAGTTTATGTCATTCATCTACAGCTAGTGGCCCTTTACTTACATGCATTAGAGAGCTACATACTGGAATGCTTTCTGTCAAACTGTACGTGTGATTTTCAACTTTGCGGTACTAGTAAGTATTAATAATTTGCATGGTTATGCATGAACGTAGCAGTTCTCTTTGGTAACACAGTCAAGTAATTCCATTTTATTATAGCTATGCAGTATACCAATGGACATAGATATGCTTCATACTGATTTCACAATTATAGTAAATTCAATAGACTTTCTGTACCAAATAATTTCATCTGAATGCCTGAGCAGAAAAATAAAGGAGTGGGTTATAAGTTGTAAGAAAGTCTTTCTGAACATACCATCATCTTCATCCTGGTAAGGGGAAGAAAAAAAAAAAGATATTAAGTTACCATCCAAACAGTTTCTCAAAGAAAAATGAATTTCTCAATCCTAGAATTTTCTTTCTTTAGCAGTTGCGTGTCCACAATAAAGATACTGTGGAGAACAGTTCAATTTGTTAAACAATTTATGGTCTCTCAATGCAAATAATCACTTAAAGACATTCCAATCTGAAACACTCTTTATATATGTAACATAAAATAGGTTCTGAAGTATCTAAAAGGCCCCAAGGATACTAATAACGATGACATCTACTTTGTCCCCCAAAGATTCATACACAGTATTTCATACAGTTCTTTGAGCAACTCTTCAAGAATTTAACATTTTCGTTTTACAAATGGAAACAAGCTGCCCAAGAGGGATTCCTAACTTTTCAAGGGCTACAGAAAGTGACTCAAACCTAACCTAACTTAGCTCCTCAACCTGTATACATCAGTTTCTTCACTGTCCTCTGTAGCTCGTTCTGTGATTGTATCCTCCTCTGCACGCTGGACGTGGTTTTGCCCGTCTCCATGACGCCTTAGCACTTCGTCAGAACAAGCACAGCATTTAGCACAGAGCTATGAAACTCTAGGCACCTACGGACTGAGCCCTTAAAAGTGGCAGCGGTGTGAGGGTCTTCTCTGGGGAGCTTATAGTATAGAGGAAATCAGACAGACCTGCATCTCAATCCTGGCTCTCTCCTAGCTGTGCAGCTTGCAGTGAGTATCTTACCCCTCTAAGCTTCCACTTCCTCTTAGCAGAAGAGAAACCATGACTCCTCAGAGGGACATTCAATGCAAAGCAGATGTAAAGTTGGAATAACCAATTGTCGTGGTCCTCCTTTGCAGGAAACTAATGGGGCTCCTGGGACCGTAGACTTTCATTGATAAAACTGGGAGAGTCCTAGGTAAACAGCTTGTCAAAAGTAGCTAGGTTGGCGACATATACAGAATATATAGTCTATAAATGCTCTCCTTCTCTTTCCTAGGCCAGGGAGGCATTAAAAGGGAAAACAGAGGCCAGGGAGACTTTGCTGTGAGGTCCAGACTCTGGAGCATCCCTCACCTTATCCTCCTTTCTACCAGCTGCCCCTTCCCCTTGCTAATTACAGCCTGGCAACAGGGCTCTGCGATTAACCCAGCCTCCCTAGCATCCTTTAGAGGGGCATGCAGCATGCTGGGCAGGAGGGAAAGATGGAGGCCCCCCTAGAGACTGGAGCCTAATGTGTCCTGGGTCCCAGCACTGAACTTCAGTGAAGACTGAGATGGAGCCTTGACCTCCACAGAACCTCCTCTGGTTTCCCTGTGCCGAGCATTCATCAAATGACATTTCGTACTTACATTGTCTCTTCTCTCTAGTCCCCGTCCGTGCCTGAAATGAATCAGGGCAAAGGAAGAAGAACTGAGCATAAAGAGTTTCCAAGACGATAGATAGTCTCACTTAATCTAATAACGAGAAATCAAACCCACTGAGCTGTAATAAGATGGGAAGCAAAAAATCCCCAGCAGAAAAGCAGAGCAGAGGGAGGCTTGATGACTCCATGTTCTGTCATCCCTGTGAGCTGAGCTAGGCAAACCTCTATTCTGTTTAGCAAATGCAGCAAATAATTACATTAAAGAAAAAAAAAAAAAAAGGTTTAGTCAGCAAACTCTTCAGTAGCTATTAAACTTCACTGAGTGGATATTTCTCCAAGCAAATAAAAACATTCTCCTTTGCTGATGTTTGAAAACAGCCATCTCGGGTCTCACCCTTCACATGAAGACAGCTGGAAAGTGCTGCTGCTCTGGGCTCTTCCAGATGCACGAGCTGGCCAGACAGATTTGGTCACAGCAGCCTTAGACCCGTGGTGGGCAACCATCTGCCTGGGCTCCCATCACGTTCTCCTTACAGACAGCGACCAAAGGAGGACAATTGGCCGAATGCCTCCTGTCCAGGGTTTCACATGATCATACCCTGGGCTTTTTTTTTTTAAACTTTGCTATTTTGTTCACTCTGATTTTTTTTGCATTCATTTTGAGTTTTTATAATATACCATTAAAACATGAACTCAGCTGCTGAGGCTTTGTTGGTGCACCCCAGCCCTGTCTCTGATTTCAAGCTCACACTAACCGAGCAAGGGCGGTAATTGTGAATCCTCATTTCACAGATGAGGTCAACAGAAGCTTTTGTTTTAACTTTAATAAGGAGCAGAGTTGGGCCTGATCCCTGATATATTTGCGGCATTTGATTAATAGGCCACAGTAAAGTTAGAAATATTAGAGCCGGGCTTCCCCTGGTGGTCCAGTGGGTGAGGACACTGCCTTGCAGTGCAAGGGGCGCCAGTTGGATCCCTGGCCTGGGAAGATCCCACGTGCCACGGAGCGGCTGGACCGATGTGTCCAATCACTGAGTCGGAGCTCTGGAGCGCATGCGCCCAGAGCCGGCGCTCTGCAACGACAGACGCCACCGCGATGGGGAGCCCAACGTCTCTTGCTCTCTATTTTGGAAGATGGGAAAAATGAGCATAAAGAGTTTCCAAGACGATAGATAGTCTCACTTAATCTAATAACGAGAAATCAAACCCACTGAGCTGTAATAAGATGGGAAGCAAAAAATCCCCAGCAGAAAAGCAGAGCAGAGGGAGGCTTGATGACTCCATGTTCTGTCATCCCTGTGAGCTGAGCTAGGCAAACCTCTATTCTGTTTAGCAAATGCAGCAAATAATTACATTAAAGAAAAAAAAAAAAAAGGTTTAGTCAGCAAACTCTTCAGTAGCTATTAAACTTCACTGAGTGGATATTTCTCCAAGCAAATAAAAACATTCTCCTTTGCTGATGTTTGAAAACAGCCATCTCGGGTCTCACCCTTCACATGAAGACAGCTGGAAAGTGCTGCTGCTCTGGGCTCTTCCAGATGCACGAGCTGGCCAGACAGATTTGGTCACAGCAGCCTTAGACCCGTGGTGGGCAACCATCTGCCTGGGCTCCCATCACGTTCTCCTTACAGACAGCGACCAAAGGAGGACAATTGGCCGAATGCCTCCTGTCCAGGGTTTCACATGATCATACCCTGGGCTTTTTTTTTTTAAACTTTGCTATTTTGTTCACTCTGATTTTTTTTGCATTCATTTTGAGTTTTTATAATATACCATTAAAACATGAACTCAGCTGCTGAGGCTTTGTTGGTGCACCCTAGCCCTGTCTCTGATTTCAAGCTCACACTAACCGAGCAAGGGCGGTAATTGTGAATCCTCATTTCACAGATGAGGTCAACAGAAGCTTTTGTTTTAACTTTAATAAGGAGCAGAGTTGGGCCTGATCCCTGATATATTTGCGGCATTTGATTAATAGGCCACAGTAAAGTTAGAAATATTAGAGCCGGGCTTCCCCTGGTGGTCCAGTGGGTGAGGACACTGCCTTGCAGTGCAAGGGGCGCCAGTTGGATCCCTGGCCTGGGAAGATCCCACGTGCCACGGAGCGGCTGGACCGATGTGTCCAATCACTGAGTCGGAGCTCTGGAGCGCATGCGCCCAGAGCCGGCGCTCTGCAACGACAGACGCCACCGCGATGGGAGGCCCACAGGAGCCAAAGAACAAAGATGGATGAAAATAGAGAAATGAAAGACCAATAGAAGTGGCCCGCCCACCCCCCCCCCTCCCCAACCCGACCCCCGCCCAAAATAAATAAATAAATGAATCTTGTAAAAAAAAAAAAAAAAGAAGAAGAAGAAATATTAGAGCCGACTGGGGTATTCTGTCGTGATAAAACATGACAAAGATGCTTACAATGGCCTAAAACCTGCCGCAATGATTTCCTTTCCACTGCCTCCATGGAATTTTAAAATGGCAGGTACAGTTCCTGTACATCGTGGTGGACAGAAAATTCAACCAAAAATCCAACGGAATGACAAGTGGCAGTCCTTGCTGAGTTCCAGAGGAGCCATCTCTCTACGCCTCTCTGGGCTAGACTGCCTTTAACTTCCAAGTGACTCAGACACTCTACATCCAACCTGAGAAGCCTCAACGTTCCTCAAGCCCAGCAGCAAAACGAGCCCACTCCCACCCAGCAAGCGTGGTTTTGGTCTTCATGTGGTCTTGGGTCCCTACATGGAGCTAATTAATACAAGGCAGGAGTTCATCTCACCCCTTCTATACCACAAGCCCAAGTGACAGAAGAGAGTTACTTTGGCACAGGTGGCTTCTTCCCTGGCAGGGGGCTTCCTCTGTCATGCCTCTCCGTGGCTGGTGGTAATGGGGGCTTTTGTATCTTGGGTAAATGCTCCCCAAGAGGCCTGCAGAGTTGAGAGAAAGGGTGGATGAGAAACAAACAAGAGTTGTCCAGCACATGCCACATACCCCCTCGCAGGTACCCAGAGCCACTCACCTTCCCACTGGAATGGAGGGCTGCAAGGCAGGAGGGAAGATGTGTGAGTATTCTCAGCACTTTCCACAAAACAAAGACAAGATACAAAACAGAGCAAAAACAAGAACCAATAAAACAAGCAGAAAGCTCACCTTGTCAGAAGTTGGTGGTTTCTTTCCTGTAAATGACAAACAACAGATAAGCCTTGAGTGTAACAGCTAAGCATTAAAACGTTTGATGAAACCGAATCTGAGCCCCTTGGAGGGCTAACTGGGTTTCAGCACCAAGAAGTCATGGGCTTCCCAAGTGGCATTAGTGGTAAAGAACCCACCCGCCAATGCGGGAGACATAAAAGATGCTGGTTTGATCCTTGGGTCAGGAAAATCCCCTGGAGGAGGGAGTGGCAACCCACTCTAGTATTCTTGCCTAGAGAATCCCATGGACAGAGGAGCCTGGAGGGCTACAGTCCATAGGCTTGCAGAGAATCACAAGCGACTTACAGCACAACACATTGAGGAATCAGAGCTTTTATACCTGGAGTGTTTCTTACAGTGCACCTTGCTTTATTTGTTGTTGTTCAATAGCTCAGTCATGTCTGGCTCTTTGCAATCCTGTGGACTGCAAAACACCAGGCTTCCCTCTCCTTCACCATCTCCTGGAGCTCGCTCAAACTCATGTCCACTGACACAGTGATGCCATCCAACCATCTTGTCCTCTGTCATTCCCTTCTTCTCCTGTCTTCAATCTTTCCCAGCATCAGAGTTTTTTCTAATGAGTCAGCTCTTCACATTAGGTGGCCAAAGTACTGTAGTTTCAGCTTCAGCACTAGTCCTTCCAATTAATATTCAGAGTTGATTTTCTGTAAGATTGATTAGTTTGAACTCCCTACAGTCCAAGGGACTTTCAAGACTTTTCTCCAACACAACAGTTCAAAAGCATCAATTCATAGGCCCTCTGGCCCTCTTCATGGTCCAACTCTCATATGCATACATGACTGGAAAAGCCATAGTTTTGCCCATATGAACCTTTGTAGGCAAAGTGATGCCTCTGTTTTATTTTTTTTTCTTTTTTTAACACTCTGTCTAGGTTTGTCATCGCTTTTCTTCCAAGGAGCAAGTGTCCTTTAATTTCATGACTGCAGTCACTATCCACAGTGATTTGGGAGCCCAAGAATGTGAAGTCTGTCACTGTTTTCATTGTTTCCCAGTCTATTTGCCATGAAGTGATGGGACCAGATGCCATGATCTTAGTTTTTTGAATGTTGAATTTTAAGCCAGCTTTTTCACTCCCCTCTTTCACCTTCATCAAGAGGCTCTTTAGTTCCTCTTTCTACCATAAGAGTGGTGTCATCTGCATACCTGAGGTTATCAATATTTCTCCTGGCATTCTTGATTCCAGTTTGTGCTTCATCCAGCCTGACATTTTGAATGATGTACTCTGCACATAGATTAAATAAGCAGGGGTGACAATACACAGCTTTGACAGATTCCTTCCCCAACTTGGAACCAGTATGTCATTTCGTGTCCGATTCTGCATACAGGTTTCTTAGGAGGAATGTGAGGGGGTCTGGTATTCCCATCTCTTCAAAAATTTTCCAGTGCATTGTGATCCACACTGCCAAAGGCTTTACCATAGCAAATGAAGTAAAAGTAGTTATTTTTCTAGAATTATCTTGCTTTATAGTCTCAGACAAATTAAGTGACTCCACCCAAGGGTCGCACAGTATTGTGTATGTGCAAACAGTACCGTGGGTTCTGTGCTTCTAACATTTTGCAATGTAAGTGATGATGAAAAGGATTAGTGCCTTCTTGAGAGTAGATGCCTCTTTAATTGGTCAAGAGTTTTTCTAATGAGTCAGCTCTTCACATTAGGTGGCCAAAGTACTGTAGTTTCAGCTTCAGCACTAGTCCTTCCAATTAATATTCAGAGTTGATTTTCTGTAAGATTGATTAGTTTGAACTCCCTACAGTCCAAGGGACTTTCAAGACTTTTCTCCAACACAACAGTTCAAAAGCATCAATTCATAGGCCCTCTGGCCCTCTTCATGGTCCAACTCTCATATGCATACATGACTGGAAAAGCCATAGTTTTGCCCATATGAACCTTTGTAGGCAAAGTGATGCCTCTGTTTTATTTTTTTTTCTTTTTTTAACACTCTGTCTAGGTTTGTCATCGCTTTTCTTCCAAGGAGCAAGTGTCCTTTAATTTCATGACTGCAGTCACTATCCACAGTGATTTGGGAGCCCAAGAATGTGAAGTCTGTCACTGTTTTCATTGTTTCCCAGTCTATTTGCCATGAAGTGATGGGACCAGATGCCATGATCTTAGTTTTTTGAATGTTGAATTTTAAGCCAGCTTTTTCACTCCCCTCTTTCACCTTCATCAAGAGGCTCTTTAGTTCCTCTTTCTACCATAAGAGTGGTGTCATCTGCATACCTGAGGTTATCAATATTTCTCCTGGCATTCTTGATTCCAGTTTGTGCTTCATCCAGCCTGACATTTTGAATGATGTACTCTGCACATAGATTAAATAAGCAGGGGTGACAATACACAGCTTTGACAGATTCCTTCCCCAACTTGGAACCAGTATGTCATTTCGTGTCCGATTCTGCATACAGGTTTCTTAGGAGGAATGTGAGGGGGTCTGGTATTCCCATCTCTTCAAAAATTTTCCAGTGCATTGTGATCCACACTGTCAAAGGCTTTACCATAGCAAATGAAGTAAAAGTAGTTATTTTTCTAGAATTATCTTGCTTTATAGTCTCAGACAAATTAAGTGACTCCACCCAAGGGTCGCACAGTATTGTGTATGTGCAAACAGTACCGTGGGTTCTGTGCTTCTAACATTTTGCAATGTAAGTGATGATGAAAAGGATTAGTGCCTTCTTGAGAGTAGATGCCTCTTTAATTGGTCAAGAGCTTCTTTATACAGCCTAAGCTTATTTTCATATCTGAAATAAACTCATTTGCCATGGAGGGGTTAACTTTCCTTCAGTACTACTGTATATTCATTTGCCATTATGTAAAGTATTACATTCAGTTTCTGGAAAAAATTTTAATTTGGGAGATAGTTTTTCAGGAAATTCTTCTGATGGGCTGCAAATCATTTTTTTTTTTACTTTGTCTTTCTTTCTTTCATCTCTCCCTCCTTTTCCCTCCCTCCCTCCCTTCCTTCCTTTTCTGCTTTTACTTTTCTCTTGTAACAGATGACAAGTAGACTCCCTGAGAACTCTGCATTGTAAAGCTATTCAAAGCAGTGCATCTTTCTTCTGTCTGAAGTCCCCCAGAGTAAATGCTCTATATATTCAATGTAATAAAGGCATAAGTTGACTGGATTCAGCCAGGTTTAGATGCAAATCAAGTATGATTTTGTGCAGTTTACTTAAGATTTTTGAGTCTCAACTTCCTCACCTGTAAAATGGGGATTTTAGGTTAAACTGCATAGGTTTGCTCTAAGGATCAAGTGACAATTTATATGCAGGGCCAGGCAGTCACTATGGGTTCTATTAGATAACTGTTAGATAGTTCCTCTTTGTTCTCTTCTCTCGACCTCTCAGCTCAGTTAACACCCCAGTGTGAACAGTGACGCCTCTGCTTGAAGTTGCATTTTCAAGACATGACTTATTCCTTAAAGACTGAATACATGACCAGCCTGTGACAGGTCTTGAGTCTTGTTCCACTATGAAGAGCTCACTACCTAGTGAGAGAGAGTTTGGATGGTATAAAAAATGTTCATTATTTACAATTTTGCTTTGAGGTGGAAACCCTACTTTAGAGAGATACCCAGAAAACTTAGACTTATATCATGAGGCCAAAATAGATTTTCTTTTAGAAAATATGTGTTGATTTATATATATTCCCAGGGTATTCTGGGAATCTCCCAATAAGTCTGAGCATTTTGAAAGTCTAATTCTCCCAAAACATCATGGATAAGGGATTCAGGGGTAGAGCTAGTACTGTCAAGAAAAGGCGTCTTTAGAAAGAACAATAAAGGGGGCTTCCCTGGTGGTCCAGTGGGTAAGGACACCGCCTTGCAGTGCCAGGGGCACCGGTTCGATCCCTGGCCTGGGAAGATCCCACGTGCCGCGGAGCGGCTGGACCAATGTACTGAATTACCAAGCCGGAGCTCTGGAGCGCATGCGCCCAGAGTTGATGCTCTGCAGTGAGAGAGGCCACTGTGATGGGAGGCCCACACAGGCCAAAAGAACAAAGAAATAAATGAAAGACCAATAGAAGTGGCCGAAAGAAAAAGGAAAAAAAAAGAACAATAAATAACAACAAAAATATTTTAAAAGGGTAACTTTTGTTCAGGAAGTGATCCTGAAGAATTTATCATTAGTATTCCAACTTTCTGATGCTTTTTGGCACATGGTAGTAAGCAGGGCTGGAGTCAGAACTCGAATCTCCCTTCATTTTCATGTAACTTTTCCAGTCCTCTGCCACAGAATATATTCAACTTAGAGAGCTGACATAGCTTGGCATGAATCACCAGGACCGTGGTGCAGTTCAGGAAAATGGCAGCCAGCTGAGCATCAAGTCCAAGACATTTTGCTGACAGAGGAGGAAACAGAGGCCACAAAGGCTGAATGCCTGGCTCACTATGTATCTAAAGGGCAGGGGTGGGGCTGGACTTCCAGGCTCCTTATCCCTCAAGGCTCAGGGCTCCCTCCCCAGAACTCCCTAGTGAGCAAGGGAAGTCCAGAGTCTCCAGGCTCTGCAACTGTAGCATGATGTGCTGCAGCAGGGCACCCACTTTGAAGTCAGAAAGACTTGGACTCAAATCCATGTCGAATTCAATCCTGCACCTCATTCTGCAATGTGGAAATTTACTCAACCTTTCTGAACCTCAGTTTTATCATCTGCAAAATAGGGATGACAATACACCTCACTTTGTGGGCCTGGGGTGAGGATTAAAGATGATGTAGAGATAACTCTCCATATTCATGGGTTCTGTACCCACAAATCTAACATCTCAGATCAAAAATATTTGGAAAAATAATTCCAGAAAGATCTAAAAAGCAAAACTTGAATTTTCCATGCTGTAGAAACAATGCATGTGTATTTATGTTGTATTTAAAACTATGTACATAGCATTTATGTTGTATTCAGTATTATAAGTGATTTAGAGATGATACAAAGCTCATGGGAGGATGCACAGAAGTTCTGTGCAATTACCACGCCATTTTATATAAGGGACTTGAGTATCCCTGGATTTTCATGTCCACAGTGATCCTGGAATCAATCCCCCTTGTGCATACTCAGAGATTTATTTATCATAGCTAAAGCATTTGCCCCATAGTAGGTGCACAATATACTGTAGCTAAGTTTAAAAACTGAATTAAAAATAGCTTCAAGCAGAGGTAACTGCCATCCAAGAATACTCTGGGTCAGTTCTGGAGGAAAGGTCTATAGCATACCCAGAGTTTTCTCAATGACACACACAACAAAAGACAATTCTGACATTTGAATAGACCTTAGAGTTTCATAAGATATTTTCTCATTACAGAGCAACTGCCGTGTAAGTAAGGAGACAGCTCTGGAAAGCAACCTCCCTGTGGTCAGTGAGTTGCTAGGTGAGCAGTCAGGGCAGCCGGCCACAATCTGCCAGGCCTCTTGCCTCCTCACCCAGATGCTTCCCCGTCTCCCTTCAGGAGGGCAACGGGATGGATGTGTGTACACAGACGGTCCTCCGTGGAGAAGCAGGCCCACCACAGGGCTAAGGACAGGAGTTCTGCCTCAGGCTACTCCGAGTTCAGGTCTCCACTCCCGTCCCGTGGTAGCTAAGTGATCTTGGAAAGTTACTTCTTCATGCCTCAGTTTCCTCATCTGTACAATAAAGATGATTCTAATGGTCCCCTCTTTGTAGGATTGTGGCAATAGTTAAGTGAGATGGTGTCCATGAAAGGCATGCAGTAAGCACTATATTAACGTCGGTCACTATTGTTGTTATTGTGTTGTTAGTCACTTGGTCATGTTTGACTCTTCACGACCCCATGGACCAAAGTCCGCCAGGCTTCTGTGTCCATGGAATTCTCCAGGCAAGAATATTGTAGTGGGTAGCCATTCCCTTCTCCGGGAAGTCTTCCCAACTCAGGGATCAAACCCGGGCCTCTTGCACTGCAGGCGAGCCGTCAGTTCGCCACTATTCCTGAATGTCAAACGGGAAAGATACCAACCTAGTGTGAAGGGCTCTCTGTCAAACGGAGCTAAGGAGCGATCTAGGGGTGGTTTCGTGCTTCTGTCTATGGAAGGAGCAGGAACTGGAAAGTAAAGAGGCTGGAGTCAATTCAAAGAGAGGAGTTGGCTGGGAGAGGGGTGCGGGTGGGCAAGAGAGGGTGGTCCCGTACTCACGCTTTGCTGTTTTGTGGTTTCTACTTCGGCTAGGCTCTTCGTGGTTGGACTGCGATGGGGGTAATGGCTGCTTTAAAAGATATCTGTATATTAGGAAACATTTCCCACCCCAGCCCTGAGGCCTCTATCCCCCAACTGGGTCTGCATCTGTTCACTCTTCTCCACGCCCGCATTCCACTGACACATGTACCTGTCCACTTCTCACCTGAGCGGAGCTCCTGCTTCCACACTCTGTGAGAGCATCCTCTGCACGTCACTCCCCTGCCAAGCCTTCTAGTGGCTCCTATCACATCAGGAACAAAACTAAAACCCACCATGGCCTGCAAGGCCCTGCCCAAGCTGACCTCTGTCCACCTCTCTACCACCTTTGTGTGCACCTCTCTCCAGGGTCCACGGGGCTCCCACCCTAAGTACCTTCTTGGAGTTCCTGCAAAATCTCAAGCCTGTGAGCCTTTGGAATCTGAACTCGTGGTTTCCTCTGGGAAGTTCTTTCTCTGGCTCTCGCCACAACTGTCTCACCATGTCCAGCTCCGCGTCACCGCTCTCTCTCCCCACCATCAACTTCCCTGGTCTACTGTCTCCCTAACCGCACGTTCCTCTTCAAATCCCTTTGTGTGTGCGTCTCTTTACTTGTTGATTATCCACCTCCTCCTAACCCAAATGAAAGTTTTATGAAATCGGGGACCTTATTTGTCTTGTCTGTGCTCTATGCCCAGAATACTGCTGGGCACTGCTGCTCAGTAAGTATCTGTAGATTGAATGGATGAAATTCTGCATCCCAAGAGGGAGGTGAAAGGCTGCAGATTTCAAGAGCAAAATGCATGTGTAGATAAATTCATCTCCACAAGCCCCTTCTCTACTAAAACCACAAAAGCAGGTGGGAACCATCTGTTTTTAGACGGAGTGTCTCAACTGCAGTGATATGGATTTTGAACTTTGGGGAAAACACATTCTCTCCCTCTCGCTGGCCCTGACACCTGGCATTCACCACAACTGCCAAAGCGCTCCTGTCCCTGTGAAGAGAGCACCTTTCCAACTATTTTCCCCTGAGCCTGAATGTCTCTGGGTCTCCCTGGATTTAAGCACTTGGAGATATTGGCATTCTTTTCCGGGCCTCCACAAAGATAAGGTTAACAAATGGGAAATCATAAATTTCTCTATGGCAGGACAATCAAACCAAATCAGAACTGAAAAACACATAACATGGACCCATTGGTGGTGGGTCTTTCCTATTGAGCACTATGCATCTGCTTTATTCGTCAACCAGACCTCCTCAAGAAAGGAGGATATAAATACATTTGGGGAGAAACGGTCCTTTACTTCTGAGATCACCACTGTGATTTTTAAATTGATTATTTCTCTCCTATCCTATTGGGGCCCTGCACTGACTGAAAGGCTTACTCTGCATGCTCACCTGACGAAACATTTCTGGTGAACTTTGTGTATAATGTTAATCTGTGAGCATGATACATAGGTCTTTGTCTCAAAAATGTATGAAACGGAATCGCTAGCTCCTGCCAAGAGGACCAGTTCTCAGTGCTTCTGAGAGTCTGTCCCCCAAGTTAGAATAAAATCTTCTTAGTTTGTTTTCTTATTGGATTTTCATCAACACTAGTCACAAAAATTTTCCCCACTGAATATAAAAGTTACATTCACACTATACTGAAATCTACTGAATTAGTGATAGCATTATGTCTAATAAACCAACGTACATATCTTAATTTTAAAATACTGCTAAAAATGCTAACCATCATCTGACAAAGCAGGATTGTCACAAATCTTCAATTTATAAAAAAAAGAAAATAATCTACTTCGAAGTGCAGTAAAGTAAATGCAACAGAATCAAGGGTGCCTGTTACTTGATTAGATCCATGGGATCTGCTATTTGAAGGAAGATGAACTGGGTTTGCTGCCCATCTCTCTCTGGATTCATGGGGCTGCACATTTTGGTCTGAAGATTTCTGTCCACGGAATTTCAAGTGTTGGTCAGCAGGTGGCGCAAGTCTTTTCTCAGGAGAGAGAAGACTTGGGACCCCAATATTAGCAGGTGCGATTTATTTGTTCCTCTTAGATTTTGTTTTAAAAGTTTTCACTTATTTCAAAAGTGGGAAATAATAGCACAATGAATATCAGGAGGAGATTTTTATTATACGAAGAGCTTATATTGTTTATGGCAAAGAGAAAATACTAATGATAAAAGCATTACCCTGAGTATAAAAATCACTGGTATATCATCTCTCTAAAAGCCTCCTGCGAGTACTTGCGTATGTATTTTCCCAGCCTGCATGTAACTTTTTCTTACTGGCTAGAAAAGGATAAAGATGCCTCCAGTCTGTTCTCTCTGCAGAGGAAGGCATCGAGTGGACACAAGGTAGCATAAGAGAAAGGATGGAGCCTACCGGGTGACTCCGGCCGCCAGCCGGCAAAGGAGGGAGGGCGGTCATCGGCCGCTGCGGGGGCACGGGCGGCTGCTGCGCTTTCGTGGTGGCAGGGCGATCTGTGGGAATAAGGGCAATCAAATGAAAGGAGAAATGTTACATGTAAGCGACGGGGCCACCAGCTTGGTGCGTCGCCGGACGCAGGGCAGAGATGTGTCCACACGTGAGCCGTCCCGGGGTGGGGAGCCCTTAGTCCCTTGCCCTCTCTGTGCCTGCCCAGGTTGTCTTACTCTTACACTTAGGAGCAACTCTCAGCTCACCTCTGGGGACTGAGGATTTATCAGCGGCTTTGTTCATGAAGGCATGAAAAAAGGCCTCTTGGTTATGAACTCAGCCAGTACCAATTTTCAGACAAAACTGTAAAGAAGTAAACACACATGTACACACGTGCCTAGGTAGACACATATGTGTGTGCACGCACGTGTGTACACACCCACACGCAGACCCATACCCAAAGACACACTGGCACGCCCAGCTGCCCGGGTGAGATTAAGTCCACAGTCATGGCTCATGAGAATCCTGTTCTTCCCCTCCCTCCCCCTCACAAACTCTCTGGGTTGTCCCTCCCTCCCCCATCGACTTCCTCCTTCCTTAAAGGGAGGAGCTAGTCACCAAGTCCTGTTAACCAAACCACAGACTCTTAACAAAAACTCACATTGTCTGATCATTGCAAAAGCCACCCTGGGCCAGGCTGACAGACTACAAGTGTTTCATCCCTTTAACAGGGAAGCGCCAAGCCAGGATGGCGCGTAAGTGACCACATTCCTACAGTTTTGTGCCTTGAGTACCTATTTTGCCTTACCCAGTCCCAGCCCCGGGTAGGCAACACTCGTCCACAGAAAATGAGGCTCAGAACTCAGGCAAGCCTGGCCTAATCTCATAGCAACACACCTGCTCTAGCCATCTCTCAGCTCCTCTGACCTGCGGCCGATTCCTCAAGCCCCAGGGCCTCTACCTAGCCGTTTCTACTACTTAGAATGCTCTTCCCCTTTTCACCTCTACCCTCACTTAGTCAGCCTCTGCTCGTCCTCTAAGTTTCAGCCTAAATATCATATCCTCAGGAAAGGAAACCCAGACTAGGCATGACCACAGTCTCATCTCCCATACTCGTCTTCCTGAGTCTATAGCATGGTTTAATTAAGTCATTTGGTGACTTACTTTTTTGATGCTGCCTCGCCCCCTGGCCTATGAATTCTTTAGGGTGAGGACTGTCTACTGTCTCATTCATTCTTTACTCTCATAACTGGCATGTATGAGACACTCGAGGACTTAGGTATCTGTTTGTTTTCTGGACCTCAGTTTTCTTAAATGGTTGTTTTGATTCTGACAACCTGTGTGTAATAAGTGCCAGACGAATAGTGCCATGAATCGCTCAGAGATGAAGAGGAACAGGAAAGTACTCGAGTACGAAGTAACACACAAAATAAGCTGTTCCTTCCAATGCCCACCAGTGGCAGTTCAGGGCTGATACCAGCCACCACCAGACATGGCTTGTCTGCAAATCATAAATATTAAAACTTCATGTAAACCTATAGGGTATGCATTATTATTGCCCTGTTTCACAGATAAGGACATTGAGGTCCAGAAAGGTAGAGTCACTTGCCCCAAACCACACAGCTGGTTGGTTTGCATCAGTATGCAAAGCTTTCTGCTGCATGTGTGTTGGCCTCCCGTGTATCAGTAGGGGCTGGGGGTTGGGCTCCAGGGCCTTACCTATGTACATGGAGTTGGGGTTGGACAGAGGCTTGGCAGGCAGGATGGAGTTCTGCAGCGCCTCCTCATCATTGGAGGGTGGCGGCTCGTAATCGGCATCGTCTTCCGGGGGTGCCTCTTCCTCTTCGTTGGGGGACTCGTAGTCACCATCGTCCTCTGCCTCCGCATCATCGTTGGGACTCTCATAGTCATCTTCTTCCTGCCAGCACAGGGATGGGGACAGGGCGGTGTGTAGAGGCTCCTTGGCAGTAGGCGTGCCTGCACCTGCTCTCTCTCTGCCAAGCCTCACAGCAGTCCTCACTTGGAGGGTGGTTCCTCTCACTTTCCCCAGGAGGACACTGAGCTCAGGGAGTAGAAAATCATGGGGTCAGCAAGCTGTACTTTTAGGGCCCCTGTCAAGGTCTTCAGACCACTAGGCAAGTGCATTTTTCCATACATTTCTTTACACAGCAGAGAAACGCAGAAGAATGAGGTGGACCCAGGAACAGAGTGACACTGTTTTTTTCTTTTTTTCTTTTAGTGTATTTATTTATTTGGCTGCATTGGGTCTTAGTTGAGGCTTAATCACCTTGTCGTATGTGGGATCTTAGTTCCCTGACCAGGGATCGAACCTGCATCCCCTGGGTTGGAAGATAGATTCTTAACCAGTGGACCACCAGGGAAGTCCTGAGCCTGCTGTTTTGAATAAGCACATTTTGTACGTCAGGCATCAGCAAGAGGAAGACTAAGCACCAGGAGCATGTATGATGCCCCTGGTTAATTGTCAGTTCTCCTCTTGGGATGAGTGTTCAGTCATGCCCTACTCTTGGCAGCCCCACGGACTGGGGCCTGCTGTGGGATTATCCAGCAAGAATACTGGAGTGGGTTGTCATTTACTCCTCCAGGGGGTCTTCTTGACCCAGAGATCAAACCCGTGTCTCTTCTGTCTCCTGCACTGGCAGGTGGGCTCTTTACCACTGTGTCACTTGGAAAGCCCTGTTCTCTGGATGTCTATGCTCAAAACATTCTTCTCATCATAACCTGGGGCAGCCTCCAAGGCCATGCTAATGAGAAAATCAGGCAACCAAAGCCTCCTAACTACAAGGCAGGTGAAGCGGTGCCTGAGGGTGGGTAGCAGGGCTGGGCTAGTGTCTCTGCTGAGAGCAGAGTATAGACACACCGCTTACTGTTCACGAAAGCACTGAGTGCAAAGCTGCTCTCTTGGAAGAGACGCTCTAATCGGCATCGCTTCCGGGTTTTTTGGGGACTCGTAGTCACCATCGTCCTCTGCCTCCGCATCATCGTTGGGACTCTCATAGTCATCTTCTTCCTGCCAGCACAGGGATGGGGACAGGCGGTGTGTAGAGGCTCCTTGGCAGTAGGCGTGCCTGCACCTGCTCTCTCTCTGCCAAGCCTCACAGCAGTCCTCACTTGGAGGGTGGTTCCTCTCACTTTCCCCAGGAGGACACTGAGCTCAGGGAGTAGAAAATCATGGGGTCAGCAAGCTGTACTTTTAGGGCCCCTGTCAAGGTCTTCAGACCACTAGGCAAGTGCATTTTTCCATACATTTCTTTACACAGCAGAGAAACGCAGAAGAATGAGGTGGACCCAGGAACAGAGTGACACTGTTTTTTTCTTTTTTTCTTTTAGTGTATTTATTTATTTGGCTGCATTGGGTCTTAGTTGAGGCTTAATCACCTTGTCGTATGTGGGATCTTAGTTCCCTGACCAGGGATCGAACCTGCATCCCCTGGGTTGGAAGATAGATTCTTAACCAGTGGACCACCAGGGAAGTCCTGAGCCTGCTGTTTTGAATAAGCACATTTTGTACGTCAGGCATCAGCAAGAGGAAGACTAAGCACCAGGAGCATGTATGATGCCCCTGGTTAATTGTCAGTTCTCCTCTTGGGATGAGTGTTCAGTCATGCCCTACTCTTGGCAGCCCCACGGACTGGGGCCTGCTGTGGGATTATCCAGCAAGAATACTGGAGTGGGTTGTCATTTACTCCTCCAGGGGATCTTCTTGACCCAGAGATCAAACCCGTGTCTCTTCTGTCTCCTGCACTGGCAGGTGGGCTCTTTACCACTGTGTCACTTGGAAAGCCCTGTTCTCTGGATGTCTATGCTCAAAACATTCTTCTCATCATAACCTGGGGCAGCCTCCAAGGCCATGCTAATGAGAAAATCAGGCAACCAAAGCCTCCTAACTACAAGGCAGGTGAAGCGGTGCCTGAGGGTGGGTAGCAGGGCTGGGCTAGTGTCTCTGCTGAGAGCAGAGTATAGACACACCCGCTTACTGTTCACGACATCCAGCACTGAGTGCAAAGCTGCTCTCTTGGAAGAGACTCTCTAAATTAAAATTTTTTATTGTATTTTATGTTTGCTTCTCTGTATATCTCAGGGAAAGTAAGCTTTAGGGGCTGGGTGATTGCCAGTAAAGCAGCCCATGAGAGTGGACAGTTATCGTCATGATTTCCCAGGCACAGGTGGGACCATAGCTGAGTGATGGCTGGATTATCACTCTCTGGCCAAAGTGACATGAGTGCTAAACGAATCAGGGCATTTCTCTAAAGTCAAGGGCAGAGAGAAGCAACAGGAGGATGCAACTTGGAAGGAAAGGTGCTCACTAGAACTTAGAAATCCTGATAGTGTTGCTGGGTGGCTGAAGGAAGATTGTCTAAGGTGCTTAACTGAAAGATGTGTGTGTTCATTCACTTCATTTGTGTCCAACTCTGCAACTCTGTGGACTATAGCCTGCCTGTCTCCTCTGTCGATGGGATTTTCTGGGCAAGAATACTGCCTTACAACAATAGAATAAAAAAAGAATACTGCTTGTTTTTGACTTGTGGCAGTGTGTATATATATATATAGTATGTACACACAAACACTATATATATACTATGTATGTACACACAATACATATTCCTATATTTATGTTCCAATACACATACATATTGGAAGCCAAGGTATCTTTCTGAACTCAAAAGACACTTTGTCCTGCCATCAGTGGCCCTACTACTTGAGAGCAGAGGATGATGAACGGGGGGGACTTTGGCCTCAGCGCCTCCCCAGCCTTGCTGAGCGCCCCTCAGACCTGCAGAGGCTCCTTACCCTTTGTCAGTCTGCACACCTCAGCCCCGTGGCTCCTGACTTTCCACCAGGCCTTTCCTTTACCCATCAGCCTTTCTTAGCCATAGACTTTCCTCTTTGGTTCTAGAACAACTATCTATTCCCAGTGATTCGGCTTATATATTTCTGAGCATGTTTTTGTTCCTAATCATAGTCTGTCCTGCAGATGTGCTCTCCAAGATATCAAATGGCCATAGGGTTGTTTATCCTTTGCCCCTGAGTGCCCTGGGCAGTGCTGGGCACTTTGTGGACAACTGAGTGTCGTGTCCAGCAGCGACTGGGGTCTCCCTGTTTATAAATGAGGGTAGAGGCCAGCCTCAAGCGAGCTCCCAGGAGGGACTGCATGGCACATACTGGCTAAGATGCAGTTTCTACATGAAAATGGAAACACTTGGGGGGAAACCCTGGTCTGTTTTGTCTTTGGAACAAAATTCATATTACGTTCTTTTGTTCTCATGCAGAAAGCACAGACTTAGCTAGCTTTTTTGTTTGTTTTATCAATGCTTGCTTTTACCAGCATCCCAGTAGGACAGGGATGCTTAGTGCCTGCGTCTTAAAGACACGAGGGGCAACCACTTATCAGAAGGGCCACTGGACTGAGGGTGGGCAAGGCGGGTCCTCAGCCTGCCTCTAAGTAGCCATGAGGCTCCAGATAAGTCATGTTCTCCAGTGGGTTCAGTTGGTTCATCTGCAAGATGAATAGACTGGGCTACGAGGTGTAACAGAGTTCGTAGCCTGAGTCTGACTTCAAGTGTGGTGACTACGTATGTCGTTTTCTGTGGAGAAGCTGTACAGAATTCGTCAGACTCTCAAAGGGTTCAGCGTGAGCCCTCAAATATACAACCCGATGGGGGGAGATATACATATGACTAATCTGGGTACATACATATTGGTAAACAACAGAACTCTGTAAAAGTTAAAAGTAAAATAAAAGTTTAAAAAGAAAAAAAAACTCCCCGATTGGGTCATCCATCCCTGAGGTCTTTCCAGAGCTGATAGTTCATTCTGAATTCCCTTTCCCTCTGTGTCACCAGTGGGGACTTAGGCCTATGAGGAAAGCTACTTTTAAGTTACTTACATGTAGACCATGTGAGGAGGGATTTGAGGGAGGACCCTGCAGTGAGGTGGCCTTGGTGAATAATGGTGTGATCAGCACCCCACAGCCCGGAACTCCGAGTCCGGCCCACCATCTGTGGTTGACAGCAAAAAGCTGGTGGCCTACAGCCAAGTCATTCATCCCGAAGTCCTCCACAGCTGCTCCCGTGCCACGAGGGCAGAGAGGAGTAGAGGAGACCAGAGGCCATGTGGATGCAAAGGCACCAAGTCCCTCCCTGACTTCACAAAGCACGTCTGACCCCTGGGCGGTTCCATCAGGACTTTGCCCCTTTCGGCATTATGCCGGTACCTTCCTACAAAGGCACTCTGGACACTGCTGTAAGCTGGACGGACTGCCCACCCCATACTCACAAAGGATGACCAGCCTCCATTGTCTTCTTCTTGACTTTCTGTGAAAGAAGAGAGCACCACTGTCAGTACCAAAAGAAGGTGCCAGAAGGAAAGTCAGCAATACGTTCTTTTGTTCTCATGCAGAAAGCAGACTTAGCTAGCTTTTTGTTTGTTTTATCAATGCTTGCTTTACCAGCATCCCAGTAGGACAGGGATGCTTGTGCCTGCGTCTTAAAGACACGAGGGGCAACCACTTATCAGAAGGGCCACTGGACTGAGGGTGGGCAAGGCGGGTCCTCAGCCTGCCTCTAAGTAGCCATGAGGCTCCAGATAAGTCATGTTCTCCAGTGGGTTCAGTTGGTTCATCTGCAAGATGAATAGACTGGGCTACGGGGTGTAACAGAGTTCGTAGCCTGAGTCTGACTTCAAGTGTGGTGACTACGTATGTCGTTTTCTGTGGAGAAGCTGTACAGAATTCGTCAGACTCTCAAAGGGTTCAGCGTGAGCCCTCAAATATACAACCCGATGGGGGGAGATATACATATGACTAATCTGGGTACATACATATTGGTAAACAACAGAACTCTGTAAAAGTTAAAAGTAAAATAAAAGTTTAAAAAGAAAAAAAAACTCCCCGATTGGGTCATCCATCCCTGAGGTCTTTCCAGAGCTGATAGTTCATTCTGAATTCCCTTTCCCTCTGTGTCACCAGTGGGGACTTAGGCCTATGAGGAAAGCTACTTTTAAGTTACTTACATGTAGACCATGTGAGGAGGGATTTGAGGGAGGACCCTGCAGTGAGGTGGCCTTGGTGAATAATGGTGTGATCAGCACCCCACAGCCCGGAACTCCGAGTCCGGCCCACCATCTGTGGTTGACAGCAAAAAGCTGGTGGCCTACAGCCAAGTCATTCATCCCGAAGTCCTCCACAGCTGCTCCCGTGCCACGAGGGCAGAGAGGAGTAGAGGAGACCAGAGGCCATGTGGATGCAAAGGCACCAAGTCCCTCCCTGACTTCACAAAGCACGTCTGACCCCTGGGCGGTTCCATCAGGACTTTGCCCCTTTCGGCATTATGCCGGTACCTTCCTACAAAGGCACTCTGGACACTGCTGTAAGCTGGACGGACTGCCCACCCCATACTCACAAAGGATGACCAGCCTCCATTGTCTTCTTCTTGACTTTCTGTGAAAGAAGAGAGCACCACTGTCAGTACCAAAAGAAGGTGCCAGAAGGAAAGTCAGAGCAGCTTCCCCCTTGGGTGCCCTCCCCCGAATGCCCCACCCCAGGCCTTCCTCCTACATACAACTCAGTATCAGCTCTCGCATTTCTCCTTGAGGGGCTCCTTCTACCAGACAGAGGCGGTGGTTCCTAACCTTTCACCTGCGCAAAAGTCACTTGAGAGAGCTTCAGAGTACGCAGATACCCCGAGCCTTCCCCTCAGAGCTGCTGATTCAGTGGGACTTTGGGGAACCCAGTAATCTGTGTTTTAATAGGATGATCAATTTAACAACAAGCAGGAGGACCGGCTGTGCTCAGGTGCTCAGTCAAGCCCCCGTCATTCCACGCACCCCCACAGATCCCTCCCGGTGTCTCTACAGAGGCTCCCAGCTGAGGAAGGCCCATGGCCAGGTGCCTGGCATCGTGACATCCTCTTCCCCTCAACCTGGACCAGCAGTCAGAAGAACCAAAGTGCCTGTCACCTCCTAAAGCAATCTTTCTCACCCCCAGGACCCTTACCTGTCTCCTCCGGAAACCGCTGGACTTGGGGTCTGTGAAGGCAAACAACATGGCGTCAATGGCCCTCCTGACGTGGGGCAGTCCCCCTCTTAGGCCAGCCCTGCAAGAAGAGCCGCCGGGGGAGGGGCTGTCTCACCATGCCAGGACTGGTGTCCCTGTTGCTCTGAGACTGGGGGCCAGGCTATCCAACAATTCTGAAGCCACAAGTCCTTGAGGGGCTGGGGCTTCAGGGCCTTCCACACCGAGCAAAGCCCGGAACTCCGAGCCCGGCCACCATCTGTGGTTGACAGCAAAGCTGGTGGCCTACAGCCAAGTCATTCATCCCGAAGTCCTCCACAGCTGCTCCCGTGCCACGAGGGCAGAGAGGAGTAGAGGAGACCAGAGGCCATGTGGATACAAAGGCACCAAGTCCCTCCCTGACTTCACAAAGCACGTCTGACCCTGGGCGGTTCCATCAGGACTTTGCCCTTTCGGCATTATGCCGGTACCTTCCTACAAAGGCACTCTGGACACTGCTGTAAGCTGGACGGACTGCCCACCCCATACTCACAAAGGATGACCAGCCTCCATTGTCTTCTTCTTGACTTTCTGTGAAAGAAGAGAGCACCACTGTCAGTACCAAAAGAAGGTGCCAGAAGGAAAGTCAGAGCAGCTTCCCCCTTGGGTGCCCTCCCCCGAATGCCCCACCCCAGGCCTTCCTCCTACATACAACTCAGTATCAGCTCTCGCATTTCTCCTTGAGGGGCTCCTTCTACCAGACAGAGGCGGTGGTTCCTAACCTTTCACCTGCGCAAAAGTCACTTGAGAGAGCTTCAGAGTACGCAGATACCCCGAGCCTTCCCCTCAGAGCTGCTGATTCAGTGGGACTTTGGGGAACCCAGTAATCTGTGTTTTAATAGGATGATCAATTTAACAACAAGCAGGAGGACCGGCTGTGCTCAGGTGCTCAGTCAAGCCCCCGTCATTCCACGCACCCCCACAGATCCCTCCCGGTGTCTCTACAGAGGCTCCCAGCTGAGGAAGGCCCATGGCCAGGTGCCTGGCATCGTGACATCCTCTTCCCCTCAACCTGGACCAGCAGTCAGAAGAACCAAAGTGCCTGTCACCTCCTAAAGCAATCTTTCTCACCCCCAGGACCCTTACCTGTCTCCTCCGGAAACCGCTGGACTTGGGGTCTGTGAAGGCAAACAACATGGCGTCAATGGCCCTCCTGACGTGGGGCAGTCCCCCTCTTAGGCCAGCCCTGCAAGAAGAGCCGCCGGGGGAGGGGCTGTCTCACCATGCCAGGACTGGTGTCCCTGTTGCTCTGAGACTGGGGGCCAGGCTATCCAACAATTCTGGAAGCCACCGAAGTCCCGTTGGTGGCACAGCTGGGAGCTCATGATGGCCTGACTTTCTAGGGGAAGCTCCCCAGTGTCCAGGCACCGGGCAGGCTGCAAGGCAGACAGGGAGGACCCCTGGACCAAAGGATCACTGTGGGTCAGACACGGGGGCAAAACCAGCCCATGCCTCCCATTTCAAGTTACACTTGAGTTTGAAAACCCTTTCCATCTCATGAAAGTGACCCTGGGACCTCGGCTGCCCCACTCACTTGCGTGTGAAAATGCTCCTTCTCTCTTCATTCTTGTTGATTTCTTGACTTAACTTACTGAGAATCCTGCAACAGAAAGGGACAGGTGAAGTGACAAAAGCATTCTCTCCTCAGCATCGCTTTTCCTCCCACTGAGCCCTGGAGTTCCCCGATCTGGGAGACCTCAGCCACGTGAGCCAGCTTTACCCGGCCTGCCTCTCCCCCTGGCCTCCAGCCAGTCTCCTCCTGTGGGCCCGCGGCTCCTCACATCCTCGCAGAACTTGCCTCCCCCGTCCCCTTGCTCCTGCCCAGGAAGCTCTCTGCAGTGGAGTCTCGCTCAGAGCCCCTCCATGGGAACAGCTCCCACCTGGCTGCTCCTCTGAAATCCACCAGGCCTAAGATCTGGATGTGACCACTGAGCATTTTCTTAGGCTGGTATTCCCAGGCCTGAGGACCCCTGACTCTTGACCTCCATGGAGTGACATCTGCTGCTGCTTTGTCACTTCAGTCATGTCTGACGCTGCACAACCCCATGGACTACAGCCTGCCAGGCTCCCCTGTCTATGAAATTCTCCAGACAAGAATACTGGAGTGGGTTGCCATGCCCTTCTCCAGGGAATCTTCCTGACCCAGGGTTCGAACCCGAGTCTCTGGCATTGCAGGCAGATTCTTTACCACTGAGAAGCCCCATATGTGTATATATATATATGTATGTATATATACAGGTGTATATATATATATATATATATATATATATATATATATAGTTGTGACCCCATGGACTATAGCGCACAAGGCTTCTCCATCCATGGAATTTTCCAAGTAAGAACACTGGAGTGGGGTGCCATTTACTTCTCCAGGAGTGAGTGATGTCTAACTTCTAAGAATCTTCAATGCATCTCTGAGACCCGGAGGAATCAGCTGCTCATTGCCCAACTCTTGTCAAGAGCTTCATTGGGCTTCTTGAGCCTGAAATCTCCTTCTATCCTCCACTCCCTGACTTCCTCCTTGGTGACATGGGTTCTTAGAAACACTTGGTGAAGTGGTCCCCATCTAGGAGCAGCCAGCCAAGTGGGAGACTGCCTGAGACACCCAGGCTCAGAGGCCAGCCCTGGTCAGGACCCTCTAATTCCTTGGGTATTGTAAACTAACAAATCCCCGAGCCCCAAGTCAGAAAGGGTCTTTGGGAGTGGACAGCACCTCTAACAGGCCCCTAGCAGTGGGTGTCAGTGCCAATGCAGAGGCCAACGGAGCCCATCAGTAAACAAGCTTGTCTTCCCTAGAGATGTGGGGCGGCTGGAGGAGGCTCAGAGGTGGTCTAGTGGATCATCATTTTACACGTGGGGCCACAGAGGCCCAGACAGAGGAAGACACTGAGCTGCATGGCAGTCACACTCCTCACAGCGCACACTAGCCCCAGAAGCCAGGCTCCCGAATGGCCAGAGCAGCACATGGTCACAACAGCGTGTGAATCCCCCCGATGCCGGAACCCACTGGGAATGAGCTCTGTGGAGCCTGTGGCCCATCTGGGAATGACCCAGAGTCTGCACTCCTTCTGCTGAAGTGACTGCCTTACGGTCACAAATTTAGCCTAAAACAAAATGCCTAAGCTAGCCACGTGGTCTTGGTCTCCACGGCTTCTGGCTTTGCTCATCATCGCTCGGGGCCCCAGTTGACCCACTTCTCCATGCTCCTGGGAACCGCTGCTCAGAAGCTCTCCACTCACTCGAGTGGCAGGCTCAAGAAATTTTTAATAAACACGCTGAGGCCATTAGAGGGCAGAGAAGCTGAGAGGAGCAGGTCGTCCTCCATCGGGATGTCACACTTCACTGGGAGAGGCTCTAAACAAGCGGGGATGGGGCTTCCCAGTGGCCTTCGATCACACCCCCGGATGTTTGTTCCTGGTTCTTCTGTTTCCTTTAAGCGATTGTTTCGAGAAGCTGATGGGGAGTCCCTCTCCTCCCTCCTCTGACAGGCAGTAGAAGGGTGCATGCACAGCTGCGAGGGGGCAGCCGCCCCTGTTCAGTCCCACCCCTATTCAACAGCCCCTGCTCCAGGGCGTCTGACGGCCAGGGGCTCTGCTGGGGCTCAGAGTCCCTTGGTGAGCAAAGCAGAGATCCCTGCTCTAGATGAGTTTACTTGCTGGTGGAGACAGCCGGTAAAGCAGTGACCACTGAAGGAAGTGAAATTCAAAGTGAGAGCTGTGCGTACATACAGGTACCAGAGCTGCAGGCTGGGCGAGGCAGCCAGAGTGCAGGAGTGGAGTGTGGTTAAGACCAAAAATGAGTGGGCCTCTGGGAGGAGGTGACGTTTCCACAGGACCTGAAGTAGGGGATGCTGGGGAGCAGAACCCTGCACAGTGCGGGCAGGAAAGGAGGGCAGAGGGAGAAGGACGGTGGCCCTGGCCGGCCGGCGTGACTGCTTTGATCCTGAAGAGACCTGCTGCGCTTGGCAGCTCCTGCTCTTGCCCGTATCTTCAGCAGCCAGACTGGAGGCTGCTGGGGCTCTAACTGGCGAAGGAAGGAAATGTCAAACCACAGCCCCACGGAGGAGCAGCACGAGCTGAGCGCGAGCAGAGCCAGAGAGGGGCTGGCAGCCCAGCCTGCCGCAGACGCGGGGCCCCTGCTTTGGGGGCCTCGGAGCACACCCTCCTAGCACGCTGGGACCGCTGCCGGGGGCGAGTGCACAGGGCAGCAGTGCTAGTGATCAGATAGCAACAGGTCCTTGCACCTCAGTGTGCAAACCTTCAAGGGTGCCCACTCACTCACTCCCACACCTCCAGAGGGCCAAGTGACAGTGAGTGGCCGGAGGTGACTCATTCTCGCCCCTCCCCCCAAACCCCAGGCCACACTCAGCCCCAGAGAGCGCTGGAGGCTGGGCAGTGGACGGCTTTGGCATAGGGCCTTTCCACACTTCACTGCGAGAGGCTCTAAACAAGTGGGGATGGGGCTTCCCAGTGGCCTTCGATCACACCCCCGGATGTTTGTTCCTGGTTCTTCTGTTTCCTTTAAGCGATTGTTTCGAGAAGCTGATGGGGAGTCCCTCTCCTCCCTCCTCTGACAGGCAGTAGAAGGGTGCATGCACAGCTGCGAGGGGGCAGCCGCCCCTGTTCAGTCCCACCCCTATTCAACAGCCCCTGCTCCAGGGCGTCTGACGGCCAGGGGCTCTGCTGGGGCTCAGAGTCCCTTGGTGAGCAAAGCAGAGATCCCTGCTCTAGATGAGTTTACTTGCTGGTGGAGACAGCCGGTAAACAGTGACCACTGAAGGAAGTGAAATTCAAAGTGAGAGCTGTGCGTACATACAGGTACCAGAGCTGCAGGCTGGGCGAGGCAGCCAGAGTGCAGGAGTGGAGTGTGGTTAAGACCAAAAATGAGTGGGCCTCTGGGAGGAGGTGACGTTTCCACAGGACCTGAAGTAGGGGATGCTGGGGAGCAGAACCCTGCACAGTGCGGGCAGGAAAGGAGGGCAGAGGGAGAAGGACGGTGGCCCTGGCCGGCCGGCGTGACTGCTTTGATCCTGAAGAGACCTGCTGCGCTTGGCAGCTCCTGCTCTTGCCCGTATCTTCAGCAGCCAGACTGGAGGCTGCTGGGGCTCTAACTGGCGAAGGAAGGAAATGTCAAACCACAGCCCCACGGAGGAGCAGCACGAGCTGAGCGCGAGCAGAGCCAGAGAGGGGCTGGCAGCCCAGCCTGCCGCAGACGCGGGGCCCCTGCTTTGGGGGCCTCGGAGCACACCCTCCTAGCACGCTGGGACCGCTGCCGGGGGCGAGTGCACAGGGCAGCAGTGCTAGTGATCAGATAGCAACAGGTCCTTGCACCTCAGTGTGCAAACCTTCAAGGGTGCCCACTCACTCACTCCCACACCTCCAGAGGGCCAAGTGACAGTGAGTGGCCGGAGGTGACTCATTCTCGCCCCTCCCCCCAAACCCCAGGCCACACTCAGCCCCCCAGAGAGCGCTGGAGGGGGCTGGGCAGTGGGTAGACTTTGGTCTCTCTGCTTGTCTTAGCCCCAGCAGTGGAGCGGACCTTTCCACAGGAAGTCGGGCCATAACAGCAGACATCCTTGGGTTGCGGTGTGATGTCTCAGGTGAAGACCTCCCCTGGTGAGGTTAGCAGGCACAGAATTTGGGAGGGAGGTCCTTGCTGAATTTGACTGCAGCCTCCTGCTCATAGATAGTCCCCACAGCATGACCTCAGGCCAGATAGTGCCTTCCCTAGGCCTCCCTTCCTCATCAGGGAAGCAGGAGAATTGGCCTGCGTTGGAGAATCCCTGACCGGCCTGACCATAGCGGTACGTGTCACAAACAGCTTACCAGACCCACTGGAGGCTTAGCACACCAGAGTGTCCAGGAGAGAAGCCGGGGGCAGGGGGAGGCAGGTATGTCAGGCGCCCCAGAGACATAGGTGAGTCCTACAGTCTGAAAACTCATGAAATCACACCTGCTGTCTGGTATTCTTGGAATTGTTTTTAAAAGAATAAATATGGAGGAAGAGGGGCTTCCTTGGTGGTCCAGTAGGTAAGGACACCGCCTTGCAGTGCAAGGGGCGCCGGTTCGATCCCTGGCCTGGGAAGATCCTACGTGCCGCGGAGCAGCTGAACCCATGTGTCCAACTACCGAGCCAGAGCTCTGGAGCGCATGCGCCCAGAGCCGGTGCTCTGCAGCAAGAGAGGTCACTGCGATGAGAGGCCCACATAGGCCAAAGAACAAAGATAAATGAATGAGAGAGCAGTAGAAGTGGCCAAAAAAAAAATTTTTTTTAATGGAGGAAGAGGAGGACAAGGAGAAGATGAAGAAAGAAGAGAAGGCGATGGAGGAAGAGGAGGAATGAGGTGGAGGAGGGGAAGCAGAGTCCAGGGTGTCCGTCTTGATGTGACCCCTGTGGGGTCCCCCGGCATACCACGCGCTCCCTTTCAGTGGTCCCTGTGTTTTACCAACTGGGGGTGGGTGGGTAGGGGCTCATACGTCCATCTTGAAATCAACTTTGCTGGTCATACACAAATAAGAACAAAATTCTGAAAGGAAGGCAGGCAGGCAGAAAGGCAGGCAGGGAGGAGGGAGGGGGGAAATGGAACAGAGTGGAAGGTATCAGAGCCCACAGCACACAGGGAGCGTCAACATTGTTTCCTGAACACTCTGTCTTGTTGCCCGCGTTGTCATATGTAACAGTGCACAACTTAAATGCTTTTCCTACCAACCTCCATACAGTGTGAGCGTTAGATGAGCTCTCCCTGCCTCCTGGGAGGTGGTGGGGAGGGACTGGGGAGCGGCTCCCTTGACCTCGGTCTCAGAGGCACCCGGGTCTCTCCCATGCCCAGGGGCCCTCCTCCACCCCTCACTGCCTCTCTGACACCCGCTGCAGCCCTGCCCCGCCTCCCAGCCCATGGTCTCACTCCCAATCTTGCTCTCACTTGCAGTTCCCTCTTCTTGAAAGGAACAAAAGTCCTCCAAGTCCTTCTTTAAAGGCCTGTCTTCTGTGAACCAAGAGCCAAAGCTTTGAAAGTTCTGTCCTGTCACCTGAGGAGCCATGGAGAAGCCAGAACATCCGTTTCAAGACTCAGGCCTCCAACGACAACCGGGCACGTGAGCAGGAAACAAGACTTTGTGGGCCCAGCAGGGTCTCTCCACTTCTCTGCCATGCTCTCCCCCTGACGGTTTTACCAATTTTATGTCACTTGTGCTTCACAGTCATTTTATGTAGTAGCCAGGAATAATCATCCTCACTCTCTCTCTCTCTCTCTCTCTCTTTTTTTTTTTTTTTTTTAGATATTTTTGGCCGGGTTTTATTGCTGCATTTGTTTTTTTCAATTTTGGCCTCTTTTTATTGATTTTTCATTTTTCATCCATCTTTATTCTTCGGCCTGTGTGGGCTTCCCATCACAGTGGTCTCTCTCGTTGCAGAGCACCGGCTCTGGGCACAAGGGCTCCAGAGTGCTGGCTCAGAATTGGACACATCAGTCCAGCTGCTCCATGGAACGTGGGATCTTCCTGGGCCAGGGATCGAACCGCTGCCCCTTGCACTGCAAGGCAGACTCTTTACCCACTGGACCACTAGGGAAGCCCCATCCTCACTCTTAACAAGGAAAGCTAGGTCCTGGGGGGAGGTGTAAATCAAAGGCTCCAGGATAGTTTGTACGTGGAGCTGAGCTGGAAGTTAAGTGTCTCAGGCTCACGCTGGGGATAAGTAGTGGCAGTTAATGGAATGGAAGCACTTCTCACGTGGGGAGGACGGGGCACCTGGACAAGGATTGGCCAATGAATGGGAGAGGGAAGGTGCATGTCAGGAGGGACCTGGCACGGTCTCCACTCTGCTGGGGCTGAGCACCTGCCGTAGACATAAAATATTATGTTCAACCCTGGGCCCTCTCTCCATCCTTCCATCCGTTCTTCACTGTCTTTATATTTTAGGTAGGCACTGAGTAGATGAGATAGGGGACTGCCTCTGAGATTAGGAGACAACAGCCTTATCAGAAGACAGACAAATCAACAGACATGAATACCTGGCCACTCTGACTGGATCTTGTCTTTTTCCAGCCTAACTCCTCTATGGAAAATGGGGACAGTGGTCACTCATGGTATAAAGAGAATCATCCAGTACCTGTCTGTCGCCCATACCACTGCAGCCTTCTTATTTCTTTTTTATTTTTTCTCAAGATTTTATTTATTTATTTATTTATTTATTTGGGAGGGGCGGGTTGGGGAGGGAGGGGGGCAGGCGGGCCACTTCTCTTGGTCTTTCATTTATCTATTTTTCATCCATCTTTGTTCTTTGGCCGATGTTGGCCTCTGTTGTCGCAGAGCACTGGCTCTGGGCGCATGCACTCCAGAGCTCCGGCTCAGTAATTGGACACATGGGTCCAGCCGCTCCATGGCACGTGGGATCTTCCCAGGCCAGGGATTGAACCGGCGCCCATTGCACTGCAAGGTGGTGTCCTTACTCACTGGACCATCAGGAAAGCCCCTTCTTATTTCTTTTTAAGTTATACTTTATTATTTTAAACATAAAACGTATAGCATTGGCCTTCCCTGGTGGTCAAGTGGGTAAGAGTTTGCCTGCCAATGCGAGGGACATGGGTTCCACGCCTGCTCTAGAGGGATCCCATGTGCCGCAGGCAACATAAGCCTGTGCACCGTGATGACTGAGCCCTGGCACCCTAGAGCCTGTGCTCAGCAACAAGAGAAGCCACTGCAACGAGAAGCCCATGCGCTGCAACTAGAGAGGAGCCCCTGCTCATGGCAATTAAAGAAAGCAGCAAGCAGCAACGAAGACCCAGTGCAACAAAAACTTACAGCATTAAAAAAAATCTCCAAATGATCATCAGCATATTTTATCATTCTTTCCATCAATTTCACCAAATCACCACGCTCGGTTCTACCATGGGTGCTAGGGTAGGTCCTCTAAAAGGAGGTACCGTTGTGTTATTTGAAAACTCTCCTCCCTCATATTATCCCTGATGTCTCTGGGAGGAACTATGTCCTGAGAGAACTATGTCTGCAGAGAGAGAATGCTTCTCCTCCAGAAACTGCCTTCTTGACAAAATCTATTTAGTACTGACTTTTGTAAGCATCAGCAAAGGAAATTGAGATAGTCAGAGGAGTGTAACCTTGTTTCGGTCTGCTGTGCATAAGCACAATTTCTTTTCTATAACCCTTTAGGGAAACGACCTAGGGCAAATGGACCTGTGTACAAAGGAATGGAACAAATGAGCGTTGAGTATCTGTATGCATCAAGGACAGCACAGGCTGTCTCCCACTTACCCACACGCCCATACACTCACTCCCTTAGAGTTTCTTCTTTTCTCTTCTATAGGTAAGGACCTGAGGCTCAGATGCCGAACAACTTGCCTGAGCCCCACAGCTGGTAGGAGTTTAGAATTTCCCAGAGGTTCAGCAGAACCTGCCTGCGATACAGGAGTCACGGGAGACGTGGGTTTGATTCCCAGGCCCGGGATTGAACCGGCGCCCATTGCACTGCAAGGTGGTGTCCTTACTCATTGGACCATCAGGAAAGCCCCTTCTTATTTCTTTTTAAGTTATACTTTATTATTTTAAACATAAAACGTATAGCATTGGCCTTCCCTGGTGGTCAAGTGGGTAAGAGTTTGCCTGCCAATGCGAGGGACATGGGTTCCACGCCTGCTCTAGAGGGATCCCATGTGCCGCAGGCAACATAAGCCTGTGCACCGTGATGACTGAGCCCTGGCACCCTAGAGCCTGTGCTCAGCAACAAGAGAAGCCACTGCAACGAGAAGCCCATGCGCTGCAACTAGAGAGGAGCCCCTGCTCATGGCAATTAAAGAAAGCAGCAAGCAGCAACGAAGACCCAGTGCAACAAAAACTTACAGCATTAAAAAAAATCTCCAAATGATCATCAGCATATTTTATCATTCTTTCCATCAATTTCACCAAATCACCACGCTCGGTTCTACCATGGGTGCTAGGGTAGGTCCTCTAAAAGGAGGTACCGTTGTGTTATTTGAAAACTCTCCTCCCTCATATTATCCCTGATGTCTCTGGGAGGAACTATGTCCTGAGAGAACTATGTCTGCAGAGAGAGAATGCTTCTCCTCCAGAAACTGCCTTCTTGACAAAATCTATTTAGTACTGACTTTTGTAAGCATCAGCAAAGGAAATTGAGATAGTCAGAGGAGTGTAACCTTGTTTCGGTCTGCTGTGCATAAGCACAATTTCTTTTCTATAACCCTTTAGGGAAACGACCTAGGGCAAATGGACCTGTGTACAAAGGAATGGAACAAATGAGCGTTGAGTATCTGTATGCATCAAGGACAGCACAGGCTGTCTCCCACTTACCCACACGCCCATACACTCACTCCCTTAGAGTTTCTTCTTTTCTCTTCTATAGGTAAGGACCTGAGGCTCAGATGCCGAACAACTTGCCTGAGCCCCACAGCTGGTAGGAGTTTAGAATTTCCCAGAGGTTCAGCAGAACCTGCCTGCGATACAGGAGTCACGGGAGACGTGGGTTTGATTCCTGGGTCAGGAAGATACCTTGGAGAAGGAAATGGCAACCCACTCCAATATTCTTGCCTGAAGAATCCCATGGACAGAGGAGCCTGGAGGGCTACAGTCCGTGGGGCCTCAAAGAGTCGGACACAACTGAAGCAGCTCAGCATGCAGGCACTCCCTCACTCCAAGGCCCTGCCCTTCTCTTCTTTCATCCTCCCCAGTTAGCAGGAGAAAAATAATTAGTGAAAATCTGAAACTGTGCTCATTTTGCATAAAATGGCTGGAATAGTCAACGCATCTTCAGTACATTGTCTTGTAGCCCCATTATTTCTCCTAACTCTCTCATTGACCCTTTGAGATAGGCTGTGGTATTGTCCCCATTTTATAGATAAGGAAGCTGAGGCTCAAGGAACTCAGATAACTGTCCAAACACTCACAGCTAATGAATGGGAGAATTGGGTCTCAAATAGTCTGACCTCAAAGCTTGCATTTTGCTCACTTAGCTCTCCTATCTGCCTGTTCCAATCTGAAATAATATCCTTTAAGAGAATGAGCCCATGAAGTTCACGGAACCCCTTCCTTCATTTCATAGACTTGAAAGCTCAGGGTGGTCTAGGACTCTTCCGAGGCACATTGCTCACAGAAGTAGAGTTGGAATTGGTACTTACTATACACTTAACCCTGGGAGGGGTGGTCACACTCAGAATTACCTGATCAGGGCAGCCGGACCTTCCCCACCAGTTCACCCTTCATGTTCCACAGGCAGGTTTGAGGCTTGCCTGGGGCACACATTCAAACAGCATGGAGGGAGATTTTCACTACAAGCCAAGTTGTTGTTTTCAAATCACTGAAGAAATAGCCCACCTCCACTTCACTTGCAATGCGAGTATTTAGAATTGTCCTTCACCAACTAGCCATAGCTTCTCACCCCACCTCCTCTCCAGGCTCTCGAATGTACAGACACTGGCTGAGCTCAGCCTTAAGATTAAAAGCGATCTTCCCAGTTGAAAGTGCCTTCCTCATCTCTTTCCTTCTACGGCTCTGATTAAATCCCCTCCTTCCAGCTTCTTCCTAGTCACAGCTCTGGGAGAAGCTTCCATCTCATAGTGGGACCATAGCCATCATCCCTAACCAGGCTCCATGTCTCCCACTGAGCCCTCCCCTTACACGCCCTGGAGAGAGTCAACATGCAGGTTTTACCACAGTGTTCCCCTTGGCGAACTCATCAACACTGTCAGACTGGTAACAGCTTAAAGCCTCCTTCATAAGGGTAACCAGTCACTGTGGTCTTTTTACTGTTCACTCCCCCATGTATACGCCTCCGTTGCTCTGACCCACTTGCAGTTCCAGTAAATGTTCTGGAACATTGACAAGCCTTCACAATGGAGTCTCCATTTTTAGCATATCTTTCAACCGTCGTTTTAATCTGACCACTCCAAATATATCTATTTTAAGATCCAAGTTAGGCTCCTTCTTCCCCAAAGTCTTTCCAGATGCCGCTTCTTGATTTCAAAACACTGTGTGAACCCGTTTAACATGTCTACAGGTTGGCTCTGGCCCACCAGCCACCATCATTGTCTGCCTGTTCCACTTAGCTCTCCTATCGGGAAATAATATCCTTTAAGAGAATGAGCCCATGAAGTTCACGGAACCCCTTCCTTCATTTCATAGACTTGAAAGCTCAGGGTGGTCTAGGACTCTTCCGAGGCACATTGCTCACAGAAGTAGAGTTGGAATTGGTACTTACTATACACTTAACCCTGGGAGGGGTGGTCACACTCAGAATTACCTGATCAGGGCAGCCGGACCTTCCCCACCAGTTCACCCTTCATGTTCCACAGGCAGGTTTGAGGCTTGCCTGGGGCACACATTCAAACAGCATGGAGGGAGATTTTCACTACAAGCCAAGTTGTTGTTTTCAAATCACTGAAGAAATAGCCCACCTCCACTTCACTTGCAATGCGAGTATTTAGAATTGTCCTTCACCAACTAGCCATAGCTTCTCACCCCACCTCCTCTCCAGGCTCTCGAATGTACAGACACTGGCTGAGCTCAGCCTTAAGATTAAAAGCGATCTTCCCAGTTGAAAGTGCCTTCCTCATCTCTTTCCTTCTACGGCTCTGATTAAATCCCCTCCTTCCAGCTTCTTCCTAGTCACAGCTCTGGGAGAAGCTTCCATCTCATAGTGGGACCATAGCCATCATCCCTAACCAGGCTCCATGTCTCCCACTGAGCCCTCCCCTTACACGCCCTGGAGAGAGTCAACATGCAGGTTTTACCACAGTGTTCCCCTTGGCGAACTCATCAACACTGTCAGACTGGTAACAGCTTAAAGCCTCCTTCATAAGGGTAACCAGTCACTGTGGTCTTTTTACTGTTCACTCCCCCATGTATACGCCTCCGTTGCTCTGACCCACTTGCAGTTCCAGTAAATGTTCTGGAACATTGACAAGCCTTCACAATGGAGTCTCCATTTTTAGCATATCTTTCAACCGTCGTTTTAATCTGACCACTCCAAATATATCTATTTTAAGATCCAAGTTAGGCTCCCTTCTTCCCCCAAAGTCTTTCCAGATGCCGCTTCTTGATTTCAAAACACTGTGTGAACCCCGTTTAACATGTCTACAGGTTGGCTCTGGCCCACCAGCCACCAATTCTCACTCCTATATCTTAAGTTTGCTCCTTGACATAGAACTGTGGTCTTTTTCTAGAGCATCATGTCTATAATATCCAATATAATTGTCACCACTATATCTGGCTATTGAACCCTTGCAATGTGGCCTCTGAAGAACTGAATTTTTATTATTTTTTTAAATCTTTATTTGTATTTATTTGGCTGCACTGGTTCGTAGTTGTGGCACGCCAGATCTTTCCATTGTGGCATGAAGGATGTTTAGAAGCCGCGTGGGAACTGTTGGTTGCAGCGTGCAGGATCTAGTTCCCTGAGCAGGGATCAAACCCAGGCCCCCCTGCATTGAAAGCATGGAGTCTTCGTCACCAGACCACCAGGAAAGTCCCTGAATTTTTAATTTAGATTTAAATAGCCACCTGGGGCTAGGAGAAAACTCTTAAGATCAATTATTCTTTAAGAACAGTTGCCCCTGGAGATAGGTAGTACCAAAGGCAAATCCTTATTCCCATCTTTTCCTTCGCCTTTCCAGAAAGGGAAACCTGGGAGTCTTATTTTCCTTATTTGAGCTACTCAGGCACTCCACCTACTCGTGAAACTTTTTTAGGGGGACACTTTTACTGGTCTTTCATTGATCTATTTTCATCCATCTTTGTTCTCTGGCACATGTGGGCCACTCATCACAGTGGCCTCTCTCGCTGCAGAGCACCGGCTCTGGGCACACACACTCTAGAGCTCCGGCTGGGAACTGGACACACCGGTCCAGTCACTCCATGGCACGTGGGATCTTCCCAGGGATTAAACTGGCGCCCCTTGCACTGCAAGGCGGTGTCCTTACCTGCTCGACCACCAGGGAAGCCCCTCATGAAACTTTTGCCCTCCTATTTCATTAGCCTACTTCCTTCTCATCATTGTGAGTCCTAAGACTTTTAGAGAAACAGAAAGGTCCCCAGAGGGTGCCTAGAGTAAAGATCTCAGAGTGGTGGCCCCCCACACTAACTCTAGCCCATAGGAGTGCTTCCTTTAGCATCCACAGGATTAAAAACATATTTGAGCCATATTTAAACATCGAGATACATTGCATAAAACTTATATTCCTAGCTGCTTTTGATAAATTCAAAGATTGGGCATCAGGACTTTCCTGGAGGTCCAGTGGTTAAGAATCCGTCTTACAAGGCAGAGAAGCTGGGTTTGATTCCTGATCAGGGAACTAGATCCCACACGCTTCAGAGGACCTAAGTTCAAACACTGCAACTACGGAGCCCATGCACCACAACTAGAGAATCCATCCACCACCGCAAAATGTCCCACGTGAGGCAAGGAAGAGCCCAAGTGCTGCAACTAAGACTCGAACATTTTGCGTACAGTAGAGAACTAGATCTCCTTAAGCATGTTTTAATCAAAGGAGGTAAAATGATGGGACTTTGTATTTTTCCTCCTGGCCCATTTCACACATTCCTATCTGGTTCATGTGAACATATGAGTGTGAGACTTCTACTAGAGGGGCAGAAAACTCACGACACAATCTGTACACGGCAACTTCCCATTTTAGCACCAGGTCAGACCTCAGAAATGGCCCCTTTTCCTCAACACAATGCCCATGACAGCCATTCCAAACAGTCAATATTGACAGACAGCATAAAGTCCACAGCGATCTCTCTCTGGCCCAACTCTCTTGTTTTACAGAGGTCCAAAGACTCTTCAGCAATTACTGAGTTGGTGATGACACCAGGATGAAATCTCAGATCTCTTGATTCTGGTGCTATTTTCAAAGGCCAACCCACCCCACTGGGGAGAGAGGCAATGAAAACACGGCCCGGTGTTGGGTTCACCTTTGGCAAGAGTCGCCCTATGGATCAACTGGACGAGATCTGTGAGTTCTTTTTCTCAACGCATCATGTAACTTCTCCTCCCACACCCTGCTCTGGCCTGCACCCTTCCTGCTCACTTTCCTTTTTCAAACCAACCATGGTAGACTCAGCTGCCCCCTGCCTACTCCCCATTCCACCCCAGGAATCAGGGTCAGTACTTACGGCACACGGAGCTTAGGGAACTTCTGGATGTCGTTCTCTGCCAGGTTCTGAAATGAAGAAGGCGGTCGGTTACAACCCACAGGAAGGGCTCCAGGCCAAGGGAGTAGAGTCAGGTATGACAGGATACTGAACAATGGGGACCACAGCAAACTGAAGCATATGCCCCACTCACCCATCCAAAGCAGGTGGCTTCTAGAGGGCACCGTAAAGCCTGTGGGCCTGGTACTGCCAGATCATTTCATAGGGAATCCCAAAACTTGGATCTTATATGAAGTGTCCTGAGTTCTGAGGTGACTCAGCAGTCAGGAATTCACCAGAGATGTGGGTTCGATCCCTGCGTCAGGAAAATCCCCTGCAGGAGGAAATGGCAACCCACTCCAGGATTCCTGCCTGGGGAATCCCATGGACAGAGGAGCCTGGTGGGCTACTTTCCACGGGGTCCCAAAGAGTCGGACACGACTCAGTGACTAAACAGCAACAGCAGTAGCAGCAGCGGCCGTCCCGAGTTCTAAATATTGATAATTACCCTTAACTTAAGCGAACCAGCTAACATGATGACGGTCAAATCTGTGGGACCCCCACAGAACTTGTTTTGTGAGCTGAACTTGGCCATGGTGTGACATCTTTCCTAAACTCTCACCCCTGACATCAGGGCCCCTCAGTTGCTGTGTGAAACAGCTGTGAGAAGCCAGCCTGGAGAAGGAATCTGTCCTGATCTCCTCATCACAGCCCAGCAGCCTCTTTCACCTGAGTTACTGGCAGAATTCTCCAGATGTAAGGCAGCAATAAGGAGGCTGTCCTCAGGAAGCCAAGAGAGGAAGAGAGAAAGAAACTCATATTTGTGAAGAACAACTCAGAGGGTCTCCTTACAGCACCTTGATGAATCCTCACAACAACCCTGTGATGTAGAAACTGTCAGCATTGTTCTCGTTTTAGTGAGAAAGTGGGGCCCAGGGATATAAGGGGATTGATTTCAACTTGTAGGTGATGGAACTGAGGCTAAGACTCTGCTCTAGCATCTGTGGTCTCTTTTCTTCCTGCAAGCTTCCTCCTACCACGCCCAAGCCCTTCAAGAGCCCCAGTGGCCTGTGCTGGAAGAGAGGAGGGAAGGGAGAGAGACGAAGGTGCTTAAACGAAAAGAGGAAAGCAAAGAGGATGGGCATATGCTCCATATAACCAAAGCTGAGGCGAAGAAGTGACCCCGGTAACATTCTGATTGAGGCCAGAGTCCCAGTGGTTACGGTGGAAGCTCTGGAGTCTGACGGGCTGGTTTGGAATCTTGGTTCCTTCACTTAGCAACTCCCTGACTTGGGACAGATACTTAGTTTCTCTAAGCCTCAGTTTCCTTATCTGTATAATGGGAATTCTCATAATATGAATAACCCCATTTCAAGGGCTGTGTGAGTACTGAATGTGTGCATCCTGTACTTGGCTCAAGAGGTTAGTCTCTTTGCTTCTTCTTCCGCTCTGGGCTGGGAGCTGCTTGGCGGGATGTTGGACGCCTTCTGAGATGAGCTGGGCAAGCTTCCCTTTAAGCCCAGCTGGCACCGGAGCTGGGGCATCTTTGCAATGCGCTTACAGCCTCATCCACTTCAGCTTTTAGGAACAGAGCCCGCCCCTGCTCCTATATCAGACCTTGCCACAGGGTTGGGGTTGAGGGTTTGCCAAGAGTCCTGAGACAATCGGGCTTTTCATCAAACTTCTTAACTTCTTCTTCTTCTTCTTTTCTTTTGTAGCGTCACTGAGCCATGACATCCTCTCCCACTAGAATCACCGCCTTCTTAGGGCGGATACCAAGATTCATGTTACCACGGTGACTGGATTGGAGGGCTTCCTGGGAGTGGCCAGAGGAATGAATGCTGAGAACTGGGTGGCTGGCTACTGCCTTCTCTTCTGCTGAGTCAAAGACATAAGCTGAGGGAACTTTAGGAAGCGGGTGAAGGAGAAGGAAAGCATGTGATCAAGGCTAGGAAGACAGAGGAGAGAGAAAGGCCTTTGGAACAGAGGTAGAAACTGGGAGGAAAGACGGAAGATGGTAAACATGTTTGAGCTTCCCTGATGGCTCAAGCAGTAAAGAATCTGCCTGCAATACAGGAGACGCGGATTCAAGCCCTGGGTTAGGAAGGTTTCCTGAAAGAGGAAATGGCAACCCACTCCAGTGTTCTTGCCTGGAGAACTCCACGGACAGAGGATCCCAGCAGGCTACAGTCCATGCAGTCACAAAGAGTCAGATACCACAAACGACTGAGCACACACAAACACAAGGTTTGGAGAATTTTACTGTGATGTAACAATGTAAAACCCCCTCTTCCTCCTCCAAAGGCCTTCAGCGAAGTCTGGAAACTCTGAGTTACTTGTGTAATGACTTGGAGCTAGGCCAGTAGCTTTACAGGAGGGAGTATGATTATGTGCCGAGTGTGTCCTCGAGAGCGACAGGAGAGCAAGAAAAGCTGGGAACTGGGCCTGCCCTGGAGAGGCGATGTGGCAGACATTGCCGCTGGCCTACTCAATACTCGCTCTTCTGCTTCCTTACTGATGGGACCTGGATTTTGTTCAAGGTACTAAACGTGCCCAGTTCAAAATATTTGACACTTTAGACTCCCATGAGTGTGACCACGGTCACGGGATTCTGTGGTGGCCAGTGAGATACAACCTGAAGTCGAACTGAACAAAGCTTTTGGGAAAGTATCCACAAAAAGAAGGGGCCATGCGCCCTCATGCACTTTTGCAGTTTTTGCTCTTGCTGTCCCCACTTCCTCCTGCCCGAAATGCAGACATGATGCCCGGAGATGGAGTGACTATCTTGTAAGCATTAGGTCACAAGCCACAGACCGTTTCCATGGGCTCGGTGGGGGCCTGAGCTCTTGATGACCTCCTTCAGCATCTCACCAGCCCTGAGTGTCCGCCTCTAGACTCCTCACCACTTGAGAAACACAGGCCCCTAGGTGGTGAAGCCATTGTGGTTCTGTTTCTCCTTCATGCAGCCGCATGCCTTTCTCACTGACACAGCTTCTCAGCACGTGGCCTTCTTCAGCCTTCTAGAAGCATAGAACCCCCATTCCCTCACCAGACTTCTCAAAGGAAAACACAATGGCAGAAAAAAGGATTCAAGGGAACTGCTAGCTGCTACCCTGAAGAAAGGGAAAAGGAAGGAAGAAAAATAGGGAGGAGAGAATAAAGAGAAATGGAGGAATGGAGGGCAAAAGACTGGGGCCTTCCACTTCTGCCTTTAAAGCAGAATTGCCCTGGATATTATAAAGCTGGAAAGGGTGATAGATGACGTTTAGGGTGTAGATCAGAGCCCAAATGGCACCCAGAGCACCTGGGGCGGCAGTTTCAGCAGAAGCAGGGCTGGATGGGGTTCTGCTCCCGGTTGTCCTTGCTCCTGGAGCCCCCCTTTCCACTTCCTGTTGTTCACACGGTGATGAGCGTATGCAGCATTCTCTGAGGGCCTAGCAGGCCCCAGTTATTGGAGTAGAGGGAGCGAAGCTCCTCAACCAAGAGAGTTCTCAGCACTGTTGGGACAGTGTTGTCCCAACAGGCCTGAAGCCCACAGGGGAGCACGGGGGCACTCAGAGCAGGGGCGGACTGCCGCCCTACCCTCACCCAGTGCAGTGGGCTCGGCTAACAGAGGAGGGAGCAAGGAGACGCACAGGGAGAGCAGGTGCTTGTTCAAGGTGACCCAGGGCATCAGGATCACAGCCGGGGCCATCCCCAAGAAAGATGTCTTACTCCCTTTCAATTTAGCCCTGAGAAGCCTCTGTTCTCAGTGCCAAAGGCATCAGAAGGAAATATTCAGATTTAGCAGTAAGTTGCAAGAAGAATAACAATAAAATGCTCAGAAGCCTATTGACTCAAAGTCCAGTACAAAGAAATAGCATTGTTAAAATCTCAAGCAGCGTTAAATGAAATGAAATGTGTGCTTCAGTCCAGTTACTGAGTGCGTGACAGAGTAAATCATTTCACATCTCTGTACATGTTTCTCTAACTGCAGTTGAGGTGGTGATTACAGCCTTCCTGGCGATAATGTTCTGCTCTAAAACAAGCTTCTGGGAGGCAGAAATCATGTCTTACTCATCTCTATATTAAGTGAACTAAGTGAATTAAGATGTCTTACATGGCACGTGAAAAAAAAAAGAGGCCTAAGTTTGATTTTGGAGGGAGACTTAAGAACCGCCCAGAAAGGAACATATGACTATGGATGGTAATGAGCTCACCATCGCTGAAGGAATTCAAGAAGCTGTTGGTGGCAGAGAGGCTATACAGGAAACGAACTGCTGTGCTGGGTGGGAAACTAGAGCATGTGTCCTCACTAGACCCTTCCCAGCCCTGGAGCCTCATGGCCCAGTTTCCCTGACAGGTCTGGTAAGAAAACAGCTTGACTCGCCCACTGAGTTCACATCCAAATTGGGAGCATCAACCCTTGAGACCTTTGACATCTCGTTCCTATTTCTTTGTTAAACAATGAAGAACCACAACCAGAAGGGATGGATTGGTGCATTTAGGGTCTCCCTACCCAGTGGTAAAGGTGTAATTTCAGGGGGAATTCTCAGACCACTTCCCCAGTCACTATCTGGTGCCTCAAACTCCAGTTAGGGTAGCCTCCCCTTGTGGGACGTGGCTTGGTCCTGAACACAGAGCTGCGCCTTCGTCTTACGCTGGAAGCTTTTTGCCAATAATGGAGTGGAGACAACCAGACCACCTGTGTGTTTAACTGACACAAAACCAACAATGAATTTAGGAGAGAGAAAGACAGACATAATTGAAATAAGGAGGGTACTTTTACCCTTTATTCTAGTCTGTGAATTTATGCCCTAGAGCGAGAAATAAGAACAAAGAACCTTCCATTCTCCCGGGTGGCTGTTTTCTGCCTTGGCCTTCTCAGAGTGTGAGTGGCATTTGAATAGATTTTCAAGAGGTGTGTGTGTTACCAGTAATTGGATTCCTCCTTATACTTCGACTTCAGAATGTACCTTAGTTTCAGTGAAAAATCTAGGAGGTAACCTAACCAAGAGGATCCGTAGGTGATGAGAGAAGGCCTCATAACAACTAGCTCTAATTAAGACTAATGAATAAATGTCTTACATGGCACTTTTTGAAAAAAAACGGGGAAGGCCAAAAAGCTTCTGGGAGGCAGAAATCATGTCTTACTCATCTCTATATTAAGTGAACTAAGTGAATTAAGATGTCTTACATGGCACGTGAAAAAAAGAGGCCTAAGTTTGATTTTGGAGGAGACTTAAGAACCCCCAGAAAGGAACATATGACTATGGATGGTAATGAGCTCACCATCGCTGAAGGAATTCAAGAAGCTGTTGGTGGCAGAGAGGCTATACAGGAAACGAACTGCTGTGCTGGGTGGGAAACTAGAGCATGTGTCCTCACTAGACCCTTCCCAGCCCTGGAGCCTCATGGCCCAGTTTCCCTGACAGGTCTGGTAAGAAAACAGCTTGACTCGCCCACTGAGTTCACATCCAAATTGGGAGCATCAACCCTTGAGACCTTTGACATCTCGTTCCTATTTCTTTGTTAAACAATGAAGAACCACAACCAGAAGGGATGGATTGGTGCATTTAGGGTCTCCCTACCCAGTGGTAAAGGTGTAATTTCAGGGGGAATTCTCAGACCACTTCCCCAGTCACTATCTGGTGCCTCAAACTCCAGTTAGGGTAGCCTCCCCTTGTGGGACGTGGCTTGGTCCTGAACACAGAGCTGCGCCTTCGTCTTACGCTGGAAGCTTTTTGCCAATAATGGAGTGGAGACAACCAGACCACCTGTGTGTTTAACTGACACAAAACCAACAATGAATTTAGGAGAGAGAAAGACAGACATAATTGAAATAAGGAGGGTACTTTTACCCTTTATTCTAGTCTGTGAATTTATGCCCTAGAGCGAGAAATAAGAACAAAGAACCTTCCATTCTCCCGGGTGGCTGTTTTCTGCCTTGGCCTTCTCAGAGTGTGAGTGGCATTTGAATAGATTTTCAAGAGGTGTGTGTGTTACCAGTAATTGGATTCCTCCTTATACTTCGACTTCAGAATGTACCTTAGTTTCAGTGAAAAATCTAGGAGGTAACCTAACCAAGAGGATCCGGAGAGGTGATGAGAGAAGGCCTCATACAACACTCTGAAGAAGGCCTTGAGTTGTAAGCAATCCTGAAGAGAGGCATTGCTCCCGAGCAGGCCCAGGGACATGGTAAACCCATCGGCCCTCTTGCCACTGGTTAAAGTACAGAACAGCTTTGGCCTGAATGTGTCAGGCTGGCCGACACTCACCAGAAACCGTAGCCCGTCAATGTGGTATTTCCTCACGACCTTTTCACAGTCCTTGTAGTTCAGCTGAAAAAGAGAAGAGGAGGTGCTATCAGCACAGGTGGGTTCCTGCCATTGGTTCCTCTCCCTTGCCTGCCCCAGGAGCTCAGCAATTTGTGGTACTTGTGGCTAGCCAGCCCCCCTCGCCTCCCCTGTCTCACAGAGGGGCCCTGTCCTTACCTCAGCCCTGCTTTCACTAACTAACCCCTTGGGACTCTAAAATGGAGAAATTGACTGTCTACGGCTTTGGGGCTAACCCCTACAGAAAGAATGCCTTTAGGGTTGCAAAGGGCTCCTCCAGCAGACAGAAAACACTGACAGAAGAAAATGAGCAGCACCGGTCATCTGGCCACCCCAAGACAGCCTCAAGGAACACAGCGATGTGTCTCCTTCCGTGGTTTTTCCGAAGCACCTTTCTAAACATAATCAAGGCTATCGTTCATATTCAATCTTGTTATCTTGACTTTTTCTCTTGAAAAATAAAGGCACTGCCTCATGTTAACACAAACTGATTTTGAACATCATGTTAACTTGTTCGATGGCTGAACATTTAGGTTTTTTCCCAAACTGCTGCTGCAACAATGGAAATAGAAACATCTAGTCATCACTGGACACTTGCTATATGATGGGCACTGTTCTAAGTGTTTAAACCAGTCTTATCATTTTGGCCTTACATTTTTTCAAATGGAGGGTCAAAGGCACAGGGTCAAGGGTCAAAGGTACAGGGTCAAAATTGTATAGGCCCGGAGTGTGAGTGGCATTTGAATAGATTTTCAAGAGGTGTGTGTGTTACCAGTAATTGGATTCCTCCTTATACTTCGACTTCAGAATGTACCTTAGTTTCAGTGAAAAATCTAGGAGGTAACCTAACCAAGAGGATCCGGAGGTGATGAGAGAAGGCCTCATACAACACTCTGAAGAAGGCCTTGAGTTGTAAGCAATCCTGAAGAGAGGCATTGCTCCCGAGCAGGCCCAGGGACATGGTAAACCCATCGGCCCTCTTGCCACTGGTTAAAGTACAGAACAGCTTTGGCCTGAATGTGTCAGGCTGGCCGACACTCACCAGAAACCGTAGCCCGTCAATGTGGTATTTCCTCACGACCTTTTCACAGTCCTTGTAGTTCAGCTGAAAAAGAGAAGAGGAGGTGCTATCAGCACAGGTGGGTTCCTGCCATTGGTTCCTCTCCCTTGCCTGCCCCAGGAGCTCAGCAATTTGTGGTACTTGTGGCTAGCCAGCCCCTCGCCTCCCCTGTCTCACAGAGGGGCCCTGTCCTTACCTCAGCCCTGCTTTCACTAACTAACCCCTTGGGACTCTAAAATGGAGAAATTGACTGTCTACGGCTTTGGGGCTAACCCCTACAGAAAGAATGCCTTTAGGGTTGCAAAGGGCTCCTCCAGCAGACAGAAAACACTGACAGAAGAAAATGAGCAGCACCGGTCATCTGGCCACCCCAAGACAGCCTCAAGGAACACAGCGATGTGTCTCCTTCCGTGGTTTTTCCGAAGCACCTTTCTAAACATAATCAAGGCTATCGTTCATATTCAATCTTGTTATCTTGACTTTTTCTCTTGAAAAATAAAGGCACTGCCTCATGTTAACACAAACTGATTTTGAACATCATGTTAACTTGTTCGATGGCTGAACATTTAGGTTTTTTCCCAAACTGCTGCTGCAACAATGGAAATAGAAACATCTAGTCATCACTGGACACTTGCTATATGATGGGCACTGTTCTAAGTGTTTAAACCAGTCTTATCATTTTGGCCTTACATTTTTTCAAATGGAGGGTCAAAGGCACAGGGTCAAGGGTCAAAGGTACAGGGTCAAGTAACTTGTATAAGGTCCCCTGGGTAGGCAGGTGACAGAGGTGACAACTAGGCTTTGACCCAAGGGTTTCAAGTCTCTGTCAGGAATGTTCTCCTTTTAGTCAATAACAGTATAACTCACACACAGTAAGTGAACAGACTGGAGTGCAGCTTAACCTACCAGATTGAAAACCATCACAGGTATTCTTTTGCATACAGTTTTTTCTTCTATTTTAAATAGTTGAAGTTAGCTTTTCAGAATAGCATTATAGCACCAGGAGGAAGGATCATTTTTAGAACCTGGTTGCTTTCCTAGAGTCACATCGATTGACAATTGAAGCAGGTGTCTGTTTTGCCTTGTCCTCAACAGCCTAAGCATTTGCATTTGAAAAATGTCTAAATGTGATGTTTCTAGCTAGAGAACTTAAGGTAAAATGTTTGTCCTTGAGAATGTCAGCTTCTCCCCACAAGTATGGATCTCACAGTTTGTGGTGGCCGTCATTTGGGGCAAACTTAAAATCATGACCTGGGCTTCCCTGGTGGTCCAGTGGGTAAAGATTCCACCTTGCAGTGCAAGGGGCACCAGTTCCATCCTTGGCCCAGGAAGATCCCATATGCCGAGGAACGACTGGGCTGGCACGTCCTTACAAGCCAGCACTCTGGAACGCATGCACCCAGAGCCGGTGCTCTGCGATGGGAGGCCCACACAGGCCAAAGAATAAAGATGGATAAAGGTACATGATGACTTAGAGGCAAAAAAAAAAAAAAAAAAAAAAGTAAAAGAATGAAAGAAAAACTTTTCTTATGGCCAAGAAATGGAAAGAGTGAGGGCAACTATTGGAACCTCATGGTGTAACAGAGTAGGGTGAACAGCAGAAAGCTCAGGAAAAGTGACCGAGTGGTCCTCGGGAGGAAACCAGCGGCTGCAGAGCCCCAAACACCGCTTTCACCCGTATGCCGTGAGGGAATGCTCTTGCCGTTCAACAGCCTCGAATCCAACTGCTTTGAATTCAACAATTTCACGATGAGCATTATCAGACGCATCTCTGATTTTGAAGAGTACTGACTTGGACTCTGGATAGACAGTCCCGCAGCCTGGGGTCTGCCTAGGAGTTTGATTCTGAGCCAGAAATATCTAGGCCCCGGGGGTGAGACTTTTGTCCTTTTAGCATGTGTGTTCAGTGGCTTTAGCCAGGTCTGACTCTTTGCGAACCTAATACTGTAGCCTAATACTGTAGCCCGCCAGGCTCCTCTGTCCACTGGGATTTTCAAGGCAAAAATGCTGGAGTAGGTTACCATTTCCTTCTCCAGGGGATCTTCCCGGCCCAGGGATGAACCCACATCTCCCGCGTGGCAGGAGAATTCTTTACCAACGGAGTCACTAGGGGAGTCCTGTCCTTTTAATATCTACCTAGATGATTCTTATGAGTGCCCACCTCTGGTTGGCACTGCTCTAGAGCAAGCGCCTGGTGGTGTGGATGGGATAACTGAAGCCCAGAGAGGGGAAGGGACTGGTGGAGGGTCAGGGAGTTGGGGACATAGCTTGGATTAGAACTCATGGCTCTGATCCAGAGTCGTCTCCACTGCGTGGCCCAGGGATCCCTCCCTGCTCAGTCAAAAGAAATTAGAGGGCTTAGAGAAGCAGAAAACATGACTTCAGTCTTCAAGGGCTTAAGTTCTGGACAAAGGATGAGCTGCACATGTTTGAGATAGTAAGACATAAAAGCCCTCTGATCTGCATGGAGGCCTCCACCAGGGTCCAGTACATAGATCAGGAGAGAGGGAAAACTGAACATGAACTGGCCCCCTCTCTCTCTCTGCTGGAGGCCTCACCCATATTTCCTTTATTTCTCCCAACACTCCCATGAGATTATTCACTGTTGGTATCTCTGTTTTACTGATGAGGAAACCGAGCCACAGAGAGGCAAAATAACTAAGGGACGGTCACCAAGCTAGCAGGCGGCCAAGTCAGGATTCGAGCCAAAGCATGGCTGACTCCAGAGCTGGCTGAGGAGGTCTCTCCAAGGAGGACTGGCCCCAGGGCTTCATCAGACATTACAACTACCAGGACTTCCCTGCTGGTCCAGAGACTGAGTCCAAATGCAGGGGCTCGGGTTTAGGCCACAACTGAAAGATCCAGAATGCCGCAACAAAGATCCTGTACACCACAACGAAGACCCAGTGCAGCCAAATAAAGAAATAAAAATGAATAAATAAATAGAAGAAAAATGGCATGTCTAAACCAGAAACATAACATATTCCTTGATTTAAAAAGAAAGAAAAATTGCATCTGCAAATAGGACTTTCCTGGCTAAGATCCATCCGCAACTGACGGCATGGTCAGTTCACTGAGCAGTTTCTCTCTGGGGGAGATGAGATGCTCAGCATTTGAAGGGAGTCTATCTAGGTCTGTAGTTGGACTGGAACTTCCTAGATGACAGAGACCCCTCAGTCTCCTCGTTCTTGCATTCATGCTGGGAGGGGACCTTGTCCAGGTTCTGCAGACTTGACCTTGAGTCCAGGGCCTATAAGAAGAAAATTCTCCCTTTCCTCAGCTCAGGCAGAGAGCCAGCTCCCTGACTCACCCTGACCTGCAGTCCACCTCCCTGTCCTAAAGGGGACTTTACCCTGGGATTCTCCAGTGCTGCAGCAGGTTGCACAATTTTGCTTCCCAGGTTGGAGGCGCCTCTCTGGCCTGCCAGCCCGCCCCTAGGTATGCTCTGGCTCATTCTCAATTATTTTCTCCTTTGTTTATCAAGCTAATATGCCATTTTATAGCATCTTAGCAAGTGTTACTTGTGGCCTTAATTTATTTGGTCTACATTTAAGAAAAGTATTTAGAAATATCTCTCAAAAGTCAGCTCTCTCAGTGATCTTTGCACCCATCATGCTGAAATCTAAGTTTATTAGGACCTTTCAGTGACAGAAAAATAATAGAAATGAGATACACAACAAGCAGCGAATAACAGGATCTGTGGGCTGTGCCTCTATGATACCACACCCAATTCAACATTTTCACATTTTTCTCAGGGAAGAGCAGTTGTGACAGGAAATACTTTGCCACTATGTAGACCCCAGGTTTGGATTGGGGTGTGCTCCAGGAGCCTACGCCATCCCAGGAAAAACAGGAAAGTTGCGTGAACCCAAGAGCTTGACTTAAAATCATATCTTCATGATCGTCTGCGGTATCAACTGAATTAGATCGCTTTGGTCCCAGAGACTGAGTCCAAATGCAGGGGCTCGGGTTTAGGCCACAACTGAAAGATCCAGAATGCCGCAACAAAGATCCTGTACACCACAACGAAGACCCAGTGCAGCCAAATAAAGAAATAAAAATGAATAAATAAATAGAAGAAAAATGGCATGTCTAAACCAGAAACATAACATATTCCTTGATTTAAAAAGAAAGAAAAATTGCATCTGCAAATAGGACTTTCCTGGCTAAGATCCATCCGCAACTGACGGCATGGTCAGTTCACTGAGCAGTTTCTCTCTGGGGGAGATGAGATGCTCAGCATTTGAAGGGAGTCTATCTAGGTCTGTAGTTGGACTGGAACTTCCTAGATGACAGAGACCCCTCAGTCTCCTGGTTCTTGCATTCATGCTGGGAGGGGACCTTGTCCAGGTTCTGCAGACTTGACCTTGAGTCCAGGGCCTATAAGAAGAAAATTCTCCCTTTCCTCAGCTCAGGCAGAGAGCCAGCTCCCTGACTCACCCTGACCTGCAGTCCACCTCCCTGTCCTAAAGGGGACTTTACCCTGGGATTCTCCAGTGCTGCAGCAGGTTGCACAATTTTGCTTCCCAGGTTGGAGGCGCCTCTCTGGCCTGCCAGCCCGCCCCTAGGTATGCTCTGGCTCATTCTCAATTATTTTCTCCTTTGTTTATCAAGCTAATATGCCATTTTATAGCATCTTAGCAAGTGTTACTTGTGGCCTTAATTTATTTGGTCTACATTTAAGAAAAGTATTTAGAAATATCTCTCAAAAGTCAGCTCTCTCAGTGATCTTTGCACCCATCATGCTGAAATCTAAGTTTATTAGGACCTTTCAGTGACAGAAAAATAATAGAAATGAGATACACAACAAGCAGCGAATAACAGGATCTGTGGGCTGTGCCTCTATGATACCACACCCAATTCAACATTTTCACATTTTTCTCAGGGAAGAGCAGTTGTGACAGGAAATACTTTGCCACTATGTAGACCCCAGGTTTGGTTTGGGGGGTGTGCTCCAGGGAGCCTACGCCATCCCAGGAAAAACAGGAAAGTTGACGTAGACAACGTCAAAGAGCTTGACTTAAAATCATATCTTCATGATCGTCTGCGGTATCAACTGAATTAGATGCCAGCCTCCAGAGATAAGAGTGTTAGAAGCTCAGTTGTCCCTCATGAAATATCATATTCCTTGGACAGTCATCCAGGGTCACGTGACTTGGGATCTGCCCAAGCAAGCGTGTGACCCACAGCTCCACCAGCAGATAAGCAAAGGCAAAGATCCTTGAGCTCCTGCAAGACTAGAAGGCAGGAGAGCAATACTCTGTTCTGAGCTCTGCTTCAAGCTTGGCCCTTGACCCTTCCCAGCAAACCTTTTCCTCTCCAGGGGCCTCAGTTTCCCCAGTTATTATCTGAGGCTCAGGTCATTTCCCAGCCTGCCTCTAAGACCCTCGTGAAGTTCTCATGAGACTCTGTTCTAGGTAAGGGCTTGAAGAGATCTCTTTCAAAGGCACAAGCAAAGACTTGCTCAGACGCCATCTCCAGCATCTCTTTTCCTCTCTTCTACCCGCAAGACCCCAGGTCTCCCTGTCTAGCAAGAAGCCTCGATCTCACTAGCAGTTATAGCAGTTCTGAGTCTCAGGGCATGGACTTTGAAACTAGACAGGAGAGACCAGAATGCTGCCACCGTCACACATAGCTTGAGGCTTCGGGCCGTTGAGCTTCTTTGGGCTTATTTTGCAGCTGAGCCAGAGGACAGTAATCCTGGAGCAAAACAGACTCACCTGTGCCTGAAGAGGACAGACTCAAGTCTTGGCACATAGTAGGTACATGCCCGTTGAGGGGCTCCCTTCTCCCCAGAGTGCATTGCCAGAGCACTCAGGTATGCTCCCTCAACCAGAGAGGCTGTACAAGGCTGGAAATTTCATCGCTATCTTTCACGCCTCTCGCATTCTGCCTGGATGCCTTCTTCAAGCCTCTGCCTGGACCTCCCACCCACTAAAGAGCAAAGAGCTCACCTTCTTGAAATAGTCTGCGAGGCTGTTGGGGTCCCAACTCAGGACCTCGGAGCGAAAGGGCACGTTCTTGAATGCCATGGCTGCTGTCTCGGGATGAAGCTCACCAGCTGAGCGTAGGCGTTGCACCCATGGACAGAGAACCCCAGATCCAGAGTGTGGAGGTATCTTCAGCTCTTTCAACTCCCAGGAGCCCTCTGGAAAAGTCTGGTCGGAGCCAATGTCCTTTCTGTTGTAGCCAGATCCCAGAAAGCAACGGCTTCCTCTGCGAACAAGTATGGTCTCTTCTGAGAAAACGACTCAGCAAGTTTCCTTTACCACTTCCTCTGCTGAGCTCTAAATAAGTAAACAAGGAAGCCCAGCTCTGGGGACTCTGAGGCAGAGAGAGCTACCGGCGGGTAAGTCCCTGCTGGCCCCGTCCACCCTAGCCCAGTGGGAGGAGCACTGAGGGGAACTCCAACTCCCAAGTATGTTCCCATTAACATCCCTGCATCCATAGGTCTAAACCACCTTCCTGCTTGGGTGGGTCTTTGAAGATAAGCATCTAATTTGACAGCTGACCTAAAATACAGACAACACCCACATCAGTGAAGGGGAAGGAACACGACCTTTCAACGCTTTCCAACCACCCCTCTTGTTCTCTCAAAAGGATTAAGCCAAGCTTCGTTAGCTGCCTCTTATTACAAGTGGATTCTCTGAGTCATTGAGTTTGGATCCAGGACTGACAAAGGAGCACTAGGCAGACCCAGACTTTGTTTCTTTCTTTCTTCTATCTTCTTTTTTCTCATTTGGCAGCACCAGATTTTAATTGCAACATGCAAGATCTTTAGGTGCAGCGTGTGGGATCTAATTCCCCAACCAGGGATTAAACCTGGGACTCTGCTTTGGGAGCATGACATCTTAACCACTGGACCACCAGGAAAATTCCCAGGCTTCATTTCTTTTCCTTTTTTTTGGCCATTTTTTTTAATTTTGCTTTTTTTGCGGAGTTTTGTTGTTTACAGATATGTATAATCCCAGAGTAGTCATATGTATACCCCATTGCAACCCATCTAGACCCCAGGCTTCATTTCTGAGATGATGGTTTCCATGCAGTTCAGCTTCCGGCAAGGATTTAAACTCAAGGAAGCTCAGTTTCCATATCTGTAAAATAGGAACAGAAATTTGCTTCCTATGCACCTAAAACTTTACATGCATTTACCTAGACAAACTTAAACGAAGAAAAAGAAAAAGGAATTGATGTTGCCATATAGGCTAGTCACTGTTGTTCCCACTAGACATTTTGTGGACTGTTTATTCCTCCACATTTCAGTCGAAAGAACACCTCTCTGGAGACAGGAGATGAGAATCTAGGTTCTCTCAGTCGGTTTCTCAGATCCCGCGCACTTCTCCTATCTGAGCATCTCCTTGACTGAAGGTGAGTCCCACCTCAAAAGCAAATATATTTGTGCCCCATCACAGCCTCCGAACACAAGGTCACCACTCCATCCAGTGCTCCACAGGCACCCGTGGGTGGCCGTCTCTCCCGATGCCCGAGTCTGATGCATTTACTGAGTGATGTGAGAATGGCCCCTGAGGCGGTGCCTTCCTGAAGGGTCGCTTTGGCCAGGCAGGTTCCATCTGACATGGTCTCAGGACCCCGATCCTCACTGCTAGGCACCAACCTCTCCAGGTCTTCATGTAAGTGAGATCAGCACTTCATCCCAGCCTGATCACCTTTATGAAGTAGTCCATGAACAGCAAAGACCCATCTCCTTAGGTTCTCTCAAAGGATTAAGCCAAGCTTCGTTAGCTGCCTCTTATTACAAGTGGATTCTATTTTTCCAGGACTGACAAAGGAGCACTAGGCAGACCCAGACTTTGTTTCTTTCTTTCTTCTATCTTCTTTTTTCTCATTTGGCAGCACCAGATTTTAATTGCAACATGCAAGATCTTTAGGTGCAGCGTGTGGGATCTAATTCCCCAACCAGGGATTAAACCTGGGACTCTGCTTTGGGAGCATGACATCTTAACCACTGGACCACCAGGAAAATTCCCAGGCTTCATTTCTTTTCCTTTTTTTTGGCCATTTTTTTTAATTTTGCTTTTTTTGCGGAGTTTTGTTGTTTACAGATATGTATAATCCCAGAGTAGTCATATGTATACCCCATTGCAACCCATCTAGACCCCAGGCTTCATTTCTGAGATGATGGTTTCCATGCAGTTCAGCTTCCGGCAAGGATTTAAACTCAAGGAAGCTCAGTTTCCATATCTGTAAAATAGGAACAGAAATTTGCTTCCTATGCACCTAAAACTTTACATGCATTTACCTAGACAAACTTAAACGAAGAAAAAGAAAAAGGAATTGATGTTGCCATATAGGCTAGTCACTGTTGTTCCCACTAGACATTTTGTGGACTGTTTATTCCTCCACATTTCAGTCGAAAGAACACCTCTCTGGAGACAGGAGATGAGAATCTAGGTTCTCTCAGTCGGTTTCTCAGATCCCGCGCACTTCTCCTATCTGAGCATCTCCTTGACTGAAGGTGAGTCCCACCTCAAAAGCAAATATATTTGTGCCCCATCACAGCCTCCGAACACAAGGTCACCACTCCATCCAGTGCTCCACAGGCACCCGTGGGTGGCCGTCTCTCCCGATGCCCGAGTCTGATGCATTTACTGAGTGATGTGAGAATGGCCCCTGAGGCGGTGCCTTCCTGAAGGGTCGCTTTGGCCAGGCAGGTTCCATCTGACATGGTCTCAGGACCCCGATCCTCACTGCTAGGCACCAACCTCTCCAGGTCTTCATGTAAGTGAGATCAGCACTTCATCCCAGCCTGATCACCTTTATGAAGTAGTCCATGAACCTGAGCTAATGCCATTGTCGCCTCCAAGGGCACCAGGGGCATCCGCTGAGGCAGCTAAAGTTGAGCACTTCTCACAGAGCCAGAATCTAAGTGCTCTCTGCAACGGACCGAGCGTGGCCTGCTCTTCAAAGGCTCTGCTACCCCTGGGAGAGATCACCTCATGTTTTAAATCCCCAGAATAGCAGCAAATGATAAAAGAAAAAAAAAATTGTAAAGACAGGAAGAGAGGGAAATGGCTTCCACATAAGGAAATCAAAGAAGATATTGTGAATTAGCTGGGATTTAAGCAGGGCCGTGGAAGATGCAGCCAAGGGAAGGCGTCCTGAACCTGTGTGTGATATGTGGTGGGGTGGGGTGGGGTGTGTGTATGTGTTGGGTTGAGCTTCATGAGCAAACCAAACACGCCACATCTGTGCACACCTGTGGAGAGGAGCAGTCGGGATCAGCCTCAGAAAGAGGAGCGATTTTGTAAATGATGTTTACCCATACTCACAAGCACACAAATCTACAGAAAAGCCAAAGGTGGAATTCAGTTACAGCTAAACATGAGGCTCTGTTGAAAGAATTATCCAATGAATGCAGCGAAGACGGACCCACCCCTGGATCCAGGTAGAAGAGAGAAACAGCAGTTAACAAGCCTGGATGACAGTGATGGTGCCAAGGAGTGGCCGGAGGACTCCTCACTAATTGTTGGCACTATTATCACTCCCACTTCACAGAAGAGGAAACTGAGGCTCAAAGCAGTATGGCGTCTTGCTGCTCTTGCACCCAGCAAGTAGGCTGTGTAGCCAGGTTTTGTCAGGAACTCCCTGAATCCAGAGCCTCTGCTCCTGACCTCTGTGCCATCTCATGGCTGCGAGATGTTCCATAAATTGCACACATGGAGCAGGGTTCAAACCTGGCCAGGTCTCCAGAGTCTGTGCAGTTTCGTCTCCATCAGTCTGCCTTCCACGAAGAGCAGGGGAGGCTGGCAACCATGATGGATTAAGAAGATCCAGCACTTTCCCCAAGGCAGGCCTTTGGGGTACCCTCTCGACAGGGTCACAGGCCCATTCCCCAGAAAAGGCAGCGGGGCCGGGAGTGCAGGTGACGCAAGGGGAAGCGGGTTGCTTCAGGCTGGAGCCTTTCCTCTTCCCCTGTCCCGGGGGATTTCCCAACACTCATGAGTTTCACAGCTCCTGTCTCTGGCTGGAGGGTTCCAGAAGTTCCCGGGGCAGGGCTAGCTGGCTCCCAAGAGAGGCTCAGGACCCAAGACTAACCAGAGTGACCCTGGGCAGCTCAGCTCACTTAGACTGGCTTCAAGCTCCGCACCTGTAAAATGGGTGTGCATGAGAGAAGGGATGCCGGGGCGAGGAAGGTCGGGGCCGGCTCACAACAGCAGAGCAGAAAATGGGGCGCAGGTAAGGCTAGGTGATATAAAGCCACGGCCTCCGGAGGTGGACAGATACCCTCTCCCTTCTCTCTCTCCTCCAGCCAAGTGGGAAAACCCAGAACTCATGAGGGAGCAAACTGAAAGGTTATGGAGGCCTTCTTAGGCTTTGTAATCTCTTTCTGCAGGTTAGGACAAGGGTGAAGCGTCTGTGTATAATAGGGCTGTTTGTATGAGTAAAGAGGGACGGGGGTTCACAGGGTAGGAGCTTCGTGCGCATCTGACAGAGCCTGTGGACCGAAAGCAAACCTTGCAGGGAGCCATATGTCAGCGTTTTAGGTCTTAGAGACAGAAAGTGGCTATAGGAGCAGCGCACACAGCAACCCGCAGTGGGAGGGGAGGAGCTCCTAACATGCCCCCCACTCCAGACCAGACCTGAAGCCCTTTTTCCTGCTCACCACAGAATTAGATGAGGAGATAGCCACCTTTATTCACAGCTTATTTAGTAAGAGTTTTGTCAGGAACTCCCTGAATCCAGAGCCTCTGCTCCTGACCTCTGTGCCATCTCATGGCTGCGAGATGTTCCATAAATTGCACACATGGAGCAGGGTTCAAACCTGGCCAGGTCTCCAGAGTCTGTGCAGTTTCGTCTCCATCAGTCTGCCTTCCACGAAGAGCAGGGGAGGCTGGCAACCATGATGGATTAAGAAGATCCAGCACTTTCCCCAAGGCAGGCCTTTGGGGTACCCTCTCGACAGGGTCACAGGCCCATTCCCCAGAAAAGGCAGCGGGGCCGGGAGTGCAGGTGACGCAAGGGGAAGCGGGTTGCTTCAGGCTGGAGCCTTTCCTCTTCCCCTGTCCCGGGGGATTTCCCAACACTCATGAGTTTCACAGCTCCTGTCTCTGGCTGGAGGGTTCCAGAAGTTCCCGGGGCAGGGCTAGCTGGCTCCCAAGAGAGGCTCAGGACCCAAGACTAACCAGAGTGACCCTGGGCAGCTCAGCTCACTTAGACTGGCTTCAAGCTCCGCACCTGTAAAATGGGTGTGCATGAGAGAAGGGATGCCGGGGCGAGGAAGGTCGGGGCCGGCTCACAACAGCAGAGCAGAAAATGGGGCGCAGGTAAGGCTAGGTGATATAAAGCCACGGCCTCCGGAGGTGGACAGATACCCTCTCCCTTCTCTCTCTCCTCCAGCCAAGTGGGAAAACCCAGAACTCATGAGGGAGCAAACTGAAAGGTTATGGAGGCCTTCTTAGGCTTTGTAATCTCTTTCTGCAGGTTAGGACAAGGGTGAAGCGTCTGTGTATAATAGGGCTGTTTGTATGAGTAAAGAGGGACGGGGGTTCACAGGGTAGGAGCTTCGTGCGCATCTGACAGAGCCTGTGGACCGAAAGCAAACCTTGCAGGGAGCCATATGTCAGCGTTTTAGGTCTTAGAGACAGAAAGTGGCTATAGGAGCAGCGCACACAGCAACCCGCAGTGGGAGGGGAGGAGCTCCTAACATGCCCCCCACTCCAGACCAGACCTGAAGCCCTTTTTCCTGCTCACCACAGAATTAGATGAGGAGATAGCCACCTTTATTCACAGCTTATTTTAGAGGTGAGAAAAATACCCAATGTACTAGAAGAGGCTTGTGGGTTGCAGCCTCGGGGGACGGGGGTGGGTAGGGAAAGGAGCTGTCCCGTAGGGACCAGGAGAGAACGGGAACGGAGAGCCGTGAAGGAGAGACGTGCTGACCTTCTTAGGAGAGGGACCTACGGAGCTGGAATGTGGAAGGGAGGATGTGCTTATTTGGATGGGATTTGGACAGAGGCTGGGGGAAAGAGACCAAGTGGTGGCCCGTAGGCAAGAGAGAGCGGCGCTGTGGGGCACCCATGGAGGGAATGCCCTCGCGTGGGGCCACTCCAGTCTCACCTCTGACAACCTGTTAAGGCCATGTATCACCTGAGGCCAAGGCGAATCGCTCCTGCTACGTTCCTTGGGGCCTGTGCACCTTTGTCCTGGCAAGAAGCGCGGCAGCTACCTGGGGAGGGGGCTGTTTTCTCCTCTGCTCTCAGAGGCTGCAGTGGAAGCAGGGTCTGCGTGGAGTCCCTCTGGAAGACCAAGGGCTCCACCCACACTGGGGGCTCCAAAGAAGAGGGCCAGGAAAGGGTCCTGACCGTGGGGCTGAGCTGGGTCGCTCCAGGCACCTGGCAGCCCTACGCTAAGAGAGACCCTGGGCCCTGCCTGGGGAATGCCTGTGCCAGGAGCGCAGGCCTGCCCTGCAGACATCTCCACTCGTGGAGAGCCTCCTCCCCGCGGCTCCTGCAGGCTGGGGGAGGGGCTCAGCAAGCCCCCAGGCAGCCCTCCTGGCTCTGTGTCCTGACACACTCAAGCCTGGTCGCCACCCCCGACCCATCCTGGGATACGCGGGAGGAAAGCGTGAACCAGCTGCTGCTGTGAGGCGATGAGAAACAATATTTTCCACTTCCTCAGAGCTGACAATGTCATTCTTTTCAAAAAATATATCTATTTTTTCATCCTCCCTCTTTGCCTCTCTTTCTCTGTTGTTTTGGCTGACATGCGTCAGAAGCTGGAAGGTGGGCGGGAGGAAGTGCTTATTTGGACTTCCTGTCGAGCCTCCCTTCCTCGTCTGCCCTGTTTTTCACTTTGGGCAGCCTATCCCCAGTTAGCTCTGCTGTGAAGGGGAACTCCCCAAGCGCCCGCAGAGGTGGGTGGGCAGTTGTCAGGGGGTGAGAGATGGGAAGACAGACTTCTCAGCTTGATAGAGGAGAAAAACCCTTGCCTCCCCCCTCCTCCCCGTCCTCAGGCAAGCTGGAGAAAGGCAATGGGGGAGAGGGCAGAGCAAAAGCAATGTTATCCGTAGCCCAGCAACGGTGACCGTGGTCTGTTGTAGCCTCCTCTCCCAGGGGGAGCTGTGGACCCAGAAGCACGTCCCTGCCGCTAGGTGCGAAGTTGCTTCAGTCATGTGGGTCTTTGTGACCCTATGGACTGTAGCCTGCCAGGCTCCTCTGTTCATGGGATTCTCTAGGCAAGAATACTGGAGTGGGCTGCACGTCATCCTCTAGGGGATCTTCCCAACCCAGGGATCAAATCTAATGTCTCTTCTGTCTCTTGCACTGGCAGGTGGGTTCTTTACCACTAGTGCCACCTGAGAAACCCCACCTGCCCCTAAGATAAAGAGAAGATTTGCAGCCAAAAAGCCCAGCAGCCCAGGACGGATTAAATCTGTTAGCACTCAGCACACTTCATCTTCACGAAAGACCTGTAAGTGAGTAGACAGCAATTTTGCAGACCCTGAGAGACCAGAATTCACTTGCCCAAGTTCCCAAAGTGAGTCAGTATGGAGAGACTGCCAACTCAGGGCTAGGCAGATCTCCATCTGTTCTTCACTCGTGGAGAGCCTCCTCCCGCGCTCCTGCAGGCTGGAGGGCTCAGCAAGCCCCAGGCAGCCCTCCTGGCTCTGTGTCCTGACACACTCAAGCCTGGTCGCCACCCCGACCCATCCTGGGATACGCGGAGGAAAGCGTGAACCAGCTGCTGCTGTGAGGCGATGAGAAACAATATTTTCCACTTCCTCAGAGCTGACAATGTCATTCTTTTCAAAAAATATATCTATTTTTTCATCCTCCCTCTTTGCCTCTCTTTCTCTGTTGTTTTGGCTGACATGCGTCAGAAGCTGGAAGGTGGGCGGGAGGAAGTGCTTATTTGGACTTCCTGTCGAGCCTCCCTTCCTCGTCTGCCCTGTTTTTCACTTTGGGCAGCCTATCCCCAGTTAGCTCTGCTGTGAAGGGGAACTCCCCAAGCGCCCGCAGAGGTGGGTGGGCAGTTGTCAGGGGGTGAGAGATGGGAAGACAGACTTCTCAGCTTGATAGAGGAGAAAAACCCTTGCCTCCCCCCTCCTCCCCGTCCTCAGGCAAGCTGGAGAAAGGCAATGGGGGAGAGGGCAGAGCAAAAGCAATGTTATCCGTAGCCCAGCAACGGTGACCGTGGTCTGTTGTAGCCTCCTCTCCCAGGGGGAGCTGTGGACCCAGAAGCACGTCCCTGCCGCTAGGTGCGAAGTTGCTTCAGTCATGTGGGTCTTTGTGACCCTATGGACTGTAGCCTGCCAGGCTCCTCTGTTCATGGGATTCTCTAGGCAAGAATACTGGAGTGGGCTGCACGTCATCCTCTAGGGGATCTTCCCAACCCAGGGATCAAATCTAATGTCTCTTCTGTCTCTTGCACTGGCAGGTGGGTTCTTTACCACTAGTGCCACCTGAGAAACCCCACCTGCCCCTAAGATAAAGAGAAGATTTGCAGCCAAAAAGCCCAGCAGCCCAGGACGGATTAAATCTGTTAGCACTCAGCACACTTCATCTTCACGAAAGACCTGTAAGTGAGTAGACAGCAATTTTGCAGACCCTGAGAGACCAGAATTCACTTGCCCAAGTTCCCAAAGTGAGTCAGTATGGAGAGAGACTGCCAACTCAGGGCTAGGCAGATCTCCATCTGTTCTTCTCTCATGACTTGTCTCTCCCATCTTGGCAAGTCGCTTAACGGTTGACTTTCAGTTTGGATGTTCCTGCCTCAATGCAGCCCTGGTGCTTGTGGCCACTGTTTCTGAAACTCCTGATGTTGGCTTCCTTGACAGTACCAGTGCCCTGACCCCCAGTTCATAGTTGACCTTCCAGGTTTTTGACCCAGAGTGTACCTTCCAAATGGGGGAGGGGCTTTGGTCTCTTCAGTCCTTTGTACCTTTCTGTGGGTGAATGTCAGAGCTTTCCTGTGAGTGTGTTCCTGGAACAGACAATGGATCCCTTAGTAGGAGTGGATTAGAGGTTTGGAGAAAAGAGGATGCATCTAGAAAACTGGTAATTTGTTTATTCAATCTTTCTGTGAAACCTCAAGGGTTTGGAGAAAAGAAATTCTAGAAGCTTCTATGTATAAATACCATGTGATCTTTTTGACTGCTATTTGTGAAAGGAATATGGGGGCATATAAGTCCATTTTTCAGACTGCAAGAAAGAGCAAATGATTTTCCAAGGCCTCACAGATTTGAAGGATTTGAAACCAAACCTGCCTGATGTTAAGGCTCTATTCACCCAGACATGTGGTTGCCAAAGATGGAAATTTTACTCAATGAATAACCTCTATCTATCTAGGACCGTTTGTGTGCGCACATGTGCCCAGTCACTCAGTTGTGTCTGACTTTTTGCCACCCTATGAACTGTAGCCCACCAGGCTCCTCTGTCCATGGGATTTTCACGGCAAGAATACTGGAATGGGTTACCTTTTCCTCCTTCAGGGGATCTTCTTGACGCAGGGATGAAACCCACGTCTCCTACATGTCCTGCATCGACAGGCAGATTCTTTACCACTGAACCACCTGGGAAGACCTAGAACAATTTGTCCCAACCATATTCTTTAGTCTATGAAAGAAAGGATCTTTCGTCTTTGAGTTCTCAAATATTTTGACAACTTTTGATGTTTTGCCTTCTCCAAAACAAACCCTAGATATAATTTTGATTTCAAACTAACTTGAAAATGGCAAAGGATTTGTTCTTTCATATTATAGACAGATGCCAAAAAATGATTAGGGTTATTTGATGTTGAACTGCATGGAAAACGCTGTCAAATGAGAAGAGTGCTTTACCATTTTTACCTTTCATAGATTGTACTGATATAAGTAAGATATTTTGGGGGTTGTCTTGGGGTTGTTTTTGTTTTTCATTTTATATTCCAGTTTTATTGAGATATATTTGACATGAAGCACTACAGAAGTTTAAGGTATATGGTGCCTTGAAATATGTTAATGTCCCCACTGTCCGTGATATGCTCTCATGTTGCTTTTCCTGATAATGGGCAACAATGTAATTTTATCAGCTACAGTTCCAGTTATTATTTTAACTGTTACAAGCCACAGAAACAACTAAATTTCCTTATCAATTTTATTATTTTTATGATAAATTTCCATTAAATCTTTAAAAATAAACAAAATTATGAGTCTTGGTCTACCCATGTTTTTCTCTAATTAAAAAACAAAACAGGCTTAGCAATGCTAATGCCGAGTTAGTGGCTCAAGAGCACCCTGCTTGTGCCCTTCAGGTAAGGAGTCACTCTCTTGGGATGACGGGCTTGCTGATTCAGGCTGAGTGGAGATGGAGCAGGAGCAGGATAGGAACAAAGTGAGGGAGAGGACGATCAGCCGTCCTTCATTTCATCCTGAGACCCTGAAGAAGTCTTTATCCCTCTGCGGTGGAGGCCCTGGAGTTGTTTGGCATCTTCGTATTCAAGTCTGGTTCTTACCCATCTCTTTAGTGTAAGTTCCCCTGTATCCTTCTAAGATCTACCCTGTTGCTCAGATAGCACAAAGTTGGGCTCTGTTGCTTGCAACCTGTCTTAGTTCAGGCTGCTAAAACTCAATACCGCAAACTGAGTGGCTTAACACAATAGAAATTTTCTCTCACAATTCCGGGGGCTGCACATTCGAGACCAAAGCACCAGCATGGTTATGTTCTGATGAGAACCCTACTCCCAGCTCATTGCGCCTTCTGCCTATTTCCTGCATCGACAGGCAGATTCTTTACCACTGAACCACCTGGGAAGACCTAGAACAATTTGTCCCAACCATATTCTTTAGTCTATGAAAGAAAGGATCTTTCGTCTTTGAGTTCTCAAATATTTTGACAACTTTTGATGTTTTGCCTTCTCCAAAACAAACCCTAGATATAATTTTGATTTCAAACTAACTTGAAAATGGCAAAGGATTTGTTCTTTCATATTATAGACAGATGCCAAAAAATGATTAGGGTTATTTGATGTTGAACTGCATGGAAAACGCTGTCAAATGAGAAGAGTGCTTTACCATTTTTACCTTTCATAGATTGTACTGATATAAGTAAGATATTTTGGGGGTTGTCTTGGGGTTGTTTTTGTTTTTCATTTTATATTCCAGTTTTATTGAGATATATTTGACATGAAGCACTACAGAAGTTTAAGGTATATGGTGCCTTGAAATATGTTAATGTCCCCACTGTCCGTGATATGCTCTCATGTTGCTTTTCCTGATAATGGGCAACAATGTAATTTTATCAGCTACAGTTCCAGTTATTATTTTAACTGTTACAAGCCACAGAAACAACTAAATTTCCTTATCAATTTTATTATTTTTATGATAAATTTCCATTAAATCTTTAAAAATAAACAAAATTATGAGTCTTGGTCTACCCATGTTTTTCTCTAATTAAAAAACAAAACAGGCTTAGCAATGCTAATGCCGAGTTAGTGGCTCAAGAGCACCCTGCTTGTGCCCTTCAGGTAAGGAGTCACTCTCTTGGGATGACGGGCTTGCTGATTCAGGCTGAGTGGAGATGGAGCAGGAGCAGGATAGGAACAAAGTGAGGGAGAGGACGATCAGCCGTCCTTCATTTCATCCTGAGACCCTGAAGAAGTCTTTATCCCTCTGCGGTGGAGGCCCTGGAGTTGTTTGGCATCTTCGTATTCAAGTCTGGTTCTTACCCATCTCTTTAGTGTAAGTTCCCCTGTATCCTTCTAAGATCTACCCTGTTGCTCAGATAGCACAAAGTTGGGCTCTGTTGCTTGCAACCTGTCTTAGTTCAGGCTGCTAAAACTCAATACCGCAAACTGAGTGGCTTAACACAATAGAAATTTTCTCTCACAATTCCGGGGGCTGCACATTCGAGACCAAAGCACCAGCATGGTTATGTTCTGATGAGAACCCTACTCCCAGCTCATGGCACCTTCTGCCTATGTCCTGGTGTGGTAGAAGGGGCCAGGGAACTCTCTGGGATCTTTTTCAACAGGCACTAACCGCATTTCAGAGACTCCACCCCATGATCTAAGCCTCTCCTAACAGCCTCGTCTCCTGATACCAGTACACTGGGGCTTAGGAGCTCAATATGTCAACTTCAGGGGGACAGGAATATTCAGACCATAGCACAACAGCAACAACAAAAAATCCATAGCTCTCCCAGGGTGCATATGTCATTCCTCTTTCATTTGTCCCAAGAATGTCAAGGACAAGGAAAAGAGGTGGCCTGGGGTAAAGAGGAGATTGAGGGGACCAGAGACAGAGAGAATCCCAGGCTTAGATTCTAATCATAGACATATTGTCAACTTGACCTTGAGGCCTCTATGAAGGTTTTTGCTTCCTTAAAAGAAGCTGATAACACTTCACATCCCTTTGGGCGGTTGTGTGACAAATGAAATTGCTCGTAACTTGTGCCTGAATCGTGTCTGGCATATAAGCACAGATGTCACAGATTGGTCTCCTCTCCCCAGAAAATTTCTAGAGCTTCTTTTTAGCTCTGGCATTCTCTGAGGTGCTCAGTCACTGATTAATTTTCTGCCCGTTTCTCTTTGGAGTCAGAAACAATCAAAAAAAGACACAAATGCAGGCAGCCCTCAGAGATACTGCAGGTTTGCGTTCAGACCACCACAATGAAGCTCACAATGAAGCTCACAATAAAGCAAGTCGCATGAATTTCCTGGTTACCCTGTGCATATAAAAGTCATTGTTGACACTAAACTGTAGTTTATTAAGTGTGTGAGAGCCTTATGTCTAAAAAAACCATGTACATACCTTAATTTAAAAATGCTTTAGAGTTAAAAATGCTAACCGTCATCTGAGACGGTCGTCATAGTAGCATCAAAGATCACAGATCACCACAACACATATAATCATAACGAGAAGCTTTGGAGTCTTATGAGAAGTCCCATCCTATGACACAGAGACATGAAGTGAACAAATGCTGTTGGAAAAATTGTGCCCATAGATGTGGATGACACAGGGCTGCCAGAAACTTTCAGTTAAACGATGAAATATCTACAGCACACAGTAAAATGGCATGCCTACGGCCTGATATCAAGGATTTATTCTGAAACGTATTTATTCATAAAATTTTTTAGATTTATTTTTAACAGGAGGACAGTTGACTTACAATAGTGTGTTGGTTTCTGTTGTACGACAGCGTGAGTAAACTATATGTATACATATATTCCCTCTTTTGAACCTCCTTCCCACCCCCATCCTATCCCTCTGTGTCGTCCCAGAGCAGCAGGCTGGACTCCCTGTGCTATACAGCGGCTTCCCACGAGCTAGCTGTTTACACATGGTAGTCTACATATGTCAATGTTGCTTATTCACAGATATCACTGGAGGGTGTTCAGATATGTTAATGACCAAGCTGAAAATTTCTGAAACTGGAAGGAGCACGATTCATCCTACACCAGCACAGCAGGCAAACTTCAGGGCCATCCCTGGCAAATGGAAACAGAGAGGAACCGAGGTACAGAGTTCTCACCTGGTCATATGGATGTCTTGGCCAGTTTTCTCCTGCGAGGTCCCATCTGCCCCTATTAAGAATTGTCTACACTTTATTGGTTCTGGAAAATGTGATGTTATTTGCACTGAGCAAGAAATCAGTCTCCCATCTGCCACAGGAAAAATCTCAAACTAAACTCGGGTGGGAGCATGTTAGAACACGTGGTCAGCAGTCTGAGGGCCTCCTCAGACCCATGGCCTTCCCCCCATCCTCTCTAGAACTGGAGGGTCTGCCTTATCTTTAAACAGGAAGGTTATATACGTTCACAGCTCTAAATTTAAAGTGTGAAAACCAACAGAAGTACAAGATTCTATCAAATAAGCTTTCCTCCCCCAACCCGTCCCCCCACCTCCGCCAGCCTCCACCACCATTCTCATTAGCTATTAGAGAGTTTCAGCCCCTCTTGCCAGCATCTTGTACTCCCAGACATCCAGGGTTAGAGCAACGCTAGGAAAAAACCCCCTTATGAGAATTTTCCCATCCTATGACACAGAGACATGAAGTGAACAAATGCTGTTGGAAAAATTGTGCCCATAGATGTGGATGACACAGGGCTGCCAGAAACTTTCAGTTAAACGATGAAATATCTACAGCACACAGTAAAATGGCATGCCTACGGCCTGATATCAAGGATTTATTCTGAAACGTATTTATTCATAAAATTTTTTAGATTTATTTTTAACAGGAGGACAGTTGACTTACAATAGTGTGTTGGTTTCTGTTGTACGACAGCGTGAGTAAACTATATGTATACATATATTCCCTCTTTTGAACCTCCTTCCCACCCCCATCCTATCCCTCTGTGTCGTCCCAGAGCAGCAGGCTGGACTCCCTGTGCTATACAGCGGCTTCCCACGAGCTAGCTGTTTACACATGGTAGTCTACATATGTCAATGTTGCTTATTCACAGATATCACTGGAGGGTGTTCAGATATGTTAATGACCAAGCTGAAAATTTCTGAAACTGGAAGGAGCACGATTCATCCTACACCAGCACAGCAGGCAAACTTCAGGGCCATCCCTGGCAAATGGAAACAGAGAGGAACCGAGGTACAGAGTTCTCACCTGGTCATATGGATGTCTTGGCCAGTTTTCTCCTGCGAGGTCCCATCTGCCCCTATTAAGAATTGTCTACACTTTATTGGTTCTGGAAAATGTGATGTTATTTGCACTGAGCAAGAAATCAGTCTCCCATCTGCCACAGGAAAAATCTCAAACTAAACTCGGGTGGGAGCATGTTAGAACACGTGGTCAGCAGTCTGAGGGCCTCCTCAGACCCATGGCCTTCCCCCCATCCTCTCTAGAACTGGAGGGTCTGCCTTATCTTTAAACAGGAAGGTTATATACGTTCACAGCTCTAAATTTAAAGTGTGAAAAACCAACAGAAGTACAAGATTCTATCAAATAAGCTTTCCTCCCCCAACCCGTCCCCCCACCTCCGCCAGCCTCCACCACCATTCTCATTAGCTATTAGAGAGTTTCAGCCCCTCTTGCCAGCATCTTGTACTCCCAGACATCCAGGGTTAGGATTTGAGCAAGTCTCACTTAGACACCTTCAAGGCCAGAATTCCTCTGAGGGCAGGATCCTCTGATGGAGAGCCTTTGTTCCTGTTTCCCTGGCTTCCCGTGTGACCCTGGGAATGCAGAGGTACTCAAGTCTATTCCTGAGTCCCAGTAGAATAATCCTTCTGGTTCAGCTCTTCTTCCCAAGTTTGATCCTTCAAAAGCTTGCAACCACAGACAATTCTTTCTCTCTAATGGCAGAGTTTATAGGAATTAAGACTCAGACTCTGGAATGAGAATAACACGTATGAATCCCAACTTTGTTATACACCAGCTGTGTGACCTTGGGCAATTTACTTAACTTCGTTGTGCCACGATTTCCAGAGGGAAAAGGGGAAAGCCAAATAATAGCATCAACCTCATTAAGTGGTTGTGAGGACTCAGTGACACAATGGCAAGTACAAAGTGCAGTCCCTGGCACACCAGAGATGGTTCTTGCTGGCACTGTTCACTGTTGTGAACATATCTGACTCACTCATCCTTCCCCGGAGACCAGCAGTGAGCTCTGTATTGCTGTGGGCTCCTGGGTTGGGTACAACATTGAGCTCCCCTTTCCCACATCATGTGTGCAGTAGGGTCAGTTACATACATCACTGTGTAATATTTCTGATGTGGACAGACAATGAGAGTTGTGGAGTTGACATTTCCTAAGAATTAAGAAGAGATGCTGCAGGCTCCAAGGTGGATGAGGCCAGAGGGGAATGCAAATGAGAGAAGTAAGCTTGTGGGAAAAACAATAACCCAAGACAATGGCATTAGTCAGGAAGAGGATAGGGCAAACGGGGAGCAGCTCGGTCTAAGCCCACGGTGGCCATATTGGAATGGGAGCCTGCTGGTGTAAGAATGGGGTCCAGTGTTGCCAGATCTGTTGTAAGAATATAGAAGCTTGGTTTTTATGTTACAAAATAAAAAAAGGAAATGCAGTTTGCTGTCCTAGGCAGAATATAAACAATTATCAAATAAGCTTCCTCCCCAACCCGTCCCCCCACCTCCGCCAGCCTCCACCACCATTCTCATTAGCTATTAGAGAGTTTCAGCCCCTCTTGCCAGCATCTTGTACTCCCAGACATCCAGGGTTAGGATTTGAGCAAGTCTCACTTAGACACCTTCAAGGCCAGAATTCCTCTGAGGGCAGGATCCTCTGATGGAGAGCCTTTGTTCCTGTTTCCCTGGCTTCCCGTGTGACCCTGGGAATGCAGAGGTACTCAAGTCTATTCCTGAGTCCCAGTAGAATAATCCTTCTGGTTCAGCTCTTCTTCCCAAGTTTGATCCTTCAAAAGCTTGCAACCACAGACAATTCTTTCTCTCTAATGGCAGAGTTTATAGGAATTAAGACTCAGACTCTGGAATGAGAATAACACGTATGAATCCCAACTTTGTTATACACCAGCTGTGTGACCTTGGGCAATTTACTTAACTTCGTTGTGCCACGATTTCCAGAGGGAAATGGGGAAAGCCAAATAATAGCATCAACCTCATTAAGTGGTTGTGAGGACTCAGTGACACAATGGCAAGTACAAAGTGCAGTCCCTGGCACACCAGAGATGGTTCTTGCTGGCACTGTTCACTGTTGTGAACATATCTGACTCACTCATCCTTCCCCGGAGACCAGCAGTGAGCTCTGTATTGCTGTGGGCTCCTGGGTTGGGTACAACATTGAGCTCCCCTTTCCCACATCATGTGTGCAGTAGGGTCAGTTACATACATCACTGTGTAATATTTCTGATGTGGACAGACAATGAGAGTTGTGGAGTTGACATTTCCTAAGAATTAAGAAGAGATGCTGCAGGCTCCAAGGTGGATGAGGCCAGAGGGGAATGCAAATGAGAGAAGTAAGCTTGTGGGAAAAACAATAACCCAAGACAATGGCATTAGTCAGGAAGAGGATAGGGCAAACGGGGAGCAGCTCGGTCTAAGCCCACGGTGGCCATATTGGAATGGGAGCCTGCTGGTGTAAGAATGGGGTCCAGTGTTGCCAGATCTGTTGTAAGAATATAGAAGCTTGGTTTTTATGTTACAAAATAAAAAAAGGAAATGCAGTTTGCTGTCCTAGGCAGAATATAAACAATTATCCTTAAAACAGTGAGATTATCTTGCAAATTTGATGGACCCAATATAATCACAGGATTCCTTCCAAGTGGAGGTGGGAGGCAAAAGAGGGATGAGCCAATGGGACATGTGATCAGCCACTGCAGGAGAAAGACATTTGTGGATTTGAACATTTGTAGATTTGAACACGGAGGAAGGAGGGTGCAAGCCATGGAATGTGAGTGGCCTCTAGCCACTGGGAAAGCCAAGGAAAAGTATTCTCTCCTCGACATTAAGTGGAAGGAAGGCACATAGCTCCCAGTTTTAGCCCAATGAGACCTGTCAGACTTTCAACCTCCAGAACTATAAGATAATGAATGTGTCTTGTTTTGAACCACTGCATCTGTGGTGACTTGCTCTTTGGAAAAGAGCCTGATGTTGGGGAAAATAGAAGGCAAAAGGAGAAGGGGACGACAGAAATTGAGATGGTTGGATGGCATCACTGAGTTGATGGACATGAGTTTGAGCAAGCTCCAGGAAGATGGTAAACAGCAGGGAAGCCTGGCGTGCTGCAGTCTATGGGGTCGCAGAGTTAGACACGACTGAGTGACCAAACTGAACTGAACTCCTACAGCAGAAATAGAAAATGAATACACTAACTAACTTAAAAACACACACGGACCCAAGTAATCACATCTGGTGTCTTCCTGTAAGTCTGTTCTGATTTAGAATCACTGTATGACGTAGACTCTTTTAGTTGGAAGAACACATTGACTTAATCATTGCCCAAAGGTGCCCCAGATCACACAGCTGTGACTCACACAAAGAATGCTGGTTCTCAGGGCAGAATTCATGTTACCACCCAGGGTGCTGGTGGAAGGCAAACGAGGTAAGCTGATGTCGGTGAAGTCCCTGCTGGCGTGACATTCACATCACGTGCAGTGTCTACATCAATGCACCTGTGCGTGCCTGGGAGAGGAGCAAGAAATAGCAGTTTCAATGGTGCAGGTCACTTTGCCTACTGATCTCTTCAAGGAAACCAGTGAATGGCCCAAGGTGAGCTCATGAAGTCTGACGCCAGGCTCTGTGTTCAGAACACGAGCCCTGTCCAAGAGAAGACTTCTTTCCAGACACAGGCAGTACGCAGGGTTCTTTCCTTATCATTGCTGTCAACTCGGCTAGGACTTCCCAGGAAGCTAAGCACAGAGAAATCCCCTCTGTATGTGGGAGACAAGCATTAACAAAGGAAGCAGATAAGAGGCTCTGGGGTTCTACTGTCCTATATGCAACCTCTAGCCACAGGTGAACTGTTTATATTGAAAGTAAAATGAAATGAAATCAAATTAAAATTTCCATTCCTCAGCCACACACATCTCAAGCACTCAACATTCGTCCATGGCCAGTGACTGCCCTTTGGACACAGAACTTTTGCCAGCTCTTTCGGGCAGTGCTGGGTCTAGAGACTTGTTGTCAACAATGGAAGTGCCCGGGTTTACATCTTCTGTGACACTCACCAGTTGGGAGACCTTGAACACATGTCTGAAGCTCTCTGAGTCCCAGGTTGTTAACCTATAAAATATAGTTAGTAATAACAACATCTCCAAGGAGTTTGGAGCGGGGAGAATATGAATTAATTCTTGAGTGTTGAGAAGAGTGTTCAGCACATAATAACTATTTGATCAACTATAGCTATTACTAAGTATATAAAATGATGAGAGGGAGTGATAAATATTATGGAGACAAAGCAGAGGGAAGGGACAGAGGGGGAGGTAATCACATCTGGTGTCTTCCTGTAAGTCTGTTCTGATTTAGAATCACTGTATGACGTAGACTCTTTTAGTTGGAAGAACACATTGACTTAATCATTGCCCAAAGGTGCCCCAGATCACACAGCTGTGACTCACACAAAGAATGCTGGTTCTCAGGGCAGAATTCATGTTACCACCCAGGGTGCTGGTGGAAGGCAAACGAGGTAAGCTGATGTCGGTGAAGTCCCTGCTGGCGTGACATTCACATCACGTGCAGTGTCTACATCAATGCACCTGTGCGTGCCTGGGAGAGGAGCAAGAAATAGCAGTTTCAATGGTGCAGGTCACTTTGCCTACTGATCTCTTCAAGGAAACCAGTGAATGGCCCAAGGTGAGCTCATGAAGTCCGACGCCAGGCTCTGTGTTCAGAACACGAGCCCTGTCCAAGAGAAGACTTCTTTCCAGACACAGGCAGTACGCAGGGTTCTTTCCTTATCATTGCTGTCAACTCGGCTAGGACTTCCCAGGAAGCTAAGCACAGAGAAATCCCCTCTGTATGTGGGAGACAAGCATTAACAAAGGAAGCAGATAAGAGGCTCTGGGGTTCTACTGTCCTATATGCAACCTCTAGCCACAGGTGAACTGTTTATATTGAAAGTAAAATGAAATGAAATCAAATTAAAATTTCCATTCCTCAGCCACACACATCTCAAGCACTCAACATTCGTCCATGGCCAGTGACTGCCCTTTGGACACAGAACTTTTGCCAGCTCTTTCGGGCAGTGCTGGGTCTAGAGACTTGTTGTCAACAATGGAAGTGCCCGGGTTTACATCTTCTGTGACACTCACCAGTTGGGAGACCTTGAACACATGTCTGAAGCTCTCTGAGTCCCAGGTTGTTAACCTATAAAATATAGTTAGTAATAACAACATCTCCAAGGAGTTTGGAGCGGGGAGAATATGAATTAATTCTTGAGTGTTGAGAAGAGTGTTCAGCACATAATAACTATTTGATCAACTATAGCTATTACTAAGTATATAAAATGATGAGAGGGAGTGATAAATATTATGGAGACAAAGCAGAGGGAAGGGACAGAGGGTGAGGTCAAAGAGGTCCTCACTAGGAGGGGCGTCTGCACAAAGTCAGGAAGCCAGACCTGGTATCCAGGAAGGACACCAGGCAGAGGCTGTGGGTGAAGCTTGTGAGGCTGTGGTGTGCTTGGCGTGTTCCTGAAGCAGCATCCCTGCAGAGAAGCTAGGGAGGAGTGAGCCAGAGAGAGAGGGGAGAGGGCAGAGCTCCAGAGACACTGATAGGATCCAGGGAGGACCTTAACATTTGTTCTGAGTGGTGGGGGCACCGCCACTGTGTGGTGGGTTGGGAGCAGGGAAGTGAGGGACTCGGACATATTTTAGAGTCACCCTAACTGTACGTAGGGCTTCCCTGGTGGCTCAGATGGTAAAGAATCTGCCTGCAATGCAGGACGTGGGTTCCATCCCTGGGTCAGGAGCAGGAAATGACAACCCACTCCCATATTCTTGCCTGGAGAATTCCATGGACAGAGGAGCCTGGCGGGCTACAGTCCATTGGGTCACGAGTCAGACACTATTGAGTGACTAACAGTAACTAGCCATGTGTGGAGACAGGACTGGCGGGGGGCAGACATAGAGGTAGGGAGCTGCTGGCATGAAAGGGAGATGAGAAGGCTTCATGTTCAAAGCAGCCATTCACACCCCTGTCCCCTCGGGCTGGAGCTGTTTTTGCTGCAATGGCTCACTCCTTTAGCTCCTCAGGTCTTGGCTCAGAGGACACCTTTTTGGAAAAGACTCCTTATTCCCTTCCCCCGACCCATTTGATCTATTGATAAGATATAAGGTATTTTCTTGGTTTTGTATACTGTGGGCAGAAAACATAAGGGTGGAGATTTTTATCAATTTTGTACCTAACCAGTGTGCAGCACAACCTAAGTTGTTGGTAAATATTATTGATCGAATGAATCTGTACAGGAATTATAGAGAGAAGAAGGCGTGTAAGCGATCATTGAGAAAACTGAAGCCCAGAGAGGGAAAGTCACTGGCCTAAAGACACAGAGCAGTAGAGGGCAGAGCTGGGACTGGAACCTGGGCCTCCTGGCCCTGGTCCTGTTCTCTCACTGCTCTCTCCTACCTCACGGAAGTTTTTTCCTTATTCTTGGAGCTCTCAATAAGCAATTTTTCTCTCTGTGCTTAATTGTCACATTTCTTTCGAATCATCTATGTCTTGACTCCCTTTCTCCATTTTCTCCAGAATGTATTCTTCTGTTTAGCTGAACTTTCCCTTTTCCTGACCCAATTGCAGTATCCAGATTGTCATCTGCATCGCCTGAAAGAGACAAAACAGGAAACCATGGTGCCTAACCTGGTTTCTCAGGCTGGGCAGTTTGCCCAGTAAGAGGCAAAGACACTGTCCCATGGCTGGGGCGGGGGCGGGCGTGGTAGAGGTGCTGCGTTGAGTGGAACATCTTCACCCAAAACATACACGTTGCTGAGCAACAATGGAGGTCATGCCGTTTGCTCTGGTACCTGCCCAGGGATTGCTCTGAAAAACATTCAATCTGCCCTGGAGGTCAAAGTCCCGCCAACTCAGCCTTCTTTCACTCTGTGTGCTGGCAGGGAGGTCCTCAGACCAGATCCCTCCATCCTGCCCCCATCCTGCCCCACTTCCTGACCCGTACAGGAAGTAATTCTCCGGATTGCCTTCTGGCAATTCTGTACATTTTCCCATCCTCCCTCTGGTAAAACAGCAAAATTCTCCTTTTTGTCTTTTATTATACTAATAAAATGTAAAAGCTACCTTTTAGAACCCGTATTCTATTCTACATTAGGCACTTTGCAAAGCCACAGTTTTTGCGTAGCCCAACTTATAAGTCAGGACTCAAAGCTCACCCCATGGGTAAGTGGTAGAGTTGGGCTCAGTCCTAGGGTTGGTCTATATCTGATTCAAGAGCTTCTTTTCGTCCCCCAAGACACAATCACTTTTCACTCATTCAGCAATTTTTTAGTTAAGCGATACCACATGCCAGGCATTATCCTAAGCACCAGATTCTTGTGGTGATGAAGACGACAAGCTCTAGCCCTGGAAAAACAAGTGGGAGAAAAGATAATGAACAAGAAGGAAACAGTGCACCCAGAGGTCATTATCAATAGACATAAAGGTGGTGGATGCACAAGCCCATGTGAGAGAGACAGAGCACAGGACAGGACTTCTCACTGGGGCGGTCAGGGTTGGTTCCCTCATGCTGATGGACAGTAAACACATGAAGTAAAGGAAACGTGTCACTGGGAGGCAAGTGGTCCATTTCAGGAGGGAACATGGATTTAGGCAAGCTGTCAGGAGAGAGGGATGTATGGTTGACCTTGGGGAAATTCACAGGGTGGTGTGTCTCTCTTCAACCTCTAACCATGTAAGGGCGTCTTTGTTCTTCATGGCCAGCCTTGTTCATGAAGTGGTGTATACCCTGTTTAAGTTGAATGTCAAACAGCTCTTCCTCTATCCTGGTGTCCCTTTTCCATCTTCCTGACACCAAAGGCTGAAGAACCACAGTCACAGATACTGTAAATAGTGTTGCAGTGAACACTGGACTTGTGGCCACAAAGGGGGATTGCAAGTGTGGGACAAACTAAGAAAGTAGCATCGACACATATACACGATCGTAAAATGTATAAAATGGGTTTCCCTGGTGGCTCAGACCGTGAAGAATCTTCCTGCAGCACAGGAGACCCGGTTCCATCCCTGGGTCAGGAAGATCCGCTGGAGAAGGGAAGGTCTACCCACTCCAGGATTCTTGCCTGGAGAATTCCATGGACAGAGAAACCTGGTGGGCTACAGTCCATGGGGTCACAAAGAGTTGCACATCACTGAGCAACTAACATGTGTAAACCATAGCTAGTGGGAAGTCGCTGTGTAGTACAGGGAGCCCAGTCTGGTGCTCTGTGACGACCTAGAGGGGCGGGATGGGGTTGGGGGGAAGGAGTCTCAAGAGGGAGGGAAGGTATGTATATAGATATAATTATGACCGATTTGCCTGTTGTATGGCAGAAACCAACACTACATTGCAGAAAACCACAATCACAAGGGAGGAAGTCGCAGCAGCAACAGCTCCCTCGAGCTCCCCCTGGTGGCCTTTCTCCAAGCTACACTGCTCTCACCTTCCATGGCTCTCTGAGCTTCCATCTCTGGGCCTCCTCCCGTCCCCTGCCCATAGCCTCACCAGATTCCATTCTCCTTCAAGGTCCAGCCCCCTCAAAGGCCTGGCTTTGAGTTTGGTGGCTGTCTCCCACATCCCAGGGCTTATCAACGTTCCCAGCTCTTCTTAGCTCTTGTCTGGTCACCTGAGAAGTGTTCAATGCTGTATCAGAGAGAGTGTAGGTTCAGTAAACACATGAAGTAAAGGAAACGTGTCACTGGGAGGCAAGTGGTCCATTTCAGGAGGGAACATGGATTTAGGCAAGCTGTCAGGAGAGAGGATGTATGGTTGACCTTGGGGAAATTCACAGGGTGGTGTGTCTCTCTTCAACCTCTAACCATGAAAGGGGCGTCTTTGTTCTTCATGGCCAGCCTTGTTCATGAAGTGGTGTATACCCTGTTTAAGTTGAATGTCAAACAGCTCTTCCTCTATCCTGGTGTCCCTTTTCCATCTTCCTGACACCAAAGGCTGAAGAACCACAGTCACAGATACTGTAAATAGTGTTGCAGTGAACACTGGACTTGTGGCCACAAAGGGGGATTGCAAGTGTGGGACAAACTAAGAAAGTAGCATCGACACATATACACGATCGTAAAATGTATAAAATGGGTTTCCCTGGTGGCTCAGACCGTGAAGAATCTTCCTGCAGCACAGGAGACCCGGTTCCATCCCTGGGTCAGGAAGATCCGCTGGAGAAGGGAAGGTCTACCCACTCCAGGATTCTTGCCTGGAGAATTCCATGGACAGAGAAACCTGGTGGGCTACAGTCCATGGGGTCACAAAGAGTTGCACATCACTGAGCAACTAACATGTGTAAACCATAGCTAGTGGGAAGTCGCTGTGTAGTACAGGGAGCCCAGTCTGGTGCTCTGTGACGACCTAGAGGGGCGGGATGGGGTTGGGGGGAAGGAGTCTCAAGAGGGAGGGAAGGTATGTATATAGATATAATTATGACCGATTTGCCTGTTGTATGGCAGAAACCAACACTACATTGCAGAAAACCACAATCACAAGGGAGGAAGTCGCAGCAGCAACAGCTCCCTCGAGCTCCCCCTGGTGGCCTTTCTCCAAGCTACACTGCTCTCACCTTCCATGGCTCTCTGAGCTTCCATCTCTGGGCCTCCTCCCGTCCCCTGCCCATAGCCTCACCAGATTCCATTCTCCTTCAAGGTCCAGCCCCCTCAAAGGCCTGGCTTTGAGTTTGGTGGCTGTCTCCCACATCCCAGGGCTTATCAACGTTCCCAGCTCTTCTTAGCTCTTGTCTGGTCACCTGAGAAGTGTTCTAGAGCCGCAGGCCCCCACGTACCCAGAAAGTGACTTCAGAATCACTTCAGATGACTCAGTGCAGATTGAGAACATTATCCTGTGAGACTGTGTAAAGGATCCACTCCCCATTTCCCTTCCCTATCAATGCTAAGCATCACTTCCTTGGAAAACCTGCCCAGGCCTCCAGAGGTGGGCTAGGGTCCCTCCTCGGGCTTCCAAGGGTGCTGAACCCACCCTTCGTGTGGCACTAACTAGGAGGGCCGTCTGAACACTCCTCTCTCCAACTGGATGAGGGTTGCCTTGAGGGTAGGTCAGTACAGCATCTCAGGACTGACAGGCTTCCAGGCTCAGAGCAGCCTTAGGAGGCCCAACGGGCCCAAGCACGAGGCTGCTGCAGCCTGGCTGTCGGGACCCTGGGAAACCAGGACACGTGTTCATTTCTGTTTCTCACTGTCCAGGATGTGGGAATCCTTCCAGACCTGGTGCCTCTTCAGCTTTTTCTTCAGTTTCTCATCAAAAGCACAACTGGGGGATCCACAGGGTTGGAGGGCCTGCCTTATGATCATGAGCAGGGAGATCAGACTTGCTGTGACTTACCTGAAATAGCCTATGGGGATTTTCATTTCTCCAGGACGACGCTGAGACACCCCTGTTTAGAATGAAGTGAATCTGTGGAGTTGCTCGAGTGCTGGGTTGGTCAGCCAGCAGAGATCTGAGAGATATTGAAGTGAGAAGGTGGGAGTGGGCGTGAAGGTGTCATACCCTGGCAACACCCAGATCCCTCAAAGTGGTCTGTTACCCTCATATTTTATATGGTTTGAATAAAGGTGTGATTTTTTTCTTTCTAGAACAGTCATTATGGAGATGTTAATAAAATATAAGCAAGAAAACAGAATAATAAAAATTGAACACTTAAAATGTATTGCTTTCTTTTTAAAAAAGTCTTTTTTTGCAGGGTCAAAATGGGATCTCATTTTTCTTACAATTCTTTATAACACTTTTAAAAAATATATGCAACATATGGTGAACAACTTTCCATATGGTTGAATGTCATTCTGGAGCAGCTTTTTAAATGGCTAGGGAACGTCCTGGTGTCTGCAGTATTAGAATCTATTTCAGTAACTCCCTACAGTTGGATATTTAAGTTGGTTCCAAATTTCACTGTTATAAGCAACTCAGAAATGAGCTTTCTTCTATCCATGAGTATGCCTGCAGGATAAATTATTACAAGTAGAGTTTCCCAGGTGGCCAGTGGTAGAGAATCAGCTTGCCAATGCAGAAGCTGCAGGAGATGTAGGTTCAGTCCCTGGGTGGGGAAGATCCCCTGGAGGAGGAACTAAGCATCACTTCCTTGGAAAACCTGCCCAGGCCTCCAGAGGTGGGCTAGGGTCCCTCCTCGGGCTTCCAAGGGTGCTGAACCCACCCTTCGTGTGGCACTAACTAGGAGGGCCGTCTGAACACTCCTCTCTCCAACTGGATGAGGGTTGCCTTGAGGGTAGGTCAGTACAGCATCTCAGGACTGACAGGCTTCCAGGCTCAGAGCAGCCTTAGGAGGCCCAACGGGCCCAAGCACGAGGCTGCTGCAGCCTGGCTGTCGGGACCCTGGGAAACCAGGACACGTGTTCATTTCTGTTTCTCACTGTCCAGGATGTGGGAATCCTTCCAGACCTGGTGCCTCTTCAGCTTTTTCTTCAGTTTCTCATCAAAAGCACAACTGGGGGATCCACAGGGTTGGAGGGCCTGCCTTATGATCATGAGCAGGGAGATCAGACTTGCTGTGACTTACCTGAAATAGCCTATGGGGATTTTCATTTCTCCAGGACGACGCTGAGACACCCCTGTTTAGAATGAAGTGAATCTGTGGAGTTGCTCGAGTGCTGGGTTGGTCAGCCAGCAGAGATCTGAGAGATATTGAAGTGAGAAGGTGGGAGTGGGCGTGAAGGTGTCATACCCTGGCAACACCCAGATCCCTCAAAGTGGTCTGTTACCCTCATATTTTATATGGTTTGAATAAAGGTGTGATTTTTTTCTTTCTAGAACAGTCATTATGGAGATGTTAATAAAATATAAGCAAGAAAACAGAATAATAAAAATTGAACACTTAAAATGTATTGCTTTCTTTTTAAAAAAGTCTTTTTTTGCAGGGTCAAAATGGGATCTCATTTTTCTTACAATTCTTTATAACACTTTTAAAAAATATATGCAACATATGGTGAACAACTTTCCATATGGTTGAATGTCATTCTGGAGCAGCTTTTTAAATGGCTAGGGAACGTCCTGGTGTCTGCAGTATTAGAATCTATTTCAGTAACTCCCTACAGTTGGATATTTAAGTTGGTTCCAAATTTCACTGTTATAAGCAACTCAGAAATGAGCTTTCTTCTATCCATGAGTATGCCTGCAGGATAAATTATTACAAGTAGAGTTTCCCAGGTGGCCAGTGGTAGAGAATCAGCTTGCCAATGCAGAAGCTGCAGGAGATGTAGGTTCAGTCCCTGGGTGGGGAAGATCCCCTGGAGGAGGAACTGGCAATGCACTAGTCTTCTTGTCTGGAGATTCCCACGGGCAGAAGAGCCTGGCAGGCTACAGTCTACAGGGTCACAAAGAATCAGACATGATTGAAGTGATGAAACACAGCAAATCACAGTGCATATGTGAATGCATTATATATATATATATATATATATATATGCTGGGGGGGCCTCTTTTATTGGTCTTTCATTTATTTATTTTCATCCATCCTAACTCCTTGGCCGATGTGGGCCTCCCATCACAGTGGCCTCTCTCGCTGCAGAGCATTGGCTCTGGGCGCATGCACTCCAGAGCGCTGGCTAGTAACTCGACACACGGGTCCAGCTGCTCTGTGGCATCTGTGGAATCTTCCTGTGCCAGGGATCGAACCAGTGCCCCTTGCACAGCAAAGTGTACTCTTTACCCGCTGGACCACCAGGGAAGCCCTTGAATGCTTTTTTTTTTTTAATTATTTTATTTATTTATTTTCATCTATCTTTATTCTTTGGCCTGTGTAGACCTCCCATTGCAGTGGCCTCTCGTTGCAGAGCAGTGACTTTAGGTGCATGCACTCCAGAGCACTGGTTGGTAACTGGACACACCAGCCCAGCCACTCCACGGCACGTGGGATCTTCCCAGGCTAGGGATCGAACTGGTGCCCCTTGCACTGCAAGGCAGATGCTTTACCCACTGGACCACCAGGGAAGCCCCCTTGAATGCATTTTAAAGGTGAACTTAATATGTGCCCTATCAGATGGTTGATTCATTTTTTCCCCTATGTTATACAGTAGGTTCTCATTAGTTACCTATTTTATACACAATCGTGTATATATGGCAGATGCCAGAGGCTGGGTGTAAGGCAGTGGGAAGGGGAAAGGTGAAGCTGGTGTTTAACTGGGACAGAGTTCCAGGCTAGAAAGGTGAAGACTTCAGATGGCTGATGGTGAGAGTTACCCGGCAGTGTGAATGCACTCAGTGCTGCTGGACTGGAGAGTTGCATATGGTTAAGAGAGTATGTTGCATATTATATGACTTCTTCCACAATAAAAACATGAAGACTTAATTGAATTAAAATAAAACAGTAAATACAAAGAATAAAACAGTAATTGCATTTACTCTCAGACAAGACAAAAACACATGATGGGGAAACATGGAAGTCTGAAATTTTAGACTGCAGCGGAGGGGGAAGAACCGCTGGGGAGAATCTTAGGCTGGAGGCGTCATCCTGAGAGAGGCAGCTTCTTGGTATCACAGCTTCCATTGAGATGGATGGCCTTTAAAGTTTCTGCTTGTTATTGGCCATCCTTTTTTATCTGCAAGATTCAACAAAACCAAGCCTGGGTGAGAGAGATAGGCTTTCTTTATCCAGCGTCGAAAGAGCAAATGATAGAAGCAAGTTTTCTGATTAACAAAGGGAAGTTCTAGGAAGCCCATGGATTGGAAAATCAAGATTTCTGGCTGGTGTTAACTCCAGGGCATGGCCGAAGCATGTCCTTCTGGCACTGGAGAAGTTGCGATCTGAGCTATATTCCACTTGCTCATTGATGTCTTCCAACATTCACTGAAAACTTATTACCTACTTCTCAGGTGTCAGACACTGTACTTTGAGCTAGCATTCCACAGGCAACTATCACCCAGTGCCTGTCCTCCTGAGTGAGACCAAGGGGTATCCTGTTCCTCAAGGCTTCCTGGTGTTGGTGAAGAGGACCAAAGAAGCAGAACACTGAGTTTTCTGTGTGTCTTGGAGGAGTGTGTAAAAATGGGAATAGTAATATACAGACAAACAATGTGTTAAGAGGGAAAAGCCTTACCTTTCACTTACGCGATGCACTGCATTTTCTTCATTTGTTCATCCATGATGGATATTTAGGTTGTTTCCTCCTTGTGGCTGTTGTAAGTAATGCCTGAGTCAACACAAGGGCGCAAATTATTCAGCCTTAAAGAAGGAAATCTTGTCATACGCTACAACCGGGATGAACCTTGAGGACCTTACACCAAATGAAATAATTTGGTCACAGAAGAATAAGTACTGCCTGATTCCACTGACATGAGCTATCTAAAGTACTTAAGTACTTCTCAGTACAAGCAGAAAGAAGGATGGTGGTTGCCAGGGATGTGGAAATCTAGAGTAGCTGCTCCGTGGCTCTCAAATTTCATTTATGCAAGATGAAAAAGTTCCAGAGATCAACTGTCCAGCAAAGTACACGACTTTGTCCAGCTAACACGACTCCATCCAGCTAACCCGACTGCTGTGCTTAGTTGCTCAGTCCTGTCTGGCTCTTTGCAACTGCATGGACTGTAGCCCGCAGGCTCTTCTGTCCACGGAATTCTCAAGGCATGGAGTGGGTAGACATTTCCTACTCCAGAGGATCTTCCTGACACAAAAATTGAACCCATATCTGCATCTCCTGCTTTGGCAGGCAGATTCTTCATCACTGTGCCACCTGGGAAGCCCAAAGACTATTGTACTATACTCCTAACAATTTGTCAAGAGGAGAGATTTCATGTTAGGTTTTCTATCACAATAGAAAAGGGACAAGGTCTAAGCAGACAGTACTATATACTCTTTATGAACATTTACATTAGTAGGAAGTGTGTAAAAACATGGAAGGAGGCCATCTACTAATCTTCTGGAAGCATTTGTTTCTAGGGAGAGAGGAAGAGAAATGAGATTGGGAAGGGAAGGACTTCAATGCATTTGGAAAGTCTTAATTCTTAAAACAAATGGATCTGAAGCTAAGGGACAAGATATGAAGATGTCAAATTGGGGCAAGGGGTACATTGGGATTTATCATTATTTATTGTGTTTGAAATATTTAACAATAATAATTAAGAAAAAGAAAGCGCTTATATTATGTTTAAAATATTTAGCAATAATAATTAAGAATAAGAGTGTGCTCAGCAAAGTGCTTGCCGTAGAGAAGCGCTCAAAAAGAGGCAACCGAACAACAAACGGAAACACAAAACAGAGCTGAGGAACAAGCCCTGAGGCAGGAGCCAGTGAGCTGGGCTTCCAGAACTCAGGCGGACCCAAGGCTGGGGAAGGAAGCCAGGGCGAGATCACAAACTTCTCAGAAAAACAAGCAGAAATAAAAAATTGAAATAATTTGGTCACAGAAGAATAAGTACTGCCTGATTCCACTGACATGAGCTATCTAAAGTACTTAAGTACTTCTCAGTACAAGCAGAAAGAAGGATGGTGGTTGCCAGGGATGTGGAAATCTAGAGTAGCTGCTCCGTGGCTCTCAAATTTCATTTATGCAAGATAAAAAAGTTCCAGAGATCAACTGTCCAGCAAAGTACACGACTTTGTCCAGCTAACACGACTCCATCCAGCTAACCCGACTGCTGTGCTTAGTTGCTCAGTCCTGTCTGGCTCTTTGCAACTGCATGGACTGTAGCCCGCAGGCTCTTCTGTCCACGGAATTCTCAAGGCATGGAGTGGGTAGACATTTCCTACTCCAGAGGATCTTCCTGACACAAAAATTGAACCCATATCTGCATCTCCTGCTTTGGCAGGCAGATTCTTCATCACTGTGCCACCTGGGAAGCCCAAAGACTATTGTACTATACTCCTAACAATTTGTCAAGAGGAGAGATTTCATGTTAGGTTTTCTATCACAATAGAAAAGGGACAAGGTCTAAGCAGACAGTACTATATACTCTTTATGAACATTTACATTAGTAGGAAGTGTGTAAAAACATGGAAGGAGGCCATCTACTAATCTTCTGGAAGCATTTGTTTCTAGGGAGAGAGGAAGAGAAATGAGATTGGGAAGGGAAGGACTTCAATGCATTTGGAAAGTCTTAATTCTTAAAACAAATGGATCTGAAGCTAAGGGACAAGATATGAAGATGTCAAATTGGGGCAAGGGGTACATTGGGATTTATCATTATTTATTGTGTTTGAAATATTTAACAATAATAATTAAGAAAAAGAAAGCGCTTATATTATGTTTAAAATATTTAGCAATAATAATTAAGAATAAGAGTGTGCTCAGCAAAGTGCTTGCCGTAGAGAAGCGCTCAAAAAGAGGCAACCGAACAACAAACGGAAACACAAAACAGAGCTGAGGAACAAGCCCTGAGGCAGGAGCCAGTGAGCTGGGCTTCCAGAACTCAGGCGGACCCAAGGCTGGGGAAGGAAGCCAGGGCGAGATCACAAACAGCTCTCCAACATTGAAGACCAGTTTCAAGTCCCATAGATCCGCCCCTCTGGTTTATCATAGAAAGAAATGAAGTCCCAGCTCCAGCGCTCAGCCCCTCATTATCAGGGACTATAGAGCAAAGCCGCTGGAGCTCTCTCCTCTACTGTCCATGAGAATGCAAAAGGGTGCAGCCACTTTGGAAACCAGTTGGCTCATTCGTAATTAAGTTAAATATTCACTTACCCTATGAATGAGCATTCCCATTCTTAAGTATTTGCCCTGTAGAAGTGAAACGTATGTTGACACAAAGCTGTTCAGGAATGTTTATAGCAGTTCTAGTCATAATTGTCAAGAAATATAAATAACCCAGATACCTTCCAATTGGCGAATGGATACGAAAATGGCAGATGAATCTTGAGGGAATTACACCAAGAGAGAAGTCAAGCAGAGAAAGCAGAGAGAGACACATGCTGTGTGGTAGCCTTTATACGTGGACTCTAAGAACACAGAAATCATAAAAAGAGAAAGTAGAATGGTGAAAGATGGGGCGGTATTTGTCAAAAGTCACAAACTTTCAGTTATAAGATGAGTAAGGCCTGGAGACCTAATGCAAAGCATGATGGTAATGGTCAACAACACTGTACTCCCATACTTGAAAACTGCTAACAGTAGATCTGAAATTTTCTCACCACAAAAAAAGAAATGATAATTACAGAAGGTGACAGAGGTGTTAACTAATCCTACTGTGGTGATCATTTTACAACATATAAACGTATCAAATTGTCACACTGTACACCTTAAACTTACACACCATTTTAGTAGACATTTTATTTTGTGTGGGAGTATAGTTGATTAACAAAGTTATGGTAGTTTTGAGTGGACAGCAAAGGGTTTCCCAGGTGGTACTAGTGGTAAAGAACTCACCTGCCAATGCAGGAAACTTAAGACACACGGGTTCAATCCATGGGTTGGGAAGATCCTCTGGAGGACGCCATGACAAACCACTCCAGTGTTCTTTTCTTTTTTTTTTTTTTAATTTTGGCCTCTTTCATCCATCTTTAATTCTTTTGGCCTATGTGGGCCTCCCATTGTGAGCGCTGGCTTACAATTCGACACACTGGTCCAGCCGCTCCGTGGCACATGGGATCTTTCCTTGCCAGGGGTTGAGCTGGCACCCCTTGCACTGCAAGGCAGACTCTTTACCCACTGGGCCACCAGGGAAGCCCCACTCCAGTATTCTTGATTGGAGAATCCCATGGACAGAGGGATTTGGTGGGCTGCAGTCCATAGGGGGATCCCAGTAAGAGGGACACTACTGAAGCAACTTAGCAGGCACCCACAAAAAGGGACTCAGTCTTACATATGCATGTTTCCATTCTCCCTCAAATTCCCCTCCCATCCAGGCTGCCACATAACATTGAACAGAGTTCCCTGTGCTATAACAGCAGGCCCTTATTGGTTAGCCATTTTCAATATAGCAACAGTATGTACATGTTCATCCCAAACTCTCTAATTATCCCAGGCCCCCATCTTCCCCCCTCAACAACTGCAACTTTGTTCTCTATGTCTGTGAGTCTGTTTCTGTTCAACTTACACACTTTTATGTCAATTTTATCTCAATGAAGCTGGAAGAATAAGTTATTAATTAATTGTTTAAAGACAAGAAAATTATCAGACAATTCCCAACGGAAGGACCCTCTGCAAAGTATCTGATCATTATGCCTCAAACTGTCAAGGTTGTTAAAAACAAGGAGAATCTCAGAAACTGTCACAGCCAAGAAGAACTTTCGGAGAGAGGACAACAAAATCTAACGTGGCGCTTACCCTGTGGTCTAGTGGTTAAGAATTCACCTGCCAATGCAGAGGACATATGTCCAATCCCTGATCTGGGAAAATGTCACATGCTGAGGAGCAACTAAGTCCATGAGCCACAATTCCTGAGCCTGCACTCTAGAGCCCATGTTCTATAACCAGAGAAGTCATCGCAATGGGAAGCCCGCACACCACAGTGAAGAGGAGCCTCCACTCGCCACAACTAGAGAAAGTCTTCACACAGAAACAAAGACCCACCACAACCAAAAATAAATAAGTACATAATTAAAAAAAAAAAACAAAATGTAATGTGATATCCTGGATGAGATCTTAAAACAGGGGGGAGAAAAAAGGGATGCTAGGCAAAAACTAAGGAAATCTAAAACCAGTGTGGACTTTAGCTAATACTACTACATCAGTAATAGCTCATTTATTGTGACCATGTACTCTACTAATATATGATGTTAATAAACAGAGGAAACTGAGTATAAGGGACCTCTGAACTACCTCCAATCTTTCTTTAAATGGAAAAAGTTCTAAAATCTGAAGTTTGTTTAAATAAAAGAGCTCAGGGGAAAAGTTCGCAGTAGAACCTAAGGGTTGAATAATATTTGCATCCACTGAAATTCTTTCAACTCTGTTGTGTGTTTGAAATTACTCATAATTTAAAAGTTAATGTGTGAGCATTTTGTTTAAACTGCAGGGTAGGAAGATCCTGAAATGCTTCAAGCAGCTAGGAAGCAAAGGGTCATAAATTAAAATGAACTGCCTAGCACTAATAAAGATGCGTAAATTACCTCTGAGATCTCGTCCTCACTTGGTGTGCTATGTTCATTGCTTTATACATGACTCAATGTAAAGTAACTTATAAAGATATTAATCACTTCCCCATCAACTTTGGTTCCCCTAACCCTGGACCTCGCTGCCTTGAGATTTAAAGATTTATAACTGTAACATATCTTATATGCCCCACAGTTGAGAGATATTCTACAGTAGCACATTTCTGGAGATGACCTACTATCCTACTTCACTGACAAAACTGAGACTATCGGGCACAGGTCTCCACTTCCTGCCCTTTCACCTACAAGGTTTTCGGAGAAAAAGGAAAAAACTTTCGGAGAGAGGACAACAAAATCTAACGTGGCGCTTACCCTGTGGTCTAGTGGTTAAGAATTCACCTGCCAATGCAGAGGACATATGTCCAATCCCTGATCTGGGAAAATGTCACATGCTGAGGAGCAACTAAGTCCATGAGCCACAATTCCTGAGCCTGCACTCTAGAGCCCATGTTCTATAACCAGAGAAGTCATCGCAATGGGAAGCCCGCACACCACAGTGAAGAGGAGCCTCCACTCGCCACAACTAGAGAAAGTCTTCACACAGAAACAAAGACCCACCACAACCAAAAATAAATAAGTACATAATTAAAAAAAAAAAACAAAATGTAATGTGATATCCTGGATGAGATCTTAAAACAGGGGGGAGAAAAAAGGGATGCTAGGCAAAAACTAAGGAAATCTAAAACCAGTGTGGACTTTAGCTAATACTACTACATCAGTAATAGCTCATTTATTGTGACCATGTACTCTACTAATATATGATGTTAATAAACAGAGGAAACTGAGTATAAGGGACCTCTGAACTACCTCCAATCTTTCTTTAAATGGAAAAAGTTCTAAAATCTGAAGTTTGTTTAAATAAAAGAGCTCAGGGAAATGTTCGCAGTAGAACCTAAGGGTTGAATAATATTTGCATCCACTGAAATTCTTTCAACTCTGTTGTGTGTTTGAAATTACTCATAATTTAAAAGTTAATGTGTGAGCATTTTGTTTAAACTGCAGGGTAGGAAGATCCTGAAATGCTTCAAGCAGCTAGGAAGCAAAGGGTCATAAATTAAAATGAACTGCCTAGCACTAATAAAGATGCGTAAATTACCTCTGAGATCTCGTCCTCACTTGGTGTGCTATGTTCATTGCTTTATACATGACTCAATGTAAAGTAACTTATAAAGATATTAATCACTTCCCCATCAACTTTGGTTCCCCTAACCCTGGACCTCGCTGCCTTGAGATTTAAAGATTTATAACTGTAACATATCTTATATGCCCCACAGTTGGAGAGATATTCTACAGTAGCACATTTCTGGAGATGACCTACTATCCTACTTCACTGACAAAAACTGAGACTATCGGGCACAGGTCTCCCACTTCCTGCCCTTTCACCTACAAACTTATCTATAACTTTCCAATCCTCGTCCCTTCTTCCCAGACTTGGGAGCTAGTTAGGGCTGCCTCCTCTGCCCTCCATCTTCCCCTTCCTCACTCTCCCAGGACAGTCACATGTTCCATGCATCACTTGATTGCTTTTCCAAATCTCTTCCTATCTTCTCTATCAACACTTCTTCCCAGCATGCCCACCTACTCTGTAAATTTTATCTTTCAGCAATGGACTGAGTCCTCAAGAGACAAAGCAAATCAGCCACAAGAAGTCTTTCCCCTGCCTCTGTTCCTCTAGTTTCCTCATACCCAGGGTTCTCAGGAGGGCACAGGGTACACTTGCTGTCTACACACACGTTCATTCCCCAGTGCCTGACTCTGCACCTAGGCCCTCTGCCCGGCTCACTTCCCCAAGGCCCACACCAGCAGCCTGGACTATCAGCAGCAGGCGGCCCTCCGGCCTTAGTGGCTACTCGGTGTTTTCCCCTGTCCTCCCCTCACTCTCCTTCCCGCACCTCTTTGGTTGATCCTTGTCAGCATCTCTGGCTGGTTCCTCTTTCTCTGGTCACCCTGATAAATATCAGAGCTCTGTCTTGACCTTCTTATCATGCCTTAACACCCTCTTCCTGCATGATCCAACTCCTCTCATGGTCCCATCATTCTGATGACTTTCCCACACGACACAAAGGGCTAACATGGATCTTGTTTTGAGGACCTACCATACACTAGGCACCATTTAAACTTCCCATACCTTGTCTCATCTGATCTTTACAAGCCTAAGAGGGTGGTACTGTGATTATCATCCCATTTTATGGAGCACAGAGAGAGCAAGCCACTTGTCCAAGATCACACAGCCTGAAACCAGGATATGAACCCTGCCCAGGCTGTAATCACCACACTACTCTCCTTGTACAACATCTCCACCTAGAATTTCTTAATTTGCCCCAAACTCAACATACCCCTCAGGGAAATCATATTCTTTCCCCACCTTGTCTTTATAGAGAGGGCTCCAGACTTACTTCTGTAATTGGGCAGAGAGGAACTCTTAAGAAAAAGAAAAGCAAGTGAAGATAGTGATTACAAAATCAGGCTCCAAGTCTTGAAACTTCATCCTGGAGTTTTCTCAACTGTTTCTGGTGCCGCGGCCGGATGACTGTCAGACACACGAGGGCCAGTACCCCTTCTATACCGCCTCCTCCTCCTCTGCCTAAGGTCTCAATCCCCCCTAAGGTTTAGCATTTCCCTGCTCTGCTCGACATTGCCAGGCTTACGTCTCACGCTGCTCTCCTTTTGTTCCTTTTTTTCAAGAGGTAATACGTGAGTACTAAGAGTACTGGACCCAACTTCAATGTGTGTGTCTTTGGGTGTGGGTGTGGCTGGAGGGGCTTTCCCCATACCACTAAGCATTACTTGAGCACCACCAGGGAGTCCTACGTGCATGCATGCTGAGTCGCTCAGTGGTATCCAACTCTGTGCGACCTCATGGACTGTAGCCCACCAGGCTCTTCTGTTTATAGGATTCTCCAGGCAAAAATACTGGAGTGGGTTGCCGTTTCCATCTCCAGGAGATCTTCCCAGGGATTGAACCCACATCTCTTACATCTCCTGCATGGGCAGGCAGGCTCTTTACCTCCAGCACCACCTGGGAAGCCCAGGGTGTCCTATGAGCCGACGCAAACTCTGACCCTACCCTCCTGAAGACAGCATCAGAGCCCATAGGTTAATGGCCCAGTCCACAGACTGCCTACCCCATCCCCAAATTCAGAGTCAGATCTCAAGTTCAGGTCGTCACCTGTGCTTTTGACTGGACAGCTGTGCATCAGCAACCCCCACCTTTGCTTCTAGTGGGTCGCTAGAGTGGCTCATTGAACTCACAGAAACATCTCGAGAGTACCAATTTATTATAAAACACATGTAACCAGGAAAAGCCAAATGGAAGAAACAGATAAGCAAGAGAGAAGACTGGGATATACTGTGAAGTCAATGAATGGAAGTGGCGTCACCGAGGATGCTACTTTAGAGGGACAGTCAGGTCACCTTACAAGAAGGTGGTATCTGTGTGAAACCCTATGGGTGAGAAAGGAAGAGCCATGCAAAGAGGATCAGGAAGGCCTGATGAAAACAAGCTTTGGGTGTTTGAGCCGCAGGAAAGAGCAGGAAGAGTAGAATAAGCAGGGCTGGGCTGGGAGGTGAGGCTGGGGAAGCCCCAGGGACAAGATAATCAGCTTCTTTCAGGCTGTGGAAAGATGTCTGGACTTCGCTGGAAATGAGTTAGGGGCAGGTGTACCTCAGTGGGTGCAGGAGTGAGTAAACACACAAACACGGCACCTATGCTCTGTTTCAAATGCAGTTTGTCTATGGAGCGCCTCTGCCTTGAGCCCTCGGCCCCACCTTACCTGCCCCCTCTCCTGACCACCTGGTTGGTAGCAGGTAAGACAATCTTTGTCCTGAGAACAAGGCAGATTGCTATTGGACAAATTGAGGAGGCCACCTTGGCCCCAGGTCCCATCTCCAAATCAAGGCAGAGGGACAGTGGACACCCTTGCCTGGAAAAAGCCCAGGTCTAGATCTCAGTTCCTGGTCCAGGACCAATGTGCTCACCATTCCTCAGGGCTCCTGGATGAGGAGGAAAGTCATGGGTAAGTGTGGAGGGAAGGGCTAGTGACAGTGCAGTAACCAGGAAAACCCAGGAAATTTGGCAACAGAGCAGATTTTGGATCCTTTGGACCTACATTATAGCACAAGAAACTCTACTCAGCATTTTGTAATAAACTATATGAGAAAAAATATATATGAAAAAAAGCCCTGCGTATAGGCTTCCCTGGTGCCTCAGACAGTAAAGAATGCTCCTGCCAATGCAGAAGAAACAAGACCGTGGGGCTCGAACCCTGGGACGGGAAGCTCCCCTGGGGAAGGAAAGGGAACCCACTCCAGGATTCGTGCCTGGGAAATCCCATGGACAGAGGAGCCTATAGGACTATAGTCCATGGGGTCACAAAAGAGTTGAACACAACTGAAACAACTAAACAACCACGTGTGTGTGTGTGTGTGTGTGTGTATGTATATGTGTGTGTAACTGACTTACTTTGTTGTATACCCGAAACACTGTAAATTAACTATAGTTCAATAAAAAGATTTTTTTTTTCTTAAGATTTTGGATCCTTTCTCAAGCATTCATCTCTACATGAATGACCTTGAACAATCCTCTTCACCTCTCTGCCTCAGTTTCCCAAATGTGACAATGGGGACACAAGTACCATGTCATTTGGGTTTGGGAAGAGAGTAAATAAGACAGCATAATAAAATGATAGATTTTGAGAAATGTTCTCAAAACCCTTTCCTTAGACAAACAATGACCTCACTGCCTAGAAGCTAAGCCATAGCATCAGAAAGCGCCTTTGTTCTTCGCTCCTGTTCTACCAAAGAGAGAAAAGGGTAAAAATCATGGGGTGAGTCTCAGTTCCCCATTCTGTTTGTATCCAAATTGATATTTCCCTTTTGCCACAATAGCACACACACACACACAAAGAAGCAAAAGAAAAATCGAAACAGCTTCACTTCCTCTTCCCTCAAGACCCACATGACGATCCCGACTGCCCGCCAGCGGCAGAGCTGCACATCGGACAAGCAACAGAATCTTTAGAAGGCACCATGGTGTCTCTCCAAGGCCTGGAAACTGAGAAAGAGAGCTGAGATGCCCGGGGAGCAGGCGTCAGACCCGGCCTCCGAGGGCCTCCCTTGTACACCAGCCTGCCTTGTCCCCACCTCCTCAAGTGGGAGCACACCATTCAACTTCTCAATTAATTACTGTGGGAGCCATGATTCACACGGCTGAATTATTTTTCCTTCTCATTTAGTTCTTCTTCTCTTGTTCTTTAAAACAAAGTCTTAACAGACTTGGGGCCACATGGATCATCTAGGAAGGGATGATTCGATGGTTTGTTTTCTAAAAGCCATGGTCCCTGGAAAGTTCAGCTCATTGTCATATTTCACTAGGAGGCCAACCACGGAACGCTTACACACACACACACACACACACACATACCACACACACCCTTCCCCTGGCCCCAGTTCTGCACCACTCCCCTACCCCCAACCTCAGGAAACAGATTTCTCAACCAGCAAGTCTGTATATGAGTCATAGGCAATTCCGTTTTCTCTGGGGGCATGAGACCTCCCTCTCAATTTTGGGGCCACAAGGAGTTGCTGAGAAAGGGATGTGGTCTTGACCTCGAGGGAAACTCCTGCATCTGTACCGTAGCTGGGGCCGAGCACAGTCTCTTTGCCCACCCATCTGGAGCATCAAGGATGCCCTTGTGCCTGGTAAAGGCCCATGTTCCTGGTGAAGGTCTGAAGTTTGCAGGTGTGTGGCGATGGTGAGGGGCAGTGGGGGAAAAGAGGGTTTAGGGAGCTCAGAAACTCCCTCTCTCATGTGAACTGTGGGCTCCTGAGGGGAGTCTGCCCAAGGAGGCATGCTGATGGGGGCAAGGGTGTGTGTACACTCGTGGGGTGCGTGGGTGTGTTAGTCACTCAGCCATGTCCAACTGTTGTGACTCTATGGACTGTAGGCCACCAGGCTCCTCTGTTCATGGGATTCTCCAGGCAAGAATACTGGAGTGGGTTGCCATTTCCTCTCCCAGAGCCGTCATTTCCTCTTCCAGGGGATCTTCCCAAGCCAGGGCTCAAACTTGTGGCCTCTGATTAGGGGCAGCTTCTTCACTGCTGAGCAACCAGAGAAGTTCCGTATAAACTCACACTTATGTTCAAAGGGAAAAAATAGGAGAGGAAGCTGATGTCATCATTATCTGGCCCCTCAGTTGGTTTCTGGGGCTTTCAAACTTCCCTCCAGCAGCTGTTGCCTTTGCAGAGGGAATGAAGTTGTTCCACCCCTTCCTCCCTCCACCTTGGTTGATCCACAAAGAATGATGGTCAGGTCTCTCGCTCACACACTGCTCTCTCTTTTCCTCAACTCTGCTCAGACTAAGCAAAGAACAGGGCAGTGGCCCTCCCCCAGAGCGCATCATGGTGGCAGGAGCGAAAGGGCCCAGGGGAGCCTGACAGACTCTCTGAATCCATGAGAGCTGTTCCCATGGCTCCTTGGGGATGGGGAAGATGAATCTTCAGGAAGACTCAGATACGGCATCTTCTGGTTCCTTTCCTTTCTCAGGTGGACATGATGCATCCCAGTCCTTGTCACCCTCTCGCAGCCTGCCCCCATCCTTGAAAGGGGCAAAAAGGAGAGAGACTAACCAAGTGAAGCCAATGGACTTTACAACTCACTGGCAAAGATGAAAAAATTAAAGCAAAATTTAAAAAAAGAAACAAAATGATTTGGTCTGTGGGTCTTTTTATTGCTGATGCTCTGTGTTGTGGTTTTTTAAGGATGAATGTATCATCCGTGTAACTGAAAATTAATAAAAATTAACATCAACAACAAAAGAGAAAGCAGCTATAGGTCTATTTGCCAGCTCTTCCCTAAGGGTCAGCCCTGCCTGAAGTCCTTTCATCCCAGATCATGTGAAGGCTGCCATGGGGTCATTCTAGTGACCAGAGGGACCGCCACCTATCTCAGGACACAGAGGGCTTCTGCTGGCTCCTGCCCTCCAGTGTGGGCAGGTGGGAGGGTACCAATTCCAGATAGTAAGCTGATGCAAAATGGCACTGCCCAGCCAAACCACAAGACAAAGAGAAATTCAGTAAACAGAAGACACTTCACTGAACCCAGATGAGGCAAACGCCTACGTCTGAGTCTTAGGAGAAAGGGGAACATGTCAAGCGTATTCTTAGCAAGGGTTTGTCAGAAAAGAAAACGTTTTACAGCATGTGTTCTGGGATGGACCATTCTGAGTCCAACGTCCTGGTCACTGGCTTCCCCAAGGTCAGTGTCAAGAGTCCACTGTGGCCTCTGCTCTGCCAGCCAGACTGGGGTCTCAGGAAGACCCCTCCACTCTCAAGCGTGGAGTTAAGGAGGGTTTCCACTCAGTTGACCTGAAACCCTGAAACCTAAACTCTTCGGCTGCTAGAATAAATGCAGGTTTGCTGTGCTTCCCCCAGCAGAGGGCAGGGCAGCATTGCTCGCCTCTCTTCCCCTCCCCACCGCCAGGTCTAAGGCTGGAGGAGGTGAGCCTTAGCGAAAATAATGGCTTTTCTCCTAGGGTGGAAAGGCTGAAAGCCTGAACTTCTTCTGAGCCCTCTGCTGGCCTAGGTGTCAGGAAGATCCTGATGTTACTGCTTCAAGCCTCAGCGCTGGGGGTGGGTCAGGGAGGTGCACAAGCTTGTGCACAGGGGGCCGAAGTCTCTGTCACCCTGGGCTCACCTCCATCCCTTCTATGATGAGGCTGGAAGAAAAAAAGTGTGCGGCTTCTTTCTAGCCCTTTAGATCCTATCTGGGGGCTGTTTCCTACTAAAGGTTATGACATCACTCCCTGACCTTTCCTCTTTAGCAAAGCGGGGTCCGGGTGCTGTCCCTGAGGTGGACCCCCAAGCTGAAAAGAACAAGACTCAGGAATGGTGTTTAGTCCCTCAGACATGTGCTGTTTCTCAGGGAAAAGGCAGAAACCCCCAATGCATTTGCTGCACCCAAAGGCAGATCAGCAGAAGAGCGGGCTTGGACTCAGAGGCCAGCTCAGTTTCGCCTGGGAAGAGAGACGATGCCAAACATGGTTGTATAGGCTCCAGGGTTTAGGGAGCTCAGAAACTCCCTCTCTCTCTGCCCTTGATGGTGCAGGAAACTCTGCCCCCTCCCAGTTCTGACACTGAGTTTCCTGCAGCCTTGGTTTATCTGCAGTGAAATGGGAAACCTCATTTTCAACTTTTTCCTGATGCGAGAGAGAAGTGGGTGTGACTCCTGTGGGTCTTTCCATCCCCTCTCCTCCCCCTCGTCTGCCTCTCTCTGTCTCTCTCGCCCTCTGCTGGTTCTTTCCCTTTTCCTCCCACTCTCTTCCGTCATCTCTCTACCCGCTCCAGGCAGGAAGATGAAGAGAGTGCCACTTGCTGGTTAAGAAGTTCTGCTTTGCAAAAACACAATTTATGACCCTGCTGTTCCCAGCTGGGCACATGTTTATTTACATTTAGGAACATGAGGACAGAAGCTTAGGTGGGAGTTTCTGAGGCCAGGGAAGGTTAAAGTGATATGTAAAAGTCATGCCCTCAGGGACTTCTCCAGTAGTCTAGTGGTTAAGGCTCTGAGCTTCCAAGATAAGGGGCCCAGGTTCAATGTCCAGTCACAAACCTCTCAGAAGGACTCGCACTGTATTTTTAAAAAGTGATGCCCTCACCAAGATGCTGAGCTCATGTTTGATTCAGCTGACCACTGAGCTTTGAATAGAGGGGCTTCTGGAGGGGGCTGTCAGGAAGGAGGTGGGCTAAGCTATCCCTTGATATCAGAGCGAACTTCCTCGATGTCCCCGAGCCAAGAAACAGAAGCAGAAGCACAGAGGGAAAGGGCAGGCAGAGTAAGACACAGAGAGAGCCAGGGGGGCCAGAGGGGAGACCCAGACTCCCGAGGCCAGAGGGAAAGAAAGAGGTGTGACCCTTCCTGAATATGTTTGAAAATCACAAACAATATTTGAGGACAGGGAAAATGTTTAACTTTCTTCATAATTTATTTTGAAATCTTTTCAAACGTACATTAAAGTTGTAATAATAGCAAAAATAGAAGCCGCCTGTCTGCCCATGTCCCCTTCATACAAATGTCTCAATTGTTCCAGTAGCACATATGCTTCATCAACCGGAGTCTCTTTCATCTTCCCTCCCTCATCCTTCCTTCTTTGACAAGCGAAAGTGTCTAGAGGGGACTTTGCCTTATTTCCTGCTAAATGAAAGAGTCCCCACAGCAGGTGACTGGCAGCCAGAGAAAGCTCCATAAGAACCAGGACCAAACTGACTCTAAAGCACAGGGAACTGTACTTGGTGCTCTGTGGTGAATGGGAAGGAAATCCAGACCGAAGGGCATGTACGTCTATGGATAGCTGATTCTGTGTATAGGGGCAGGATAGTGGAAATGCGCCATAGGCCAGGCTCTGGGGCTTGTGCCGGAGAGCCAAGCCACAGGTCGATCTGCCTGGGGCTTCTCACGTCCCACCCCACAGATAGCCCCGTCTTACTGACACCCCTCCAAACTCAAGATGATGTGCTGGGGTGGGGAACATAGGCCGGGGATCATACCATCTCCTGCTGGAACCCAGCACCTGCCACTCACAAGACGTCTGTCAAGTTCCCCGATCTCTGTAGGACTTGGTTTTCCCATCTGGAGAATGGAGGTATTAATATTTTTATGTTATTCCAAGAAATATTAATCATATTAGTGCACTTTTAAACAAGAAAACAAATAACGGTTTCAGCTCTTAACCAACCCATACTGAGCACTGCCCTGGGTGCACATTGTACATAAATGGTCCCAGTGGACACTCACATCACCTCTACCAGGCATGGACCATAAGCATTCTGTTTACATGACACTGAGAAAAGCAACGCCAAAAATTCCCACTGACGGGAAGACCCCAACGCCCCTCTCTTTCACAGCTGACAAGTCATAGGCGACCAAGATACGGGAGTCTCCTTTCTTTCCCTGCCTACTGACGGTATGGCTTTCTTCTCAGACAGGCCCATTCCCTGGAGATGGAGCCCAACCTCTCAGAGCTGCAGAGTAGCAGCTTGGCCTTGGTGGGCGTCAGGAAGCACCTAGTGCCAACTCCACCAGCCAAGAGATGGCAGAGGCATCCTGGGAAGTCATTTCACCTCTCTGAGGCCTCAGATTCCTCCAGAGAGGAATGGAGGTGGGTGTGACGTGAGGGTCCTCCTGCCCACACACCCTGTTTCAAGGACCCAGATGTAGGCAGAGTAATCAGTGCAGAGAGAACCCACAACTCACGGGAGAATTCTCTTCCTCCTTCTCCGCCCCACCAAGAACCTCACTTAGACCTATAGGGGGACAAGCTGGGTTATGGCTGCACCCAGACTTCAGTGGAGGAAAAACAAGAACCACAAAATCTGAACTTACTCAGACCTAGTATTTACGCCCTCAGTCCATTTGCCTAACAGTCAAATTTTAGGATAAAACACGTAGGTTGAGAGTTCAGACACGTGGGGCTTCAGGTCTGTCTTGCCCCATCCTCGTGTGACCCTGGGCAAGTCACTGTCTCTCTGAGTCTTAGGTTCCTTGTCAATCAAATGGGAATTGACGAGGGCTACCCCCAAGGGTGGATGTAATAAAAACAAGGCTTAGAGAGCATGCTGACCCAGCCTCCAGGGGACAACAGAGGCTCATCCACCCTGCTGCTGCTGCACTTTTGCTGAGAGCCAAGGGGCTGTGCTCCCCAGCTTCCAGCCCCCACCCGACTCAGGGCCTCACCTGCCACTGATGCCTATGTTGACTGGGAACACCACTGGGGCTCCCCGGGTGGCTCAGTGGTAAAGAGTCCACCTGCAAATGCAGAAGGTGCAAGAAACACAAGTTTGATCCCTAGGACTGTAAGACCCCTCGAGAAGGACAGGGCAACCCACTCCAGTATTCTTGCCTGGAGAATCCCATGGCCAGAGGAGCCTGGTGGTCCACAGTCCAGGGGGTTGGGAAGAGTCAGACTTGCCTGACCACACGTACCATGTGCAGGGTACAGCAAACAACATTCGAAAGACAAAGGCTCTGTGCTGCTCATGGATTTTCTATTTAAATGTACTGATGCCCTAATTATAATCTCAGCAAGAAGGAGAGGCGGAGACCAGCAGGGGTTGTCGAAGAGCAATCAATGTACTTGGCAAGCTGAGTATTTCAAATATCCTCCACCAGCCAAGAGATGGCAGAGGCATCCTGGGAAGTCATTTCACCTCTCTGAGGCCTCAGATTCCTCCAGAGAGGAATGGAGGTGGGTGTGACGTGAGGGTCCTCCTGCCCACACACCCTGTTTCAAGGACCCAGATGTAGGCAGAGTAATCAGTGCAGAGAGAACCCACAACTCACGGGAGAATTCTCTTCCTCCTTCTCCGCCCCACCAAGAACCTCACTTAGACCTATAGGGGGACAAGCTGGGTTATGGCTGCACCCAGACTTCAGTGGAGGAAAAACAAGAACCACAAAATCTGAACTTACTCAGACCTAGTATTTACGCCCTCAGTCCATTTGCCTAACAGTCAAATTTTAGGATAAAACACGTAGGTTGAGAGTTCAGACACGTGGGGCTTCAGGTCTGTCTTGCCCCATCCTCGTGTGACCCTGGGCAAGTCACTGTCTCTCTGAGTCTTAGGTTCCTTGTCAATCAAATGGGAATTGACGAGGGCTACCCCCAAGGGTGGATGTAATAAAAACAAGGCTTAGAGAGCATGCTGACCCAGCCTCCAGGGGACAACAGAGGCTCATCCACCCTGCTGCTGCTGCACTTTTGCTGAGAGCCAAGGGGCTGTGCTCCCCAGCTTCCAGCCCCCACCCGACTCAGGGCCTCACCTGCCACTGATGCCTATGTTGACTGGGAACACCACTGGGGCTCCCCGGGTGGCTCAGTGGTAAAGAGTCCACCTGCAAATGCAGAAGGTGCAAGAAACACAAGTTTGATCCCTAGGACTGTAAGACCCCTCGAGAAGGACAGGGCAACCCACTCCAGTATTCTTGCCTGGAGAATCCCATGGCCAGAGGAGCCTGGTGGTCCACAGTCCAGGGGGTTGGGAAGAGTCAGACTTGCCTGACCACACGTACCATGTGCAGGGTACAGCAAACAACATTCGAAAGACAAAGGCTCTGTGCTGCTCATGGATTTTCTATTTAAATGTACTGATGCCCTAATTATAATCTCAGCAAGAAGGAGAGGGCGGAGACCAGCAGGGGTTGTCGAAGAGCAATTACTTGGCAATTTTCTTTTTTTCAAGTGGCAGCAAGTGGAGGTGGAAAAGCAGGACACACGGAGGGGCTGGTTCCCTATTCCTTCCCTTTCTCTGGGCTTAATGTACTCTGTCCCGTCGGCCGGGCTGGATGGCTGCCTGGGAGCCAGCTCAGGGCTTCCTTGGAGGGCGGCCATGGGGACGTGCTTGGGGGACAGCGGGGAAAAGGGAGCTCGTGGTAGGTAGGGGAGTTACTCTTAAACTGACATCTCTTTGACATTCCCGTTTCTTGAAAAGCTTCCAGAGTCTGCTTGCCCCTTCCTGATTAACAGTTAACGCTAGGCAACAAACCTATTTGATAAATTGTTTTCTTTTCCTTGTTAAAGTTCTCAAGAACATAAAGAACACTTGCAAAGAACTATCCAGGGTGTTCCTCAAAGATTCAAGCCCCGAAGTCTCACCCCAGACCTACAGAACTAGCCTCTGCTGCCTACGGGCAGACAGACAGCTGGACCTGGGAGATGCTCAGAGATGCTGAAATCTGAGACCCACCCAGGTGGGGCTCTAAACTCCTTCAGAGCACCCTGTTTCCCCAAGGCAGCAAAATGCAAGACTGGGCCCCACGTCTGATACCTGGCTACCCATCCTTGCATCCTTGGGCAATTCAGTTCATCACTTCTGGGGTACCTGGGGTCCCCAGCTTTAGAAGTGAGTGTCAGATGCAGCAAAGGATGGCTGAAGACTTGCTTTGTCCTCTGCACAGAGTGGCCCAAACCAGGACATCGTCGTTTGCAGAGCACCAGATCCAGAAGGAGTCTAAGCAAACGTTTTTGAGTGTGAGAACAAAGATACGGGGGCTTCAAAACCTGGCTCCACCTCCACTCACCAGCAAAGCAACTTTGGATGTGTGGCAGCACCTCTCTGTGCTCCAGCTCCCTCAGCTGTAAAAATAAGATCGTAACAGAGCCATCTACCTGGGAGGACAGCTCCAGATGACGCACACATGCACACCACTGCCCGTGCGTTCACAGAAGTGTGTGCACACACAATCCCTCACAAAGGGCCAGGAGCATACACGTGTTGACTTAGGGGCTGTTGTGGAAGTCTTTCTGCACACTCGGCACAGTGCCATGGCTGGATTTTCTCACTGAATGTCCCTGTGGGGCGTCCCAGGGGCCTCAGCGGCAAAGACTCCACCTGCAATGCAGGCGGTACAGAAGACGCGAGTTTGATCCCTGGGTCAGGGGAGCTTCCTTGAGGAGGACATGGCCACCCACTCTTGCCTGGAGGATCCCGTGGACAGCGGAGCCTGGTGAGCTGCCATCCGTGGGGTCTCGAAGAGTCAGACGTGACCGAGCCGCTGAGCACACACACAAGCACACCTGGTGGGTAGGGTCTGTCCCATTTTACAGCGGAGGGAACTGAGGCTCCAAGCGGTGAGGCAGCTGGCGCAAGGTTAAAGAAGTGGTGAGGCTGAAGCCACTGGTTTATTCATAAGCTATTGACTGCTCTGTGTGCGCCCGGCTCTATTCTGGGCACTGGGGACTTTGTGGTGTACAGGATAGAAAGTGTTCCTGGTCCCTCGGCAGTCACGTCTATTTAGGGGAGGTTTGGAGACACGATCGCCTGACTCCAGAGACCACAAGTCTGATCGCCACTCACGTTGCCTCCTTGAGAGGAGCTGGGGTCTATGATTGTTGTCCAGCACACAGCCGAGCCTTTCCCATCTCCTGTCGCTGTGTCTGGGTCCTGGGACGCTGTACTTGGTGGGACTCGCTGAAAAGGGCACAGACCCTGGGATGGGGAAGCAGGCTGAGGTCGAATACACACCACCAGCTTCGGGGTAGGGTTGTGGAGGGTCTCCCAAACTTTGTCGAAACAGCAGCACTGATTTTACAGTCAATTCTAGCCGTTGCTGCTTCTTGAAAACCTTCTCCAGAGTCCGTTGACATCTCCCTATTACTAGGGCAGCTCTCAAAACCTGGCTCCACCTCACCAGCAAAGCAACTTTGGATGTGTGGCAGCACCTCTCTGTGCTCCAGCTCCCTCAGCTGTAAAAATAAGATCGTAACAGAGCCATCTACCTGGGAGGACAGCTCCAGATGACGCACACATGCACACCACTGCCCGTGCGTTCACAGAAGTGTGTGCACACACAATCCCTCACAAAGGGCCAGGAGCATACACGTGTTGACTTAGGGGCTGTTGTGGAAGTCTTTCTGCACACTCGGCACAGTGCCATGGCTGGATTTTCTCACTGAATGTCCCTGTGGGGCGTCCCAGGGGCCTCAGCGGCAAAGACTCCACCTGCAATGCAGGCGGTACAGAAGACGCGAGTTTGATCCCTGGGTCAGGGGAGCTTCCTTGAGGAGGACATGGCCACCCACTCTTGCCTGGAGGATCCCGTGGACAGCGGAGCCTGGTGAGCTGCCATCCGTGGGGTCTCGAAGAGTCAGACGTGACCGAGCCGCTGAGCACACACACAAGCACACCTGGTGGGTAGGGTCTGTCCCATTTTACAGCGGAGGGAACTGAGGCTCCAAGCGGTGAGGCAGCTGGCGCAAGGTTAAAGAAGTGGTGAGGCTGAAGCCACTGGTTTATTCATAAGCTATTGACTGCTCTGTGTGCGCCCGGCTCTATTCTGGGCACTGGGGACTTTGTGGTGTACAGGATAGAAAGTGTTCCTGGTCCCTCGGCAGTCACGTCTATTTAGGGGAGGTTTGGAGACACGATCGCCTGACTCCAGAGACCACAAGTCTGATCGCCACTCACGTTGCCTCCTTGAGAGGAGCTGGGGTCTATGATTGTTGTCCAGCACACAGCCGAGCCTTTCCCATCTCCTGTCGCTGTGTCTGGGTCCTGGGACGCTGTACTTGGTGGGACTCGCTGAAAAGGGCACAGACCCTGGGATGGGGAAGCAGGCTGAGGTCGAATACACACCACCAGCTTCGGGGTAGGGTTGTGGAGGGTCTCCCAAACTTTGTCGAAACAGCAGCACTGATTTTACAGTCAATTCTAGCCGTTGCTGCTTCTTGAAAACCTTCTCCAGAGTCCGTTGACATCTCCCTATTACTAGGGCAGCGAGCAGTTCCTCCCTGAAAGCCCCCTGACCTACATCTACCCCGAGCTAATGGGAGGTCACCTCTGGCAGGAAGGGCGGCAAGCAGGGAGTAGGAACTTGGGCTCCCTCTAGTGAGACACTGGGGGACCTGCAGCCTCCGTAAGGTGGGGTTGAGTGAGTCTTGGTCAAAAACAGTCCCTCTACCAAGAAAGAAACAAACCCCAGCAGAGACACCTGCAACGCTTTCTCTTTTGAGGTCCTTGTGTCTGCATTGGAGCTCCCCCCGACTGTGCACACACGGATCTCTGTGTTCCAGCCCCAGAAGGCCCTCCTCAGGCTCCTCATCATACCCTTTGCTACTCCAAACAAGCACTTCTTCCGCTGCTGGGCAGTGAGGTTGGGCTTGCCCCTGGCCGCTTCCTGCTCAGCCTCCAGCTCCCCACCAGCTGTGGGCGGGAGTGGGGGCGGTAACGGGGGTGAGTCATGACAGGGATTGACCCTGAACCCCATTTCCAGGCTCGGTTTTGCCTCCTGGAAGCCACCTCATGGGATCTTTGGAGTCACTTAGCATCCTAATGATTAGCAAACGCTTGCCACCCGATGCCACCCGATGCTTGGCTTAGCTGACTCAGCTGAGGTCCCAGCAGCCATGGGGGAACAGACCCTGGGCAGTGCCACTTCCGATGAGCCACGCGACTCTCGGGCTGCCGTCTCCCTGGCTGATAAGTGAAACAAAATGCTGAGGTTAAAAGGGACAAAATAGGGAAAGGAACTTTGGAAAGTATAACGCACATGCTGATATGAGTATTTTGAAATACGTTTGAAGCCAGGAGGTCGGCTGAGATGCCTGATCCTCGAAGATTCCACTGGCTTTTCCTGAATGTTCCCGCCTCTACCACCACCTAGGGGGGCCCTTCCACTCTCAGTCTCTCTGCTATTATGTAGATGGTGGGGGAGAGGGGGAAGGTAGGGCAGGCTGTTCACCGTCACCCGGCCTCTGAGCGCCTGCTGGCTCTGAACCAGGCCCGCTTAGGCTCCTAAGTACCTCGATCCTATTCCATATCAAGTCTGTCAGAACGAGTACTTCCATCCCATCTCTCAATTTTCACTTTTAAAAGCTCTGACAAGTCCCTGGTGTGTAGGCAGCTTCACAGGAAGTTTAGGGAGACAGGGGACGTTTACCTCACAGCCACACACACCACTTAAAGGGGAATTCAGACATTGAATTCCCTAGTTGTTGTGGCTCAGTTGCCCAGTCATGCCTGAGACCTCATGGGCAGCAGCGCACCAGGCCTCCCTGTCCCCACCGTCTCCCAAGGTTGGCCCAAGTTCGCGCCCATCACATCAGCAGTGCTGCCCAGCATCGCACCCTCTGCTAACCTCCTCTCCTTCTGCCCTCCCTCTTAAAAGGACATACATCCCTTGGCTATTCCCAATCGCTGGGCACCACCTCGCTCTGCTCTTTCCTAAGCCTTCTCCAGCTCTCTCCCAGCCCCAATTCCTGCAACAGAGGGTTTAGGTCTCTCTTCAAGGACCTATACCTCCACAAAGGCAATCCCTTCCCTGGGAGGAGCTTGGGTGTCCACTGAGAGGACACTAGTTTCCTTCTCTCCTCTACGCTTGTGCTTATCTCTGGACTAACCACTCAAGGGATAGGGAAGAATGAGGGCTGATGGAGTCTCCTGAGGGTGTGGGGGTGCAGAGGCCGCAGAGAGGGGTCCAAAGGTTGCACAGAGGTCTGCCCCCATAGCTAAGCCCAAATGAGGGAATCCACCTTGAGCCTCCGCTTATCCACACAGCAAGGTCTGGACAAAGGTTTGTCCTGAGATGACCTAGCTTACTGCCACATGAGGGGAGGCAGGACCCATATTCCTTCCAACTCAAGCCAAAGCCACAGAAGTAAAAAGGTGTCAGAAACACCTCCAGTGCACAGCCATGCCACCCTGAACACGCCTGATCTCATCTGACCTCGGAAGCTAAGCAGAGTCGGACCGGATTAGTGGTTAGATGGGAGACAGACCCATTGGGTCTGGGCCTTTGTTCTCCTGCTCTGGAACCTCTGAAGCCCAGGGACACCCAGCGCTCAGACTCTTGGCTAGAGTCAGAAGAGGTGAAGGCAGCTCATGAGTAAGGCAGTGGGACTCACGGGCGTTTCAGACCCCAGAGGACTCCCCGAGGGGTCCGAGCCCCCTGGAGGGGCCGTGGCTCTCAGGCTCTCCACCTGTGCAGGGCTCCACGCCCCAACAGTAACAACAACGGCAACTGCAAACACGAACGACTGCCCTTAGTTGAGTGCTTATCATGTGCCAGGTCCTCCCACACATGCGTTCACTGAGTACAGTAATCGGAGGATGTAGGTAGCCTCATTTTACAGAGAGAGGAATGGAAGAACTGAAGTTTAAGACCTTTCCTTTGTCTAAAGGTGACATAGCCATGACCCTATCCTCTATTCTCAGTTTAGAAGTGACCTTCTCAGGTGGTGTTTTATTTACCCTCTCCCATGGATAGATGCACCCTGGGAAAACCCGTGTTTACCACCATGTCACAGACAAGGAAAGGAGGCCTGGACAAGTGACAAGGTCTATCTGCCTCTGCCTTGCTCACTCACTGGAGTGCCAGGGCAATGCCAAAGTAAAAGGTGTTGCCGTTCTGTGGTGGAAAGGCACCCTGGGGAGAGAGGGGTGGGTGTGTCCTCCCACCATGAGCAAGCTTATGGGCTAGATGGAGACACATGACAGAAACTACTCCGGGAAAACTTTCACCTCTCCTTTGGCATGCCATTGCCTCCTGCCCTTGCGGGGACATGCCAGCGTGGCTCTGAGCTTGAATTCCTCCAAGAGTGGAGTTGCTTTCACCATCGGAGGCACTGGACATGGCAGCAAGGGAGGTTTTCTCGGATCTGCAGTGAGCATTTCACCAGAGTATGGGAAAGAGCCCCTTCTCGGCACTCCATGGATGCGAATTCCCCGCTGTCTCACGCCTGCCCATGAGCCTCTCGGATTCTGCCGGCCCACTGGGCACGGATGTAATTACATATGTGAGGATGAATCTTTAAAAGGACTCCTATTTAACCAGTGAATGCCTCCCCTCCGAGTTCCCTCCATCACTGCCTCTAGAGGGGTTTCTAGAAGGACTGTTCTGACTTAGACCCAGAATCCTCTGGGCTGGAAGCAGCAGTCGGACCGGATTAGTGGTTAGATGGGAGACAGACCCATTGGGTCTGGGCCTTTGTTCTCCTGCTCTGGAACCTCTGAAGCCCAGGGACACCCAGCGCTCAGACTCTTGGCTAGAGTCAGAAGAGGTGAAGGCAGCTCATGAGTAAGGCAGTGGGACTCACGGGCGTTTCAGACCCCAGAGGACTCCCCGAGGGGTCCGAGCCCCCTGGAGGGGCCGTGGCTCTCAGGCTCTCCACCTGTGCAGGGCTCCACGCCCCAACAGTAACAACAACGGCAACTGCAAACACGAACGACTGCCCTTAGTTGAGTGCTTATCATGTGCCAGGTCCTCCCACACATGCGTTCACTGAGTACAGTAATCGGAGGATGTAGGTAGCCTCATTTTACAGAGAGAGGAATGGAAGAACTGAAGTTTAAGACCTTTCCTTTGTCTAAAGGTGACATAGCCATGACCCTATCCTCTATTCTCAGTTTAGAAGTGACCTTCTCAGGTGGTGTTTTATTTACCCTCTCCCATGGATAGATGCACCCTGGAAACCAGTGTTTACCACCATGTCACAGACAAGGAAAGGAGGCCTGGACAAGTGACAAGGTCTATCTGCCTCTGCCTTGCTCACTCACTGGAGTGCCAGGGCAATGCCAAAGTAAAAGGTGTTGCCGTTCTGTGGTGGAAAGGCACCCTGGGGAGAGAGGGGTGGGTGTGTCCTCCCACCATGAGCAAGCTTATGGGCTAGATGGAGACACATGACAGAAACTACTCCGGAAAGCTTTCACCTCTCCTTTGGCATGCCATTGCCTCCTGCCCTTGCGGGGACATGCCAGCGTGGCTCTGAGCTTGAATTCCTCCAAGAGTGGAGTTGCTTTCACCATCGGAGGCACTGGACATGGCAGCAAGGGAGGTTTTCTCGGATCTGCAGTGAGCATTTCACCAGAGTATGGGAAAGAGCCCCTTCTCGGCACTCCATGGATGCGAATTCCCCGCTGTCTCACGCCTGCCCATGAGCCTCTCGGGATTCTGCCGGCCCACTGGGCACGGATGTAATTACATATGTGAGGATGAATCTTTAAAAGGACTCCTATTTAACCAGTGAATGCCTCCCCTCCGAGTTCCCTCCATCACTGCCTCTAGAGGGGTTTCTAGAAGGACTGTTCTGACTTAGACCCAGAATCCTCTGCTGTTTGGGCCTGGTCAGGTGACCATGCTCCCTGCTTCCCTGGTGGGCGGCCTTACAGGCAGAGGGAACCGGTCAGTCTGGTCTGGCTGTGAAGGTCAGGGTCAGCCCCTCTATTCTCCATGACTGGATCTGAGGGGACAGGTCTGTGACTAGTACAGGGCGAGGAAGGCAAGCACAGAGGAAAGGGGACTGGCCACCCATGACTAAATACCTCTTTCCTATTTCTGACACGCCTCCCGCCACCCCGCTCCCCCGCCCAGCGCTATAGAGGATTTGGGTCATTTGTGACAATATATGGAGTAAAATATAAAATGTAAGTGACCCAAAATCTGATGGCAGTGTAGAATTTGGGTTAAAAGCACAGGCTCTCCGCTCTCATGAAGTGAAGTAAAAGCATTCGTCACTTAGCCGTATCTGACGCTTTTGACCCTATGGCCTATAGCCCGCCAGGCTCCTCTGTCCACAGTATGGCCCAGGCAAGAATTCTGGAGTGGGGAGCCATTCCCTTCTGCAGAGGCTCTTCCTGACCCAGGAATCGAACCCTGGTCTCTAGCACTGCAGGCAGGTTCTTTACCATCTGAGCCATGGTTTGCCTCTCTCTGTGCAGGCCCAGGAGTGACCAGGACTGCCATGATCTCAGCACTGGAAGGAGTTGCGTTCCTGGAAGTCCCTGAGTCCTGGGAAACCAGGAAGGTCGTCACCTGGCCTGTTTAATACGAGAACCTATTCTGACAGTCGGGAGCTCCTACGCTGTTTTGAAGTTATGGAAACAGGGGCTCAGGGAGCTGAAACAACAGGCTTGTGCACACACACCTAAAGAGCGATCACAGTGAGGTCAAGTCTCATGGGCTCCAAAACCCATGTTATCCATGGTCCTCTAAACTAGGCAAGATCCTGACCAGACTAACATTTCCAGCATGTTCCGGTGAGTGGATTCAAAAGAAACCTGGCAGCTAGAGGACCCCAAGGAGGCAGAGCTTGTCTCCATGAACACTGGGGACGTGAGAATCCTTCCTTGAGCCACCCTTGACGCTGGGGTTGGAGCAGAAAAAAGCAGACCGGGTCCCACTGTCTGAGAGCTTTCAGACGAGGGGACCCGGTGTCAGACAGACGCGTATATCACACAGAGGCAGGGAAGGCAAGGCTCCCTGAGGAAAGACCCAGATAGGCTACCGCCCCACCGCCGGGTTAGAGAATCAGTGGTGGGAGGGGCGCTTTTCCAATAAAGCTGCTGGAGGGACCTCTCTGCAGAGATGACATATGAGCGAAAACCTGAACAAGGTGAGACTGATGGTGTGGGGGTACAGGGTTCCAGGCTGAGGAAGCGCAGCCCAAATGCTCTGAGTCCGAAGCGTACCTGGCCGTTGCGGGGACCAGGACAGCAGGGAGGGAGTGGGCTAGGGCGAGGCTGCTGAGACCGTACCTTGGGGTCTGATGGGGGGCTGCTGAGAGTTAGGGCAGAAGAAAGACACAGCGGTAGGCTAGGGGTATGAGAGATGGCCCTGCTCCCCACACCGGTCCCTCGACCACAGCCTCAGGACTGTGGTCCCTCCAGCCAGTGGTCAAGGGTCAGGGCCACTGAAGTGGGGGAAGACCACCCTTCTTTCCCTGTGTCCCTGGCCGGTGGCTCCGCTCCTCTGATCTGCCTTCCTCTGAGTCTCAGCATCACTCTAGGGCCAGAGTCCTTCTGTCTGGTCACCGAAGTTCTCAACCCTGTCCAGCGCTATGCTGGGACCAGAGGGAGTGTGGAGTACATTCACTGTGCGTGTCAGGAAGGGGATAGAAAAGTAGACCAAAGAGACACTCTCCCTGTTCTCTGGGCCGCTTACATGCAGGGAGAGAGGCTCTCATTAAGCAAACTGACACACAAAGGAGTCCACATTTATATGCGAATCGATACAGTCTTGCATCCTGGGTGAGACGAGCTTGGAGAGGTAAACAGCGGTGGAATCCCATGCGCCTTGAACGCACAGCCAAGCAGCAGCGTGGGTGTGCTGTTGAAGGCAATGGGAAGTCATCAGTGGAATGTAGATGAGGGACTGACGAAGCAGATTCAGTGGGAGAAATGGGCCGCATGGAGCAATGCTAAGGAAGCAGAAGTGGTGACAGCTGGATGCAGCTGGTGCCGGCATGGAAAGAGGAAGCTTGAGAAGTGTCCCAAACTGGCTGTCACAGCCAAAAGCAAAAGTTTTGGAAAATTTTTCCCGCCCATGGGAGAAGCAAGGGAGCTCCTGAGGAAAGACCCAGATAGGCTACCGCCCCACCGCGGTTAGAGAATCAGTGGTGGGAGGGGCGCATTTCCAATAAAGCTGATGGAGGGACCTCTCTGCAGAGATGACATATGAGCGAAAACCTGAACAAGGTGAGACTGATGGTGTGGGGGTACAGGGTTCCAGGCTGAGGAAGCGCAGCCCAAATGCTCTGAGTCCGAAGCGTACCTGGCCGTTGCGGGGACCAGGACAGCAGGGAGGGAGTGGGCTAGGGCGAGGCTGCTGAGACCGTACCTTGGGGTCTGATGGGGGGCTGCTGAGAGTTAGGGCAGAAGAAAGACACAGCGGTAGGCTAGGGGTATGAGAGATGGCCCTGCTCCCCACACCGGTCCCTCGACCACAGCCTCAGGACTGTGGTCCCTCCAGCCAGTGGTCAAGGGTCAGGGCCACTGAAGTGGGGGAAGACCACCCTTCTTTCCCTGTGTCCCTGGCCGGTGGCTCCGCTCCTCTGATCTGCCTTCCTCTGAGTCTCAGCATCACTCTAGGGCCAGAGTCCTTCTGTCTGGTCACCGAAGTTCTCAACCCTGTCCAGCGCTATGCTGGGACCAGAGGGAGTGTGGAGTACATTCACTGTGCGTGTCAGGAAGGGGATAGAAAAGTAGACCAAAGAGACACTCTCCCTGTTCTCTGGGCCGCTTACATGCAGGGAGAGAGGCTCTCATTAAGCAAACTGACACACAAAGGAGTCCACATTTATATGCGAATCGATACAGTCTTGCATCCTGGGTGAGACGAGCTTGGAGAGGTAAACAGCGGTGGAATCCCCATGCGCCTTGAACGCACAGCCAAGCAGCAGCGTGGGTGTGCTGTTGAAGGCAATGGGAAGTCATCAGTGGAATGTAGATGAGGGACTGACGAAGCAGATTCAGTGGGAGAAATGGGCCGCATGGAGCAATGCTAAGGAAGCAGAAGTGGTGACAGCTGGATGCAGCTGGTGCCGGCATGGAAAGAGGGGAAGCTTGAGAAGTGTCCCCCCAAACTGGCTGTCCACAGGGAGCCTCAAGATGTGACCTTATTTGGAAATAGGGTTTTTGCAGATGTAACTAGTTGTAGTAAGCTGAATTCATGTGAATTAAAACTATTGTCTTATGACTCTTGTCCTTAGAAGAAGAGAAAACAGAGACCCAGATGCAGGAAGAAGTCCACATGAAGATCAAAGCCAAGTTGAGGGAGATGTGTCCACAAGCCAAGGGCTGCTAAGGATTGCTGGCAATCACCAGAAGCTGGGAAAGAGGCAAGGAGCGGGTTCTCCTTGGAGCCTCCGGAAGGAACCAGTCCCGCCAGACTTGATCTCAGACTTCTGGACTCCAGAACTAAATTTTAGAGAGAGACTGAATGTTTTATTAAGCCATGCAGTATGAGCTGACTTGTTGCAGCAGCCACGACAAACTAATACAAAGAGGATAGAGAATGAGGGAGAAATCAAGAGTGACTCAAAGTCTAATGACCAGGGTGTCCTGGCAGTTTATGATGTGGTTTGCTGAGCTAAAGAACATGGTGAAAGCCACCTGGGCTATGTGCAAAGAGCAAGGCCCTGCAGATCCAGGAAACAAGACGGGATATTGTGATGGGAAACTTAGAGTAAAGAAGAATCCAGAATCAGTTACATCTAGGAACTGGAACCCCAGCCCCCAACTCTGCACTCTGTGTAGCTGTGTCTTTCTTTGGCGACTCTGGGGGGCAGAGGGGAAGCCACGGTGAGACGGGACGAGCCTGACGGGCAGGGCTCTCTGTTGGTCAGCTGAGGACAGCCAGGGCACCCCTGGGCTCTGTGGTATCCAGCTGAAGCTGGCGCTTCTCTTTCTATGATTACACCTGACAGGGGCCCCAAGTCCAGCTGAGCAGAGTGTGCAAGGGTGGAGGAGACGGGGGAGACCACGCTGGGCAGGACGTGGCAATGGGACAGCACTGAGGGGACCAGACAGGGACGTCCCCGCAGGGTGCCCTTCCCCTTCTCACACGGCAAAGCCTGCCCAGCCCCTGCCCGGCCCTGCAGGCTTGCGGACACAACTGAGGGCCAAAGGCATCGAGAGGCCAAAAGAGGGGCCCGTCCTCAACCCTAATGAGCCTGAGCGACTTCCGCCTCAAGATGTGACCTTATTTGGAAATAGGGTTTTTGCAGATGTAACTAGTTGTAGTAAGCTGAATTCATGTGAATTAAAACTATTGTCTTATGACTCTTGTCCTTAGAAGAAGAGAAAACAGAGACCCAGATGCAGGAAGAAGTCCACATGAAGATCAAAGCCAAGTTGAGGGAGATGTGTCCACAAGCCAAGGGCTGCTAAGGATTGCTGGCAATCACCAGAAGCTGGGAAAGAGGCAAGGAGCGGGTTCTCCTTGGAGCCTCCGGAAGGAACCAGTCCCGCCAGACTTGATCTCAGACTTCTGGACTCCAGAACTAAATTTTAGAGAGAGACTGAATGTTTTATTAAGCCATGCAGTATGAGCTGACTTGTTGCAGCAGCCACGACAAACTAATACAAAGAGGATAGAGAATGAGGGAGAAATCAAGAGTGACTCAAAGTCTAATGACCAGGGTGTCCTGGCAGTTTATGATGTGGTTTGCTGAGCTAAAGAACATGGTGAAAGCCACCTGGGCTATGTGCAAAGAGCAAGGCCCTGCAGATCCAGGAAACAAGACGGGGATATTTTGATGGGAAACTTAGAGTAAAGAAGAATCCAGAATCAGTTACATCTAGGAACTGGAACCCCAGCCCCCAACTCTGCACTCTGTGTAGCTGTGTCTTTCTTTGGCGACTCTGGGGGGCAGAGGGGAAGCCACGGTGAGACGGGACGAGCCTGACGGGCAGGGCTCTCTGTTGGTCAGCTGAGGACAGCCAGGGCACCCCTGGGCTCTGTGGTATCCAGCTGAAGCTGGCGCTTCTCTTTCTATGATTACACCTGACAGGGGCCCCAAGTCCAGCTGAGCAGAGTGTGCAAGGGTGGAGGAGACGGGGGAGACCACGCTGGGCAGGACGTGGCAATGGGACAGCACTGAGGGGACCAGACAGGGACGTCCCCGCAGGGTGCCCTTCCCCTTCTCACACGGCAAAGCCTGCCCAGCCCCCTGCCCGGCCCTGCAGGCTTGCGGACACAACTGAGGGCCAAAGGCATCGAGAGGCCAAAAAGAGGGGCCCCGTCCTCAACCCTAATGAGCCTGAGCGACTTCCGGCCAACAGCCCTGGTGAATCTCCAACAGCTCTTAGGCATCTTTTCTCGAGATGAAAATGGGGAAAGGACAAGAGTTCCACTGAGAACGTGGATCCCGAGAGCAAGGCGATGTCCACTCTGAGGACCACGCTTGAGCAGAACGGACTTCTCTGAGACTCGGAGGAAAGAAAAAATCTGATTTCATTCTGAGGAAATTGCCTTTTTTACCCACCTGTGTAAGCCTGTATTTAAATGCTAATATTTTGGACCTGCTGGGATGCTACATTTATTTTCTTCCTAAGCAGCAACGAAAATCATTTATTTATGAGAATTCTTGCTCCTACCTTCTCTCCTGAGTTGCTCACTTTCATTTCCATCAGTGAAGTATGCTGGATGTTTCTCTCCGCGAAACACCGCAGACTCTGTAAGCATTTCATTCCCCAGACCTCACCCCCCTCGTACCTTTCCTGTTTCTGTTTCTAGGAATATGGCTGGGTTTTGACGCCCTCCCGTTCCCCACACTCCAATCTGGCACCAGTTTCACTGGCTCCACCTCCTCCCCTCGGATGAGTCAGAGTTGGTCTGGGCCTCCACTTCCCCATCTGTAAAATGGGTATAGTAAATGACACTACCAACATCAGGAGCTTGTGACAAAACCCAGATAATCCACAGAGTAACAAGTGATTATGATGATCCTGAGTCCAGTGGAACCTGCCCTTTTCCTCTTAGTCATTGTTCTGTTATGAGCTGTTCAAGGACAGTCCTGCTGATGAGAAAAATATGAATATCACACTCTGAAATCTCGAGCCTGACGGGAGGGCTCTCTGTTGGTCAGCTGAGGACAGCCAGGGCACCCTGGGCTCTGTGGTATCCAGCTGAAGCTGGCGCTTCTCTTTCTATGATTACACCTGACAGGGGCCCCAAGTCCAGCTGAGCAGAGTGTGCAAGGGTGGAGGAGACGGGGGAGACCACGCTGGGCAGGACGTGGCAATGGGACAGCACTGAGGGGACCAGACAGGGACGTCCCCGCAGGGTGCCCTTCCCCTTCTCACACGGCAAAGCCTGCCCAGCCCCTGCCCGGCCCTGCAGGCTTGCGGACACAACTGAGGGCCAAAGGCATCGAGAGGCCAAAAGAGGGGCCCGTCCTCAACCCTAATGAGCCTGAGCGATTTCCCGGGCCAACAGCCCTGGTGAATCTCCAACAGCTCTTAGGCATCTTTTCTCGAGATGAAAATGGGGAAAGGACAAGAGTTCCACTGAGAACGTGGATCCCGAGAGCAAGGCGATGTCCACTCTGAGGACCACGCTTGAGCAGAACGGACTTCTCTGAGACTCGGAGGAAAGAAAAAATCTGATTTCATTCTGAGGAAATTGCCTTTTTTACCCACCTGTGTAAGCCTGTATTTAAATGCTAATATTTTGGACCTGCTGGGATGCTACATTTATTTTCTTCCTAAGCAGCAACGAAAATCATTTATTTATGAGAATTCTTGCTCCTACCTTCTCTCCTGAGTTGCTCACTTTCATTTCCATCAGTGAAGTATGCTGGATGTTTCTCTCCGCGAAACACCGCAGACTCTGTAAGCATTTCATTCCCCAGACCTCACCCCCCTCGTACCTTTCCTGTTTCTGTTTCTAGGAATATGGCTGGGTTTTGACGCCCTCCCGTTCCCCACACTCCAATCTGGCACCAGTTTCACTGGCTCCACCTCCTCCCCTCGGATGAGTCAGAGTTGGTCTGGGCCTCCACTTCCCCATCTGTAAAATGGGTATAGTAAATGACACTACCAACATCAGGAGCTTGTGACAAAACCCAGATAATCCACAGAGTAACAAGTGATTATGATGATCCTGAGTCCAGTGGAACCTGCCCTTTTCCTCTTAGTCATTGTTCTGTTATGAGCTGTTCAAGGACAGTCCTGCTGATGAGAAAAACACACACTGCTCACTGTTTCCTTTAGAGTATTTTCACACTCTGAAATTCTCTGCCTTATAAATTTGTTTATGGTCCAAGCACTCCTCTCCCACTATACCTCAGAAGTGCGATTTCCACAAGAGAAGAGATCTTGGCTTATTTGCTGGCCCAGCACCCATGTCTGACACTTACTGGGATTCTCGAATTTTAGAAGGAAAGATACCTGCACTGTGCTACCTGCCCACTGACCCCCAGCTTCAACCCTCCTTCCTCTGCCCTGTTGCACGATGCTGGGCTGTGCTCTGCAAGCCACGTGCCTGCTTTGCCGGCAGCCCAGAGACAGGCTATGCCCTGGGAGAGAGGGAGGCTGCAGGCTGGGGGTGGGGAAGAGGGGCGGTGTCTATCCCAGGCAGCTCCTGCTCCCATCCGCGGCCCCACTGCGACAGTACTGCCCCCTGGCGGTAGCAACAGCTTCCAGCATCCGGCACCCTTTTCCAAACTCCCAGAATCAACCTCTTAGGTCCCTTTCAGACATGCTAGCAACCAGCCAGCTGGCACCCTGTCCTCAAAGGTCTGAGTCTCACCGTCACGGAGGGCCTCCTCCAGGTTTCCAGGTCCTGAGGCCCCCCATGCTTTCCCGGGACAGCTGCTTCCTGCAGTTTCCACCTCTGGGATTCCTCGCTGGCTCATTTTACCACTTCCGGTCCTCTGATACCTGCGGAAGACGTCTTTAGAGGAAATTCTCTCTGTTAAGATCGCTGGCGTGGCCTGGGTCTCCCGGCTGCTCTGTGAGGGAATCTGTGCCTACTCTCTGCCTCCCTCCCGCCCCTACAGTCACGGCCGTGGAGGGAAGCTCCTCCAGGACCGGAGTCTCCACTCTGTCTCCATGGTGCCTCCAGGGATGGGGCTTTCTGATTTTTATGGAGAGCTGCTTTTTTCTTTTCATAACGAGGCAAAAACATGTCTCCCTCACACTGCCAGTCGCTTTCATTCTGAACGCTGACGAGATACTAAAAACTTTCCATGAATTTTAAAGTGGAGTGGTCTTGATGCCAGGTGGCTGTGTGACCATCAACAAGTTACTTTCCCTCTCTGGGCCTGTTTCCTCATCTATAGACTAGGAAAGGTAATAGAGTGCTAAGGATTAGCTATGTGGAAAGTGAGTGTTGAGAGCAGTGGCCCACGTGTAGAAGGCATGCAGTGAACCCCGCCTTCATCTTTACCATTGTGAGGACAGCCTTTCTGTAAAATGGGAAGAATAAGTCTTACCTCTGAAGGTTTGGGGGAGATTTATATGAAATCAATGTGCTCAGTTTAGCATCTCTAGAGAACAGCACGCTTGTCCTGTCTTAGCTGTGCACTCCAAGAGGTCAGTGCATTTTCCCGGGCCCAGACACCATCTGGAGCCCCCATCGGCCTCTCCTTCCCCCTGGAACTAGCCTGTGAAGATCCCCATAAACAGTTTCAGGTGGAGAGATAACTGTTTTCCTGAGTTCCTTTGGCTAACGCACATCCGTACGGGGAGGATGACTAATTATAAGCCTGCTGACGGTTTAATTTCCCTGGTGCCATCTGAATTCCATGTGGCCTCCTCTCTTTCTTGTTTGCAAAATAGCAGGCTTTTGGGGCAGAGAAGGATCCTCTCTACACTCTTCTGTAAATTTAATATGGGCACATCCTGCCTGCCTTCGCTGGGAATGTGCTCAGCCCACCAAACACCTTCCCCACATTGCTGGGGATTTTGCCGTGTGATGTTTTGGATGCTGCTGACCCTCTCTTGGCCTGAGTCAATTCTCTAAGGCCAAGGGTTCAGATGTTTGATGTCTTGGTGTGTCCAGAGGAGGATCTGGAATGCTTAGTGTCTGAGCTACTGCTAGGGGAGATTAAAACTTGGAGCCTGACTCCATGATTTCCAGTGGCCATGAAGCTTCACCTATACAGAGTGAGGAGCTGTGTTAGCGAACAGGGCAGGAGTGGTAGCACCTCAACAATCATGGGGGTAGTCAGAGCAGCAGTAATGATCTTTGCTCCTGACCAAGTGGTTTACTATACCAGATGCTAAATTGAGCACATTGATGTCATATAAATCTCCCCCAAACCTTTGGAGGGAAGACGTACTCTTCCCATTTTGCAGAGGGAAAAACTGAGGTCCATTGACTTGCTCAATAATTGCTGAATTGAAAACCTTAGGATCTCAAGACTGTCTTTGGCCTTTGCACTTGCTGTTCCTCAGTCCTAGCAAGTGGTGATTACCCCAGGGAGCTTTACCACTGGTTTGGAATCTCTGGTTGGATGTCATTTTAATAGAGGGAAAGCTTCCTCAATGACTCTGTAAGCTAGGAGTATCTACGTACTCGGCTTTCTTTTTCACCAAAGCACAATCCTATACAGACGCACACTGGTTGACCGTGTCTGTCCTTCCACCCTGTGAATGGGAATTTGTTAAGCCCAGCACGCTTGTCCTGTCTTAGCTGTGCACTCCAAGAGGTCAGTGCATTTTCCCGGGCCCAGACACCATCTGGAGCCCCCATCGGCCTCTCCTTCCCCCTGGAACTAGCCTGTGAAGATCCCCATAAACAGTTTCAGGTGGAGAGATAACTGTTTTCCTGAGTTCCTTTGGCTAACGCACATCCGTACGGGGAGGATGACTAATTATAAGCCTGCTGAGGGTTTTAAATTTTCCCCTGGTGCCATCTGAATTCCATGTGGCCTCCTCTCTTTCTTGTTTGCAAAATAGCAGGCTTTTGGGGCAGAGAAGGATCCTCTCTACACTCTTCTGTAAATTTAATATGGGCACATCCTGCCTGCCTTCGCTGGGAATGTGCTCAGCCCACCAAACACCTTCCCCACATTGCTGGGGATTTTGCCGTGTGATGTTTTGGATGCTGCTGACCCTCTCTTGGCCTGAGTCAATTCTCTAAGGCCAAGGGTTCAGATGTTTGATGTCTTGGTGTGTCCAGAGGAGGATCTGGAATGCTTAGTGTCTGAGCTACTGCTAGGGGAGATTAAAACTTGGAGCCTGACTCCATGATTTCCAGTGGCCATGAAGCTTCACCTATACAGAGTGAGGAGCTGTGTTAGCGAACAGGGCAGGAGTGGTAGCACCTCAACAATCATGGGGGTAGTCAGAGCAGCAGTAATGATCTTTGCTCCTGACCAAGTGGTTTACTATACCAGATGCTAAATTGAGCACATTGATGTCATATAAATCTCCCCCAAACCTTTGGAGGGAAGACGTACTCTTCCCATTTTGCAGAGGGAAAAACTGAGGTCCATTGACTTGCTCAATAATTGCTGAATTGAAAACCTTAGGATCTCAAGACTGTCTTTGGCCTTTGCACTTGCTGTTCCTCAGTCCTAGCAAGTGGTGATTACCCCAGGGAGCTTTACCACTGGTTTGGAATCTCTGGTTGGATGTCATTTTAATAGAGGGAAAGCTTCCTCAATGACTCTGTAAGCTAGGAGTATCTACGTACTCGGCTTTCTTTTTCACCAAAGCACAATCCTATACAGACGCACACTGGTTGACCGTGTCTGTCCTTCCACCCTGTGAATGGGAATTTGTTAAGCCCAGGACATTGTGTGTTTTGTCCATCGCTGTACACTCAGTGCCTGGAGCAAGGCCAAGGTAATAGTATGTTTTGAATAGATATAGGGGTAGAAGGAACAGGTGAGGGATTAAATACCTGGTGCAAAGATCCAATGTCTCAACCATTACCTGTCTTGCTTGTGAAAGGTGTTCTGTCTCGGATTGAGACTTGAATCCAAAACCCTGTCTGGGACTTGAACCCACATGACTGGGACTCAAATACAGCCAAACCCAGTCTGGGACTTGAACCCACATAGTCAGGACTCAATCCTGGCCAAAAACCCTGCCTCAGATTTGAACTCACCTGGCCAGGACTTAATCCAGCACTCACCCAACATCTGGACCCTCTGAGGTTCAGCTTCTTTGTGCCTCAACACAGAAGGAATTCAGGGAGAGGCAGAGTGATTGGCAAGAAGAGGATTTATTAGGATAGGATGCTTGTGAGAGGTGCAAGCGGGCAGATGGGAAAGCTCTGCTCCTCCATTAAGTGGGCAGCAATAGGAAGGTAGAAGACCGCCTTCTTTAAGTAGACGTAGATGCAGACATAAGGCATACATCATTAGCTCCTCCTTCTCCAGCTCTTCCTGCTTTATTGAATAAGGAGCAGCTTTCTTGAGTTATCGTTAACTTACTGGTCTCCCAACTTTTCCCAGGTTTTACCCTTCTGCCCACAGTCCCCTACTAGGACCTTACAACTATCTAACTATTCCATTCTGTCCCTATCACTTGGAGAACTTATGAGATACTTGTTTATAAGATTGTCCTGATCCTCCAAACAGAAGATGCGCATTCCATTTATTGCTCCTTCCTCCTACGTGTGCAAATGTTGGGACTCCAGATTACTGAGCTGAAGCTGCAGCAAATTCCCTGGTCATCTCCCGTCATCCCCAGGTAGGTGCTCCTGACACCCTTCCAGGAGATCCTGCTACAACAGGATTCCTGGCCAGGTTTCCAACCAAAAGATCAAGTTCAGGGTCAGTAAAGTCACAGGCTTTAATGGAAGCTTCTGTTAAGCTGGTTGCCCCACCAAAGCACAATCCTATACAGACGCACACTGGTTGACCGTGTCTGTCCTTCCACCCTGTGAATGGGAATTTGTTAAGCCCAGGACATTGTGTGTTTTGTCCATCGCTGTACACTCAGTGCCTGGAGCAAGGCCAAGGTAATAGTATGTTTTGAATAGATATAGGGGTAGAAGGAACAGGTGAGGGATTAAATACCTGGTGCAAAGATCCAATGTCTCAACCATTACCTGTCTTGCTTGTGAAAGGTGTTCTGTCTCGGATTGAGACTTGAATCCAAAACCCTGTCTGGGACTTGAACCCACATGACTGGGACTCAAATACAGCCAAACCCAGTCTGGGACTTGAACCCACATAGTCAGGACTCAATCCTGGCCAAAAACCCTGCCTCAGATTTGAACTCACCTGGCCAGGACTTAATCCAGCACTCACCCAACATCTGGACCCTCTGAGGTTCAGCTTCTTTGTGCCTCAACACAGAAGGAATTCAGGGAGAGGCAGAGTGATTGGCAAGAAGAGGATTTATTAGGATAGGATGCTTGTGAGAGGTGCAAGCGGGCAGATGGGAAAGCTCTGCTCCTCCATTAAGTGGGCAGCAATAGGAAGGTAGAAGACCGCCTTCTTTAAGTAGACGTAGATGCAGACATAAGGCATACATCATTAGCTCCTCCTTCTCCAGCTCTTCCTGCTTTATTGAATAAGGAGCAGCTTTCTTGAGTTATCGTTAACTTACTGGTCTCCCAACTTTTCCCAGGTTTTACCCTTCTGCCCACAGTCCCCTACTAGGACCTTACAACTATCTAACTATTCCATTCTGTCCCTATCACTTGGAGAACTTATGAGATACTTGTTTATAAGATTGTCCTGATCCTCCAAACAGAAGATGCGCATTCCATTTATTGCTCCTTCCTCCTACGTGTGCAAATGTTGGGACTCCAGATTACTGAGCTGAAGCTGCAGCAAATTCCCTGGTCATCTCCCGTCATCCCCAGGTAGGTGCTCCTGACACCCTTCCAGGAGATCCTGCTACAACAGGATTCCTGGCCAGGTTTCCAACCAAAAGATCAAGTTCAGGGTCAGTAAAGTCACAGGCTTTGGGTTTTGTTTGTTGGTTTGTTGATTTTTTTTTTTTTTTTTTTTGGCTTCTCAATTTTCAATGCCCTTCCCCCGCGTGGGATCGAAGAGAGAGAGGCAACAGGGTGTAGCTGAGAGTTCTGTGCCCTCTGAAGTGAATTCTCCATTCAGAGGGCAGTCCTCTCCTGGGCAGAACGATCAGAGGGCTACCACATGCTCCTTTAGTCTTTCCTTAACCTTTCTCCTCCTTAGTGGCCAGCTAGTGCTGCCCTTGGCCAGCTCCTCACCTGCTGCGTGCTGTTCCTAATTCTTGCCTCCTTCTTCCCCACTCTAGCCTGCCCTGCATATCCATCCCGCTGAGACTCTGAAAAACGAGCCAAGATCATTGGATACATGGTTCTTGACCAGGGCTTCACATCTCAGGGTGAATCCACTCCACCGTTAGGTCTAGGCTGTGTCTGTGGAGGGTGCCTGGCTTGGTGTTTTCTACATCCTGGGCCCTCAGTGCTTCCTGCCTCTTACTACAGACTGTGAGCTTGGTAAGTACTGGGTGTCTGAGCAAGTGCACAGAAGACTAAGTGCCACTAACATTTCCGGATACCATATGCGTTACAGCTGGGACCTTCAATACTTTAAGACAAAGAGTCAATAACCTGACAATTTCAAGATCTATGACCCAACCTCTTTGGCACCAGGGACCCGTGTCGTGGAAGGCAATTTTTCCATAGACTTGGGGTAGCAGGTGGTTTCCAGACGATTCAAGCGCATTCCATTTATTGTGAACATTATTTCTATTATTATCACATTGTGACATATAATGAAATACCTATACAACTCACCACGTGATATACAATGAACTAACTGTGCAACTCAGAATCGGTAGGAGCCCTGAGCCTGTTTTTCTAGGGGTGATGGAAGACAGGGGCAACTGCTCCCCAGGGCTAGCATTAGCACCTCAGCTCTGCCTCAGATCATCAGGCATTAAATTCTCCTAAGTAAGGTGCAACCTAGAACCCGCATGCCCACAGTTCACCATAGGGTTCCTGCTTCAATGAGCATCTAATGCCACTGCAGATCTAAGACAGGAGGCGGCGCTCAGGCGGGGATGCCAGTGATGGGGAGCCGGTGTAAAGGCCTATGAAGCCTTGCTCACTTGCCCACCACTCAGCTCCTGCTGTGCAGCCCAGTGCCCGTCCCGGCCTGCCGGTTGGGAACCCCTGCTCTATGACATCAAATGCAATGGGGCATTTTCCACCAAGGCTCCTTTCTGTGATAAGTGGTGTGATTCCGGAGTGTAGGCCCCTCTGGGGCTTGGAGAAACGCTCTCTGCTCGTGGGCTGTCTCTCAACCCTGAGAGCCGAGGTTCATTTCAAGATCACTTTCACATGACTCCCAGAAGATGGGGAAGAAACTCGATGTGGGGCGTGAGTCCTGGCATATCCGGCATTTTATCAGGGGGTGTTCTCCCTTCTCTGGCTCCCGGGCAATCTAGACGTCTCCAGCATCCAGAGAAGCAGGTAATGGACAAGTTGATGACAAGGAAGAGAAAGACATTCTCAAGGTGTGGCTCATTTCTGCTCCAGGCAGATTTTGTACCTGCTGGTTGAATGAAACCACACTTCAGTGGTCGATAGTACCCATGATGATGGCCCACGGGGACCCTTTAAATGACCAAGGAAGGTAAAGTGGAGGCGTCAAGGGAGAGGTTCATGTCCTGTCAAGACGAGGGGATGAGACGTCTCCTTACGTTCCATCCAGTCCACACATCGTCCTGAACGTCAAGCAGACTTTTTATTAAGCCATAGTTGGAGTTCATAGTTGCCTGCCACCTTGCCGTTTTACTTCTAAGAGTATTGTACTCTAGTCAAATTGTTGGACTTCAGTCATGCCTCTGTGCATCTCCAAGGAACACTTTCTTTGTCTAGAAAAGCCCTAATTCCACTCCTCTGCTATCCGGTCGAGAGAGGACTGACTCTTGCCTGCTCTGCAGGGTGGAGCTGGAGTTGAACAGCGGCCTTGCGTGAGTGTGTGTTGGGGTATTGGTGGAGAGGCACCTGGAGCCAGAGGGCAGTAGAGGCACGGACTTTCCAAGGCACGGAGGCTGACAGCCCCTGCAGCTGGTGCCAGGGAGCTACCCCGTCCAGCTCCCTCGGGCCGCCCCACGCAGCCCCACGTCTCCACGAAGCAAACCAGGCCACTCCGAGGCTGCCTGCAAACTTTCCGCCGAACACAAAGCAGCGGTCCCTGCTCTGGGGAGGGGGAGTCCTCCCAGGTCCCGATCAGGCACAGCTCAGAGAATTGATCTATTAGATTAACCAGGAAGGAAAGAGCGGGCGAGCGAGCGGGGAGGCTGTGGAGCGGAGCGTTTTTGCGTAGCAGTCCCCTCCCTTCTGACTTGGGTATTAATTGCTACATTACCACTGCCATGTAAGAAAGACAGTCAGCAAAGCCTGGGAGAGCTCCAGCTCCTCCCTCCCGGCTCTGCTCAGCTTCCCTCTCCTCCTCCGTCCCCTCAGAGTGCCCTGGGCCCTGGCGGTGCTGGCCCAGCCCTGGCATCCCCAGGTCCTCCCGTGGTGAGGACTTGGGTGGACAGCAGGAGAGGGTGGTGGTGGGGTGGGGGAGGAAGGAAGGGAACAGACATTGTGCCCTGCGGGCTTTCTGGATGCAGAAGCCGGACTCACTGCAGAGGCAGCTGTGCTGTTCCCGGAGCCTCTGGGGTGCATCCGTCTCTCAGGGTTCGCCCAGGCAGGCTCCAGGTTCCAGGGGCACGCAAGGTGGGTGCCTTCCCTTCCGGGCGCTGACAACACCACCTGCCTTGCCTCTGCCACCATGAGCGGCTGCTCCCAAAGATGCAAGCTCGGGTTCGTGAAATGTGCCCAGACCATCTTTAAGCTCGTCACGGGGACCCTCAGCAAAGGTAGGGAGCCTGACCTTGACCCTTGCTTTCTGTCTCGGTGTGGTCTGGTCGGTTCGAGTGCCTGGGCGCAGTAAGCGCGGCCGTTTGGGTGCGCCTGGATCTCAGAGGAAGCTGGGGAGAAATCGGTGGCTGGGTGTCGGGGTTGCTGACAACCTGGGTCCTGGCTCTGAGCAGGCGGGCACCTGGCCAGGGAGCTCAGCCGGCTGTAATTGCCCGGAACTTTGGAAATGGGTTTGGTGGTGCGGGGCTGATTGGTTACAGGCAGGCAGAGGGACAGAACCCTTCCCAGAGCCCTGGAAGCAGCTCGGCGTGACTAGAGTTTCAAGAAGTTATCCACCGGGTGTTGTGTCTTGTTGATAAGAGAGAGATTCGATGCGGTGGGCTGTGAGTAATTCTGCAGATCAGCGACGCCAGAGGGAGCCGGCAGGAGGTGGCTATGGGGCTGGAATCCACCGCGTGCTGGTGAACACAGGATCTCTGTCAGCTCCGGGTCGATGTGTCCGCCGCTTCCTCTTACTGGGTTCCAGGGCCTTGCATTTCGGGGGCTTTGTGCATCATTTCTTTGCGGTTTTGGATCCCTTGTCCTTCTGAGTCTCCTACCTAAGCTCCTGCCCCCAGAACTGGGGTAGCAGGGAGCTTCCAGGTCTGACTGCCCAGGTAGCCCAGAAAAGGTGCTTGTGAACCAGAACTAGGGCTGCGCGGGCGCCCTTCAGCCTGGGGACCCCGGGGGGAGGGGCTCACTTCTCAGGGGCCTCCCTGCCTCGGGGGCCCCAGGTGACCCTCTGTACCAGGGAGTGCGCGGCGCTCAGAGACGACTCTGGCAAGCTTTCTGGAGATAACAATCTGGAGAGAGAGAGCGCAGCAGCGTGATGTCCCTGCACTGGCTGTAAAAATGTCTTTAAATATTCATGGCCTTCGTTCAGGAGGAAGGAGTCTGTGGGAAGCAGTGGGCGGGGTTGGGGGGAGGTCCTTGATGCAGAGGCAGCTGTGCTGTTCCCGGAGCCTCTGGGGTGCATCCGTCTCTCAGGGTTCGCCCAGGCAGGCTCCAGGTTCCAGGGGCACGCAAGGTGGGTCCCCCCAAATGCCTTGCCTCTGCCACCATGAGCGGCTGCTCCCAAAGATGCAAGCTCGGGTTCGTGAAATGTGCCCAGACCATCTTTAAGCTCGTCACGGGGACCCTCAGCAAAGGTAGGGAGCCTGACCTTGACCCTTGCTTTCTGTCTCGGTGTGGTCTGGTCGGTTCGAGTGCCTGGGCGCAGTAAGCGCGGCCGTTTGGGTGCGCCTGGATCTCAGAGGAAGCTGGGGAGAAATCGGTGGCTGGGTGTCGGGGTTGCTGACAACCTGGGTCCTGGCTCTGAGCAGGCGGGCACCTGGCCAGGGAGCTCAGCCGGCTGTAATTGCCCGGAACTTTGGAAATGGGTTTGGTGGTGCGGGGCTGATTGGTTACAGGCAGGCAGAGGGACAGAACCCTTCCCAGAGCCCTGGAAGCAGCTCGGCGTGACTAGAGTTTCAAGAAGTTATCCACCGGGTGTTGTGTCTTGTTGATAAGAGAGAGATTCGATGCGGTGGGCTGTGAGTAATTCTGCAGATCAGCGACGCCAGAGGGAGCCGGCAGGAGGTGGCTATGGGGCTGGAATCCACCGCGTGCTGGTGAACACAGGATCTCTGTCAGCTCCGGGTCGATGTGTCCGCCGCTTCCTCTTACTGGGTTCCAGGGCCTTGCATTTCGGGGGCTTTGTGCATCATTTCTTTGCGGTTTTGGATCCCTTGTCCTTCTGAGTCTCCTACCTAAGCTCCTGCCCCCAGAACTGGGGTAGCAGGGAGCTTCCAGGTCTGACTGCCCAGGTAGCCCAGAAAAGGTGCTTGTGAACCAGAACTAGGGCTGCGCGGGCGCCCTTCAGCCTGGGGACCCCGGGGGGAGGGGCTCACTTCTCAGGGGCCTCCCTGCCTCGGGGGCCCCAGGTGACCCTCTGTACCAGGGAGTGCGCGGCGCTCAGAGACAACTCTGGCAAACTTTCTGGAGATAACAATCTGGAGAGAGAGAGCGCAGCAGCGTGATGTGCCTGCACTGGCTGTAAAAATGTCTTTAAATATTCATGGCCTTCGTTCAGGAGGAAGGAGTCTGTGGGGAAGCAGTGGGCGGGGTATCTGGAGAAGGAGCGAGGTCCCTTGATGGGGATTTTTGAAAATGACGATGAGAGAAGATGCAGGCCGTGTAGGATCCTCTCTGAGGACCCGGTTCAGGTCTCCAGCTGCCCGGTGGGTCTGGCCTGGTGGCATTGTAAGGTGGATATGGAAGGAAGGAGGGCGAGATTGTGCTTATCTCCTTTCTCTGGCCCTTTGGTGGCTCCTGTTCTGACCCCACTGCGCTTGGGAAGTAGGTTTCTGCCCTTCCAGGAACCCCAGGTCGGCCGGACACTCAGACCTGAGGGTCAGGCTGCCTGCAGAATGACGAGGGTCTCCACGTGGGAAGGGCTAAAGTGAGGTGCCGAGAGCGGAGGGTTTAGAGGATCACACAGTGTTGCCCCCCATTCAATCCTTGAGTGTCTTCCTCTCGCCTCAGGGACCCTGCGTCTCAGGGGGTGATGGGTGACGGGCAGCATCCTGGCCCAGTCCCTGCTTCCCAGAATGCAATGGAAAGAGCCTGGCTTGGCCTTAGGAGACCTAGGTCTCGCCTCCAGCGCTGTCCCTGATGCAGTCGCAGGCTCTCTGAGCCTCAGTTTCCTCATCTGTAAAAGGAATCCAACCAGTCTGCTTCCCAGCTCTGCTGCGAGGCTCTAGGGAAGCTGAGCTTTATGGGGGGTGTTGGAGTGACCCCACATGAAGGAGCGGTCAGGGACTGAGATGGGCATGGGTCTGGAGAGGGAGCCCAGGCCGTCCCCTCTGCCTGCCCAGGGTCTAAGGCTCTTTCCTGTATCTAACTTCAGGAGGGCCTGTGCCCTCCAGGCAGCGTGAGAGGGGAGAGAACTCACGGAAGGTCATAAGGCCGCAAGCAGGGGCAAGTGTGTGCAGGGAAGGAGAGTGTGTGTGAAGCATGTGTGTATTAGAGAGAAAGATTGGGAGAGAGACTGGACGGCTATCTGAGTAAGTGAGCATGGAATCCTTTCATCTGCATGTTTGCCCACGATCAACCATTTAACACTTCTTTATTGAGCACCTACTCTGCGCCGCCCTCACGAGACACCGGATTCGTGGAGGAATAAGACCTGAGCCCTCTGTCAGGAAATGTGCATGTGTGCTGGGGGAGACACAGACCAAAGACACGGGCATCGTGGGAACGTCACACTGGGCTCTGAGACAGAGGGAGGCAAGGGGGCCAAGGTCCACGGAGAAGAGACGCCCGGGCAGACGAAGAGGCTCCCCCAAAGGCAGCGTCTCAGCCGAGCCCAGAAGGAGCCCAGGGGCTGGGAGAGGGAGGGGCTGGCGCTGGCAGAGGGAGCCACACTGGGGCGTCAGCCTCTGCAGAGAATCCAGCCAGTGAGGCATGGTGGCCGCCTCTCTCCACGCAGAATGCCAGAGACAGAGGTCCGTGTGGCCCAGAAAGGGCTCCACCGGGACCAGGGCTGGGGACCAAGGGGCCGCCCGGACTTCCTGTGCTCACTGCAGTGTGAGTTTTCCCAGACCCGCCGCAGGCACCAGGGCAGGGTCCTGCCTCCTCTCTCCACAGAGCGTACTTGCATGGTTACAGAGCCCTGGCTCTGCGCCAGGCACATGCTGGGAAGCCAGTGTTCTGCCCAACCCAGGTGTTCAGTAAATAGTTTAAAAATAAATGATCAAGAAAGCAGGACCAAGCCTAGCGCAGGGGAGTGGAGCAAGATCTTTCAAAGGTATAGACCAGCCCTAGGTGAATTTAGGTTAGCGCCTATGTGGACACAGGATATTTGCCTAATGATTTCTGGTTTTCATTGTGATTTTACTTATTCATGATTCTTCACATTGAGCCCTAGATTTGCAATAATCCAACCCTGAGAAGAAGAATTCCTCTTTGCTCCTTTCGCGAGGAATGTGAAGATTCCCGGGGACCTCCTGGTGGTCTCTGGGCTGACTCATTGTTTCTACCCGGGGAACTGTGACGGCCCCTGACCGACCACCCATCCATGCCCTGGTCACCGCCCCCTGATGCCAGCCATCCCCTGTCCCGTGGGTCTCAGCGGCAGGCGGTCTAGATTTCTCACGGGTGCCCTTTTCAGGGACAAACAGGTCAGGTCCTCCTCCTCGGCTTTGACTTTTCCTTCATAACTTCGATCACAATTTGTGATGCATCTTGTGTTTAGAAACACAGCTGCTAAAGGCCGTCTTCCTCCCTGAAGCTCTAGGAGGGCAGGGGCCAGGTGCACTTTTACCCACCACGGTGGCCAGAGTTCCACATCCAGGGCCCAGCCCAGAGAGTGTGCACCCCCAGTAGCTCGACGTGCAGGAAGCAGCGTTACACGGCTCCCTAAGAGGATGCTCGCAATGGCCTGAGTTTCTAGGAGACCCCATGCATACACCTGTCCCGAAGGTGCTCAGTCTGTACCGAGAGGGGGAGCCTAACAGCCAGGCAAACCCCTCAGAACCGGGCTTGAGCTTCTTCATTCTTGGGAAGTTCAGGACTTCAGGTCAGCTGTCAAAAGAGGGGAGGGTGTGTGTATGTTGTGGGAATGCCTATGGTGTTCTGGCAGCCTCACTCCTGCCCTTTCGGCTCCACTTTGATTTGATTTACACACTGCATTTCTTTGAAATTTAACAGATGAGTTTCTTTTACTTAGAAAATAGCCTTGGGTTCTCTGTACCCTGGGATCCTCCTACCTCTCTCTGGCCTCAGTTAGCTAATCTGTAAAATGGAATCATAAATGTCCTCCTTGTTAGATTAAATAAGACCATTTGCACAAAGCTTCCTGCGTAATATGTCCTCAGGAAATGTGTGTGGTGCCACGCAGTGGTTAACTGGCACTCTCAAGGCTGAGAGCACGCTAGGGCAGAGATTTCCCTTTTCTTGCTTGTTTCTTGAACCCTTGACGCAGACTCTGAGCATGGCTTCTCTAGTTTCTGGAACCTTTGCAGCGTGCCTTCTCCTGAACTTGCTTCTCGATGACCTCACCCAGGCCTGACTCTGGATCCATTTCCCACACCGGATCCCCGATTTGGAAATCAGACGCTGACTCCCAGGGCCAGGCCCTCCGCTGCTCTCAGGAAAGTGAACAGTGTTAGTCACTCAGTCGTGTCCGACTCTGACCCCGTGGACTGCTGCCCACCGGGCTCCTCTGTCCGTGGGACTCTCCAGGTGAGAATACTGGAGGGGTGGCCATGCTCTCCTCCAGGGGACTTTCCTGTCCCAGGGAGCGAACCCCCATCTCTTGCAGCTCCTGCAGTGGCAGGCAAATTCTTCACCATCGGAGCCACAAGACTTAGCAGAAGCCCAGCTCCTGGTTGGGAGGCCCAGTTAAACTGGGCCCTGGGGAGCCTGCCTCCCCCTCTTCCTGTGCAGCCAGCTCCTCAGGCCGGGCTCAGAGAACCCAGGCCTTGGGGGCAGGAGCTAGCAGCTGTGAAGGCTCCACTCTGGCTGAGGAGGTTTAAGACCATTTCCTTCTGCATTTTTAGGAAACCCATCTGTCACCCCAGGTGCAGATGGCAAAGGCAAAGCAAAGCGTGAGGTGGGGAATCCAATCCAGGAGAGCTTCAGTTGTCCAACCACCCGTGTGGCTATAGGGTCATGAGAGGGGCGGTGTTGATCTTGTAAGATTTATCTCAAGGACTTTGCCCTGGAGCCCCAACTCTCCCCCTGCCCTGGTGTAGGCCACTTCAGAGCCACTGGAGACAAGCTGTGCTTCTTGCCTCTTCCCCACCACTGCTCAGGAGCCTTAAGAAACTGACCTTGAACTGAGGGAGGACTCTGCCCTCAGGCAGGCTGGGCTGGAGTCCCAACCCTGCGGTCCACCAGCTGTGTGAGTTTGGGTGAGTTGCAAAATCTCCCGAAACCAAGATTCTTCCTTGTTCGTTGGAGATGAGAGCGATATCAACCACGCAAGGCTGTTTTCTCATTTGAAACGGATCCTACAAGTCACAGGCTGGCACCTTGAAGAGAAGGGAGAGACCCTGCACTTCCAGGGAGCTGAGAAGGAGTCCCTGCCGACCCTGGAAGCAGGCATTGTGATCACCATTTTCACAGTGTTAAGGAAACTGACTTTTAGCAAAGTCAGGTGGCCCAACAGCAATGAAAAGTAGAGGTGGAATGAGAACCCGGGTTCTAGTGGGGTCACGACCAGGTGCTTCCCTCTCCCCAGGGCTGGAGAGGACGCCCCATGCAGCCATTGCTTCCCACCTTGTCACCAGCAGAGTGCCCCCAGCTTTTCATTAATTTTGTAGGTGGATTTGTCAGAAATGGTTGTACCTGCTGGGTCAATTCAGGGCAGCCACCTGTCTTGCAAGGGACTGGGACAAATTCCATCAGGTGGCATGGCCTGGGCTAAGCAATAAGCTTGATGTGGAAAGGGAACACCCCCATTGGCCAAGGTCAGCCAGACAGATGCATGTGTGCTCTCCTGGCATGGCTATCACCTCTGGGGTGTGAGCACCCACTGGACAGTGAGCCAGCTTCACACCATGAGAGGTCCTTCCTCACTGGTCTCCACAATCAGAGGGTAAGTGTGAGACCTGGTCAGGCCAGTGGGGAAATACACAAGATGTAGGGCTTCAGGCAGGCTGGACTTAAGATATTGATTGACGCTTTACTAAAATTGTCTAGAAAAGCAATGACCTTGATTTCTGGGGACCTGGGAACGTGTGAGATGTGACAATGTCCTCTGTCGATAGGAGGACATCACCTGCCTTCTGAGACGTTCAGCTCATGGGCGCTTTCCTTTGCTGGGGACGTTAAGGTCCCTAACCAGCCCAGGTCCTAGCTAGCTTGTTGTCCCAGCCATGCAGACAAGCACTGAGCTCCTGGAAGCACAACCTCTTCCTGGTTGCAACTGGGAACCTCTGAGTGTTTGGACCTTGTCCTAGACAGAAAGTTCCATCATTCTGGGCCATTCTTGCGTCCTCAGCCCCGAGCCAGAGCCTGCAGAGGGGAGGGCACTGCTTATCCTCGTCCCTCTGTGGCAGGCCCATCATGCCCTGATTCATGTTGCTGGCCAGGTCCTCTCTGCAAGGCTTGGGATGCTGGGGTCCCTGCCATCCCATAGCAGAGGAGACAGGGAGGTGGGGTCTCCTCCCTCCGCTAAGGCTGTCCCCCTCGAGGGCCCCCAGGCCTCTGTTCCACATAACAGTGATACCAGGCAGGAAGAATTTGTTCAGGGCTGCTTGTCCTGGCCTTGCTGCTCAGACATCCTATTAACTTTAAGACCACGGGGGAGTGCCTAGTTTGCTCCAAATTAGAAGTAGTTGGAAATGGGCCCCTCTGGCAGGCGGGAGGGCTGCACCACCATGACACAGGGTGAAGTGGCTCCAATCAGGTCGTAATCCGTGTTCGGAGGCCCAGAGGCCCCTGGCCGTCCCAGTGGGACCCTCACTTTCCCCATTCTTCTTAGAACTCCAGAAACTTCCATGCCACAGGCTGGAAGTCCTGTCGTCACCAGACTGTGCCTCCCATATCCCTGAGAGCTACTGATCCCTGAGAGCAGACTGGTCAGGTGGAGCACCCATGGAAGGCAGGAGGACACAGGAAGACTGAGAACAGAGCTCTAGAGTCAGGCAGCCCTGGGTTCAAATCATGCCACTTCCTGGCAAGGTAACCAGGGGCCAGCCATGTGCCACCCTAAGTCTGTGTCCTCCCCTGAAAAATGGGGCCAGTCATTCTCTCCTCGTGGAGCTCCCTGGAGATGGTACACGTGACATCCTCCATTCCAAGCACATAGTGGCTGCCCAGGAAAAGTCAAGTTCCCACCCTTCTCTTCTTTGCATGGGATTAAACTTGCACTCGTTGCTGGCAGAAAGGAGACACGGGCAAACCAAGTCTATCAGCCAAGGCTTCCTCAGGCTCTTCTCGAGATGCACTGCTCCTCCGAAGTTGCTCCCTCCATCCCCAGTGACTCTCAGTGACATCTTCTGTAATCAAGAGTTTGTCAACAGCTAAAATTATCCTCTTTATTTGGTGGTTTATGTTTCTATTGACCATCCCCTTGCCTCGGTGAGAACATGAACATTCGCTGCATGGGGCTTATTGGTGATGCCTCAAGCTCCGAATGGATGTTGAATAAATGATGACTAACTGCTTTCTCTGCCCAGCAACTTCAGGCTGTGTGGCTGGAGTCCTTTGCTGAGGCCTGGACTTTGTCAGGCTAGTTTGGAGGCTTCCCACGCCCCAGCTCCCTGTTCTGAATTTCTGTGCAGGAGTTAGACAGAAGCCACTGGCCACAGTGACCTTGATGAGATGAAGAGTTAGTGCATTCAACACCAAGGGCCTGGCCACTCCGCCATCCCTGTTAGCGTGTGTTCTGTGGGACTGCCCTTGTGCCAGATACACAGAGCGGAGGCCAGGCTCCTCCCCAGTGTCCTCTGCTCCCTGATTGGAAGGGTTGGGGGTGGGGGAGAATCCAGGAGAGCAGAGAGGTATGCACAAGGAGCAGAAATAAGGAGGTGGCAGAGGCTCTCAGGGCCAGCTGGATGCAATGGAAGCCAGGACTCCAGGAAAAGGCACCAGGAAGCACGAGGCCACGGGCTCTCTTCCCTGTACTCTCTACAATCTGGAGGCAGAAGAAAGCCTTGCTCCCGTTGGGATGAGGGCAGGAGGGCCAAGAATGTAAAGTCAGCCGTGGTCTTCTCTTCCTGAAGCCATCAAATTCTATTCTGTGGTCTTAGAGCTACAAAAGGCAGCTGATTGGGAGCTGGGCCTGAGTTCTATTCCAGATCCTTCCCTTCTTTGGGCCTCAGTTTCTTCATCACAAAAATGAGGGAGTTGCTGGTTTCAAAGGTGCCTCTCAGCTTGGGAATTTTAAGTTTTGGTAACAGTCCTTGCACTACATATGACCCCTGCTCTGTGCTTCCACTGCTGTGAGCACTGCCCACAGGGTTTTACTGAATACACACAAGACCCCTAGGAGGTAGAGAGCTCTCAGTCCCTCTCTTTACAGATGAGGAGTTCTGAGCTTCCGGAGGGGAAGGGCGTGGCTCCGGGGCACACAGCCAGCTGGGGACACAGCCAGAATTGGAAATCCAGCTGTCTGTCTCCAAGTTCCAGTTTTACTCCTTGCTTGACATTCCCTTCATTTCTTCTTTTTTTTTTTTAGCATTTTTAAAAAATGATTGATAATTGCTTTACAATATTGGTTTTGATTTCTATCATACATCAACATGAACTAACCATAAGCGTACATTTGCTAGTGGTAAAGAACTTGTCTGCCAATGCAGGAGTTGTAAGAGACACAGGTTTCATCCCTGGGCTGGAAAGATCCCCTGGAGAAGGGCACGGCAACCCATTCCAGTATTCTTGCCTGGAGAATTCCAAGGACAGAGAAGCCTAACAGGCTACAGTCCGTAGGGTTGCAGAGTCATCATGACTGAAGCGACTTAGCGTGCAGGTGCATATGCCCCTCCCTCTTGAATCTCGCTTCCACTTCCTGCCCAGCGCCACCCCTCCAGGCTATTACAGAGCCCCAGTGTCAGTTCCCTGAATCATACAGCAAATTCCCATTGGATATCCATTTACATATGTTAGTATACGTACTTCCATGCCGACTCCCTTCCTTTTTAAAACTCAGATCCAGTGTGAAAGTGAAAGTCACTCAGTCATGTCCGACTCTTTGCAACTCCATGGAGTGTAGCCTGCCATTTTCCTCTGTCCATGGAATTCTCCAAGCACGAATACTGGAGTGGGTAGCCGTTCCCTTCTGTAGGAGATCTTCCCAACCCAGAAATCGAACCTGGATCACCTGCGGGCAGATTCTTTACCATCTGAGCCACCAGATCCGGTATAGGAAATTCACAAAGGCAGAACTGGCTTTTCCCCAGCTTGACCAAGAGGCGACAGAAGGTTTCCAGGACTCCATTTTCACCAAAGAAGCACAGCTCTGGAGAATCCCCCTGAGATCTGTGCCCCCTAAACTACAGCCCAAACCCTCATCCACAGGTTCCCCTTCCCCAAGTCAAACCACAGAGAAATATGGAAGTGCTAGACCCATAGCTGGGGCTGCATGAAGCGGAAAGAAGTGAAATACCACCAGCAAGGATTCCCATTGTAATTCTGATCCAGCCAGTCTTCCTTTCTTGCTGGAATGAGGTGGTTTGAAAGCAGAAGCAGATAACTGGGCAGGAGTCAGGGAGGGAGTTGTGATTCTGAGGCTTGTGTCTGAAAGGCTGGGGTGAGCCTACCCAATTTTCTTTCTATAATCTTTTGATTAACCCTGGGCCTGTGGGGGTGGCATTTCTCAAACCATCTGTGCTCGGCAGGCAGAGCCAAGCCCAGGCTTGCTGCTTACTATCTGCAAACATCAGCTAGGAACCCGCTGTGCTTTGGAGCTGGGATACTCTTTTTTTTTGTTGTTGTTTTTAATATTTTTACAGATATTGCAGTTTCATCCCTGGGCTAACCCAAAATTCCAGTATTCTTGCCTGAGAATTCCAAGGACAGAGAAGCCTAACAGGCTACAGTCCGTAGGGTTGCAGAGTCATCATGACTGAAGCGACTTAGCGTGCAGGTGCATATGCCCCTCCCTCTTGAATCTCGCTTCCACTTCCTGCCCAGCGCCACCCCTCCAGGCTATTACAGAGCCCCAGTGTCAGTTCCCTGAATCATACAGCAAATTCCCATTGGATATCCATTTACATATGTTAGTATACGTACTTCCATGCCGACTCCCTTCCTTTTTAAAACTCAGATCCAGTGTGAAAGTGAAAGTCACTCAGTCATGTCCGACTCTTTGCAACTCCATGGAGTGTAGCCTGCCATTTTCCTCTGTCCATGGAATTCTCCAAGCACGAATACTGGAGTGGGTAGCCGTTCCCTTCTGTAGGAGATCTTCCCAACCCAGAAATCGAACCTGGATCACCTGCGGGCAGATTCTTTACCATCTGAGCCACCAGATCCGGTATAGGAAATTCACAAAGGCAGAACTGGCTTTTCCCCAGCTTGACCAAGAGGCGACAGAAGGTTTCCAGGACTCCATTTTCACCAAAGAAGCACAGCTCTGGAGAATCCCCCTGAGATCTGTGCCCCCTAAACTACAGCCCAAACCCTCATCCACAGGTTCCCCTTCCCCAAGTCAAACCACAGAGAAATATGGAAGTGCTAGACCCATAGCTGGGGCTGCATGAAGCGGAAAGAAGTGAAATACCACCAGCAAGGATTCCCATTGTAATTCTGATCCAGCCAGTCTTCCTTTCTTGCTGGAATGAGGTGGTTTGAAAGCAGAAGCAGATAACTGGGCAGGAGTCAGGGAGGGAGTTGTGATTCTGAGGCTTGTGTCTGAAAGGCTGGGGTGAGCCTACCCAATTTTCTTTCTATAATCTTTTGATTAACCCTGGGCCTGTGGGGGTGGCATTTCTCAAACCATCTGTGCTCGGCAGGCAGAGCCAAGCCCAGGCTTGCTGCTTACTATCTGCAAACATCAGCTAGGAACCCGCTGTGCTTTGGAGCTGGGATACTCTTTTTTTTTGTTGTTGTTATTTTTTAATATTTTTACAGAGTTTTATTGTTCACAGACATGTATGTTCCCAGATCAGTCATATGCATATCCCTGGCCCCCTCCCAGTTCCCCCCATCCCACCCCTCCAGGCTGTCGCACCATACCCCTGCAGCATCCCCTATTGGAGCTGGGATACTCTTGAGCCACGCCAGGAGACAGGCAAGGCATACTGCACTGCAGGAGCCTCCTGCCATCCTTGGGCTGATTGACCCTGTCCTGGCTTCACCAGTCTAGAAACAGCAGTCTGTCCTGCCAAACGCAACAAGCCCCATATGAGGAACAATAATGGCCCCTGTATGTTGTGTGCTATTTGTTTGCTAGGGTTTTAGAAGGCTCCCCGCAGTGCATCCATCCCTGGCCTTAGGAGTTACCTACTTTGGTTCCTCCTGCCCTGGGGCTGGGAGAGGTTGAATACCATGCCCAAGGTCCCAAAGTCAGAGCTATGACTCTGAAGATCCTGGTCAGTATTGAAGAAGTAGTCTCTTCAGCAAATCCCTCAGCACCAGCCTCCCCTATTATGGACTCTATTGTGCTCCCCCTCAATTCACATGCTGGAGCCCTAACTACATTTTGACTGCACAGCCAGTCCCCTACCTGGGAACCTTCGAGCCGCAGACTTTCAAAGATTCGACCGTGCGTTTTCATGTTCAGTTTTGTACGTTAACTTCATGGATCTCCATTGTCATGTGTGTGCACCCTCTACAATTGGTTGTGCTTCTGTTTACTTTCCTGGATGGCACTGTATAGAGTACAGTAGCACAGTATCTTTCTTTCAAGCACAGGATGTTCAGAAGCAAGTGGAAAAGCCATAGAGATACCTATGCGACTGGTAAGAGGCGCTAGCCGTACTACTGTACTTTTCAAGACACTATACTGTGAGATCAAACACTGCACTGTAGAGTCAAAGCTGTGGTTTCCCGGTAGTCATGTATGGATGTGAGAGTTGGACCCTAAAGAAGGCTGAGTGATGAAAAATTGATGCCTTTGAACTGTGGTGTAGGACAAGGCTCTTGAGAGTCTCTTGGACTGCAAGACGATCGAACCCGTCCATCCTAAAGCAAATCAACCCTGAATATTCATTGGAAGGACTGATGCTGAAGCCGAAGTTCTAATACTTTGGCCACCCGATGCAAAGAGACAGGTCATTGGAAAAGAGCCTGATGTTGGGGAAAATAGAAGGCAGAAGGAGAAGGGGATGACAGAGGGCGAGATGGTTGGATGGCATCCCTGCGTCAATGGAAATGAGTTTGAGCAAGCTCCGGGAGTTGGTGAAAGATAGGGAAGCCTAAAGGGCTGCAGGGGTCACAAAGAGCTGGACATGACTGAGCAACTGTACTGAACTGTACTGTGAGATTAAAACTACTTTCTCTATTTTTGTGGTTTTTTTAAAATATTATTTACATGAAAAGTACTATAAGCCTCTTACAGAAAAGTACTGTATAGCCAGTTGTGTTAGTTGGGTACCTAGGCTAACTGGGTGGAACTTACAAACAAATTGGACTTACAGACACACTCTCAGAACAGCACTGGTTTGTACCTATGGGACTTACTGTATCTGGAGATAAGACTTAAAATAAGTGAGTAAGGTTAGATGAGCTGGGGCCCTGTGCTCCCCTCAATTCACATGCTGGAGCCCTAACTACATTTTGACTGCACAGCCAGTCCCCTACCTGGGAACCTTCGAGCCGCAGACTTTCAAAGATTCGACCGTGCGTTTTCATGTTCAGTTTTGTACGTTAACTTCATGGATCTCCATTGTCATGTGTGTGCACCCTCTACAATTGGTTGTGCTTCTGTTTACTTTCCTGGATGGCACTGTATAGAGTACAGTAGCACAGTATCTTTCTTTCAAGCACAGGATGTTCAGAAGCAAGTGGAAAAGCCATAGAGATACCTATGCGACTGGTAAGAGGCGCTAGCCGTACTACTGTACTTTTCAAGACACTATACTGTGAGATCAAACACTGCACTGTAGAGTCAAAGCTGTGGTTTCCCGGTAGTCATGTATGGATGTGAGAGTTGGACCCTAAAGAAGGCTGAGTGATGAAAAATTGATGCCTTTGAACTGTGGTGTAGGACAAGGCTCTTGAGAGTCTCTTGGACTGCAAGACGATCGAACCCGTCCATCCTAAAGCAAATCAACCCTGAATATTCATTGGAAGGACTGATGCTGAAGCCGAAGTTCTAATACTTTGGCCACCCGATGCAAAGAGACAGGTCATTGGAAAAGAGCCTGATGTTGGGGAAAATAGAAGGCAGAAGGAGAAGGGGATGACAGAGGGCGAGATGGTTGGATGGCATCCCTGCGTCAATGGAAATGAGTTTGAGCAAGCTCCGGGAGTTGGTGAAAGATAGGGAAGCCTAAAGGGCTGCAGGGGTCACAAAGAGCTGGACATGACTGAGCAACTGTACTGAACTGTACTGTGAGATTAAAACTACTTTCTCTATTTTTGTGGTTTTTTTAAAATATTATTTACATGAAAAGTACTATAAGCCTCTTACAGAAAAGTACTGTATAGCCAGTTGTGTTAGTTGGGTACCTAGGCTAACTGGGTGGAACTTACAAACAAATTGGACTTACAGACACACTCTCAGAACAGCACTGGTTTGTACCTATGGGACTTACTGTATCTGGAGATAAGACTTAAAATAAGTGAGTAAGGTTAGATGAGCTGGGGCCCTGATGTGATAGGACTAGGGTCCTTACAAGAAGAGGAAGAGACGCCACACAGAGAAGAGGCCTTGTGGAGACATCGTGAGAAGAATACAGAGACTGTCTGCAAGCAGAGGAGAGGGGCCTCACCGGAGACAAGCCCTGCTGGCATCTTGCTCTTGGACTTCCAGCTTCCAGAACCATGAAGAAAAAAATTCCTCTTGTCCATTCTGTGGTATTTTGTTAAGGAAATTAACATGGCCCACAGACGATTCTTTACGTAGCATTCTGTTCCACATTTTTTATTGTTATACATAACATAAAATTTACCATTCTAACCATTTGACGATTTACGATTCAGTAGTATGAATTATATTTCACGTTGTTGTCTAACCATCATCACCATGCACCTCCAGAACTCATTTTACCACACGGCACTCCTACAATTCCATCACACATTTAAAATTCGCTTGTTTCTGACCTGCTTTGGCCACTCAGAAACCAGCTTCACAAAGGCAGGGACTGTCCTGGCCATCGCTGCTTTCCCAGCACCTGGGCCAGGAGAGCTGAGTGCTCCACCAGGCAGATCAGATGCTCAGGAGGGGACAACACAGTGGGCAGCAAAACTGGCCCTTAAACCTGGACCTCTGGATCCTCTTTCCTTTCCTGGAAGTCTCTGCGTGCCCATTAAAGCCTTTGCTTCTGTACTCTGTCTTCTGAGTCCATCTTTCCATCCTCATTTACCCCTTAGCAAGGTGCCAGTGACCCTGATTCCATGGATGGATGAATGGAGAAAGGAAGAAAGGGAAGAAAGAAAGGAGAGATCATAAGTCCTTCTATTTCCATCTCTTCCTGTGGCCTCTACTCAACACTCAGGAACGCCAAGCAAACCTCTGTCTAGATTTCACCATTTCTCCATACATGTATCTTTCTCCTTGAGTCCCACTGATTATTTCTCCCCCGTGGTTCTCTTGTCTGTCACTCTCCATTCTCAGCACTATCCCCAAAGTCCAAACTCAAATCACATCTCACTTCTGTGCTGCCCCTGACGGACTGCATTTCTTCCTTTCTCCTTCCCTCCTGTCTTCTCCACATCAGTGTGGACAAAGAGATGGTCCTTTCAGCTCTTTGACCCAGGAGCCCTACGTCTAAAAGTCTACTCTAAGCATGCCATCAGGGATGTACACAAAGACTTTTGTCCATGGATGTTCATCATGGTACAACATTACAATAGTGAAAAATTTACAGATGATCCCAACTTGTCCAAAACAAAGGGTTAAATAAATTTTGGCTCATTCATCTGATGAAATCCTATGAAACTTTTGAAAACTTGTTTTGAGGACTGCTTAATAAGAAGCAGAAATGCTATTGACATAGTATTAGGTTTATGAACCAGGCGCTGTGCTGAGTTCTTCTTGATGGAGCTCTATTGTCTGCTTTGTTTTTCATAAGCATGTATATTTAATCAGACTATAAAAATACCATTCACTGAATGCACATCTTCAGTTTTTTAATTCTTCCCAATACCTGCAGTAAAAGTTATGCCTTCACTGCATTATATCATTGCCTGTTCTCTTCCTGTTAGCACAGACCCCATCTTGTAGGCCTGGCGCTCAAAGTCTGCACCTCGTGGTCTCAACCCTCTTCCTGATCGTATCTCCCTTCCCACGAACACATTCTCCTCCAGCCAAACGCATCTCCACCTGGTTTCCAAACTAGATGTGTATTTTATGTCCTCAAATGGTTCAGAAAGACACACGGAGAAGGAGTGCAAATATGCCAAGATACTGATAATCATTTGTGAACCAAGATGAAGGGCATGTGTCACCTAGACACTGATTTTGCAATGTTCCTGTAGTTGGACATTTTTCTAAAACTAAAAGTTGGGGGAAATAAAGGAGGAGTATACAGTGCTTTAAGGTATTGGTTCTGCTAAGAAATGCCCTTAGTTGAAGTTCTAGGGTCTTCCCTGATGGTCCAGTGATTAAGAGTCCATGTTTCCAATGCAGGGGGCACAAGTTCAATCCTTGGTCAAGGAACTAAGATCCCATGTGCTGTGTGGTGCAGCCGAAATAGATAAATAAATCCAAGCTCTTCCACATACTAACTGGGCAACAGTGTCTTCAGGCAAGTTATATGCTTGCTAGGTCTCAGTCTTCTCATCAGTGGGGACAATGAAAATCATCATGTATTTATTTCCTACCCTGGCCTGGAGAATGGTATAAATGAAATAGATGAGTGTAAGGGGTTAGTGAGGAGCCCGGCCACGCTGCTCACTGTGGACTGCTAGTGCACATGTGCTCAGTCCTGTCCGACCTTTGCGACCTGATGGACTATAGCCCACCAGGCGCCCCTGTCCATGACATTTTCTAGGCAAGAATACGGGAGCAGGTAGCCATTCCTTTCTCCGGGGCATCTTACCAACCCAGGTATCGAACCCACATTTTTTGTGTCTCCTGCATTGGCAGGAGGATTCTTTACCACTACACCAATCCAGGAAGGGGCTACTGGTCTCGTTAAATGTAGAAGTCAGATAACTTAACCATGAAGATTAATGCTGTCTACTGTTTTAATCCCCAACTGAATGCACATCTTCAGTTTTTTAATTCTTCCCAATACCTGCAGTAAAAGTTATGCCTTCACTGCATTATATCATTGCCTGTTCTCTTCCTGTTAGCACAGACCCCATCTTGTAGGCCTGGCGCTCAAAGTCTGCACCTCGTGGTCTCAACCCTCTTCCTGATCGTATCTCCCTTCCCACGAACACATTCTCCTCCAGCCAAACGCATCTCCACCTGGTTTCCAAACTAGATGTGTATTTTATGTCCTCAAATGGTTCAGAAAGACACACGGAGAAGGAGTGCAAATATGCCAAGATACTGATAATCATTTGTGAACCAAGATGAAGGGCATGTGTCACCTAGACACTGATTTTGCAATGTTCCTGTAGTTGGACATTTTTCTAAAACTAAAAGTTGGGGGAAATAAAGGAGGAGTATACAGTGCTTTAAGGTATTGGTTCTGCTAAGAAATGCCCTTAGTTGAAGTTCTAGGGTCTTCCCTGATGGTCCAGTGATTAAGAGTCCATGTTTCCAATGCAGGGGGCACAAGTTCAATCCTTGGTCAAGGAACTAAGATCCCATGTGCTGTGTGGTGCAGCCGAAATAGATAAATAAATCCAAGCTCTTCCACATACTAACTGGGCAACAGTGTCTTCAGGCAAGTTATATGCTTGCTAGGTCTCAGTCTTCTCATCAGTGGGGACAATGAAAATCATCATGTATTTATTTCCTACCCTGGCCTGGAGAATGGTATAAATGAAATAGATGAGTGTAAGGGGTTAGTGAGGAGCCCGGCCACGCTGCTCACTGTGGACTGCTAGTGCACATGTGCTCAGTCCTGTCCGACCTTTGCGACCTGATGGACTATAGCCCACCAGGCGCCCCTGTCCATGACATTTTCTAGGCAAGAATACGGGAGCAGGTAGCCATTCCTTTCTCCGGGGCATCTTACCAACCCAGGTATCGAACCCACATTTTTTGTGTCTCCTGCATTGGCAGGAGGATTCTTTACCACTACACCAATCCAGGAAGGGGCTACTGGTCTCGTTAAATGTAGAAGTCAGATAACTTAACCATGAAGTTACTGTAATGCTGTCTACCTTCCTTAACACAACCCTGGATAACTAAGTAAAGTGCTGTGGCTTGGGAATCTTTCACTTATAGGTTTCTTTCTGCCCCTGGCTCAGAGCAGTGACAGTCCAGTGCTGGTTCCCACCAGCATCATATCTCCCAGGCCTTGGCACAGTGCCTGGAACAGGGGAGGCAGGCCGTACGGGCAGAAACCCCAAAAGGAGGAACTTGAAAGATTCAAGTTGCACTCGTAAGAAAGTTCATCTCATCAGATACAAGCTTGTACCCTTGCTGATCAGTCACCCTGCTCCTACGGGCTTCCTGGAGATAAGGCATCACTTTGATAGATTAGCTGTGGATATAAGCTTCCTGCAGCTGGCATGGAAATGCAATTTAATTTCCAATTAAGCCTGATTTCTGGGCTGAGGGATTTGCCTGCCTCACACTGGGAGGATTATTTTAGCCAGACCCATTATTGTCAATGCTGGTGGTTCCCCCATGAAGCAGACTCTCATGGAAACCAGTCCTTTGACCCTTGAATGGTTCAACCAGGTACTGCATTTCCTCTGGAACTGAGTTTATACAAGCAGACTCAAGAAAGTCCAAAGCAGACAGGGCACAGTTGACATAGTGAGAGGGAGAGAGAGACAAGATGGTCCTCAACAATGCTCACAAGAAAGGAAAGTGGGAAGTTGCTCAAGAGAAAAAGGGGGCAGTGGGAAGCTCTCTGAGCTCAAACAGAGAAGAATCTATCCTATCAGAGGAAGGAGACACCTTTGCTCAAATGAACAGCGAGTATTTGTTGAGCACCTTTTATTTACCAGGCACTGGGCTGAGTGCTTCACATTCAGCATTGCACTGAATCACCACAGGCGCCCTCTAAAACAAAGGACACTACGCTCACTTTCCTTTTTATTTCTTCTTGGCCTCGCCTTGTCGCATGTAGGATCTTAGTTTCCTGACTAGGGATGGAAGCTGCACCCCTTGCATTGGAAGGCAGATTCCTAGTCACTGGACCATCAGGGAAGTCCCTCCTTTTCCAAACGAGGAAATGGAGTCTCAGGCAGATTAAATAAGCCACCCAGAGTCATAGACAAGCTAGATTCGAACTCTCACTTTTCTGAGATTTCCTCCCTGCAGGCTCCCTCTCCAAACATAAATAAAACACATAGTTTAGAACCATAAGAATGAAGCTGAAACTTACCTCCCCTCAAACTTAAGAATGAGAAAAATCCCTTAAAACATGTTCTGAGAGAGTGAGTAAAAATAACTGAGTAAAAATAACCAAGTCTGCTTGGGGCACATGATCTGATAGAGGAGCAAATGATGTGTATTTCTGTTTGGGTTTCTGATCTTCCCCACAAGGTGAGAGATCTGAGGACTGGGCATGATGGTCCAGCATGGCTAAGAGGCTTTCTGGAGGTCAGAGGTCTCAGGCTACCCCAAACCAACAAGGTTCTGGCTCGTGACTCAGCCAATTTTAATTTCAGAAGCTGGAAAGAACCCATGGAGGGCATATGAAACAGAGTTTGAAGACACATGTATACAAGATGTTTTGAAGAATACCACATGCATGGCCAACAGAGTCACAGAAAAATTAGACACCAAGAAGGAGTCACATGGCTCAATTTTTATTGATTGCAAAATAAAATTCTAAAACCATGACACTAGTAGTAAAGAGCCCATCTGCCAATGCGTGAGAAGTAATAGCCTTCGGTTCAGTTCCTGGGTAGGGAAGATCCCCTAGGGGAGGGCATAGTAACCCATTTCCGTATTCTTGCTTGGAGAACCCCATGGACAGAGAAACCTGGCAGGCTACAGTCCACGGGGTCGCAAAGAGCTGGACATGACTGAAGCAACTTGGTATGCAGCACATGTGTGTAAATAGACATGCCGTAAACTCCTGGGTGAAATCTGGAATGGACTATTGAACCAGTGGTTTGGGAACACTTGGAAAAATGTTGACTGAGAGACATGTGGGGTCCCGGGAAACAGCCCAGTCAGCCCAGCCTCTCTTCCACTCTGCTTTGTAATACAGCGACCAGTTAGGGGACCGCTGTAACCATAGCATGCCGGGTTGCTGCGGGGCGTTTGAGGGGCTGTGGATGGGTGATTATGGCATCAGGCACAGCGTAGCTGATGCCATCCGCCTGTCCATGTTGGCAGTTCCCCATCAGAATCTTTGCAGGGCTTTTTCTAATACATACATTTAGGCATCGTTCCACATCTGTGGGCTCTTTAGAGGTGTGACTCCAGGGAGCCATTTGAGAGCCGGGGCTTTGTGGGAAGGTATATAGAGGCACTCAACAAGTTCTCAGTCCTGAACGTGCCCTGCTGAGAATGCGCCATTTGGGGCACTAGGCAGAGACTAAGGGACTAGGTGCACAGTGGTTAGAGAGTAGAGGCTGAGGCCACACCGTTCAGGCTTGAGTGCCAACACTGCTGTTAGCTAGCTTCTGACCTGCAGTGAGTTAAACCTCTTTGCTTCCATTGCCTCATCTATGAAGTGGAGTTAGTAATGATAGTATAAAGAATCTTTTCTGGATTATATGAACCATATACAATAAAGGTTTAGCCCGGGTCCTGGCCCACAGGTGCTCAACAATTGTTAGCTTTTATTATTATAGATGATCGATTCTTGCCCAGGAGTAATTTGCTAAACACATCCCCAAGTGGAAGTATCTCACTGCACGTTGTTGTGTGTGCTCAGTCATGTCCTATTCTTTGCGAGCCCATGGACTGCAGCTAGCCAGGCTCTTCTGTCCATGGGATTCTCCAGGAAAGAATACTGGAGTGGGTTGCCATTTCCTTCTTCAGGGGATCTTCCTGATTCAGGGATTGAACATAGATATCCTCCACTGCAGTTGGATTCTACACCACTGAGCCGTCTAGGAAGCCCAGCTCCTTTTTAGTACAGAGAATAATTTGTCAAGAGATGTTGATGTAGGTTGTTGCTAAAGAGGAATGTTTCAGAGACACCTGAAGCACCAGACTAGAAAGTGGGGGAAAGTTAGACGATCTTTAAAGGACTGCTGGCCCTCAGAGGATATGAGTTTGTATTTGAATAAAAGAAATCAGAGGAGTGTTGAAAAGCAAGGGCTCCAAAATTAACGAAGGAGGGCTCAGGGAAATAGTCTCCCTGCAAGCAGAGAGGTAAGATGTGTCTTAAAGATGTAGAGGCTATGGAAGCCTGTGTTTCTACTTCACGTAGATCAAAGGAGCTTGGTGTGGGGTGAAGCCTTTCTAACTGAGGAGCCAGGGGCAAGTTTGGGATGAGTCACCAGCTTTGTCCAGCATTCGGTTGGGAGATGACTGTTCTGTGTTTACTTCATCTCTTCCCCAACTTCCATAGCGTTTAAGGAAGTTGTCTGATAAGTCCATATAGAGGCACTCAACAAGTTCTCAGTCCTGAACGTGCCCTGCTGAGAATGCGCCATTTGGGGCACTAGGCAGAGACTAAGGGACTAGGTGCACAGTGGTTAGAGAGTAGAGGCTGAGGCCACACCGTTCAGGCTTGAGTGCCAACACTGCTGTTAGCTAGCTTCTGACCTGCAGTGAGTTAAACCTCTTTGCTTCCATTGCCTCATCTATGAAGTGGAGTTAGTAATGATAGTATAAAGAATCTTTTCTGGATTATATGAACCATATACAATAAAGGTTTAGCCCGGGTCCTGGCCCACAGGTGCTCAACAATTGTTAGCTTTTATTATTATAGATGATCGATTCTTGCCCAGGAGTAATTTGCTAAACACATCCCCAAGTGGAAGTATCTCACTGCACGTTGTTGTGTGTGCTCAGTCATGTCCTATTCTTTGCGAGCCCATGGACTGCAGCTAGCCAGGCTCTTCTGTCCATGGGATTCTCCAGGAAAGAATACTGGAGTGGGTTGCCATTTCCTTCTTCAGGGGATCTTCCTGATTCAGGGATTGAACATAGATATCCTCCACTGCAGTTGGATTCTACACCACTGAGCCGTCTAGGAAGCCCAGCTCCTTTTTAGTACAGAGAATAATTTGTCAAGAGATGTTGATGTAGGTTGTTGCTAAAGAGGAATGTTTCAGAGACGCCTGAAGCACCAGACTAGAAAGTGGGGGAAAGTTAGACGATCTTTAAAGGACTGCTGGCCCTCAGAGGATATGAGTTTGTATTTGAATAAAAGAAATCAGAGGAGTGTTGAAAAGCAAGGGCTCCAAAATTAACGAAGGAGGGCTCAGGGAAATAGTCTCCCTGCAAGCAGAGAGGTAAGATGTGTCTTAAAGATGTAGAGGCTATGGAAGCCTGTGTTTCTACTTCACGTAGATCAAAGGAGCTTGGTGTGGGGTGAAGCCTTTCTAACTGAGGAGCCAGGGGCAAGTTTGGGATGAGTCACCAGCTTTGTCCAGCATTCGGTTGGGAGATGACTGTTCTGTGTTTACTTACATCTCTTCCCCAACTTCCATAGCGTTTAAGGAAGTTGTCTGATAAGTCCATATTTTACAGGAGTGGGAAGGGAAAGTTGTGGAAATCTAGGATTAAGTTTTGTCTTTGAATTGATATGATGATGGTGCAGGAAAGTACCTGTGGGTAGGAAGGTAATTCATTAACAAACCCATCTGTGGAAGAGAGACCTGGGAGCCACGAGAGATGGGGAAAACAGAAGCTTTCCTCCCGGCTCCAAGCAGCTATCTCATGAAACTTAGAGAAGGACTTTGGATGTGCACAGGCATGGCATGGAAAGAGCAAGGGGACCCAGTCTGTCTCTGTACACACGAGGCCAGCGTCTGAAATGTTCTGGTGTCAGAATCCTTTTACAGTCTAAAAATACATTGAGAACTCCAGAGGGATTTGGTTTATATGGGTTAGATTAACTAAGGTCTGCCATTTTAGGAATGAAAACTCAGAATGTTTCATTTAAATTAATTTATTTTGAAACAATGATAAACCCATTATACGTTAGCAAAAGACCATATTTTATGAGAAGTAATTACATTTTTCCAAAAAAAAATTATTGGGAAAGGTAGTATTGTTTTCCTTTTTTGCAAATCACTTGAATATCTGACTGAATAGAACACAACCGGCTCCTCAAGTCTGCACTGAGTCTTTTGTGATATCACATGGCACGTAAGCTCTGAAAAATCCCACAAATGCTGGTGAGAAAATGAGAGTGAAAGAAAGCAAGTAGTATATAAATATTATTAGGAAAAGAGTTTTGACCTTACCGGCCTCCACTTTGAGAACCATTACCCTAGGGACTTCCCTGGCGGTCCTGTGGTAAAGACTTCCTTCAGTGCAGGTGGTGAGTTCAATCCTAGGTCAGGAAGCTAAGATCCTATATGCCTCACTTGTGGCCAAAAGACCCCAAAACAACAAAGGAAAGAAACAGATTGTAACAAACTCAATAAACACTTAAAATTGTCTGCATCAAAAAAAAAATACCTTTAAAAAAGAGAACCATTACCCTAGACTATATGGCTTTTTTTATGTCATTCTGATGTTGTTTTGGTCTCTTTCCCCTACATATGAAAGGGCAGTGCTAGTGAGGTATAAGATAGGGGCACTGTGATCAAATAGAATCTTCGTGAGTATTTCATGTCATTTCACATTCCCCTAAATGCAAAGGGCATTAGCTATTTGTATGCACCAGCCTCTGCTGCAAATTAGCAATAGACTGAATGCAGTCTACAGCCTGCACACCCAAGGAGGCTTGCCACTAGGAGGAATTCTAGGTGAATTATTGGTGGGGGTGGAAAGGATAACATTATTTCGGGGAAATCACAAGAATTATTTCGTTGATATTTCTCATTGGGTTCTTTTGAACTTGCATAAATCAGGTACTTCATGGTGGAGAAGGAAGCCCTTAATAATGATGGGAAAGGAGGGAAAAAAAGCCTGGAGAAGATAATCAACTTCTTGAAGGCGGCGCCTTGTCTGCTTCATCTCTGCTCCTCCCCCTCTCCCTGCCACTCATCTCCACCAGGAGATCTGAGCTCTGGTGGGCGGCCATGCAGGTGCACCTCTCCAGGTGTGACTCACTGCCCATGAGAGAAAAGGCGAAAGCAGTGAAAGGGCTAGACTTCATTAGGAGAGTAATTTTTTAAAGAACTGATAAGGGCTCTCTGCTCCCAGGCAGCCATTATTCCAAAAATATTTTCCTCCGTGTCTAACTCCATCATGCTTAAATGCCCATTATTTCACGCTCATCTTGGGCATGAAGTTCTCTGAACAGAAGGCAGGTATGGGATTTGATAGAAGTAGGCCAAATGCTGTTGACAGGAGGAAGGCATTTGTCTCAGGCAAATGAAGGTCACTGTTAATAATGCATGGGGCAGTGGGAGCTGGGCATCCCCAGGTGCTTTTGGCCGAAGGGCCGTGGTCTTTTCCCGAGCAGGGACTGTTGGGGTAGTCTGCATTTTTGTGTATTTCAGCCCCAAATGCAAGTGCACGAGAGCCATATGCAAAGAAACACCTATAAATGAGATTCATGATGAAGACACTTGTTTCTTCCTTTTAAAAATTTAAATTTGGGGAGAATTATAGATTCGCATGCAAGAGTAAGAAATACCTTTAAAAAGAGAACCATTACCCTAGATTTTGGCTTTTTTTATGTCATTCTGATGTTGTTTTGGTCTCTTTCCCCTACATATGAAAGGGCAGTGCTAGTGAGGTATAAGATAGGGGCACTGTGATCAAATAGAATCTTCGTGAGTATTTCATGTCATTTCACATTCCCCTAAATGCAAAGGGCATTAGCTATTTGTATGCACCAGCCTCTGCTGCAAATTAGCAATAGACTGAATGCAGTCTACAGCCTGCACACCCAAGGAGGCTTGCCACTAGGAGGAATTCTAGGTGAATTATTGGTGGGGGTGGAAAGGATAACATTATTTCGGGAAGTCACAAGAATTATTTCGTTGATATTTCTCATTGGGTTCTTTTGAACTTGCATAAATCAGGTACTTCATGGTGGAGAAGGAAGCCCTTAATAATGATGGGAAAGGAGGGAAAAAAAGCCTGGAGAAGATAATCAACTTCTTGAAGGCGGCGCCTTGTCTGCTTCATCTCTGCTCCTCCCCCTCTCCCTGCCACTCATCTCCACCAGGAGATCTGAGCTCTGGTGGGCGGCCATGCAGGTGCACCTCTCCAGGTGTGACTCACTGCCCATGAGAGAAAAGGCGAAAGCAGTGAAAGGGCTAGACTTCATTAGGAGAGTAATTTTTTAAAGAACTGATAAGGGCTCTCTGCTCCCAGGCAGCCATTATTCCAAAAATATTTTCCTCCGTGTCTAACTCCATCATGCTTAAATGCCCATTATTTCACGCTCATCTTGGGCATGAAGTTCTCTGAACAGAAGGCAGGTATGGGATTTGATAGAAGTAGGCCAAATGCTGTTGACAGGAGGAAGGCATTTGTCTCAGGCAAATGAAGGTCACTGTTAATAATGCATGGGGCAGTGGGAGCTGGGCATCCCCAGGTGCTTTTGGCCGAAGGGCCGTGGTCTTTTCCCGAGCAGGGACTGTTGGGGTAGTCTGCATTTTTGTGTATTTCAGCCCCAAATGCAAGTGCACGAGAGCCATATGCAAAGAAACACCTATAAATGAGATTCATGATGAAGACACTTGTTTCTTCCTTTTTAAAAATTTAAATTTGGGGAGAATTATAGATTCGCATGCAAGAGTAAGAAATAATACAGACAGATCCTATATACCCTTTACCTAAGTTCCCCCAAAGAAAATATCTTACCGAACTATCAGAACAAGACTTTCTAGATTCGCAGGACTCTTGACATGTCCCCAGCCTCAGAAGGAAGAAGCTCCAGAGAATGGGGTGCTGCTTTCCCCTGGGAGAACTGTCTCCAATAAGAACCCAGAGGGGCTGAGGCTGCATCAGGGACCCCAGGTGTTGGTGCAGATTTCAGGTGCCCCGCCCCCAGGTCCCTGACTTGCACGTGGATACCCGGGGGTTTCCAGGATGCTGCCCTGTTCCTTACCTGGCCCCTGGGGCTTCTGGGAACGGAGTCAGCTCAAGTACAGTAGATAATAGGCGCTGAAATCACACAGCCCAGGACCTGAGTCCCCGTTCCTTACCTACTGTTTGGTTGACCTTGGCCAATGACCTCTTAGAGTCTCAGTTTTTCATAATATATATCTGTCTCATTGTTCACTGAACCCAGGGTAGGTAAGGCATGAACTAGGAAGCAAATAGGAAGAAGGTGGAGGAAGATGTGAGGCGATGCAGGAACTGCCAAGAAGAATGTTACTCACAGCAGCAAGGCAGACATGCTTTACTCTCTGAAGGTTGATGTCGCTGCAGTGAGGCACAAGGGCTCTTCAGGTGGTGCTTGCATAGGACAGAACAAAGGTGTCACGTGACCAAGCAAGTCCATTGCAACGCACATACACAGTGCAACAGATGATCATTCTGTATAGAACGTGGGGCTAGAGAGCCTGATCACTGCCATCTTGGTTAATTGCTCTTTGCCTACAATAGCGCTCACCATGTGCCAGTCAACTACTCGAGGAACATCATGCACTAACTCATTTAATACTAACAACCCCCAAACGGGAAATGTTATTTTTAGTTCCTGTTTTGCAAGTGAGGAAATTGAAGCACAGAAAGGTTGTTTGCCCAAAGCCACCCAGCTAGGGAGTAACACGGTTGGGTGTTTGAAGTCAATTCACATATATACCCCCGTCCTATTGCAAGAGTGTTTCTTCCTTTAAAAATTTAAATTTGGGGAGAATTATAGATTCGCATGCAAGAGTAAGAAATAATACAGACAGATCCTATATACCCTTTACCTAAGTTCCCCCAAAGAAAATATCTTACCGAACTATCAGAACAAGACTTTCTAGATTCGCAGGACTCTTGACATGTCCCCAGCCTCAGAAGGAAGAAGCTCCAGAGAATGGGGTGCTGCTTTCCCCTGGGAGAACTGTCTCCAATAAGAACCCAGAGGGGCTGAGGCTGCATCAGGGACCCCAGGTGTTGGTGCAGATTTCAGGTGCCCCGCCCCCAGGTCCCTGACTTGCACGTGGATACCCGGGGGTTTCCAGGATGCTGCCCTGTTCCTTACCTGGCCCCTGGGGCTTCTGGGAACGGAGTCAGCTCAAGTACAGTAGATAATAGGCGCTGAAATCACACAGCCCAGGACCTGAGTCCCCGTTCCTTACCTACTGTTTGGTTGACCTTGGCCAATGACCTCTTAGAGTCTCAGTTTTTCATAATATATATCTGTCTCATTGTTCACTGAACCCAGGGTAGGTAAGGCATGAACTAGGAAGCAAATAGGAAGAAGGTGGAGGAAGATGTGAGGCGATGCAGGAACTGCCAAGAAGAATGTTACTCACAGCAGCAAGGCAGACATGCTTTACTCTCTGAAGGTTGATGTCGCTGCAGTGAGGCACAAGGGCTCTTCAGGTGGTGCTTGCATAGGACAGAACAAAGGTGTCACGTGACCAAGCAAGTCCATTGCAACGCACATACACAGTGCAACAGATGATCATTCTGTATAGAACGTGGGGCTAGAGAGCCTGATCACTGCCATCTTGGTTAATTGCTCTTTGCCTACAATAGCGCTCACCATGTGCCAGTCAACTACTCGAGGAACATCATGCACTAACTCATTTAATACTAACAACCCCCAAACGGGAAATGTTATTTTTAGTTCCTGTTTTGCAAGTGAGGAAATTGAAGCACAGAAAGGTTGTTTGCCCAAAGCCACCCAGCTAGGGAGTAACACGGTTGGGTGTTTGAAGTCAATTCACATATATACCCCCCGTCCTATGTTGTTTCTTATCGGTGAAGTGGGTTTAATCGTGCTCACTGAATTGTTATAATGCAAACTGCTTAGCACTTCACCTGACATGGAATAATTAAGCAGCAAAAAATGCTAGTTAACATTATTGTTGGTCTAACTTCCTCTGGGAGTTTCTGAGTGCTCCTTCCTGATTATTGTTACTAAAAACAGCTTCCACTTTGACCAGCTACTATGTGTCAAACCGTCGTCACTCAGCCCTCCCAACTACCCAAAAAGGGGACTCTCTCTTTTATACATGAAACAACTAAGAACGAGAGAGATGCAGGCTGACGGAAATGGAGACAGGATTCACTCCAGGGGCTGCGCCTGGAATCACAGCACCAGGAGGAACTTCAGACCCCAGCCTAACTTCATGTCCAGCTCAGGACCTCACTCTTTTTTTTTTTTTTTAAAGTCATTCGTTCATTCCCAAAATGGGACAGGACCTTGGTTCTCTACACCACTGGTTCTCATGCTGAAGCACACAGTAGAGTCCCTTGCAGTCACTGGAGTACATGGAGTACTGCCCAGCTCCTTGGGGTTTCTGGTTCAGGAAGGTGGGGCTGAGGGCCTGAGAATGTGCATTTCTCACAAGCCTCCATAGAATGCTGGTCCAGGGACCACTTTCTGAGAAGGACAACTCTAGGACAACTGTTTGGAATGGTGAAGGGAGCGATGAGAGCTTCCCCCAGTCATCACCTCTCCAGGTCTGAGATCAGTTTCCCCTGCACGGCCAGTGCCTTGTTTTGGTGGGGGAAGGTGCTGCCCGGGGTCTTCAGTGGTATGTGGACTTTCTCTAGTTGTGGCAAGTGGGGGCTACTCTGCTGCAGTGCATGAGCTTCTCATTGCAGAGCACAGGCTCTAGACACCTGGGCTCACTATTTGTGGCTCCTGGGCTCTAGAAATCGGGCTCAGTAGCGGTGGCATACTGGTTGAGTTGCCCTGCGGTATGTGGAATCTTCTCAGACCAGGGATTGAACCTGTGTCTCCTGCATTGACAGGTGGATTCTTCACCACTGAGCTACCAGGGAAGCCCTAGGTGCCTTGTATTTAATCTGCTTTGAAGGTCATAAATCTCCATCTCTGTGATTACCTTCCCTCTATACAGAGTACTTAAACTTGTGTGTTCTCAAAAGGATGTGTCTTAGGTATACCTATGGTTGATTCATGTTGATGTATGACAGACACCAAGATAACATTATAAAGCAATTATCCTCCAATTAAAAATAAGTATTCAGAAAAAGCCTGCATCTGATTAGAGTTCAACCCCTTTGCTAGGTCACTTCCATTTCTTGGTGACAGGGAGTTCACTCCTTTAAACTTTTTCCAACCCCATCTGTTGTTACTTTTCTGATTAAAAATAAACCCCGTGAAACCATGTCCTTCTATTGTTGACAATTTAGAAAAATACCAAAAATAAAAGGGAGAAAATGACAACGAATAAACCCCACTGTTAGTATTTTTATGTATTTTAGTATTGATTCTTTATAGCTTCTATATTTTGTATATATTTGTTTTCTTAACTGAGGTATAATCAACATATATTATATTAGTTTTCAAGTGTGTAACATAATGATTGCATATCTGCATAGATTCCAAGATCATCACTACAATAGATTCTAGTTAACTTCCACTTCTACACACAGTGATAGTTTTTTTGCTGTTATTATAAGAGCTTTTAAGATCTACTTTCTTAGAAGCTTTCAAATATGCAATAAAGTATTATTAATTATGGTCACCATGTTGTACATTATATCCCCATGGCTTTATTTTAAAACCGGACAATTGTGCTTATATTTGTTAATCTTGGTATCAAACGTATATAGATCTGAGAATCCTGAAAACAGGTGATGTTTTCGTAATAAACGTGCTCTGTCCATGGAGGCTGCTGCTGTTTTCCCTGTGGAATTCAAAGACGGAATGGAGCTTTGCCGAGGATGACTTCCTGGGTGGGACCAGCAGGTCTTTGAGCCAGCCGCCAGGACGCAGGCCCAGAAGTGAGAATCGTTGTCACCAGTGCAGGGGACAGGGGCACAGTAGGAAGCAGACTTGAGTCGGTGAGGGGGACCAGGGATGGAAAAGTATCAGTGGCTGACCGTGTGTTCTCCTGAGTCCTGGGGAGCCTCTGGGCACTTTTGAGCTGGAAATGGCAACAGAGGGGTTTCCCAAAGACCATGCCTGCAGTGGGAGAGAGAATATTGGTGGGGAGGGTGGGACGGCGGGCAGGAGGCACGGGGACACAAGCAGGAGTGGCTGGGGACCCCCTGTGGTCCTGGCGGTGCCACGGCGTGCACAGATCTACTTCTGGGCCGCCAGAATGGACAGGGACTGGTTGATCTTCACCATGACGATAATGAGGAGGCCTCCGGTCAGCAGGAAGGTGGGCCAGAAGAGGGAGAAGAGGAGGCTCTGGGGCCCGTAGAGGCGCCGATACAGGACGCTGGTCTCATTCTCCCGCGTCGTGGAGAAGCAGAAGAAATCCCGGTGCTCGTGGAACCGGGCTCTAACCTTCTCCACGTCAGCCCGGGCTGCCTGGTAGCTGTCCCGGCTGCTCGGGATGTAGGAGCACTGTGGAGAGAGCAAGAGCCCGTGAGGGGGGCGACATCCGTGCATCTCAGGGCCTCGCACCGAGAAAGAGAAGCCTCTGCTTTGGAGACAGGCTCCCGCGGGGATCAAGACTGCCCAGAGCTTGGCGGGCTGCACATTGCGTGGTTCCAGGAAGGGCCTGCATGGTGTCGTTTGGGAGGGTGGTGGCCTTGGGGCTGCCCAGGTGACACACTGTGCACCAGGATCGGGGGGCCCAGCGGGAACCCATCACCTGTGGTGTCTAGTCACGCAGTCTCGTCCAACTCTTTGTGAGCCCACGGGGCTCCTCTGTCCTCAGAATTCTTCAGGCAAGAATACTGGAGTGGGTACCCTAATCCTTCTCTAGGGAATCTTCCTAACTCAGGGATTAAACCCAGGTCTCCCACATTGCAGACAGATTCTTTACCATCTGGTTTCAGATTCTTTACCATCTGAAACCCATAGGCTAAGAAGGCTCTGTATTTGGATTTGGGGCAGAGGTCATACACCGCATTGCCTACAAAGCTTACACAGGCAACATCCACAAGGGAAGTAATGAGGAAATGAGATGACAGGTGCCAGCTGACGCTTGCCTTGGTGCCAGGGAGCACTGTCAGGGAGGGGTGGGGCCTGGGGAGACAGAGAGAACGGACACATCCAGACTGGCAGTCGTCACTCCATCTGGACAGCGGAGGCCACGCCATTCAGAAGACCTACTGCAGCCAGACCTCCAAAATGTGAAGAGAAACCGGAGCACCAGATTTCGATGGGGACTCTCACAATTTTTAAATATTGACAAAAATTTGAATTGAAAGCTCTTCGAGGTCTCATTCTGTGAAGCAAACCAAAGATGTTGGCCAGCTGGTGTTTAGCACTGGGATTCAAAGGAAAGAGAATGCATTTAAAAGAACTTTGTGCAGGCAAAGCCCAGTACATGTTTAGCTCTGACACTGATCACAGTGATTAGGAGCCTTGTGGCTCGGGGAGATGAGGTCCAGCTGTAAAGTTCCACAGAGGAGACACAAAGCAGGAGACCCTGGTTTGATCTCTGCTCCATGCTGGGAGGTCTGGATGTGGCTCACGTGAGCCTCCGGCAGATGTTCGGCAAGGGTGGTCCCCTCTCCCGCCACCCTGGCAGCCGACCACCTGGAGGGCTGGCCACAAGCATAGGCTCCCTACTCACTCTGGGCCCCTGAGGATGGGGCTCAGCAATCTGGGGATTTCTTCAGGCAATACAGTTTGAGGACCACTTCCCTAGGACAATCGTGTCCAAGGTCAAAATGAGCGATCGTCAGCTTGAGTCAGCTTGAATCAGCTTCTCTCCAGGCCTGGGTTGCTATTCGCTGCATTTAGATGAGGTCCGGCCCCGGAGCTGCCTGCCCGGACAGCACTCAGTCTGCTAGTACAGACAATGGCTGTTGCCTCACGGCTTTGACAGCTCTGATGGCCTGGGGATGGCGGGAGATGCATCCAGATGTAGTTCTACATCCTCAGCCAGCCACGGAGCAGCTGGGGAAGCTGGGATTAGCTGTCTCCTGCAGAATGTGGCATTCAGATTTGCTGGGTATTACAGGTCTTCCCAGGTGGTGCAAATGGTAAAGAACCCTCTTGAGAATGCAGGAGACACAAGAGAGGCTGGTTTATCCCTGAGTTGGGACGATTCCCTGGAGAAGGGAAAGGCTACCTACTCCAGTATTCTTGCCCAGAGAATCCCTTGGACAGAGGAACCTGGCAGGCTACAACAAGCGACTGAGCACACACACAGGGTCCTGGAAGCAGGGGGATCCAGAATCCTGAGCTAGAGGGCCTAGCCTGACTCTCCCCACTGCCTCTGACTGTGGCCTTGCAGAGGCAGTCAGAGGCCTCGCCCACTGAGCAAAGACAGGATAATGTAATCAGACAGGTCTGAGTCCAATTACTAGTTCCAAGACCTGTGACCTTGGCAAGTACCGCAACCTCTCTGAGTCCTGAAAATTGGGTCTGTGAGAGGGCCTGCCTATTAGAACTGTCATGGCTTTTAAGTGAGATGATGTGCGTTATGTGCTTAGCACAGAGCCCAGGATATAATATTTGCTCAATAAATGAAAGACACTATTAACAATAAAAAATATTGAGACTTAACTACGAAACTGAAACAATAGATCCCTCTCTCCATTCTTAAAGAGAGGGCCATGGACAAGCTCTGAAGTGGGGACTTCCTGAGGTCCCATGTATCCTTCGCCAAATTGGGGTTATTCTAGGTCCTTCCTGCTGGGTCTTTTTGGTGAGGCACTAGACAGGAGGATACTGTGCAGAGCTAACCCCAGGGGCCGGGGACCCTCTTGCGCCCTTTCTTCCCTGCCAGCACTATTTTCTAAAACAGGGGACCTTTAGGACAATCGTGTCCAAGGTCAAAATGAGCGATCGTCAGCTTGAGTCAGCTTGAATCAGCTTCTCTCAGGCCTGGGTTGCTATTCGCTGCATTTAGATGAGGTCCGGCCCCGGAGCTGCCTGCCCGGACAGCACTCAGTCTGCTAGTACAGACAATGGCTGTTGCCTCACGGCTTTGACAGCTCTGATGGCCTGGGGATGGCGGGAGATGCATCCAGATGTAGTTCTACATCCTCAGCCAGCCACGGAGCAGCTGGGGAAGCTGGGATTAGCTGTCTCCTGCAGAATGTGGCATTCAGATTTGCTGGGTATTACAGGTCTTCCCAGGTGGTGCAAATGGTAAAGAACCCTCTTGAGAATGCAGGAGACACAAGAGAGGCTGGTTTATCCCTGAGTTGGGACGATTCCCTGGAGAAGGGAAAGGCTACCTACTCCAGTATTCTTGCCCAGAGAATCCCTTGGACAGAGGAACCTGGCAGGCTACAACAAGCGACTGAGCACACACACAGGGTCCTGGAAGCAGGGGGATCCAGAATCCTGAGCTAGAGGGCCTAGCCTGACTCTCCCCACTGCCTCTGACTGTGGCCTTGCAGAGGCAGTCAGAGGCCTCGCCCACTGAGCAAAGACAGGATAATGTAATCAGACAGGTCTGAGTCCAATTACTAGTTCCAAGACCTGTGACCTTGGCAAGTACCGCAACCTCTCTGAGTCCTGAAAATTGGGTCTGTGAGAGGGCCTGCCTATTAGAACTGTCATGGCTTTTAAGTGAGATGATGTGCGTTATGTGCTTAGCACAGAGCCCAGGATATAATATTTGCTCAATAAATGAAAGACACTATTAACAATAAAAAATATTGAGACTTAACTACGAAACTGAAACAATAGATCCCTCTCTCCATTCTTAAAGAGAGGGCCATGGACAAGCTCTGAAGTGGGGACTTCCTGAGGTCCCATGTATCCTTCGCCAAATTGGGGTTATTCTAGGTCCTTCCTGCTGGGTCTTTTTGGTGAGGCACTAGACAGGAGGATACTGTGCAGAGCTAACCCCAGGGGCCGGGGACCCTCTTGCGCCCTTTCTTCCCTGCCAGCACACCCTCTCTCCAGCTGCCTGTAAGTTACCTGAAGGGTCTTGAATGATCCAGCCTCCCTCCCAAGTCCCATCGTGTCACTGTGCTCAGCATAGACAGTGGGAAGGAGCTTAGAACCACTCACACTCTCATGAAATAATCCAAGAGCGAGCTTGTGACCCCCTTCTTCAGAACTGAGGTGGGGGTGACAGCCTTACGAGGCCTTTCACAGAAGACACCCAGCTGGCCTAAAGCACCAGCTCCTGGCGCCACAGAGGTGAGCAGAGGTGGGAGGAGCGTCTGGTGCGTCAACCATTTAGCAAAACCACGAAGGCTGCTTCCCTTGTCACACCGGAGGAACAGTCTGCCCTTAGCACTACTCTTGGTGGCATTTGGTGCTAAGAGAGAAAAGGTTACACATGTGGTAGCTACCAGCGCTGTCCTTCTGAGGCCAGACAGAGGCAGGGCTCACAGGCTGCCCCTTCAGGGGACGACCCGGCCTCGGGCTCCCCTGAGCTGGAAGCCTCGGGACTGGGGCTGCAGCCTGTGATCCAGCCTGCTCTCAACCCCCATCACACCAGTGGCCACTTTGGCTTGTCCTTGAAAATTCGCTTCTTGATCCTGGGTATACACCAGGGGCCCCTGGATGCCAAAGAAGAGGCAGGGGTCCTGGGAGGAGCAGATCAGGTGGGCGTGGAGGCTCTAGCTTCATCCGGTGTGGCTGAGTCATGCTAGTGATAAAGAACCAACCACGGCTTCCCCTGGTGGTTCAGTGGGTAAGGACACTGCCTTGCAGTGCAAGGGGCGCCGGTTCGATCCCTGGCCTGGGAAGATCCCACGTGCCGCGGAGCAGCTGGACCGATGTGTCCAATTACCGAGCCAGAGCTCTGGAGCGCATGCGCCCAGAGCCGGCGCTCTGTGACGACAGAAGCCACCGCGATGGAAGGCCCACAGGAGCCAAAGTACAAAGATGGATGAAAATAGAGAAATGAAAGACCAATAGAAGTGGCCCGCCTGCTCCCCTCCCTCCCCAACCCGACCCCGCCCAAAAATAAATAAATAAATAAATAAATCTTTAAAAAGAAAAAAAAGAACCAGCCAGGCCACCTTGCACGGCCCAGACCCACGTCTCCAGGAGCCCTGGCACTGCTCGGGACCCCAACATCCCCCAGGTACCCCGCCCTCTCCCATCCCATCAGCCGTTCTGACTGTCATCCTCGTCCAAGCCCCGCCCCTGGTGCTCGCTGTGGCCGCTGCCTCTCTCCCTAGTAACTAACCCCACACTCCATCACTCTCCTCAGGCTGCCGGCACCCCAGCCCTTTTAAAGACGCCCATTTGCTCACAGCCGTAATTCCTGAGGAGACTTTGAATGACCTGGAAGCCCAGAGATTCTGCTTCAGTGTATCTGGTTGGGGGGCCCTGGTTTTGTTAAGACTCCCAGGGGCACCTGACACACAGAGGTGAGGAGCCCCCGCTTCCCTGGCGACCTTGGAATTCCACAGTTTGGTAGTCCTGGGCGGAGGCAGACACACGGCTTGTACAGCGGCCAGAATGTCATTAGTGTTTCGCCGTCTTTATGGGCTGCTTGAATTTAAATCGCTGGTAATCAGTAGAACCTCCCCCTAGGAAACGGTGGAGCCCATTAAGAGTTGCAAACGACTTTACTTCCTGTGAAAGCCAGCACCAGCAGCGTTATTTGGAGGGAACTTGTTCCAGGCAAAGCTCTGGCCTTTGATGAAAATGCAGAGAAGCTTTGTGGGACCCCAGCCCAGGAGCCTGAGACCAGTCTGGTGGCGTCAGAGTCGCTTTGAACCTGTGTACGCAGCACATCACCCTTGAGTCTTCCACATTTGCTCTGTGGATTTACTGGGCTACACAGGTACAACTAACCTCCATGTCCCATGTGGCTGAATCAGCGTGATTTCTTTGTAAAATGGTGATTGTGGATAAGCTTAGTCCTTGTCCCATTTTCCCTTCCTAAATCTCCTTCCTTTGACGGAAGCTCAAAAAAACAAAGAAAAGAAAAATCCTGATTGAATATCAGTACCTAATCCCATTCTCTGTAAAACGGTTGCTTCGCTAGAAGTGTGCTGCGTCAGTGCCTTGTGCTGGAATCCAAGCTTCCCTCCTTCTTGCCTGCTGTGCTGGGCCCACTATTTCTCTCAGACATCCTTGAAGAGAGTCTTTTTAGCAAAGAAAAAATAAAGTATAATGTTTCCAGTAATATTTTTTTTAATATGGGAACTAATTACCTTCCATAATGTGTAGCATTCTACATGAAGACGTTGCTTCTCTCAAAAAACAACCACAACAAAAAGACTATCAAAAACAAAATTTTAATCGCACGCTTTGGCGGTGTGGAGGGCCTCTGGGAGCAGATCTTAAGCCACCTCTGAAGCCTCATCCTGCTACACCCCACCCTGTGGTAGCGTCTGTGTGGGTGGTGGAATCCCAGTACCTCCCCACCTTCCATCCTCACACCTGGTTCTCTGCGTCCTCTTGACACATTTGCTCTCCCCTCTGCATTCCTGTATAATCAGGACCAGGCTGATTTTTACCCCAAATGCCTTTCTGATTCCCTCTCCTCACTGTTCTTCTCTGCGGCACTGATCCCTCTCTACTAGGAGTTATTTCACGGATGAGCTCTCTCCTCTTGACCCCAAGAAGTGTCCAGCGACAGCCGAAGGAATGAGTGTGTGAAAGAATGAAAATGGTCAACCTGTGTTTCCTACAGGAAGGACTACCATGGTAGATTTGGGGTGTGTGGGTGAGGCATTGAGAGGCAGGGATGGGAAAATCTCTCCAGTGCCGGCTTCTAAGAGTTTCTCCAAACCTGGGGCTCTGGTCTCCTAGAGCGGGGAGTAGGGGAAGTCACAGGGGTTCCTGTCTGGGAGGCCAGCGCTGACTCACGTTACAGAATGAAGTGAGACGCTAACAGCTGCTTCTTTTCAAGGGCCTGCTCTCCACCAGCATCAGGCTTGACCCAGTATATACAGTTCCTGACCTATAACAGCACTGCAATTCACGTAGACACCGCGGCTCGGAGGGGCGGTGCCCGTGTCACACAGCCAGGTAGCGGCAGGTCTGCCGATTCCAACCCAGAAGAGCCAAGACGGGCTGGATCTCATGCCAGCTACGGCCCCTGGTCAAATGGGCTTATCTTCCCCAGGCTCTAATCTCCAGAACAGAGATAGGGAACCAGTTAGGGACAGGTGCCCACTTGCCAGGGGCAAGGGGACCCGTCCCCACCCCCACCCGCCGCGCCCCAGTCGGTACCTGCAGGTTCTGGTCCCGAGTGTCCTCCGTGTGGTACAGCACAGCCCACCGGCCCACGGATGACACGTTGACCCACAGGCATGGGTACGGGGGCACCCTCTTGCCCTCCAGCTCCTCCTGGTCCCTGATGTTGGTCTCAATCAGGTGACACGTGGATTCCTGGGTCCACACGCTGAGGAGACCATGCACACACAGACACATCTCAGAAGCTGGATGACACAGAGCGCCTGGAAGGAGCCCCTTCAGAGAGGCTCAAGGCCGAGACCCTCATCGTGCCCAGAGCATCCAGCACTAAAGGAAAGTGACCCCGGAGTCCCGGGGCCCAGGGGAGGACTCCTACAACCAGAATATCAGTTTGGGAGTCTCTTGGACAATACCTATCTATGACGGCTCCCGTCCTGCTTACCCCGAAGATTCTCACATCCAAACCACACCCCATAACAGGTGAGTCAGAATTCTTAAGATGAGTGAGGTTCAGGCCCTCATGTGTTTTATTTTTTTGCCACTTGCATTGGTCTTTCATTTATCTATTTTCATCCATCTTTGTTCTTTTGGCCTGTATGGGCCTCCCATTGCAGTGGCCTCTGTCGCTGCAGAGCACCGGCTCTGGGCGCATTGTGCTCCAGAGCTCCGGCTCAGTAATTGGACACATCAGTCCAGCCGCTCCGCGGCACGTGGGATCTTCCCAGGCCAGGGATCGAACTGGCTCCCCTTGCACTGCAAGGCGGTGTCCTTACCCACTGGACCACCAGGGAAGCCCTGATGTGTTTTTTAAAAAACTCTTCCCAGTGACACTGGTGGACAGACCTCTGATCCCTTTTCCCCTACGTCTTCATCTTGCAGAAAGTGGAAGAGAAGCTCAGAATGGTTAAGTGACTTTTCTAAGGCCACCCAGTTCCTGAAGTCTGGATGCTTTCAGACTCTGTGCCCCTTCCCTTAAAAAGAGTCAATGGCCGATGAATGAATGGAGACAGAAGCCCTGGTACATATATACAATGGAATACTACTCAGCTGTTAAAAGAAATGCAGAAGACTCAGTCCTAATGAAGTGGCTGGCTCTAGAACCTATCATAAAAAGTGAAGTAAGTCAAAAAGAGAAAGACAAGTACAGTATACTAACACATATATATGGAATCTAGTAGCATGGTCTTGATAACGCATGCAGTGAACTCATGGAACAAAGAATAGACATGGGGACATTGTGGAGGACGAACAGTGAGAGGAAGGCATAGAGGAAGTAACGTCGAAACCTATACTGTCATGTGTGGAAAAGATAGCTATTGTCATTGTGCTAAGGGAATAGGAGTGCCTACAGTCACTTGGGGCGATGGTCCGGAGGGGTGGGGGGGGTACTGGGTGGGGGGAACTAGGTCGGTGGGGAACAGGGATATGCATATGAATGATCTGGGAACATACATGTCAGTGAACAACAAAACTCTGTAAAATCTTTAAAATAAAGAATTAAAAAAAAAAAAAAAGAGTCAATGGAGGAGGAGCTTGGCTTGTCCCCAACGTGGAAGGATGGTGGAGAGGACACTTAACCCGGAGGAAACGTCTTAGAGGCACACGGCTGCTCTGAGCGGCGCCTCACTCGGTAAGATTCCAGCCTGGAACGGCTCCAGTGCTGTAAAAAGCAAGGCAGGAAGCAGGCCCGGGAGAGGCTGACAGGCTCGTCCACACGCCAGCGAGTCAATTGAGTCAATCGTGACTCATCTCCCACTTATCAGTCAAGAGACGCGTGGCCAGGTCGATGGGGCTGGCCGCCGCCGCTGCGCCGTGCCCAGAGGCAAGGGTCTGAGGTTTGTCCTGAGATCAGGCCGAGAGAACTGACCGTGTCCATTCCCACTAGAGTAAGGATCAGGAACTTCACGGCCTTTCTTTTAAAAGCTCAAGTGGTTGACACATCAGAGGGCAAGGGCATGGGACAGTCTCTGGGATTCCAGAGCCAAGGGGGACAGATTTGGGTTCAGCATAGACGCGTCCTACTTATCAGTGCATGCTAAGTCACTTCAGCCGTGTCCAGCTCTTTGTGACCCTATGGATCATAGCCCGCCAGGCCCCTCTGTCCATGGGATTCCCCAGGCAAGAACACTAGAGTGGGTTGCCGTGCTCTCCTGCAGGGACCTTTCTGACCCAGGAATTGAACCTGAGTCTCTTACATCTCCTGCATGGGCAGCTGGGTTCTTTACCACTGGGGCCACGTGGAAAGCCCCCTACTTATCAGAAAGGCCCCCAAGTGAAATGGTGTATGCAGTTGTGGTGGTGAGCTCCCCATCGCTTGAGATATTCAACCCGAAGATAGACGCTAGGTCCTTAGGGCAGAGGCTGGAGGCTGGGGGCAGGCCTGAGAGTACCGTACCTCTTCTGGTAGAGGGGCAGCAGCGTCGTGCCGAGGATGTAGTAGGTGATGACCGCGCCCACTACCATGGCCACACCCAGGCAGAGGGCCCGCGTCTCTCCCCGCTTCTGGGCCATCACCAGCTTCTTCCCCATGGCCACGGGGCGCAGCAGACATTTCTAGGATTCCAGAGGCAGACAGACAGGAGGTCAGCACAGGGGACCGGGTGGGAGGAGAAGGTGCTCAAGCATCCACATCATCTCTACCTTTAATGCAGAGCTCGGAAAACTCAGAGGGCTTTTTGAGGACAGGTAAGCCTCCCACCAGCTGTGCGAGGCAAGTATCAACGTCCCCATTCTCCAGATGAAGGACCTGTGGCTCAGAGAGGTAAAGTGACTTGCCCAAGGTCACACAGTGTGTGACAGGCTCAATCATGGCCCTCGAGACACCCATGTCCCCAGCTCCAGGATCTGTGACTGCTACTTTACATGGCAAAGATGTTAATGATCTTGAGATGGCGAGATGACCCTGGATTATCCACGTAGACCTAAAGGAAGCATTATCTTTCTTCATAAGAAAGAGGTGGAGGGAGATTAGACACAGAAGAGGAGCGGGCGCTATGACCGGGGCGGCTGAGACTGGAGTGATGTGGCCACATGCCGGGGGGTTCGGCAGCCACGGAAGAGGCAGCGACCTGGGCGGTGTCCCGGCAGCCCTGCCAACCCCTCGATTCAGCCTTGCCAGGCTCCTGCTGATTTTGAACTTCTGGCTTCCAGGACGGTGTGTGAGTAGATTTCCGTTAGGGCCATCAAGTTTGTGTCCATTTTTTAGAGCCGTGATAGGAAACTAATATGGGAGATAAACAGAGAGGGAAGCATTCATGCACGTTTTCTGAGGACACTTGTCTCCGAACTTGGAGCACTTCACAGTTCTGCCAAAATGGTCCCACAGGACTCCCCCGGGGGGGGGTCGGTGGATCGAATCCACCTGCCAACACAGAGGACATGGATTCAGTCCCTGCTCCGGGAAGATTCCACATACCACGGAGCAGCTAAGCCTGCGGGCCGTGACTGCAGCCCGAGCTCTAAAGCCCGCACCTGCGCCCACTGAAGCCCACGCCAAGAGCCTGTCTTCAAGAGAAGCCACCGCAATGAGAAGCCTGCGCACTACGACGAGGAATAGCCCCCGCTCACCGCAACTAGAGAAACCCCCTGCAAAGCAGCAAAGGCCTAGTGCAGCCCAAAACGAAGGAATGAATGAATTTTTAAAAGGACTCCCACAGCAGGGCGGGTTGGCGGGGGCCGCACGCAGAGAAGGGCCAACGGGGCCACCAGAGCACAGCCTCAGACGTGGGAATGGGCAAAACTTCTAGGCAGCCTGCTTCCCCAGGACGGTCTGGGGTCACTGGCACCTGGCCCCAGCCCTGGGATTGTGGAACACAAGTCTCTGGGGTCAATAGGGAGCCTTGCCTTGGAGGGAGAACCTAGACCGAGTGCTCACGATAACACCTGTCCTTTCCCGGGAGGCTGGACGCATCCTCGCAGGAGAGGACGCTGTGGATCGCTCGCCTGCCTGCTGGACCTACCAGCCCCGCACCTCCTTCTCAGAGGCGCCGGCCCCTCTGCCACATAACTTTATCTATCCTCCCAGTTCCTGGGCACTCCCGAGGCTGGGAAGGCAGGGCCCTGTGCCACCCGGTCTGGGAACTCAAGAGGAAAGGAGACAAAGCCGTCTAAGCCTGTGTTTGTTCTGATCCCACCTGTCTGCAGTGCTCGAGTAAGACGGTTGCCCACCCCGAGGGAGGGGGCCAGCGTAGTTTTGATAAATCCTCCTAAGACCACAGGATAAAAGAACAGGGTGAGGCTATGCACACGGAAATGCTCCTAGGATTCCACATCCATAGTGAAAGCTTTCAGGCAGGAGGAAGGGTGGGGAGCACTTATGCCCTCTGCGGCCTGCACAGGAAGAAACAGGGTGCCGCGGTAAGTTGAAGGATTCCAGTGAGACTCGAGGAAGAACTTCCCAGGTTTGAGACTTGCTAAGTATCTCTGCACTTTTGAGATACTGCTTTGTATTTAGCAAAGTCACTGGAGATCTGGGGTGGGTTGAGGGAAGGTGAAGAAAGGCCAAGCAAGGTGGAATTTAGGGGGGTCCTGTGTGACCTGATATTTGGGTTGGCCTACTTTTCAGGGCATAGAAGACCATGTTTAAGGGTCTAGTGGAGTGAAGGAAGGACAGGGGGCATTCTGAGGTCATCAGACATGGGATCAAATCCTGGCTTCGCCACTTAACAACCTGTGACTCTAACATAAGCATGATAGTATCCGGTTTTGAGAGTTCTGATAAAGATCAAATGAGGAACAAAACATCCGGTATGTATCCTGGTGCCTGGCCCTATGCAAGCCCTCAGTGAATATTAACTGTTACTATTAACAAAGAAAACCTTGAGGTTTGGATCAAAAATTCTCAGGGCTCTTGCTGAGCTTGTTTCTGCCTCATGCCCTCCCCTGGTGACTAGTGCCAGGACTGGCCCTGATCTCCAGGCTGCTCCCCTCTGGCTGCTCCGCAGGCTGGGACCCGAGGGCCAGGGCACTGAGCTGCTACAGTGATGGGGCCAGGGAGCCCCCATCCCCACCCCCAGCCCCCTGCAGGCCGCCAGACCACAGACCCAGCAGTTCCAGTCCTGGGCGATGCAACATCAGCCCCTCGGGAGCCCAGCATCCTGATGGCCAGCCCCTCGAGGAAGGGAGTTTCCACGGCCGTCCCCCCCTCGGCGAAGATCTCCCCTCTAGCCCCGGTCCCTGGAGAATCCAGCTCCCCAGTGTCCTGGAACTCAGTACTCACAGTCTCCCGGGGGCCCTGCGCGTCTTCGGCAGACACTTTCCTGCCTGGTTCCCAGCCCCCACCCCAAAAGAGGCTGCCTGAGCGGCAGCAGGAAGTTTGGGCTTCCAGCCGCGTCTCTGTGGAAGCGGCCTTTGGTTCCCATCTGAGACGAGCCTCCATGCCCAAACATGGTCAAGTCTGAGCACAGCCCCAGGACACAAACTCCGGAGGGCAGGTACCCAGCCCCGGGCCTGGCAGCTGTGACCCACGCCCCTGCCCTGCAAATCCCAGCGTCTACTGGCAAACAGGTTTCAAACTGCAGGCAGCAGATCTCAGAGGCCAGGACAGGCCATCCCGGTATATTTGGAGACATTTCTTCTTCACTTACTCTCTCTGGGCTGCCAGAGAAGCCTGGAATGGGCAAGGCGTTTCTTTTTGTTGACACAGGAGAGGGAGGAGGGGTTGAAGCTCTGAGGGGTGGGGCTTGTCAGCCACTGGAAGGGCTGGCATTTCCCCCACTGGCCAAAAGCACTCGGCCTTTGACAGTCGCATGCTGTGTGACCCCAGGCAGGGCGCGGCACCTCTCTGAGCCTCGATTTTCCCATCTGTGTTCTTGGAATTTTGAAACCTTACTTTGTACAGAGTAGTGATGGGTGTTAGAAATGGTGGAGAATTGAGGCAGGAAAAGGGAAGCTCACCTTTTAAAGACAACCAAGCGGAGTCTGGGAGCAGTGAGCGCTTCATGGCTGCTTCCAGTCGGCCAGGTCCAAGAAGAGCCTGCTGGACCCGGCGATCTCCTAGAGCCTGTCAGACTGTGTGGGCTCACGGGCAGAGATTTGTTCCCAGCAATAGAAGAGACACGTGAGCAGCAACATTTGCAGGTGAAAACATACTTCCCTCTGCTTCTTCATCCTTGAAATGGTTGTTGGAAGGATTAAAAAGCAGCGGCACAAGCAAAGCCCATGTATTGGGCCTCCCTGAAGTATCAGACATGATCCTAGTGTCCTTGCGCCTACTTAACACAACGGTCAGTTGAAGACACTGAATCCGAGGCTCGAGGCCTTAAGTTACTCATCCGCAGATACACTGCTTCTGTGTGCAAGCTGCAGGCATGTGGGCACTCAGTCGTGTCCACCCGTAGCCCTCCAGGCTGCTCTGTCCATCGGATTTTCCAGGCAATAATACTGGACTGGGTTGCCTTTTCCTACTTCCGGGGATCTTCCCATCCCAGGGATAGAACCTGGGTCTCCTGCATTGCAGGCAGATGCTTTACCATTGAGCCACCTGGGAAGCCCCTACGCGTGGGAGCCGGATTCAAAGCGGCTCCTTTCAGGTGACAGAGCAGAGGCTCTCTCTGCTGAGCCCGGTTGCTGCTCTAAGGCATACAATCTCACCTGTGTTGTACATGCACCTGCCATGTGATGGTACGGAGGTCACCTGAGTGCCCCCAGCTCCTGGGGAGGTGGGCACAGCCCAGCTTTGCCGGCTGAATGAGTTCTACCTTCTCCTCGCTCCTGCCTCGGCTGCTATGAGGCAGTCAGGCCTCTGGGCCGTGAAATGAGAGCAGTGTTCAGGCCCCTGTGCCCTTCCCAGCGGTGAGCTCCCTTCCCCCGCCCCTTCCTAATTGAATCCTATTAACAGGAGAGTAAATTGTCTGTTTAATGGACATCGCAGCCAAAGGGGTATCTTAAGGCCTCAGAACTTGCAGATGCAGCATTGACCATGAAGAGCACGGGGCCTGGGATTTCCATGATGGTGGAGAATTGAGGCAGGAAAAGGGAAGCTCACCTTTTAAAGACAACCAAGCGGAGTCTGGGAGCAGTGAGCGCTTCATGGCTGCTTCCAGTCGGCCAGGTCCAAGAAGAGCCTGCTGGACCCGGCGATCTCCTAGAGCCTGTCAGACTGTGTGGGCTCACGGGCAGAGATTTGTTCCCAGCAATAGAAGAGACACGTGAGCAGCAACATTTGCAGGTGAAAACATACTTCCCTCTGCTTCTTCATCCTTGAAATGGTTGTTGGAAGGATTAAAAAGCAGCGGCACAAGCAAAGCCCATGTATTGGGCCTCCCTGAAGTATCAGACATGATCCTAGTGTCCTTGCGCCTACTTAACACAACGGTCAGTTGAAGACACTGAATCCGAGGCTCGAGGCCTTAAGTTACTCATCCGCAGATACACTGCTTCTGTGTGCAAGCTGCAGGCATGTGGGCACTCAGTCGTGTCCACCCGTAGCCCTCCAGGCTGCTCTGTCCATCGGATTTTCCAGGCAATAATACTGGACTGGGTTGCCTTTTCCTACTTCCGGGGATCTTCCCATCCCAGGGATAGAACCTGGGTCTCCTGCATTGCAGGCAGATGCTTTACCATTGAGCCACCTGGGAAGCCCCTACGCGTGGGAGCCGGATTCAAAGCGGCTCCTTTCAGGTGACAGAGCAGAGGCTCTCTCTGCTGAGCCCGGTTGCTGCTCTAAGGCATACAATCTCACCTGTGTTGTACATGCACCTGCCATGTGATGGTACGGAGGTCACCTGAGTGCCCCCAGCTCCTGGGGAGGTGGGCACAGCCCAGCTTTGCCGGCTGAATGAGTTCTACCTTCTCCTCGCTCCTGCCTCGGCTGCTATGAGGCAGTCAGGCCTCTGGGCCGTGAAATGAGAGCAGTGTTCAGGCCCCTGTGCCCTTCCCAGCGGTGAGCTCCCTTCCCCCGCCCCTTCCTAATTGAATCCTATTAACAGGAGAGTAAATTGTCTGTTTAATGGACATCGCAGCCAAAGGGGTATCTTAAGGCCTCAGAACTTGCAGATGCAGCATTGACCATGAAGAGCACGGGGCCCAGAATGCACCCACCCCCGGAGGAGTTATTTTCCATGATGGTCCTGGCCCATGCCGGAGCCAGAAGATTCCTACGTATGACCTAATACAAAAATGCCAGTCCTTCCTTCTCCTCTGGTAGAGAGACCCTCAGTAAGGCCGAGGGCCTTTTAAAAGCACAGCTAAAGGGCTACGTGCTTTAACTGACTAAACAGGCTAAGCATTTGGACTTTATAAGCAAACACTAGCCTTCTTCCCTAGGTACTTTGCCCTTGGAAGATGGGAACAGACAGGGAAGGGGGGTGGGTGCACTCTTCTGCTGGATCAAAGCAACCCCTGCCAAAACGCTTTGATGTGCTTTGCTCTGGAGGGTATGTGGGTGGAAACCTGCTCCCTGGCTGGCTCTGGGGCTTGTGGGGGGCAGATGAGTGTAGGCGGAAGGAAGGAAAAAGTGATGCTACCACAATAAAGATGGGTGCTCTGAGCTGGCACAACGGGTTAGAGATCACAGAATCGCTTCCCCAACATCAACCTTCCAACAGCCCCATAAGGTAATAATAGCAAGCTCACAGTGATACATTCCGGTAGCGCTCTCCCTACCCATTCTGCAGAGGGGGGTCATCGAGGTTTAGAGATGTTGAATACCTTGCCCAGGGCAAGTAACCTGGCCTCTCTGAGCCTCAGTGTGTCCATCTCCAGAATGGAGAGGTGTATTGCTAGACCCTCAGGGTCTGCTGAGGATTAAAAGGCCATCTAAGCTGCCTGACACGGGATGTGGCGGGTTGCTTTCCCAGGGTGGCTGCTCCAACACGCAGCCCCTCCCACGTGCTCCTCATTCATGTGACGTCAACACTCCTCCGTCCAGAGGGAACTTCTTTGTCCACTCCCCTTCAACTTGGGGGAGCTTGGCCTGGCCAGTAAAATGCGGTGGAGGTGGCACCGGGATTCCCAAGGCCAAGGGGCAGACAGTGGCACAGCATTCACGGGGCACTCTCTCTCGGGACACTATCCTTGGCGCTCGTCACCAGAACGTGAAGAAGCCCAGAGGCCACTCATAGGTGCTCCAACTCACAGCCCAACTCCGTTCTCGCCAATAAACTTTACAACACACATATGTACATATCCATACGCATCTATGTGCACACATATGCATAGAAAACACATATACACATGCACCTATGCATAAACACATACACATGCATGCATATACATCCACAAATACACATACACGTACTAATCAATACACACACTAATCACAAGAGGTCTTCTTAATCTCTGGGATCTGTCCAGGGTCACTCCCCTGGCCCATAATGCAGTGGAGCTGGATGTGCACCTGGCTCCACGGTCCCTCCTTGACCCTCCACAGCACTGCAGGGAGCTCTTCTCCAGAGGGCCAGCTTTTCTTTATGACGTTTGCTTCAGCTGCGTTACAAGCCCCTTCTCCTCAGTCTAGAGCCCTTTCTGAATTGTGCATCCACTTACTTATTTAAACCCTTTTGAATCAATATCTATTCTCTGCCGCCACTTGGGATAATAAGTCCCATAAATCAAACTGGCAACCCGTGTCCCGCGTCCCTGCTGAGGGTGTGCCGTTGGCTGAGTGCCACGGGGAGGGTGGGAGTGACTGTCGCAACGGCTAAGCCACTGGCTCGTGGATATTTGAGGACCAGCCGGGCAGAGGCTCCAAACCTGTCTCTGCGTCACAGATGGGTCAGATGTAGTCCTTCCCCGGTCAGGGAGCACGGGCAGACTTTTAGCTCTGCGAACAATCACCTCAGAACAGATGAAATGATGTATTTTAAAGGGGAGAAAAGTAGTGAGGAAGAGAAGAAATCACAACGAAAGATTTTTCAGTAGGGTTGGGAGTCTAAGCTGCCTGACACGGGATGTGGCGGGTTGCTTTCCCAGGGTGGCTGCTCCAACACGCAGCCCCTCCCACGTGCTCCTCATTCATGTGACGTCAACACTCCTCCGTCCAGAGGGAACTTCTTTGTCCACTCCCCTTCAACTTGGGGGAGCTTGGCCTGGCCAGTAAAATGCGGTGGAGGTGGCACCGGGATTCCCAAGGCCAAGGGGCAGACAGTGGCACAGCATTCACGGGGCACTCTCTCTCGGGACACTATCCTTGGCGCTCGTCACCAGAACGTGAAGAAGCCCAGAGGCCACTCATAGGTGCTCCAACTCACAGCCCAACTCCGTTCTCGCCAATAAACTTTACAACACACATATGTACATATCCATACGCATCTATGTGCACACATATGCATAGAAAACACATATACACATGCACCTATGCATAAACACATACACATGCATGCATATACATCCACAAATACACATACACGTACTAATCAATACACACACTAATCACAAGAGGTCTTCTTAATCTCTGGGATCTGTCCAGGGTCACTCCCCTGGCCCATAATGCAGTGGAGCTGGATGTGCACCTGGCTCCACGGTCCCTCCTTGACCCTCCACAGCACTGCAGGGAGCTCTTCTCCAGAGGGCCAGCTTTTCTTTATGACGTTTGCTTCAGCTGCGTTACAAGCCCCTTCTCCTCAGTCTAGAGCCCTTTCTGAATTGTGCATCCACTTACTTATTTAAACCCTTTTGAATCAATATCTATTCTCTGCCGCCACTTGGGATAATAAGTCCCATAAATCAAACTGGCAACCCGTGTCCCGCGTCCCTGCTGAGGGTGTGCCGTTGGCTGAGTGCCACGGGGAGGGTGGGAGTGACTGTCGCAACGGCTAAGCCACTGGCTCGTGGATATTTGAGGACCAGCCGGGCAGAGGCTCCAAACCTGTCTCTGCGTCACAGATGGGTCAGATGTAGTCCTTCCCCGGTCAGGGAGCACGGGCAGACTTTTAGCTCTGCGAACAATCACCTCAGAACAGATGAAATGATGTATTTTAAAGGGGAGAAAAGTAGTGAGGAAGAGAAGAAATCACAACGAAAGATTTTTCAGTAGGGTTGGGAAGGCAAAGTACAAACACAGGATGATTAAATGCCAGGATTCAAATCAAATGGCAAGGCGCATCCTGAGGGGATCAGGACAGGTGAGTGAAGGGGTACACCTTGCTTCTTTTGCCTCTGACTCTTCCAGCCACGTTTCCCCCTCGCCTCATTTTCTTGATTGGACAAGGTATGTTAAGCTGCTGTTCTGTAAACATCACTGTGAGCAGATTGAAGTCCTCTCTGAAACCAGGAGAGCCTAAACCAAGAGCCCTGCTGCCTGTCTAAGCAGTCAGGGAGGGGAGAGTTAGGCCTTTTCCCATCACCTAAGCTCACCGTGGACTAGGTGGACCACACAGAAGGGCAGATGAAGATAAGGCTCAATGATAACCCTGCCAAGCCACCTGGAGGGGGCATTCTTTCTTTCAGATAAAAGGACACAGGCGCTCTCCCTCCAGAGGGCACGCCTTCCCTGGCCCCATCTGCTTGGAGTTCTTCCTTTCCTCTTCTCTCCAGCTGTCCTCACCTGACAGCCCCTGCCCTGAGCCACGCCCCTCACCTCCAGGGCTGCGCCAGGGCTCCCATTCTACCTGCAGAGTGCTCCTGTTCCACAGCACTGCCTCTCTAACTCTGCATTTACTCGTGAGCCTTCTCCATTCACGGGCCTCCCCATGGGGATGTAAGCTCCCTGAGATCCAGGGCAAGAATGGTTCCTAGTCACCATCACATCTCAGAGGAATAAGTAGAGAATCTTGGGATTTTGCTGTTGTTTATTTGGCTTAAAAAAAATAAAAAACACCTCTTACTTAAAAAAATTGGTTTTACCATCTTAACCATTTTTTACTGTACAGTTCAGTAGAGTTAACTATATTCTCACGGAGTACGGCCGATCTCTATAACTTTATCATCTTGCAAGACTGAAACGTTGTTGTTCAGTCATTAAGTCATGTCTGACTCTTGGCAACCCCGTGGACTGCAGCACGCCAGGCTTCTCTGTCCTTCACCATCTCCTGGAGCTTGCTCAAACCCATGTCCATTGAGTCAGTGCTGCCATCCAACCATCTTGTCCTCTGTCACTCCCTTCTCCTCCTGCCTTCAATTTCCCCCCAAATCAAGCTCTTTTCCTAAGAGTCAGCTCTTTGGGATTGAAATTTGATACCCATTCAACAAACCCCACATTCTGGCTCCCCCAGGCCATAGCAACCACCCTTCTTGCTGTTTATTTGAGTGTGACTCCTTTAGATATGTCATCTAAATAGAACCATACATTAAGTGTCCTTTTGTGTCTGGCTTATTTCATTTAGCATAATGTCCTCAAGGTGCTTTTATACTGTAGCATTTGACAAGAAAAAGAAAATCTTGATTTTTATCATAACACTATATTATAGCTGTTTTACTATACCATAAGACATTTTTTAAAAGGTTGCAGAGTACTCCCTTCAATAAGTAAACCACCATATATTTAACCCCCTTGTCGGATGTTTAGAAATGGTGCTTGTTGGCTTATTTGGTGGAACTCAGGGTCGCCCTCTGCTGGTCAGCTAGCATATTCCACCTTGACCCTCACCAAATTAGCCTAAACTGATGGGTACGAAGGAGGCTGGATCTTACAGCACACAGTTTAGGCATCAGAATTTGGGAACAGAGATGAGAGAACCACAGAAGTGGAATACGGCAGCAGCACGTTGTGAGTTTCCTAGCCCTGCGAAAGCCTCAACACTGGAAAGGGGAGGCGAAGAGAGGAAAGGGAGAGGTAAGCAGAGGGAGCTCATGTTAGGCCATCGCCTGGGACTCAGGCTCTGGAGTGATGAGAACGGGAGGTTCGGAGTGACGCAGTGACTGTCGAGAAAGGGACGCTGCGTCATCGCTGAAGGCCGCTGCAGAGGCGGTGCCGACGCTCCTGCACCAGCCGGAGTCCCGCGGAAAGGAAAGGCAGGCCCGGCGGTGTGCTGAGACCCGGTCAGCCGGTTGTTAATCCACAGGAAGCTGGTCACCAGCCACAGTGGGGGCATTTATACCGCAGAAATCTAATCACACTGCAAACCAGCGCTTCTGCTTTTTGGAGAGCTGGTTTTCCAGCGCACCCCTTCAGAGGAGGCTGGGAAATTCAGGGAGGTTTTAGGAATTAGGGAAGGACAGGAAATAGTGTAGTACTCTGGGGGCTGGTCAGGGTGCTGGTCAGGGTGCTGGAGAGATCAGAGAAGGCAGCTGTGTTAGCTGCAGAAATAGAGTTCCCTTGAGAGGCGCTGCCTGCAGCTTGAGACCCTCAGGGGCAGCTGGGGAATGAAGAGCTGACCTCATTCCCCTTTAGATAGTTTTTTTTTGGGACTCCTTTAGATATGTCATCTAAATAGAACCATACATTAAGTGTCCTTTTGTGTCTGGCTTATTTCATTTAGCATAATGTCCTCAAGGTGCTTTTATACTGTAGCATTTGACAAGAAAAAGAAAATCTTGATTTTTATCATAACACTATATTATAGCTGTTTTACTATACCATAAGACATTTTTTAAAAGGTTGCAGAGTACTCCCTTCAATAAGTAAACCACCATATATTTAACCCCCTTGTCGGATGTTTAGAAATGGTGCTTGTTGGCTTATTTGGTGGAACTCAGGGTCGCCCTCTGCTGGTCAGCTAGCATATTCCACCTTGACCCTCACCAAATTAGCCTAAACTGATGGGTACGAAGGAGGCTGGATCTTACAGCACACAGTTTAGGCATCAGAATTTGGGAACAGAGATGAGAGAACCACAGAAGTGGAATACGGCAGCAGCACGTTGTGAGTTTCCTAGCCCTGCGAAAGCCTCAACACTGGAAAGGGGAGGCGAAGAGAGGAAAGGGAGAGGTAAGCAGAGGGAGCTCATGTTAGGCCATCGCCTGGGACTCAGGCTCTGGAGTGATGAGAACGGGAGGTTCGGAGTGACGCAGTGACTGTCGAGAAAGGGACGCTGCGTCATCGCTGAAGGCCGCTGCAGAGGCGGTGCCGACGCTCCTGCACCAGCCGGAGTCCCGCGGAAAGGAAAGGCAGGCCCGGCGGTGTGCTGAGACCCGGTCAGCCGGTTGTTAATCCACAGGAAGCTGGTCACCAGCCACAGTGGGGGCATTTATACCGCAGAAATCTAATCACACTGCAAACCAGCGCTTCTGCTTTTTGGAGAGCTGGTTTTCCAGCGCACCCCTTCAGAGGAGGCTGGGAAATTCAGGGAGGTTTTAGGAATTAGGGAAGGACAGGAAATAGTGTAGTACTCTGGGGGCTGGTCAGGGTGCTGGTCAGGGTGCTGGAGAGATCAGAGAAGGCAGCTGTGTTAGCTGCAGAAATAGAGTTCCCTTGAGAGGCGCTGCCTGCAGCTTGAGACCCTCAGGGGCAGCTGGGGAATGAAGAGCTGACCTCACTGTGCTGAGACTTGCCTTGTGAGCTTCACAGACCCCCTGACTGAGGCCAGCTGGCAGAGAGGGTACAGTCCTGGGGTCAGCCTCCAGGGCAGAGAGTAGTCTGGGAAAGAGTGGGAGTCGGGCTGGGGGATCCCACATGAGGGGGCAAGTCCCTCTGCCTTAGGTGGCCGCAGGCAGGAGAAGAACAGGCAGGTTGAAGCCAAGAGTGCCGAGGTACACGTGGAACTCCCTGAAGACCCCAAGAAATGCGTGTGGGGGTCTGAACGGTGTGGGGGTCCTCCAAGTGGAAACGTTAGTATTTCACAATCAGTGGTGCCCATTTGCAGGCTCTGGACGATGAGCTTGGCATTCAGCATTTTCTGGGTATAATGCTTGCCCACTTCCATTTCCCTAAACACCAGGCCTCCCTGCAAAAATTCTGGAGCAAAGCGTTCTTGAAGGTTTTGATAGCTTTTTTCCAGAGCATTCATACCAACTGATAAATGTGTACACACAGCCAGCGCCTCCGTGTGGCTGATTCTGTGGCAGGGAGGAAACAAATTCTGACTCCCCGTTGCAAACTGTTTCTTTGACTTGATTTCCTAGCTTTTATTATTATGATCATACTTCATGTCGTGCCTCGAGGACTCTGCCCCTCTGTTAGTAAAGTTCCTTTGTTCAGAACCCTGTCCACCTGGCGATGACAGGAAGGGAGAAATGAACACATCCTCTGCCTGAGGCTTGCCCTTCCAAGAGATGTTTGCAAGATTAATGGCCTTTTTGCTTTGCTTCTTCACTTTCCCCCATCTCTGATCTTTAAAGAACCTGACACCCAGACCCCAATAAGATGGTTGTTTCAAGGCACTAGCCTGCCATCTTATTGATCAGTGCTTTCCAAATAAAGTCATTTTCCTCACCTCAACACCTCGTCTCTCTGATTCACTGGCCTGTCCTTTGGTGAGGAGAGTAAGCTTGGACTTGGTAACAATTCCACACATCTTCACCAGTACATGACACTATAAACTTTAGATAGTCACCTCTCAGCTAGGTGAGAAATATTTAGTCCCATGTTTTAATTTGCATTGCTTCTGGTGGGCGTGAGGGCCCAGCCTGGAGCCTGGGCCTCCTGAGCCCAGGCTGTGAGCTTGCCTTGCTCCTCTACTGTCCAGTGTTTCTCTGCCCACAAAGAGCGCTAGCGCGTGCCACTGAGCTGAGTACCTGGCATCTAGTGTCTCATTTGATCCTGACCCTATACGGTCAATATTGTCATTACCCTTCTTTTGCAGATGGGACACTGAGGCAGACTGTGTCTGAGACAAGCAGGGACCTACTTGTCAGAGGTCACAAAGGTAATTTATAGAGCCTCCTGGCCAAGCCACGTGGTCCAGCAGAACTTTCTGTGATGATGTAACGTTCCACACATTGGAATCATCCAATGCAGTTGAGTGGGATACTAAATTTTTAATTTTATTTCGTTGTAATGAGTTTAAATTTAAAAAGCTATGTAGGACTGGACAGATATTTCCTGAGTGGTAAGCTGCTGGCCACTCCACTCACCCTGCATTGCCTTTTATCTTTTTCTATTTATTTATTTTTGCTGCATCACAACTGCTTTCAAACAGGTCCTACGCGGGATCTCCCAAACCCCTCTGGACTCCAGCCTGGAGAGGGACTCAGGACAACCTTCCTGAACGTCCAGGGATGCACGTCCACAATGCCTGAGGCTGGTTTTTAGGCTGCCCCAGGCAGGTGATCCCAGGAGCAACTTCTGCAGACATTTCAGAAGAGACACTGCAGAGAGAGGCTTTTTCATCTTTTTGGTTACACATTAATGAAAATGTCTGTCATCCTTCAATTGCTCCCACAAAGCTTCAGATCTCCATTCACTCTCCGTACAAATAACATTATGAGCTGCACTAGAAACTTCTCTGAGAATTAACAATACAGATGAGAACTCTGCCTGCTCTCAGGGGACACACGCTCCCAGAAGACCCTGTCTCTAAGAAGGGAACTATGGGGATGTTAAGGGCCTATTTTCTTGTCACCGTTTTCCAAGTGTTTCTGCATGCTGGGCCCTGTGCTGACCGGATTTTTTTCTTGTCACGTTTTCAAGTACATGACACTATAAACTTTAGATAGTCACCTCTCAGCTAGGTGAGAAATATTTAGTCCCATGTTTTAATTTGCATTGCTTCTGGTGGGCGTGAGGGCCCAGCCTGGAGCCTGGGCCTCCTGAGCCCAGGCTGTGAGCTTGCCTTGCTCCTCTACTGTCCAGTGTTTCTCTGCCCACAAAGAGCGCTAGCGCGTGCCACTGAGCTGAGTACCTGGCATCTAGTGTCTCATTTGATCCTGACCCTATACGGTCAATATTGTCATTACCCTTCTTTTGCAGATGGGACACTGAGGCAGACTGTGTCTGAGACAAGCAGGGACCTACTTGTCAGAGGTCACAAAGGTAATTTATAGAGCCTCCTGGCCAAGCCACGTGGTCCAGCAGAACTTTCTGTGATGATGTAACGTTCCACACATTGGAATCATCCAATGCAGTTGAGTGGGATACTAAATTTTTAATTTTATTTCGTTGTAATGAGTTTAAATTTAAAAAGCTATGTAGGACTGGACAGATATTTCCTGAGTGGTAAGCTGCTGGCCACTCCACTCACCCTGCATTGCCTTTTATCTTTTTCTATTTATTTATTTTTGCTGCATCACAACTGCTTTCAAACAGGTCCTACGCGGGATCTCCCAAACCCCTCTGGACTCCAGCCTGGAGAGGGACTCAGGACAACCTTCCTGAACGTCCAGGGATGCACGTCCACAATGCCTGAGGCTGGTTTTTAGGCTGCCCCAGGCAGGTGATCCCAGGAGCAACTTCTGCAGACATTTCAGAAGAGACACTGCAGAGAGAGGCTTTTTCATCTTTTTGGTTACACATTAATGAAAATGTCTGTCATCCTTCAATTGCTCCCACAAAGCTTCAGATCTCCATTCACTCTCCGTACAAATAACATTATGAGCTGCACTAGAAACTTCTCTGAGAATTAACAATACAGATGAGAACTCTGCCTGCTCTCAGGGGACACACGCTCCCAGAAGACCCTGTCTCTAAGAAGGGAACTATGGGGATGTTAAGGGCCGATTTTTTTCTTGTCACCGTTTTCCAAGTGTTTCTGCATGCTGGGCCCTGTGCTGACCCTGGGCATACCTCGCCGTGCTCGTTTCCTAAGGTCGTTATAACACATGACCATAAACCGGGCAGGTGGCTTAAAGCCACAGAAATTTATTTTCTCACAGTTCTGGAGACTACAAACCCAAAATCAAGGGGTCAGCAAGGCCATGTTTCTGAGGAAGGCAGCGTGGGAGATTCCATTCCTTGATTCTTCCAGCTGCTGATAACTCCAGGCGTTCCTTGGCTTGTGGCTTCGTCAGTCCCTTCTCTGCCTCTGTCTTCACTTGACCTTCTCCTCTTGTATCTGTGGCTTCTACGCTCCAGTTTTATAAAGATCCGGATTTTCTTCTAAGTTATTAGATGAAAGATGGTTATAGGGAATGGAAGGAGATTAGAATTACTGGCCAAGAGACAGCTGCTTATGGATGAGCCACCGACCGGTGGAGCCTCCTGGACTAGGAGGCGGCTGGAGGGAACTGAGCTGCTTGAGGGAACTGAGCCGCTTGCTGTGAGTTCACTCATCTGCCTCAGGGCATCTGCCAAGCTCCGTCAGACCCTCATCTGTAATCTGCTCTCGCCCAAAACTGAAGGAACGAGCTCTTTGTCATGTAACACAATAGGAGCAAGGACGTGAGCAGAATGACTCTGCATCCAAACTCCAAGAGTAGAAGAGGCCCTGGCGAAATCACACTTGTCCCCAGTGAGGACCACAGCCCTGAAATGTGGACCAGTCAAGGAAAAATAGTGAAATTCCAAATGTTTTGGTTTGGTTTGCTGATTATCATTGAGGCAAAGGAAAATGTGTATTCTCTCTCTCTCTCTTTAAATTGGAGTATCGTTTTGCACTGTCGTGTTAGTTTCTGCTGTACAACAAAGTGAATCAGCTCTATGTATCCAAGCGGGGCAAGCGGGGCCGAGACGGGGCTGTGCAAGGGAGACGCACACAGACCTCAGACCCAGGGTGGGCTCAGATCCCACCTCCACCCCCAGGCAGGGGGGTGTGGGTTACGCCCGGAGCATGGCGTCACCCAGCCTAGACAGCAAGGGGCTGGCACCTAGTGCTCCTGTCACCAAGCTGTGGCCCCTGGGCCCCTACACAGAGAACAGGGTGCCTCATGTCCGTTCTGGAAAAGATCCATACATGCCGGCCATGGCCATCTGTTGCTGGGAGATAAGTTACTAGGCTGAGCTTCGTTCCCATGTTGGGCCTCAGTTTCTTCACCTGAAAAATGGGAAAAAATATTTCTCATGTGTATGTGTGTTGTTGTGAGAGTTTAAGAAGTGGGTAACCTGCACACCATTGGGAGCAGTGTCTACAGCACAGGAAATGCTCAAAGATATGTGGGAAGTATCAAAGGATCAGCTGTTAGTACCTGAGCAGCATTTTAAAGGTCCAGCTTTCTGCTGATGACCAACTTGGAATCCATCGTGATAATTGTGTCACTCAGTCATGTCCAACTCTTTGTGACCCCATGGACTGTAGCCTGCCAGACTCCTCTGTCCAGGGAATTCTCCAGGTAATTCTACTGGAGTGAGTAGCTGTTCTCTTCTCCAGGGCATCTTCCCAACGCAAGGATCGGACCCAGGTTTCTCACATTGCAGGCGGATTGTTTACCGTCTGAGTCACCAGGAAAGCCCTTTGAATCCATGGTATTTTCCAATTCTGCATTTTTTTGTTCTAAGTTCCAGTGTGAAAGTGTTACTTGCTCGGTCGTATCTGATTCTTTGCAACCCCATGGACTGTAGCCCATCAGGCTCCTCTGTCCAAGGAATTCTCTAGGTGAGAATAAAAGAGTGGGTTGTCATTCCCTTCTCCAGGGGATCTTCCAGGCCCAAGGATCGAGCCTAGGTCCCCCGCTTTGCAGGCCAGATTCTTTACTGTCTGAGCAGGTTCCAGTGTGAACATCAGAAATCCAAAGAGACCGTGAACAGGCCCGTGAGCCCTGCCAGCCCGCCTGCCCCGCGCAGCTTCCCCGCATCCTGCACATGGGGCATTGCCGACAACACAGGAGCACCAGCCTGTCCTTCCTACATCCTGAGATGGGAAGGGAAAGCTGGCTTATTTTTTTTTTAAGTTCACATTCTGTTTTGGACCAGTTAAAAGAAAGGCATTTTAATAGCCCTGTGCAAAGAGAACTGATGTTGTTTCCTCAGGCTACTCTCTGAACCCAGAGGTCGGACGGGATTAATAAGTATGCTATAAATACAAACAGTGGCCTATATGTCTTTTTTTTTTTTATCTTTTTTTGGAGGGTGGGGTGGGGAGGGAGGGGGATGGGCGGGCCGCTTCTATCGGTCCTTCATTTCTCCATTTTCATCCGTCTTTGTTCTTTGGCTCCTGTGGGTCTCCCATCGCGGTGGCCACTGTCGTCGCAGAGCACTGGCTCTGGGTGCACGTGCGCCAGAGCTACGGCTCGGTAATTGGACACATCAGTCCAGCCGCTCCGCGGCACGTGGGATCTTCCCAGGCCAGGGATCGAACCGGTGCCCCTTGCACTGCAAGGCGGTGTCTTTACCCACTGAGCCACCAGGGGAAGCCCGGCCCATATTTCTGTAGGGACAGTGCACTGGGTTGAGAAAGAGAGAGAAAAATTCTAATGGGAAAGTATATGCTAAGCAAATGAAGATAGAAAGGAAGAAGCTACTGGAATCTAAAGAAATCTGTGGGGAGGATGTTGAGAGTGGCTCAGCACAGCTCCACAAAGATCCCTGGTAGGGCTGAACTAGGGCCCAAACAAGAGTTTTTTTCAACTCCCAAATCTGGCCTCATTCCATTTTCCAAAGCCCTACCCATGGGCTTTTAGTGGGACCTTCAGGGGATGACAGATAGCCTCATTTATCAGATTTTCTCTCAAGGCAAACGTACATGGTCAACCACCTGTATATATACAGGCTTCCCAGTGGCTCAGTGGTAAAGGAGCTCCTAAATTGCAGGAGACTTGCCCAAGAAGTGAGTTCATTCCTTGCGTCGGGAATATCCCCTCGAGAAGGAAATTGCCGCCGCCCCAGTATTCTTGCCTGGGTCGTATCTGATTCTCGGTCGTATCTGACAGGACAGATAGGCTGATAGGCTATAGTCCACGGTGTTGTAAGCCTGAGAGACTAAGCAACAGCACAAACCACGTATATACTGGCCGCTCGGCATGTGGGATCTTAGTTCCCAGGCTGCGGAGGATGCCGCCTGCATTTGGAGTCCTAACCACTGGGCCGCCAGGGACGTCTCCAACAAGTGTAAGTGAAGCATCATCTCTGTCCCTGCCCCCGGGCCGTGCTGGCGATTCAGGGGAGCAGAATTGGCTCTGGGCCGCCCTCGGGGAGCGCGCAGACCCGCGGTGAGGCCAGTGAGAGGATGAGGCTCATTTCCTGGGCTCTCTGTCGGGGGCGGAGCTAGAGCCATCTGACATACTGCATAAGCATGGTGGTGTGCAGGGTGAGTTGCTCAGTCCTATACCCATAGCAGGTGCTCAGCAAAGATGAGTTAGCGGTCAATGAATGAATGATGGGCGGGTGGGTCTGTCAGCGTGCGGCTCACACTGGCCACTCGCTGGACCGCAGGGTCACAGCATGGGGAGGCTGGCTGGAGGTCAGGAGGCAGAACAGCAATTGTTGTCTCCTCACTAAATCACACCTGATTCTTCTGCAGCCCCAGGAACTATAGCCCGCCAGGCTCCTCTGTTCATGGGATTTCCCAGGCAAGAATACTGGAATGGGTGGCTATTTCCTTCTCTAGGGGGTCTTCCCAACCCAGGGATTGAACTCACAGATCCAGGCTGTGATAAGGAAGGCCTGGGAGTCTCTACTGCAGCTCCTCAAATAACAGCTTAAAGAGATGATCGGTAGGAAAGACCATTAAAACTCATTATTCCAAAAAAAAAAACAAAACCAACAACAAACCTCGTTATTCCCAGTGAAACCATCCTGGAGTCATTTCCTTCTCCAGGGCATCTTCCCTACCCAGGGATCAAACCCGGGTCTCCTGCATTGCAGGCAGATTCTTTACCATCTGAGCCACCAGGGAAGTCACATATATGCATACACATACTCAGTCGAGGCAAAAATACAGGAGTGTGCTGTCATGCCCTCCTGCAGAGAATCTTCCCGACCCAAGGATCCCAACCCTCATCTCCTGCATTGCACATGTACTTTTTTAAACCACTGAGCTACCTGGGAAGCCCTAGAGCTCTTGAGGTACGTCAGCTCTGTCCTATCAGAGCTGCCTGCCCGGCTTTGTACTACAGCACTGTGGTTGGTCTGATACTGAAGGTCTTTAGGAAAAAAGAGCTGCATTTGGAACTTCCCTGGTGGTCCAAAGGCCAAGACTCCGCACGCCCAATGCAGGGGGGCTGGGGTTCCCTCCTTGGTCAGGGGACTGGATCCTACATGCTGCCACTTAGAGTTCCCATGCCACAGCTAAGACCAAATGCGGCCAAATAAATTAATAAAAATAAATATTTAAAGATAGAAGTTGCACTTACGTGTTTCATGAATGACTCAATAACTCCTAACACTAATAACAGCTGGCTTTGTTTGGAATACTTACCAGACCCTAGGCTCTATTTGAAACACATCATTCTTAATAATCCACTGAATCCTCCCAGCAAACACATACGGATCATATAAGCATTGTCATCCCCACTTTACAGACAAGGAAACTGAGGCCCAAAGAGGTTAAGTCATGTGCCCAGATTCATTAAGGATGCTAAACCAGGTTGGGCCCAAAATATCCACATTCTGACCCTTACATTATGTTCTCTTTTAAAAATTTAATGTCAAAATATGTCACAGCATCTTTTAATGAATAGATTTTTTGCCTCAGTAGTTCTGCTTCTAGGAACTGAGCCTAAGGAGGTATAAATAGCTCGCTATAGCAATGCACCTTTATTTAGAACATACAACCACAATCCATATTTCCATTAAGAGGGGTTTTCTAAAATGTGGTGTCTCCAAGCAAAAGAAACTGCTCGAAATGACATCTATATATATGACCAATCTAGAAAGACCTCTACACTCTATATTGTTACAAAAAAGTCCAGAAAAAAATTGCACTTTTGTTAATAGCTATTTTGTCTGTGCAGTGGGACGCCTAATGATTTTTAATCTCTCTTTTCTGCTGGTCTATAGTTTCTAATTTACCTACAGTGAACATGTACTACATTTGTAATAAGAAAGAAACCCAATAAAAGTTATTGAATAAAAGAATAAACAGCCAGAAATCATGCTCTCCTGAGGAATTAGTGAGCATCGCCCCTGACAAGCAGGGCTGTGGTTGCTTTGCTGGAACCTTCCTTTGTCTCGCAGGCTCTGCTCTCGGCCAATGGGGAGACTACACAGGTGTCAGAGTGGGGGAGAGCGTGAGGTCACCCGGACAGGAGGTCACTTTCGAGGAGGCTGGCTCCACACATCCCCTTGTTTTCTAGGGACTGGGGACCTCCTTGCCCCAGTGCAGGCGGTGAAGTCCTAAACTCTCCCTTGGGCTTTATCTGCATCCCATTGACTCCTTTGTTGATAGTCCTTTTGTGAATAAACCCTCCTCAAATTCATTCAGCCTCTGTTTCCTGTTGAGGACTGGCTGATTCTCTAACCTTATTTCGTGCCTTCTCCCTTTCGCCCATTCTGTGCATGCATGCATGCTTACGTCGCTTCAGTCGTGTCCAGCTCTCTGCAACCCCATTGACTACGGCCCACGCAGCTCTTGTGCCCATGATATTTTCCAGGCAGGACTACTGCAGTGGGTTGCCGTGCCCTCCTCCAGGGTATCTTCCCAACCCAGGGATCAAACCCAAGTCTCTTGTGTCTCCTGCATTGGCAGGCAGGCTCTTTACCACTAGCACCAACTGGGAAGCCCTTCCTCCATCCTAATTCCCCCCAATAAAATGACTCCCAATTCCATCTGTCCGACTTGATCCTGTTTCCTGAGATCTGGTCTTGCCCACCAGACATCTTCATCTGGACAACCTGAGGACTCAGAGAATTCATCATGTCCGTAGCAGAACTCTTTAATCTAGTCTCACACTATGGTCTCTCTTCCTCTCCGTGAGCAGCATCCTTTTACCCTCAACCCACCCCAAACCTCAAAAGCATCTCTACCTGCTTTCTGATGGGGGTGGGGGGGGGCATCCTGAAGTCCAAAGCTTAGGAAATCAACTTCAGCCATTGTCTTTTGCAAACAACCCCCCTCACACCATTTCTACAGCCCCGTCCTTCCTCCAGGCTTCCCGATGGGGTCACCTTACCTTCTCCCCCTTCTCCAACTCCTGTCTCAGTCTTTGATCTGTGTTATGTGTGACTTCTGGCAAAGGGTCCTTGAAATACAGCTCAGATTCTACCCACCCCCCTACGTAAGAACAACTGCCAGTGAGACCAACCACCTCAACCTCCCATCCCGAGCCTTCTGCTAGATTTCTCTCACACACGGACACACACCCTCATTAACAATCTCCCCTCCCATCAAACTGAACCATTGAGTCTTTAAAAAAAATATATTATGGAATATTTATTTTCTATTATACAGTAAAATTTACTTTTTGGCATCCAATTCTATAAAGTTTAGCATAGGTATTAATTTATATAACCACGCCCACAGTCAGGATGCAGAAGAATTCCATAAACCTCAATAAGTCCCTCATGTAATTGCTTCACAGGCACACCCTCTCCTCAGTCCAGACCTCCAGCACCTACTCATCTCCTCTCCATCCCTCTAGTTTTGCCTTTTCCATAATGTCATATACAGGAAATGATACAGAATGCTTTGAAACTGGCTCTTTCCCTCCACATAGTGCCTTTGAGACTTCTCCAAGCTGTTGCCTGTGCAAAGTGCCTTCCTTTTTATTTTTGAGTGGTATTCCATTGTGTGGATGGACTAATACTTGCCGAATCTCTGAGTCTGCATAAAAGGGCAAGCCTTTGCTCACCCTGGATCCTTTGCTGGACCCCTGCCCTCCACCCAGGTGCCCCTGAAGGACTGTGCAACACTAGTTTGTCCACACATGGTCCCCAACCCTGGTTTTCTTTGCTACGAAGAACCAGCTCTTCCTTCCTGATCCTGTAGCCCTTTGTGGGCAGGTCTCTCTTGGAAGAGATCATCTTCCACCTGTTATTAGGATGACCGTCTGGGCTGAGACTGTGCTCTCCTTGCAACCAGTGGTCATTGTTATTTGTCTTCATGCCCCATAAACTCAGACAAAAGTCTTGATCAGAGCCAGTTCAAAATCTGCATAGGTGCTGAATGACTGTTAGAGGAAAGTCACTATCAGAGCAAATGGAAGGCGCTCCCATAGAGATAGGCCAGCACGGGCCGCCTGGTGCCGGCCTCTGCACAGGCAGTCATGACCAGTCCTTAGGAGAGTGTGGAGGCAGAGGTCTGGGAGAGATACGGAGTTTCCCTGTCGGGTGAGGAACTACAGACCGTGGCAGGGCCATGATGCTCAGCTGTTTAGACAGTGATCGGAGAGGTAAAGGAACGAAGCCAGCTAGAGAAAGCAATCCAATGGCCAGTACCCACCCCCACCTGCCCTATGCTATCATCTGCATGACCTCCCCAATTTACATGCTATCCTTGGGAGGAGGAAGGAGGTAGACTTGAACATAATTCTGAAATAACTGAATTTACCTGAAAATGATTAGCCTGAGTTTCTTCTTCAAGGAAAAGTTTGGCTCCAAGTCAGAAATTATGTGGAATTATAAAAAAGAAAACTGTCATCTTGCATATCTGTGGTAGTTGATCTTCATGTCTATGAAACTGAGCACTTTAGCATGCAAGGGAGCAATTACACATGACCTCTTTTAATTAGAGAGGCCATACAATTTATTGCTTTAACTGGGACAAATCTTAAATAGAAGGGAATGCTATTAATAACTGCCTCGGGAAGCGGGCCGAGCAAAGCATGACTTAACGATTATACTACAGCAAACCCACTCAGCGTCCACATGAGTAGGTAACATTCGTATGCAGATTTGCAAAGCTTAAGTGATTAAGTCATGCATCCAAATTAAATAAGGGAGCTCCAATTCAAGCCAAAAGGTCATTTCCCAAAGCCCACACTTGCCTAGGAGCTCACGCTGCTCCTACCAAAAGGGCCCATTGCCACTCACCCCTCCACTCTGGCAACAGAAAATTAGTGAAACTAGATATATAATCTTAAACTTTCTAGTAGTCACATTAAAAAGTAAGCAGAAACAGGTGAAATCAGTTTTAACTGTCTATTTTATTTAACTAAATATATCTCCGATAGTCTTATTCAATTGTAATCAATGGAAAACAATTCTTCATGAGATATATCACTGTTTGCCATTAAGACTTTGGAATCAGAGGTATTACCCTCACAGCACATCTCAGTGGCTGGTAGCTTGGATAGAGCCGCCAAGTCTGAGGGGGTAGAGCCGGCAAGAGCAGGTCGCAGATACACTGCCATCTAGTGGACACAGGAGTCTTGCCTGGAAAACCACCTAGAGCTGAATTACGGGCATCCTGTGGAACCGCACAATCAGCCTTGGGGTTAGCTCCCCAGAAAGGAAAATTTCTTGAGATGGAGATTGTTGCTGAGCTGGTCCCAGGGCAGATACACAGCCACAGAGGAAACTCAAGCCACTATGCTCTCAGTAACTTTGGCTGCGGTATATTCTTGGTTTCTAGTCACATAGGATTTAGCAGGAAATGGTTTTTCGGAATGACTGTTTAAACGAACCTTTGACAAAGTCCGTTTCTTTCTTTCGCACCCAGTTTCCCTGGATGGTGACTATGTGACTGGAAGGATGCTACCTGGCAAGCCCAGAGGAAAAGGATGGCCTGGGATGCCGGGTTTCTTTCTTTTAGGGATGTTTAAAGATCGTCCTGTTGAGAGACTTGAAATTGGCCTAAGTGCTTGACTTACAGAATCTACAATTAAAAGGAATCTTTGAGGGCTTCCCTGGTGGTCCAGTGGGTAAGGACACCGCCTTGCAGTGCAAGGGGCGCCGGTTCGATCCCTGGCCTGGGAGGATCCCACGTGCCGCGGAGCGGCTGGACCGATGTGTCCAATTACCAAGCTGGACTCTGGAGCACATGTGCCCAGAGCTGGTGCTCTGCAGCAAGAGAGGCCACTGAGATGGGTGACCTACATAGGCCAAAGAACAAAGATGGATGAAAATAGATAAATGAAACACCAATAGAAGTGCCCCCCCTACACAAAAAAAAAATAATAAAGGAATTTTTGAGATAATTCAGAAGAACAAGTCCCAAAGATTGTTTTACAGAATGCTCGTACCTTGTGATGTTAGTAGATATTTAACAAAACAGACTCTCTTACCGCAGCACTTTTGAGAACCTTTAACATTCTAGGAGTTCCCCAGAGGGCAGAGAACATTTCCCAGACTTGTTTAGCTACAGCACCCTGTATGTTGAAGAGACATCGCCTGGGAAGTGTCCTGGGGAGCATGATTTCAGAAACACCACTCTAGTCAACTACGTTTCTAAAAGACTTTGGAATCAGAGGTATTACCCTCACAGCACATCTCAGTGGCTGGTAGCTTGGATAGAGCCGCCAAGTCTGAGGGGGTAGAGCCGGCAAGAGCAGGTCGCAGATACACTGCCATCTAGTGGACACAGGAGTCTTGCCTGGAAAACCACCTAGAGCTGAATTACGGGCATCCTGTGGAACCGCACAATCAGCCTTGGGGTTAGCTCCCCAGAAAGGAAAATTTCTTGAGATGGAGATTGTTGCTGAGCTGGTCCCAGGGCAGATACACAGCCACAGAGGAAACTCAAGCCACTATGCTCTCAGTAACTTTGGCTGCGGTATATTCTTGGTTTCTAGTCACATAGGATTTAGCAGGAAATGGTTTTTCGGAATGACTGTTTAAACGAACCTTTGACAAAGTCCGTTTCTTTCTTTCGCACCCAGTTTCCCTGGATGGTGACTATGTGACTGGAAGGATGCTACCTGGCAAGCCCAGAGGAAAAGGATGGCCTGGGATGCCGGGTTTCTTTCTTTTAGGGATGTTTAAAGATCGTCCTGTTGAGAGACTTGAAATTGGCCTAAGTGCTTGACTTACAGAATCTACAATTAAAAGGAATCTTTGAGGGCTTCCCTGGTGGTCCAGTGGGTAAGGACACCGCCTTGCAGTGCAAGGGGCGCCGGTTCGATCCCTGGCCTGGGAGGATCCCACATGCCGTGGAGCGGCTGGACCGATGTGTCCAATTACCAAGCTGGACTCTGGAGCACATGTGCCCAGAGCTGGTGCTCTGCAGCAAGAGAGGCCACTGAGATGGGTGACCTACATAGGCCAAAGAACAAAGATGGATGAAAATAGATAAATGAAACACCAATAGAAGTGCCCCCCCTACACAAAAAAAAAATAATAAAGGAATTTTTGAGATAATTCAGAAGAACAAGTCCCAAAGATTGTTTTACAGAATGCTCGTACCTTGTGATGTTAGTAGATATTTAACAAAACAGACTCTCTTACCGCAGCACTTTTGAGAACCTTTAACATTCTAGGAGTTCCCCAGAGGGCAGAGAACATTTCCCAGACTTGTTTAGCTACAGCACCCTGTATGTTGAAGAGACATCGCCTGGGAAGTGTCCTGGGGAGCATGATTTCAGAAACACCACTCTAGTCCAATTCTACGTTTCTATAGATAGGGAAGACTGGGGCCCGGAAAGAGTAGGAGGCAAGTTCAAGGTTCACAAAGAGAATGGCAAAGCCAAGAGTTGGATTTTGGTTTCTTGATTCTAATATCCAGTGACTTTCTTTTTCTTTTTCCATTTGTATTATACACTATTTAAGACATACGAAAAGATCTATACAATTATGCAAAATATCCATGATATTCACCACCCTAAGAAATAAAACATTAACAACTCAGTAAAGAAAAGAAAACTTTATGTATACCTTTCCCAAAGCTTTCCCCAGGAGCACCCCTACCCTAAATTTGGTTACATTATTTAGGAAATCGTGGTAGAATTTCAAGTACATCCCATCATATTTAGAGGAGCCTCTTACATCTGTCACGGTCTGTGAGTTGTGATGGTCCTAGAACTAAAAACAAGAAGAAAATATCCCCCTCAGTCTGGAACAGCTAAGATAAAAAATCCACCTTGAGAATCCTCAGGTCACCTGCCTACCGCTCGCAGTGCTTCATAGAGATGTTAGGAATCGGAGAACTTCTTTATTCTCAAAAGGTCTCTTCATACGGTTTATTAATTCTGTTAGATGTGGGGGTGCTTCTTGCTTCATTCTGTGTGAGACTTCCGTGGCGTGAATTCACGGCCCCTCCCCTCCTGTCTGCAGGCCAGATGGGGAGCCGGGTGCTGTATAAATGTTTAATTGTAGCACAGGAAAAATATTTGCCTTCAGTCGCTGGAAGCTACTGCATGAGGTAGGGCTGTCTCCTAGAGTTGCCAGACTTCATTCTAATGAGAGCAGAAATAAAACCTGATTAAATCAAATTCCCCGTAGTGTAGAACCACTTAAATAAATGTTTCATATTGTTTGCATGACGCTTTTAAAATGTAACAGCTGCTTATGTAACCATTACGCTGGACATAAATCATTTATCGCCAACACTGCCATCTTCACTACAGCGGTACTTTTCAGACCGGCTGTTTGGCCTCCCACCTCCCTACTCACATGTGGGGCAGCAGGAGCAAGAGAGACAGACTGTGGGATGAGAGGCAAGCACTCATGGAGGGCCTGCATTGCGTGTGTAATGTTGGGCTGATATTTTCATAAGAAGGCATTATGGTTTCCATTTTACAGATGTGAATAGTGAGGCCAATGGAAATGCCCCCTGCCCCCGAGGTCCCATAGTCAGTAATAGAGCCTGTCTTTGAACCCAGGTCTGTCTGAGCCTTTGCTCATCACATCAGGCTGTTTAAGAGTAAGGAACACATCATTTCCCCCTTCAACTCCATACATCTCACGCCTTTTGACAATGATGAGATCTACAAAGGCCAGAGCAGGACTCAGAGAAGCAGGGAATTCTTTGGACTGGGACTGGGGGATGGGAGGAGAGAGAGTCTGATCTGAACTCCGTACTGTGGGCCAGTACCCTAGACCACATCTCCATTATCTTCCACCTGTTCACTCTGACAGCCTCCTTCAGGCCTCCCCGCCTTCATTCTTGCCCACCTCAACCCGTCATTCACTAAGTCATCTTTTTTTTTCCTTTTTTTGGCCACTTCTGTTGGTCTTTCATTTATTTCCATCTTTGTTCTTTTGGCCTGTGTGGGTCTCCCACAGCAGCGGCCTCTCTTGTCGCAGAGCACAGCTCCAGAGCTCCGGCTTGGTAATTGGACACCTCGGTCCAGCCACTCCACAGCACATGGGATCTTCCCAGGCCAGGGATCGAACCGGTGCCCCTTGCACTGCAAGGTGGTGTCCTTACCCACTGGACCACCAGGGAAGCCCTACGTCATCTTTTAAAAGTGTCAATCAGGGACGTCCCCTGTGATCCAGTGACTAAGACTGCACACTGCCAGTGCAGGGGACCTGAGTGTGATCCCGGAGCAGGGAACTAGATCTCGCATGCCTCAGCTAAGGGTCGTTCATGCCACAGCGAAGATCAGAGATTCCACTTGCGCAAACGAAGACCTGACGCAGCCAAGTAAATAAATAGGTTAAAAAGTAAAAATAAAAGAATGCGTGAGGTCAAGCTCTTCTCCCATTTAAAAGCCTCTGGTGGCTTCCCTCCACTCTTAGCATAAAGCCTGACCTCCTCCCCACCATGACCCTCAAGGCCTTGAATGAAATGACACCTGCTGACATTTTGTTTTTCTCTACGCCCTCCAGGCACCCTGGCTTCTGTCTGGTCCTGAGACACTTAAGCACATGCCTGCCTCAGGACCTTTGCACATGCTCGGAAGTTCTTCCTTTGGACCTTCCTATGGCTGATTCTAGCCTATCATCCAGACCTCAGATCAAGGTCATTTCCCCAAAAAGTCCCTCACTCTGCCTTCCAATGAAAGCTACTTTCCCCTAGACAATCTCTATTGCATGACTCTGTTTCACTTTAAACCACATATTGCTTCTCAGTTTCCTGACTTGCTTACTATTTTCTGCTTCACTAGAATGTAATCTCCTTTAGAAATGTCTGAATTGTTCACAACTGTTTCCCCAGTCCTAGAATAGTGTTTAGAACAGAGCAAGCACCCAATTAATGTGAATTGAATAAAGTTGCCACACCCATTTCCCCTGCTACCAAACTAGGCTAACCTGAAGCTGACCCCTAGAAAGTGAAAATTTACTTCTAAAAAACCACCTCTAGGCCCAGACTCCTGGCAAGTAATCCAGCCATGCAGGTGGCTGGGCCATGCAGCTCTATCAGACATGGGACACAGCAGAGAGCTAGTGAAGAAAACCCGGGTCTTTTGACGTTCCCTGTATTCACGGGGGGCTTCCCGGGCGGCTCAATGGTCAAGAATCTGTTGCAGGAGATGCCGCAGATGCAGGCTTGATCCCTAGGTCAGAAGACCCCCTGGAGGAGGGCATGGCAACCCACTCCAGTATTCTTGCCTGGAGAATCCCATGGCCAGAGAGTCTGGTGGGCCACAGTCCATGAGGTCACAAAACGTTGGACACGACTGAAGCAATGGGCACACACGAACGCGCGTTCCCAGAAAGGAGGGACAGCCAGGGCCCGTGCCTTCCTGTTCTAAGGAAACAGAACAGCAGGCCTCGCTGGGGCTGGCAGGAGCTCTGACCGCCGTCCTGGCTGGAGAGGAGCTCGCTCATGGCCCCCAGGTTGGCTCGAGCTCCGTCTTTCCTCCTGCAGGTGTCCTTGCCTGTACAGGGGAGGCTGGACGACAGAGCCCAGACCTGTTGGAGCAGGAGCTCTGGCTGTCAATCAGATACCCCCCAAGCGAGATTTGGAAGGTGGAGCCATCCTCCCACTGCTTTCCTTAGCCTCCTGCTAGCGGACAGGTCCTGGAGACACAGGTGCGCCGCCCCGCTCCGCTGCTGGTCCCAGAGCCTCTTGGCGACCAGAGGCAGTCGCTGTGCTGGCCACAGCGGGGCCAGCCTCCGGGTTCCTGGGCTGCGGCTCCGGCAGCGAGCTCCCGGTGGCAGGGGCAGACCCAGGCTGGCCCCGGCTGGCCCGTTCTGCGGTGTGCCGAAGGTTCACGCGGGCAGGCACGTCCTCAGCCCATCTAGGGACTCCGCAGCCCCTTGCTTCCTTTCAGTAAGTCCCTTCCTCCCTAAACATCCAGGGGGTGGCTATTCCTTGCGCTGACGGACGCACATCTCTTCCATGGGCTGTTCCTGTTCATTCCGGGTCTCTTCATCCTCAGGACCTGGCACGATTCACAGGGGGTTTGGGCGTGACGAGTCACCGTCTCCACCATCCGCCCCACATCCACACCAGCCCAGTGAGGGCCCCCGGCCGGGCTCGGGCTCCTGGCCACCCTCGTCCGGAGCCTGGAGGTGAACGCGTGGCCCCCCACCCCCCCGATCCGCCCCTTTGAGCTCTATCAGACATGGGACACAGCAGAGAGCTAGTGAAGAAAACCCGGGTCTTTGACGTTCCCTGTATTCACGGGGCTTCCCGGGCGGCTCAATGGTCAAGAATCTGTTGCAGGAGATGCCGCAGATGCAGGCTTGATCCCTAGGTCAGAAGACCCCCTGGAGGAGGGCATGGCAACCCACTCCAGTATTCTTGCCTGGAGAATCCCATGGCCAGAGAGTCTGGTGGGCCACAGTCCATGAGGTCACAAAACGTTGGACACGACTGAAGCAATGGGCACACACGAACGCGCGTTCCCAGAAAGGAGGGACAGCCAGGGCCCGTGCCTTCCTGTTCTAAGGAAACAGAACAGCAGGCCTCGCTGGGGCTGGCAGGAGCTCTGACCGCCGTCCTGGCTGGAGAGGAGCTCGCTCATGGCCCCCAGGTTGGCTCGAGCTCCGTCTTTCCTCCTGCAGGTGTCCTTGCCTGTACAGGGGAGGCTGGACGACAGAGCCCAGACCTGTTGGAGCAGGAGCTCTGGCTGTCAATCAGATACCCCCAAGCGAGATTTGGAAGGTGGAGCCATCCTCCCACTGCTTTCCTTAGCCTCCTGCTAGCGGACAGGTCCTGGAGACACAGGTGCGCCGCGGCTCCGCTCCGCTGCTGGTCCCAGAGCCTCTTGGCGACCAGAGGCAGTCGCTGTGCTGGCCACAGCGGGGCCAGCCTCCGGGTTCCTGGGCTGCGGCTCCGGCAGCGAGCTCCCGGTGGCAGGGGCAGACCCAGGCTGGCCCCGGCTGGCCCGTTCTGCGGTGTGCCGAAGGTTCACGCGGGCAGGCACGTCCTCAGCCCATCTAGGGACTCCGCAGCCCCTTGCTTCCTTTCAGTAAGTCCCTTCCTCCCTAAACATCCAGGGGGTGGCTCTTCCTTGCGCTGACGGACGCACATCTCTTCCATGGGCTGTTCCTGTTCATTCCGGGTCTCTTCATCCTCAGGACCTGGCACGATTCACAGGGGGTTTGGGCGTGACGAGTCACCGTCTCCACCATCCGCCCCACATCCACACCAGCCCAGTGAGGGCCCCCGGCCGGGGCTCCGGGCTCCTGGCCACCCTCGTCCGGAGCCTGGAGGTGAACGCTGTAGCCGAGCCGCCTCAGCGAACCTCTCGGCTGCCCCTCGGAGGTGGGTGGGCAACGTTCTTATTTCCCCACTTTTGAGACAGACACAAAGCTGCAGTGATTTCCCGGGCTCACACAGCCCGTCACTGGTAAGGCCTGGCTCCTGACCGGCACAGCCCAGCACGTGTGGTCTGGAAGGGAACGCCTCCCCGGCTCAGGACCCTTGACCCGAGCCCCTGAGCTCCTAGCCGGAGCCGACAGGGACTCAGCCAGCTCCCTCTGTGCAGGTCCCCTCTCTGACGCTCTTTGGTGTCACAGAAGAGCTGAGCGTGCTGCGGGCGTCCAGCCCATGCAACCTGCTCCATCCAGAGCCAGCCAGGCAGGTGTGCCTCACCCTCGGCTTCGCCCCTATACATGGGAAGGAACGTATCAGGTTGGCCAAAAAGGTGCTCGGGTTTTTCCATCCTATCTTATGAAATAGCCCGAATGCACTGTTTGCCCAACCCAGTATTGCCTCTTCCTAGTTTCCGTTTCGTCAGACCTTGCTCCTCTGCCCCTGCTAAGGGTGTGGGAAGGTGATGGGGTCGGGAAGGGTGTGTGGAGGGAGCTTCTCTACTGAACCTGAGCCACAAAGGTCCTGTCCCATCCTCCATTCAGCCACGGCCTCTGGGATGAAAGGAAATGAAGGAGGGCTCCCCTCGCTGGGTCCCTCCGCAGGGGAGCTTGTTACTTCTGGACACCCGCCCTTCCCATCCTGGGACAGTGCAAGGAGTTAGGACGTGCCTTCCACGGCGCCCAAGGTGGTCTCCTGGTAATTTCCTTCCTTGCTTTTGTCTGGCCGCAAGCGTCTTTCTTCAGGAGCCCCTACTCTACACCAGCCACCGGCAAGAGCAGTGCATAGCACAGGGCTGGACTGCACAGGTCGCTCTTCTGGCTAAAACCCTCCGGTGAGCCCCAGTGTCTACAGGATAAAATCCAATCTCATGGCATAACGTCAGAGGTTGGTCACAAGTGAACTCTAGCTAGGTCTCTCTTCTTTCTTCTTCTCTCTCCAATATATATGTTCTTCTACCATAGGTAAGACCACATGGAAGTGATTGCTATTCCCCCAATGCTTCTATGATTTTTGTTGAAGTTGTTCTATTTTCCCCATATTCCCTCTCCTCCCCACTTGGCAAACTCCTATACATCCCTCAGAGCCCAGTTCATTTGGCCACTCTCTGGCACTATTCCTCCTGAAGATTGCATTGTTGCATCCTTGGCTTCTATCACACCCTGTGCAGCTAAGGCAGCACAGCATTATTTGGTGCTTCAGGACTTTCTAAAGAAGATTCCTCCAAGGACTAGAAGTTCTAAAATTCAAGCCCCTTTGTAGCCCTGTGCCTAAGTCAAGTGCTCAGCAAATGCTTGCCTGAAGCAAAAGCTCACCTTGGGAGCACCAGCATCCTGTCAGGAACCAGTGAATGGTGGAGCTTGAAAAGAGCTGTTGTGGGGAATTTGCGACATGGTGTGCAGTTTCCTGGTTAAGGAGTGACCCAGAAAGAGGAGCTGCAACTATTATTTTTACCATTGCTGCTGTGTTACTGTTGGATCACCTTCCTTCCTTTAGGCGACCTCTTCGCTAGTACCCACAGGCTGCCCTCCGGTTCCCAGAATTTGCTCACTGACCATCTTCCTCCCGCAGCTGAGAACATCCAGGTGGGATCCTGACCCCCTGGTGGAGGAGGAGAAAAGGGTCCCGCCAGCCCCTTCCTCAGTGCTGGTTCCCCGTCGTCTCGCTCCACCCGTAGATGCTGGCCCAGCACCTTCAGCCTCTTGCCTCTCACCGATTCCAATTAAGGGAGCTGCTGAAAGTGGCCTCATTTTACAGACAATTGGGTTGTGAATCGAAGCGAGCATTAAAGTTTACAAGCTCGACGGAAACCAGCGGCCTCACTGCTCACCCCCGCTTCCCCGTTTCCTCCACGACTGTTTGCAGAACCAGTGGGGCGTGTGTACTAATGAATCTCGTCCCACGTTCCACCGCGGGAGGAGCGACCGCCCAGCTGCTTGCCAACCATTCCTCCGCTTGTTTGTTGTTGGAAGTCCCAGCCTTCGGGCAGGTGCAGAACCTCCTATCTCATTATTATCTGTGCTCCCCTTTCTCTGGCATCACGTACGAATCTGGGAGACTTTAGATGGTGCTGAAAAAGCAGGAAAAGGGCTTCATTCCAAACCCCCAGGGGCCCTGAAAATCCAAAATGCTGGTATTTGGGGTCCATGAGGCACCAAGTCTTTGCTGAAACTGGGCTCCTGGCAGCTGGTGCACAGGGAGCCAGGCCCTCCACTGGATTGGTCAGGACTCTCCAGAGATAAAGAACCACTACAATATATAGAGAGGGACATAAGAGGAAATTTATCCTAGAAATTGGCTTATGTGATTGTGGAGGCCAAGAAGGTCCATGATCTGCTATCCTTAAGCTGAAGAACCTGGGAAGCTGCTGGTGTAATTCAGCCTGAGTCCTAAGGCCTTAAAATCAAGAGGTCAGTGGTCTTAGTTTCAGTCTGAATCTGAAAGCCTGAGAGCCCAGAGTTCTAGTGTCCAAAGGCAGGAAAAGATAGATATTCCAACTCAAGCAGAGTGAGCACAGGACTTCCCTGGGGGTCCGGTGGTTAGGACTCTGCTATTCCACTACAGCGAGGCATAGGTTCAATCCCTGGTCAGGGAACTAAGATACACATGCCACGGAGGTGTGGCCATGAAAAAATAAAAATAAAAGCAGAGAGCAAATTCACCCTGCCTACTTCCACCCTTTTGTTCTATTCAGGTACTTTAGAGATGGGATGATACCCACTCACGCGGGTGAAATACCCAGTCCAAGCTCCTCTAGGAACACCTTCACAGACATACCCAGAGAGGATGTGTTCCCAGGTATCTGGGCATCTCAGACTAGGCAAGGCCACACTTGCAATTAACCATCGCAGCCACCGAGGCCTGGCAGGACCCGCAGGCGCCCCGCCTTTCCGGGTTTGAGAACTCTGTCTCCGTTCTCTCTCCCCCTGCCCTCGCGTTTCCTCCTGCTCCCATGGCTGCCTCCATTCCAGAACATTCCACACTCTTTCCTCGGGGGCTCAAGGCTGCTCTGGGCCATACTATACCTCACAATTATCTCATCGCAACAGTGTTTTATTTTTTCTTTTTTCTCAAATTGAGTCATTTTCTAAAATTGAGGCTTTCATAGAAAAATACAGGCTGCTGTCAATACTTTTTCTTTAAAAGTAGGACAGTCAGGCATTTCTGGACTTGTGTAGAAAGGATTAAGTGAGCTGAAGAGTAGGATCTCTCAATAAGGCCTGAGCTTCCAGCAGCCAAAGGACCATCTCCCCTACCCCTTCCCCTGTCTACCCCAAAACACCCTCCCTGTATTCATTTATATCAACCCCTGTCCAAGCAAACATTTTTCAGATTTAACAAGCAACAGGAGGACTGGCTTTATTTAAAGAGCAAAACTGCTAATATGAAATATGTATAAAGCATTTGGAATGGTGCTTGCCACCTAACTGACGCTTTTTTAAATATTTGTTGAGCAAATAATCTGATAATTAAAAAGGAAGATCAACCAGGCACATAAAAACAAGAATACTAGCTCAGAACTAGGCTTCCTTGGTGGCTCAGATGGTAAAGAATCCACCTGCAATGGGCAAGACGTAGGTTCGATCCCTGGCTCAGGAAGCTCCCCTGGAGGAAGGCATGGCAACCCACTCCGGTATTCTTGCCTGGAGAATTCCATGGACAGAGGAGTCCATGGGCTCACAGAGAATTGAACATGACTGAGCGACAAAGCACAGCTCAGAACTCGCACTGGAGGGCTCCGTCGTTTGTGGATTTTCACAACTTACCGGCTATGATGAGGAGGGCATATTATCAGGGAACCACCTTGTGGCCCAAATCCAGAGAGACTGTGCCAGGCCCATGGTTGAAGCTGGCAAGTGTTCATTTCAGGATGAACAATGCATTATCCTCAAAGGACTCCTGGTAGTCAGGGGGACCACCTAGAAGACCACCAAGGTCTTTACCTGATTTTTGTTATTAAATCCTGGCAAGAACTGTGAGGCAGATACTAATCTCCTCATTTTATAGATGGGAAAACTGACTAGGGAAGGAGATAGATGTTGTTGAAACGGCCACGTTAATAAGTATGAATGGGATAAATTCTCTCTGAAGGAAAGAAATAGGGATTCACAATAGTATAGAACAAAGAAAACGAGCCTGGTCCTGGTGGTCAGGGGACGTCTCTTTAAAGAGGTGACAGCCAAGCTGAGATCTGAATGCGAATGTGAGAGCAGGCAGGAGGGAAGTCTTGAGAGGTTGGGGTTCTCAGCCCCAGACGCACAGCTTGAGCCGCTGGGAGAGCCACCACCGGCTCCCGCGCCAGCCAGTCCTATCGGTAGGACCTGGGCGCCATGGCGTTTAACAGCTTCATGTGTGAACCGCTGAGATGGAGCCGAAAGCTGTACCTCCACTGACAACAGCCATTCATAGCTAGTGGGCCGACAGGGTAGGCGCTCAGCCACTGTGAGCAGCGGGGATCGGCCGCATCCCACCGTCACCATCACCGGGGCCTCCTCCTGAGTCGTGGGAGTTTGAGCTTTTTCTAAGGAAGGAGAGAAACCTGCCTCTGTTGAGGGCTTACTGTGCCTCATGGACTTTGCTGAATGCGTTGCATTGTTCCGTTGATCGCTTACCAAAAACTTTCAGGGAAAGGAACGCAATTACCATTTTACAGATGAGGAACTTGAGGCTTGGAGCAAGGTACCCGTTTGCCCAGAACTCTCAGCTCATCAGGGGCAGTGCTGGGACTGTAGACTTCTGGCTGTAGGGCCACACTCTCTCCTCTGACCACTAGGTCTCCTTCCATCCAGAGGTGCCACCTGCTTGCCTCAACCATTATGTCCCTTGATAGAGTGATAGATTGATAGATGACAGATATAGACATACAGAGAGAGAAATCTATAGATACTGATACATTTAGAAAAGTGTCTGGAATGTAGCCAGAGCTCAATTCATGTCAGGTGCTGTTAATATTCTCTGAGGGTTGGAGGGAGAGTTTCTGGGCTTTTGCTCCCTAGCCCCAAATCAGAGGGCATCCTGGGTAGGGTGATATCACGCCCCTCCCCAGGAAACCAGGGTGGATGACTTTACGAGGCCTGGGGATTTTGTCCCAGGCAGGGTGAGCACCAGAGAAGCTCATCAGGAAGCTGCTGTGTGTGCCAGGCCCTGCCAAGGGAGGGAGCAGGAGCCAGGGACCTCGGTGGACAATACATCTAAGAACAGAATGGTGGGAGCTCTCAGTTCCCAGAAAGCTGCCAGCTCAGGACTTTGGACGCCGCTGGTGGGGGCCTGAGATGAGGTAGAACTGCCCATGGTCAGGTCTCAGGCCACCTCCGTTGGTGCCCTGGCCTGAGGCACCCAGCCCTGAGACCTGCTCCCGGCCAGCTGCGGTTAGTACCACTAATGTCCACCAGAGGGCAGCACAGGCCACCGGCTGGCCGCTCCAGCCCACAGCCGGGGTTTTTTCCAGCAAGGTTTTACTCTGAAGTCTGACTTCTCAGGTTCAGGGTCTCCCATTTTCCCGGTAGGCTAAAGAAGTCCTGAATGTTCCTTACAGGCCAGAGACCTCTTGCTTCCCTTGTCCCAGTGCCCAAGAGTGTTTCTGAACTAGCCTGCTAGCCTGCTTAGAAACCTCACTGACAACAGGAATGTCTTTCACCTTTGCTTCCAGAGCAGAGGGTCCCAGCGCCTAGAGCAGAGACACCTGATCCCCTGGAGTTTCAGCTGTTTCCGTCTTTAAAGGGGGCTGATGTTTTATTTTTTGCAAGCTCACTGAGCTACGTCCTTGACATTCTCAAAAGGAGGAAGTCTGAGATGGTGCCGAAGGCACAGGGCAGGGCTTTGCTTTATCCTAAGGACTGAAGTGACTTGGAGCACAGTTTCTGTGAATGCTAAGTCACTCAGTTGTTTCTGACTCTTTTGCATCCTCACGGACTCTAGCCCTCCAGGCTCCTCATCCATGGGACTCTCCAGGCAAGGATACTGGCGTGGGGTGCCTTTCCCTTCTCCAGGGGATCTTCCTGAGCCAGAGATGGAACCTGGGTCTCCTGCACTGCAGGCAGATTCTTTGCCATCTGAGCCTCCAGAGAAGCCCCCCAATTTCTGTGAAATGGGGGATAAAATCCCTACCCCACCCTCTCTTGTTGGCTACAGGAAAACTAGATGATCCTTACACAGTGCTTAGGAAACAACAGTGCTATTCTCCAGGCAACGTTCTGCAGAGACCTTCCTTCAGGGTCCTGGTCCTTGATTCCTCTCCCTTCTGTTTCCATCTCCAGGGAGCTCACCACTACCTGACCCTCCCTGATATACCTGCAGGCTGCTGTAAGGCTCCTCCCCTTCAGAAGAGGCCTTTAGAGCCTTGCCCACTTCCTCACACCCCTCCATTGGCAAAAGACCAAGGTCTTGTCTCAATTGTTTGTAAAGTGCATCCTTTTAGCTATATCCAGGATGCTGGAGAGCTGGGAAGGCGCAGGGCAGGCATCTGCATTTTCCTCTAGCTGCCCCAGAGACAGACCTGCAGGGAAAGAACCAAAGCTGTAGGCAACAGACTGGGGACATGGTATACCAAAACAATTAATTCAGAGTAGTGAAGGGGACTAGAGAGCCATTATGCAAATACGCGGCCATTCAAGGCTATTCATTTCTAGGAGAGAATGTGGAGTCTGGTAAAGAACGCCAGCAATACCAGCTGAGTGGGAGGCTGGCCCCGCCAGGAGTGCTTCCACTTTGCTCCCCAGAGCAAGAGCCTGCTTAGAAACCTCACTGACAACAGGAATGTCTTTCACCTTTGCTTCCAGAGCAGAGGGTCCCAGCGCCTAGAGCAGAGACACCTGATCCCCTGGAGTTTCAGCTGTTTCCGTCTTTAAAGGGGGCTGATGTTTTATTTTTTGCAAGCTCACTGAGCTACGTCCTTGACATTCTCAAAAGGAGGAAGTCTGAGATGGTGCCGAAGGCACAGGGCAGGGCTTTGCTTTATCCTAAGGACTGAAGTGACTTGGAGCACAGTTTCTGTGAATGCTAAGTCACTCAGTTGTTTCTGACTCTTTTGCATCCTCACGGACTCTAGCCCTCCAGGCTCCTCATCCATGGGACTCTCCAGGCAAGGATACTGGCGTGGGGTGCCTTTCCCTTCTCCAGGGGATCTTCCTGAGCCAGAGATGGAACCTGGGTCTCCTGCACTGCAGGCAGATTCTTTGCCATCTGAGCCTCCAGAGAAGCCCCCCAATTTCTGTGAAATGGGGGATAAAATCCCTACCCCACCCTCTCTTGTTGGCTACAGGAAAACTAGATGATCCTTACACAGTGCTTAGGAAACAACAGTGCTATTCTCCAGGCAACGTTCTGCAGAGACCTTCCTTCAGGGTCCTGGTCCTTGATTCCTCTCCCTTCTGTTTCCATCTCCAGGGAGCTCACCACTACCTGACCCTCCCTGATATACCTGCAGGCTGCTGTAAGGCTCCTCCCCTTCAGAAGAGGCCTTTAGAGCCTTGCCCACTTCCTCACACCCCTCCATTGGCAAAAGACCAAGGTCTTGTCTCAATTGTTTGTAAAGTGCATCCTTTTAGCTATATCCAGGATGCTGGAGAGCTGGGAAGGCGCAGGGCAGGCATCTGCATTTTCCTCTAGCTGCCCCAGAGACAGACCTGCAGGGAAAGAACCAAAGCTGTAGGCAACAGACTGGGGACATGGTATACCAAAACAATTAATTCAGAGTAGTGAAGGGGACTAGAGAGCCATTATGCAAATACGCGGCCATTCAAGGCTATTCATTTCTAGGAGAGAATGTGGAGTCTGGTAAAGAACGCCAGCAATACCAGCTGAGTGGGAGGGCTGCTCCCCAGGGACCAATTCCTGCCACGCTGGATGATCAAAAATGTCTCTGCAGCCACTTCCGAGGGTGACTGTCCTCAGGCTGGGTGACAAGGACAACCCCTAGGTCTGAGCCAGACCTATGACGGGTCCTTGAGTGCTCCTCAGGGTTTCTCACGCATGAGGAAGCATCAGCACCCCCTGGGGAGGACCCAGTGAACCCCAGGAGGCTTGGCCCACCCCAGACCTTCTGATTCAGGAGGTCCAAGCGGGGCCTGAGAATGTGCATTTCTGACAACTTCCGTGTGTGTGTGTGTGTGTGTGTGTGTGTGTGTGTGTGTTCCTGGTTTCTGCAGTGTCTCAGTTCAGACTTGATAGGAAACCTGTCCATCTGCCTCATTCTCACCCTTAGAGGCCAAGACTAAACCGGAAAGAATATCGACTGTGGATCCAGCTCCTGAGGATCTGCCGAGGCTGCTGCCTGTCAACAAGTCCACTAGGCTGGCTAAAAAAATGCGTGCATGCTCACTTGTGGTTGACTCTTTGCGACCCCATGGACTGTGGCCCACCAGACTCCTCTGTCCATGGGATTCTCCAGGCAAGAAGACTGGAGTGGGAGGCTATGCCCTCCTCTAGGGGATCGTTCCCACCTGGGGATCTAACCCGCATCTCCTGTGCCTCCTGCATTGACAGGTGGGTTCTTTTACCACCGAGCCACTTGGGAAGCCTATTCCAGGCAGAGATAACTCTCAGTTCAAAGACCTCCAGGTGGGAAGGAGCTTGGCTATGTGTTTTCTGGATGCCAGTCGCTGTCCTCAGAACACACCTAAAAGCTATGCTGACCTCTAGCTGAGACTTCAGAGATGCAGTAAGTGCCCGAGGAAGCGCCCTGCGCCTGGAACCTGGCCGTCCAGCCCCAGGAGGAGGGCTGGGAACCCAGCACAGGCCAGAAGAGCAGTGAGAAGGCGTGGGGTGATGAGCGGAGTCGAACCTCCCCTCCCAGTCTGAGACAGCATCTCACCCTCCTCTCCCATTTCTCCTTCCATCCTTTGCTGGTTTCTGCTGGAAGCACTTACTTGATAAACGTCTGGTACAGAGGGTCTTGCTTCTAGAAGCTGGTATGAGATAAAGGAGGGGGTGTGTCACAGGTGGACTCGCCACTGGCCGGCGTCGTAGGACAGGCGGAGGGCCGGGAACTCGCAACCCCGCTGAGGCAGTTGCAGTGGCGAGCTGTGCTAGGCCTCCTCCCGCCGCCACCCACCCCGAGCACTGCAGCCGGCGCTCAGGCCTCCTTCCCTCTCCTGTCTCCATCCCCTGCCTCTGGGTCCTGGTGGAGCCTCCCGCTCCGTGGGCACTCTGGGCACTCCATGTCCCCCAAGTCCGATGGGCAGGAGTGGTCCATAGCGGTTAGCATCTCTACCTTAGGCCCAGGGACCAATCAGAAGCCTTCAGCCGCCATTGTCCCTCCCCCTGCCAGCATGCTGCCAGATGCAAATAAGAAGGAAATTCTACTTCCACAAATCGTAGCACTTATAAAGCTCGGCAGGCTAACTGGCAGGCAGACACGGGTGAGAAACAAGCGAGCAGGCTTGGCCGAGTGCCAGGGCCCCAGGCTGCCTTCCAGGAAGTCCCTTCTCCACCTGCCATTACAACTCACTCCTGAAATGTGTCAGCAGAGCCCGGGTGATGAGGTGGGGGGGCAGGGCCTGAGCTCAGCATCTATTCTCCGTCGCTTTCTGCTGCCTCTCAGTAAGGAGACCAGGTACGATGGGAGGTCCAGGTGGGTTCTTTTACCACCGAGCCACTTGGGAAGCCTATTCCAGGCAGAGATAACTCTCAGTTCAAAGACCTCCAGGTGGGAAGGAGCTTGGCTATGTGTTTTCTGGATGCCAGTCGCTGTCCTCAGAACACACCTAAAAGCTATGCTGACCTCTAGCTGAGACTTCAGAGATGCAGTAAGTGCCCGAGGAAGCGCCCTGCGCCTGGAACCTGGCCGTCCAGCCCCAGGAGGAGGGCTGGGAACCCAGCACAGGCCAGAAGAGCAGTGAGAAGGCGTGGGGTGATGAGCGGAGTCGAACCTCCCCTCCCAGTCTGAGACAGCATCTCACCCTCCTCTCCCATTTCTCCTTCCATCCTTTGCTGGTTTCTGCTGGAAGCACTTACTTGATAAACGTCTGGTACAGAGGGTCTTGCTTCTAGAAGCTGGTATGAGATAAAGGAGGGGGTGTGTCATAGGTGGACTCGCCACTGGCCGGCGTCGTAGGACAGGCGGAGGGCCGGGAACTCGCAACCCCGCTGAGGCAGTTGCAGTGGCGAGCTGTGCTAGGCCTCCTCCCGCCGCCACCCACCCCGAGCACTGCAGCCGGCGCTCAGGCCTCCTTCCCTCTCCTGTCTCCATCCCCTGCCTCTGGGTCCTGGTGGAGCCTCCCGCTCCGTGGGCACTCTGGGCACTCCATGTCCCCCAAGTCCGATGGGCAGGAGTGGTCCATAGCGGTTAGCATCTCTACCTTAGGCCCAGGGACCAATCAGAAGCCTTCAGCCGCCATTGTCCCTCCCCCTGCCAGCATGCTGCCAGATGCAAATAAGAAGGAAATTCTACTTCCACAAATCGTAGCACTTATAAAGCTCGGCAGGCTAACTGGCAGGCAGACACGGGTGAGAAACAAGCGAGCAGGCTTGGCCGAGTGCCAGGGCCCCAGGCTGCCTTCCAGGAAGTCCCTTCTCCACCTGCCATTACAACTCACTCCTGAAATGTGTCAGCAGAGCCCGGGTGATGAGGTGGGGGGGCAGGGCCTGAGCTCAGCATCTATTCTCCGTCGCTTTCTGCTGCCTCTCAGTAAGGAGACCAGGTACTGCAGCGGGAGAGGGGTGGGTAGAATCCCAGCTCTCCACTGGGCCCTCTGAGCTAGCCTCCGGAGGCATGAATTAGCCTGGGGGGGGCTTCAGCTTCAATACTTTCAAGCTGAGACAGCAGGACTAGGCCTGGGGAAGCCTTGAGAGTTGGGGCCGCATCACCCTTTCCCAGGCTCTGCAGGCCCCGCCCCCAAGTCAATCACTGGATGGCAGGTTTTTGCTGGGGGTGGGGCGAGGCAGCTTAGGAGTCCTTGAGAGCTGCTTGGCCAGCAGACCTGGGAGCCCGAAGGAGTGATCCATCCCTTCCTTCTGACAACCAGGGCTCTGCCTGGCTGTCCACAGGAGGTCAGAGGGGCTGAGACAGTTAAGTAGAAAATCATCCTAAGGCCCTGGCAGAGAAAGCACAGGACACCACGAATCCCAGAGTAGAGGCTCAGTTAGTCCACAAATCAGACAACAGAGGATCCCAAGGGAAGGGACCTTGCAGAGGTCGCATAGCAAACCGGAGGCAAAGTGGAACCAAAGCAAAGGGATTCCAGGTGAGGACTCTGCCTGCCGTCCTCCCCGGAGACCTGGGAAGGCTTCTGGGAACAGCAGGAGGCAGAGGGGACGCATTGAGGTCACTTCAGTGAGGATTCTGTTTTGCTCAGGGGATGTAAACTCCAGCTCTGCATTGGCATAAGTAACGCAGAAATTTAATGGTTCACATAATTAGCAAGTTCAGGGGTAGGAGGAACGCAAGCCCTGCTGGATCTAGCTATCCAAGGCAGATGAGCCCTTAATCCTGTTGGGCTACACAGTAGGTGGGGAAACACACATTCATGAAACATACAAATATGTGTTCAACTAAAACTGTGATACGTGGTGATCTCAGGGAGATCAGAGAAGCTGTTTGAGGCTGTGGCCATGGAACTGAGAGCTTTAGACGCAGAGAAGTTAAGGACGGAGGTGACAAGGTGAGGCTGAAGAGGGCAGGGGTAAGCAGCAACACATTCAGATGCTGCTGTGGAGGGAGGCTGCCTGAGCGTAGGAGGGCTGCAGACCTCTCTTCCAGGACGGGGAGACAACAAGGGTAGGCGAGGGATGGGACACAGGAGAGGCGGATAGGGACAGAACATGCGAGATCAGAGGGCACCCAGGAGCCACTGAAGACTCTAAGCAGTGGAAGGCGTGAGACACTTTGCATTGTGAAAAGACCTCCTCAACTACATCACAAAGAGCAGCCCAGAGAGTATGGAGAAGCAACAAGAGTGCTGGTCGATCATGGGCCAGGACAAAATGTGATGGTCGCCTGGGCCAGGAGCCTGTGAGAGAAGAGAGAGGCAGACAGAACTCGGTGATGGACTGGATGTGGGAAGGCAGAGGGAGGGTGGGGTCAAAAATTACTTCAGGTTACCAGGTTGCAGAACGAGACCCACGGTGGCCTCATTCATTAGGAAGGGGAAGGTTGGAAGATGTTGAGTGTAAGGCACCTTGGGGAGGGTCAAAGGGGAACATCAAGGAGGGGATTGGCTTATCCAGGCTGGAGTTCAGAGAAACCTAGACGGGAGAGAGGCCTTGATGAGTGGTCTGGCTGGGTGGTGACTGCAGCTCAGGGGGCAGATGAGATCATCGGGCTGTTGGGATGGATGGACAAGAGTAGAGCCTCTTGAATCTGCCCTTGAGGAAAAGAAGAAGGCCAAGCAGGAGCCTGGGAAGGAGAAGGAGCTGGAAGAGGGGTTTATGGTTCAGAGGGCTGCCTGAAAAAGGTGGCACAGTCAGCAGGGTGAAGGGAAGAGAGTTTGATGAGGGACTGGGTGGTGTTGAGGGAAATCCCAGGGCGCCTTAGCACCAGAGGGAGCTGTTAGCATCCTTGGACCTGATGGATCAAGGGTGGAGTGGTGACCTCCGGGATGTCAGGACTGCAGCTGGATGGGGAGGGAGTTGGGGTAAAGATGTCTGCCCTCCGCTGTTTCTGCTCCCCAAGATGCTGGTGCCTCTGTTTCCTTGGCCAAACTCAGACAGAAGTCAGAGGGCAAGACAGTCAGGACTGCACAGACCACGGAGCCGAGCAGGGCAGGAAAGGGCAGAGAGCAGATCAGGGAGAAAAGGGGTTGATGGAGAAAAGTCAGCCCAAGGGAGGGCTGCAGACCTCTCTTCCAGGACGGGAGACAACAAGGGTAGGCGAGGGATGGGACACAGGAGGCGGATAGGGACAGAACATGCGAGATCAGAGGGCACCCAGGAGCCACTGAAGACTCTAAGCAGTGGAAGGCGTGAGACACTTTGCATTGTGAAAAGACCTCCTCAACTACATCACAAAGAGCAGCCCAGAGAGTATGGAGAAGCAACAAGAGTGCTGGTCGATCATGGGCCAGGACAAAATGTGATGGTCGCCTGGGCCAGGAGCCTGTGAGAGAAGAGAGAGGCAGACAGAACTCGGTGATGGACTGGATGTGGGAAGGCAGAGGGAGGGTGGGGTCAAAAATTACTTCAGGTTACCAGGTTGCAGAACGAGACCCACGGTGGCCTCATTCATTAGGAAGGGGAAGGTTGGAAGATGTTGAGTGTAAGGCACCTTGGGGAGGGTCAAAGGGGAACATCAAGGAGGGGATTGGCTTATCCAGGCTGGAGTTCAGAGAAACCTAGACGGGAGAGAGGCCTTGATGAGTGGTCTGGCTGGGTGGTGACTGCAGCTCAGGGGGCAGATGAGATCATCGGGCTGTTGGGATGGATGGACAAGAGTAGAGCCTCTTGAATCTGCCCTTGAGGAAAAGAAGAAGGCCAAGCAGGAGCCTGGGAAGGAGAAGGAGCTGGAAGAGGGGTTTATGGTTCAGAGGGCTGCCTGAAAAAGGTGGCACAGTCAGCAGGGTGAAGGGAAGAGAGTTTGATGAGGGACTGGGTGGTGTTGAGGGAAATCCCAGGGCGCCTTAGCACCAGAGGGAGCTGTTAGCATCCTTGGACCTGATGGATCAAGGGTGGAGTGGTGACCTCCGGGATGTCAGGACTGCAGCTGGATGGGGAGGGAGTTGGGGTAAAGATGTCTGCCCTCCGCTGTTTCTGCTCCCCAAGATGCTGGTGCCTCTGTTTCCTTGGCCAAACTCAGACAGAAGTCAGAGGGCAGGACAGTCAGGACTGCACAGACCATGGAGCCCGAGCAGGGCAGGAAAGGGCAGAGAGCAGATCAGGGAGAAAAGGGGTTGATGGAGAAAAGTCAGCCCAAGTGAGGTGTCTAGAAAGAGCAGAGTGTCTGGAGGAAGAAGAAGTGACCAACCAAGACAGCCCCACAGCTGAGAGGCCAACAGAACGAGGACCATGTTAGCCTGTTCTGTTGAGGGCCACAGAGGTCACCGCTGGCCTTAGAAAGAGTTTATTTGGTTGAGTAATGGGAGTAGAAGCCTGATTAGAATTTAATACGAGATCCCTCTAAATACGGCATTAAAAGAAGAGCACAGAGGTCGTAGTTCAAATCACGCCACAACCAAGGATTTGTGATGTGACCTTGGGCCTCATCTCTAAAGTGGAGAAATGAGTAGTACCTTCCTCAAAGGAGAGTTGGCAGGACTGACCGCTGTCCTGGCACTCAACCCCTCTGTAAGCTCTAAGACAGCGGACAAGAGAAGAGCCTGGGGGCTTCCCCGGTGGTCCAGTGGATAAGGACACCGCCTTGCAGTGCAAGGGGAGCCAGTTCGATCCCTGGCCTGGGAAGATCCCATGTGCCGCGGAGCGGCTGGACCAATATGTCCAATCACCGAGCCGGAATTCTGGAGCGCATGCGCCCAGAGCCGGTGCTCTGCAGTGAGAGGCCACTGAGATGGGAGGCCCACGCAGGCCAAAGAACAAAGATGGATGAAAGCAAATAAATGAAAGACCAATAAAAGTGGTCAAAAAATTTTTTAAAAAAGTGAAATTGTATTTAACAACAACAAAAAAAAAAATGGAGAAGAGCCCCTGCCCCAGGTGGCACGGAGGACCCAAGGCTCAGGCGACTTGGACTTACCTAAACATTAGCGCCGGACACCCTGGCCTCTCCCCATGCACCTCCAGCCAGACCTGAGACCTCTGACTGCATCTGTTTCTCCCTAGACTGGAGTTCGCTGGGGACACCAGGGCGTGTGTGGCAATGACTTTGCTCCTTGAGATGCGGCAGAGATGGGACTGCTTAGAAATGTGCCTGTGTAAGGGTTAGGGAAAGGGGCAGGGCACAATTTTTGAAAGAATGACATCACCCAAGGATGCAGCATAAACCCATTGGAATCAAATGGGTCCAGGATGGCAGACCAGACCTTGATCCTTGGTCAGCAGGCTAAACGACACACCCAGAGGCGCCATGTCAGTTCCACCCCTTCCCTCAAAGAGATGGAATAATTCTCCCATTCATTAGCATATGGAATTACCCAGCCCATAAAAGCTAAGAATACCATGTTTTGGGGGCTGCTGGTTTCGCTCTGTGATGGCCCACACTCTGACTGTGGAGTGTGCTTTTCTCTGAATCTGAATAAATCCATTTCTTACCTATTGCTTTGTCTCTCACTGAATTCTTTTCTGCGAAGAGACATAAAGAACCCGAGCTCCGTTAGGTCCTGAAACCAGGTATGGTGGGTTTTGGCTGGGTTTGAGTCCCAGTCACGTGGGTTCAAGTCCCAAGCAGGGTTCTGGCTGGGTTCAAGCCCCAGCCATGTGGGTTCGAGTCTCAAACTGGGTTTTGGGTTTAAGTTCCAACCCGAGGTAGAACGCTTTCACTTGGAACGTTAACCCAAGAACATCTGGTGCCTCGACAAAGTGTAGTGGCCACAGAGGCAGGAGGATCAGGCGGACATCTGTAGCTGAGGACTCAGCCGCCAGACTGAGGCAGGACCTGTGGGCGTTCCCTCCCTCTTACCCCAGAGCAGAGTCTGTCCCAGCCCAGCACCCTGTCTGCGCACCCTCTTTCAGTACTTTCGCTCTCGCTTGCCTCTCTCCATCCACTTTAGTCATCGGTGTGAACTTGTGTGACGGGTGTGAACTTCCATCTACAGCCTCAGGGGTGCAAGAAATGGGACTTCCTGTAGATCCTGTAAGTAAACTGTCTTTTCAGTTTGCGTTAATGTTTCTACAGGTATCATCCCAGGCCAGCAGGGCCTCTGCAGTGCTGGAGAGCTCTAGGACATGTGCAGTGGGGGGACCAGATCTTGAAGCCCAGTTACTCATCCGAGGCCGATTACATGCAGAAGCCTTGTCTGAACTCTCTCTGGTAGGAAGCAGAGAGCACAGGGCACTTTGTAGAGCGCCTGCCTTGGAAATGTGCCGGGGTGTAAGGGTTAGGGAAAGGGGGCAGGGCACAATTTTTGAAAGAATGACATAACCCAAGGGCACAGCATACACCCATTGGAATCAAATGGGTCCAGGACGGCAAACCAGACCCTGATCTTGGGTCAGCAGGCTAAATGACACACCCAGAGGCACCATGACAATTCCACCCCTTCTCTAAAAGAGCTAGAATAATCTTCCCACTCATTAGCATACCAGCCCATAAAAGCTAAGAATACCATGTTTTTAGGCCCACTGAATTCGCTCTGTGATGACCCACAGTCTGTGGAGTGTGCTTTTCTCTGAATCTGAATAGATCCATTTCTTACCTATTGCTTTGTCTCTCACTGAATTCTTTTCTGCGAAGAGACATAAAGAACCCGAGCTCCGTTAGGTCCTGAAACCAGGTATGGTGGGTTTTGGCTGGGTTTGAGTCCCAGTCACGTGGGTTCAAGTCCCAAGCAGGGTTCTGGCTGGGTTCAAGCCCCAGCCATGTGGGTTCGAGTCTCAAACTGGGTTTTGGGTTTAAGTTCCAACCCGAGGTAGAACGCTTTCACTTGGAACGTTAACCCAAGAACATCTGGTGCCTCGACAAAGTGTAGTGGCCACAGAGGCAGGAGGATCAGGCGGACATCTGTAGCTGAGGACTCAGCCGCCAGACTGAGGCAGGACCTGTGGGCGTTCCCTCCCTCTTACCCCAGAGCAGAGTCTGTCCCAGCCCAGCACCCTGTCTGCGCACCCTCTTTCAGTACTTTCGCTCTCGCTTGCCTCTCTCCATCCACTTTAGTCATCGGTGTGAACTTGTGTGACGGGTGTGAACTTCCATCTACAGCCTCAGGGGTGCAAGAAATGGGACTTCCTGTAGATCCTGTAAGTAAACTGTCTTTTCAGTTTGCGTTAATGTTTCTACAGGTATCATCCCAGGCCAGCAGGGCCTCTGCAGTGCTGGAGAGCTCTAGGACATGTGCAGTGGGGGGACCAGATCTTGAAGCCCAGTTACTCATCCGAGGCCGATTACATGCAGAAGCCTTGTCTGAACTCTCTCTGGTAGGAAGCAGAGAGCACAGGGCACCTTTGTAGAGCGGCTTTGTGGTTCAGATAACAGAGCTGGCTCCAGGGGGCACAGAACAAAGAGCTCCTCAAGGTGGGAGACACCTCAGGCTGCACCTGCAGGGCACCGCACTGGGCCGGGCTCCCAGCGTAGTTGCGGGTGTGCCCCTGTGTACGGATTTGGGTGCATCTGTATAGATTTGGATATACCTGTGCACGCCCTTTGCACCTCTGTTTCTGTCCAGCCACAGATGGGTCAGAGATGGAGGTGCACAGGAGGCAAGGGGTGTCTGTAGCCACGGAGTCAGCTCTGGTCCTGCCCCTGGGCTGTGTCCCTGGGGCCCGTTACAGTGCTTGGTTCTTGAGAGAGAAGAAGATCTTAAATGAATGTGAACAGGCGTGAACCCTCTTGACTGCCGTAACTGCAGCTGCTGCTCTACAAGAGGGAGGAAGTGATCAGAGCCGGGACCAGGGCTGCTTCTCGAGTGTCATCCATTCCCTGGAGCTTGAGTGAGCCTTGTCCCCTGCGGGCTCGTGCCAGGGGGTGGACGCTGGAGTCACATCCCTAGTGGGCCCCTGATGAGCTCGGGAACTGTTGCTTAGTCCCTTTCCCTTTCTGGCAGCTCCTTGCAGAGGAACAGCATTGCAAAGACTCAGAGGTCCTTGCAGGCACAGGAAAGGAGGCCATGTGGCTGAGGACCTCCGTGAGGCCGAGAGGCCGGGTCCTCAGGGGCCCTGTAGCTGGGGAAGGACTTGGCACTAGTTAGATGTGCACCTGTGGTCAGGTCCCTCCTCTAGTCTTAGCAGCAGTTGACTCATCTGCAAGCGTCCTGGCTGACCTGACCTTCTGGGCTCCAGACCCTGGGCCTCTGCCCTGGCTAACTGGAGATAGGCCTCAGGGGTGCAAGAAATGGGACTTCCTGTAGATCCTGTAAGTAAACTGTCTTTTCAGTTTGCGTTAATGTTTCTACAGGTATCATCCCAGGCCAGCAGGGCCTCTGCAGTGCTGGAGAGCTCTAGGACATGTGCAGTGGGGGGACCAGATCTTGAAGCCCAGTTACTCATCCGAGGCCGATTACATGCAGAAGCCTTGTCTGAACTCTCTCTGGTAGGAAGCAGAGAGCACAGGGCACCTTTGTAGAGCGGCTTTGTGGTTCAGATAACAGAGCTGGCTCCAGGGGGCACAGAACAAAGAGCTCCTCAAGGTGGGAGACACCTCAGGCTGCACCTGCAGGGCACCGCACTGGGCCGGGCTCCCAGCGTAGTTCGGTGTGCCCTGTGTACGGATTTGGGTGCATCTGTATAGATTTGGATATACCTGTGCACGCCCTTTGCACCTCTGTTTCTGTCCAGCCACAGATGGGTCAGAGATGGAGGTGCACAGGAGGCAAGGGGTGTCTGTAGCCACGGAGTCAGCTCTGGTCCTGCCCCTGGGCTGTGTCCCTGGGGCCCGTTACAGTGCTTGGTTCTTGAGAGAGAAGAAGATCTTAAATGAATGTGAACAGGCGTGAACCCTCTTGACTGCCGTAACTGCAGCTGCTGCTCTACAAGAGGGAGGAAGTGATCAGAGCCGGGACCAGGGCTGCTTCTCGAGTGTCATCCATTCCCTGGAGCTTGAGTGAGCCTTGTCCCCTGCGGGCTCGTGCCAGGGGGTGGACGCTGGAGTCACATCCCTAGTGGGCCCCTGATGAGCTCGGGAACTGTTGCTTAGTCCCTTTCCCTTTCTGGCAGCTCCTTGCAGAGGAACAGCATTGCAAAGACTCAGAGGTCCTTGCAGGCACAGGAAAGGAGGCCATGTGGCTGAGGACCTCCGTGAGGCCGGAGAGGCCGGGTCCTCAGGGGCCCTGTAGCTGGGGAAGGACTTGGCACTAGTTAGATGTGCACCTGTGGTCAGGTCCCTCCTCTAGTCTTAGCAGCAGTTGACTCATCTGCAAGCGTCCTGGGCCTGACCTGACCTTCTGGGCTCCATTTTGACCCTGGGCCTCTGCCCTGGCTAACTGGAGATAGGCCTTCACTCCCTATTCATGATGCGTGTCTTCAGGGGAAACCCACCCCACTGGCCCTGGGGACTCTAACTCCAGGGACCACAGGATGCTCCATCCCTGTACTCGGAACCGTGTCCCGTTTCTGCCCAATGAATCTGGAGACAACACTGTTGCTTGTTGCCTTCATTGCTGCCTTCTGAATGGAGGGGTTTTGGGTTGTGGCAGGGGGACATACACAGAATGATGCCATCAGCCCAGATGTGACAGAGGAGACCTCAGACCAGGGGAGCGGGTGGAGGGCAGCAGCCAATCAGGTTTTCTGATATGGCCGAGTTCCAGGAGACATAGGATCCTGGGTCTCGTGTGCAGGAATCTCTCCTACAAAACCCAGAGGAAGAATCATTTGACCTGTTCTCAAATATCCCTTCCACTGGAGGTTCACTACTTCACACAGCAATCTCTTAAATAGTGAAAGACCAAAGAAGCCAATCCTGTTTCCTCCCCACTTCTAGGGATGGGACCTAACCTTTGGACAGTCCTCCTTGATTGGAGGCCTTACCATGTATGTGAAGACAGAGTAGTCACCTACCTGTGAATGTGAAGCAGTAGGCTTTGTTCAGTGGGGTTCACTCTCTTGCCAATCCAGAAAGAGTTATGTAGGAAAAAAAACCCAACAAGGTACTTTAAGGTGGCAATAAAACCCAACTGCCCATTGAATTGCCACTAGATTTCCTCCAGGCTTACAAAGATTTATTGGTGATGAGGACCACCTTGAGGCTTGGACAAGAGCCTTGCTTTAGAGGAGCCTCTCTGGTCCTCCTCCAGCCACGCCCCCCTCCCACAGGGTGAAGAGAACAGGAGAGAAGGGGCCGTGGGGTTTTTGCTCACCAGGACCGCACTCCAGGTACCGGGACTTCAAAATTCCTCTCCAAATAGCCCTGAAACTGCTCCCAGATCTCAGGGACTCATTTTCTGGGCTTGTCTGTCTGAGAAGCTATCTGCAGGAGCTGTGGATGGGCCTGGCCACAGGCTGGGATGCCGAAGGCCCTGCCAACAACCAGTAAGAACTGGAGGGAAGAGAAAGAGGGTCGGGCCATGGGCTGGGAGCAGAGCCTAGGGCCTGAGTTTCTACACTACCATGTTCCAGGGAGGAATTCCAACAAATCTCAGAAATCTGCAAACTCAAGCAGTTAAGAAGACATCTCTGTGAATGTAGGAAGAGAGAACATATTTTGTTTTACAAGTAACTGACTTGATTTATTGCTTTAAATATTTAGACATAGATAAGGGGGCTTCCCTAGTGGCTCAGCGGTAAAGAATCTGCCTGCCCATGCAAGGAGATGCGGAATCGATCCATGGTTGGGAAGATCCCTTGGAGAAGGGAATGGCTACCCACTCCAGTATGCCTACCTGGAGAATCCCATGAACAGAGGAGCCTCGTAGGCTACAGTCCATAGGATCTCAAAGAGTCAGACATGACTTAGTGACTAAATAGCAACAACACATGGGCCTCTACACTTATTTCCTTTGGCTGCTGCATAGTGACTTAAAACAATATGAATTTTGTATTTCACAGTTCTAGAGGTCAGAAACCCAGAGTGGGCTAAAAATCAAGGCATCAGCAGGGCTGCCTTCTTTTTGGAAAATCTAGGGGAGAATCTGATGCTTTGATTTTTCCAATTGCTAGGGGCAGCCTGGTTTCCTCGTCCGTGGCCCACTCCTCCGTCTTCCAAGCCAGTGGAGGCCTTACCATGTATGTGAAGACAGAGTAGTCACCTACCTGTGAATGTGAAGCAGTAGGCTTTGTTCAGTGGGGTTCACTCTCTTGCCAATCCAGAAAGAGTTATGTAGGAAAAAAAACCCAACAAGGTACTTTAAGGTGGCAATAAAACCCAACTGCCCATTGAATTGCCACTAGATTTCCTCCAGGCTTACAAAGATTTATTGGTGATGAGGACCACCTTGAGGCTTGGACAAGAGCCTTGCTTTAGAGGAGCCTCTCTGGTCCTCCTCCAGCCACGCCCCCCTCCCACAGGGTGAAGAGAACAGGAGAGAAGGGGCCGTGGGGTTTTTGCTCACCAGGACCGCACTCCAGGTACCGGGACTTCAAAATTCCTCTCCAAATAGCCCTGAAACTGCTCCCAGATCTCAGGGACTCATTTTCTGGGCTTGTCTGTCTGAGAAGCTATCTGCAGGAGCTGTGGATGGGCCTGGCCACAGGCTGGGATGCCGAAGGCCCTGCCAACAACCAGTAAGAACTGGAGGGAAGAGAAAGAGGGTCGGGCCATGGGCTGGGAGCAGAGCCTAGGGCCTGAGTTTCTACACTACCATGTTCCAGGGAGGAATTCCAACAAATCTCAGAAATCTGCAAACTCAAGCAGTTAAGAAGACATCTCTGTGAATGTAGGAAGAGAGAACATATTTTGTTTTACAAGTAACTGACTTGATTTATTGCTTTAAATATTTAGACATAGATAAGGGGGCTTCCCTAGTGGCTCAGCGGTAAAGAATCTGCCTGCCCATGCAAGGAGATGCGGAATCGATCCATGGTTGGGAAGATCCCTTGGAGAAGGGAATGGCTACCCACTCCAGTATGCCTACCTGGAGAATCCCATGAACAGAGGAGCCTCGTAGGCTACAGTCCATAGGATCTCAAAGAGTCAGACATGACTTAGTGACTAAATAGCAACAACACATGGGCCTCTACACTTATTTCCTTTGGCTGCTGCATAGTGACTTAAAACAATATGAATTTTGTATTTCACAGTTCTAGAGGTCAGAAACCCAGAGTGGGCTAAAAATCAAGGCATCAGCAGGGCTGCCTTCTTTTTGGAAAATCTAGGGGAGAATCTGATGCTTTGATTTTTCCAATTGCTAGGGGCAGCCTGGTTTCCTCGTCCCGTGGCCCACTCCTCCGTCTTCCAAGCCAGCATGGCCAGCCAGGCCTCCCTCCCAACACCGTCTCTCTGGTTCTCTCCTCCGCCTCTGTCTTCCACTCACAAGACCCCTTGGGATACTTGGGAACAGTCAGATAATCCAGGGCAATCTCCTCATCTTGAAGTCAGATGATTAGCAACTTTAATTTCATCTGCAACCTCATATCTTGTTGTCAGGTAACCCACATACACAGCTTTCAGGGATCAGGATATAGACATTTTGGGAACGAAGGCTATCACTGTATTTGTATTGTTGTCACAAGTCTGACAGAAGTTAAGGATACGATACATTGAATCCTGAAAGAATAGTGTTAGTGCCGGAGACATGCCTTTCTCCTCAGCATCCAATTTCCTGTAGGCATCAGTTCTGTACACCTGACATGGTTGGCAGGCCTGGGCACGAGCTCCACATTTCTGAACAACATTATTAAGTTTCTTTGGCTCCTGATTCAATGTCCCATGGTAGACATCAGAGCCGCTCTACCTCTCCTCTCTGCCCACCCTCTATGGAGGGAGAAGAGAGTGGGTGCCACACAGGGGAAGGTACTAATCCTTTTCCTCCATACATGCTCCCACCACTCAGTTGTTTGGGGACAGGCCATAGAGAAGGCACTAGACTGGGAGTTATTGATTCATGGACTCACCAGTTCAGCAAATACTGATGTATCATTTAGTCTTGCCAGGCTTCGCACTTGGGGTTGGAGACCCTCACATGGTTCATACATGGGTCCCACCCTCATAGCTCTGTCGCTGTGGGCAGAGGCCTTCCTCCTTCTGGGCCTGTTTTCTTACCAATTTCATGAGCACCTGGATGGCCAGGAAAGAGTCCATTATGAGGGCAATACCATGGCTTCTCTCTCTCACTACTGTCTCTCCCAAAGCCTTGAACATGGAGTAAATGTTCAAGTAAATGACTGTTGAGTGAACGGATGGATGGATGGATGGATGGCCCTTCCTGATCTGACAGCTGATGGACTGGATACGATCAATCAGGAGGGAAAGAGGAATGGGAGGGTCAAGGAGGAGTGCTAGGGTGGATTTCCACTGCTACCTGTAGATAATTGCCAGAACTTCTTCATCTACACAACCACCCTATGAGTTGATGCTACTTGTAAGAGTCCGAGCCAGGATCTGAACTCTCCCCACGGAGAGTAGCTTGTCTTCTCCTCTCACAAGGACAAGGGTGGTCTCCCTGAGTCCCAATCAGCAGCTATTAACCTGTCTCCACCACCTTCTGCTCTCTTCCCATCTCCAGAGATCTCCCTGGGCCTGAATGCTCAGGGCCTCAAGGCTGCACTGGTGGGGACTCAAGAAGGTGACAGGTCTGAGTTAGGGTGCGACTGTTCAAGTCCTTTCCTCCCAGCTCAGTCCCCTCTGCCACTCTCGGCAACCTTTCTTGAACAAAGACAAGTGCTTGATTTGTGCGGTTTCCAGGAAGTTTGTGCCAAGACCGGGGAAATTGCCTCCCACCATCTGTTTCACTCAATTTTTCACAAGCTAGTGGCATGACCTAGAGAGGCTGGCAGCTTAAAGTGAACGGAGAGCTCCTGCTTCTTCCTTTCTCACCATGAACCCACTCTGAGTGGGGAGCGGCTGTGCAGCACCCCCAGCAAGCGTCCCTGGTGCAGGCCCTCAGTAGACGCCTATACTGGGAGTGAAGGGATGGAAACAGGGATTTCCTTCCCTTCTGTTTCAGTTGCTAAGGCTTGGAAAACTGTCTGGAATAACCTATTTCTGATGACTGCGGCTGCAGAGTGATGCAGAGCCCCAGCACTGGAGTTGGTGAATTCCCTCATTGGCTGTGTACTTGGGCAATTATGTCCTCTCTCTCTGAGCTTGAGTCTTGCTGTGACTGTTCAGTGTTCTAGTCTTTGACCAAGCATCCGGTCACTGCTCCCAGTATCCACCCCTCTCGCTTCTACCCTATCCCAGGTTCCAAGTGAGGCAGGACCCGCGACACACCCAGATCTCCATTTCTCATCCTCAGCACTCGACCAGGGGGTCTGGCTGGCCCCACATCCCTCCCCTGGGATCCTGTGACAAGTCATGGGAACCCCGCTACATCCTAACTGAATTCAGTCTCCTTTCTCTAGGTGCAAGGCGTACCATGTGCTCTTCCATCAAATCAATGGTTTAGATTTAGTTTATTCTTTTTTTAAATTTTGCTATTGGAATATGATGCTTTACGATGTTGTGCACTTTTTCCTGTCCTCAGGATTCCCAAACCCATCAGAACTTTGGAGGAGTCATGCTGCCCCCATTAGGCAATAACCCAGATTTGAGCGGGTATTTCGGAGGGAAGTCAGATATGACGTTGCAGCCCTGCAAGTTCAAGTGTCCTACACGTCATTACAAATATAAAATAGAAATAGTTTCTGGAAAGGTTCGATTGATGGCTGATGAAGGGAAACTGGGTGTTTGGAGGACAACCCTGTCTTAAAGGACGGTTAGGCTGTCCTGCCCCACTGGCTCAGACAGACCATGGGGGCAGAATTGTTCCAGGTCGGCATTATTCCCATGGGGCATCACAGTGGTTCTGACCACATCAGAATCCCGAGGTTCCAAATTGGAACCCTGACATTGACTCATTGTATGCCTTGCCCAACTTCCCCACTGCTCTCTCCCTGAACTTTCTCCAGTCTCTTGAGTTATTTATGGAGAGGACTGTCACTTCTATTAAGTTGAAGACAATTATCACGTCTTACTCACCTCTGTGAGCCCAGCATCTCCCAATGATGAAGCTCTCCTTGTTATTTCCCTGGCATGGCTCATCCCTCCACACTTTGGAAAACCCCTCATACAAGGCAGAAACTATCTCTATAAAGTGGGGAATACCAAGCACCCTCTGCCCCTCTCTCTTTGGTAGCTATGGTGAACACAGCTGTCCTACCCAGTTAACCAGACCCTCATGACCCAACGTTAGAACTGGAAGCTTTGACTTGAAGAATCCAGAACCACAGAAAACCTGTTTGTGAAGGAGGTATCAACAGGGGATCCACCATGTCTAGCTTCTAGGGGAACATCCAGAGTCTCAGTAATGTTGGCCAAACAAACCACCACATCAGAGCCAATTGACAGTGGATGTCTTCCCAGGGTCAGTTCTGAGGCAGGACCTGACACACCCAGATTTCTCATCCTCAGCACTCGACCAGGGGTCTGGCTGGCCCACATCCCTCCCTGGGATCCTGTGACAAGTCATGGGAACCCGCTACATCCTAACTGAATTCAGTCTCCTTTCTCTAGGTGCAAGGCGTACCATGTGCTCTTCCATCAAATCAATGGTTTAGATTTAGTTTATTCTTTTTTTAAATTTTGCTATTGGAATATGATGCTTTACGATGTTGTGCACTTTTTCCTGTCCTCAGGATTCCCAAACCCATCAGAACTTTGGAGGAGTCATGCTGCCCCCATTAGGCAATAACCCAGATTTGAGCGGGTATTTCGGAGGGAAGTCAGATATGACGTTGCAGCCCTGCAAGTTCAAGTGTCCTACACGTCATTACAAATATAAAATAGAAATAGTTTCTGGAAAGGTTCGATTGATGGCTGATGAAGGGAAACTGGGTGTTTGGAGGACAACCCTGTCTTAAAGGACGGTTAGGCTGTCCTGCCCCACTGGCTCAGACAGACCATGGGGGCAGAATTGTTCCAGGTCGGCATTATTCCCATGGGGCATCACAGTGGTTCTGACCACATCAGAATCCCGAGGTTCCAAATTGGAACCCTGACATTGACTCATTGTATGCCTTGCCCAACTTCCCCACTGCTCTCTCCCTGAACTTTCTCCAGTCTCTTGAGTTATTTATGGAGAGGACTGTCACTTCTATTAAGTTGAAGACAATTATCACGTCTTACTCACCTCTGTGAGCCCAGCATCTCCCAATGATGAAGCTCTCCTTGTTATTTCCCTGGCATGGCTCATCCCTCCACACTTTGGAAAACCCCTCATACAAGGCAGAAACTATCTCTATAAAGTGGGGAATACCAAGCACCCTCTGCCCCTCTCTCTTTGGTAGCTATGGTGAACACAGATGTCCTACCCAGTTAACCAGACCCTCATGACCCAACGTTAGAACTGGAAGCTTTGACTTGAAGAATCCAGAACCACAGAAAACCTGTTTGTGAAGGAGGTATCAACAGGGGATCCACCATGTCTAGCTTCTAGGGGAACATCCAGAGTCTCAGTAATGTTGGCCAAACAAACCACCACATCAGAGCCAATTGACAGTGGATGTCTTCCCAGGGTCAGTTCATCAGTTCTATTTCAGGCTCGTGGGACCTAGCCTCCAAAGTGACTTTCTGCGTGTGTGCTCAGTCACTTAGTCATGTCAGACTCTTTAAGATCCCATGGACTGTAGCCCACCAGGCTCCTCTGTCCATGGAGTTTTCCAGGCAAGAATACTGGAGTGGGGTACCATTTCCTCCTCCAGGGGAGCTTCCCAACCCAAGGATCAAACCTGCATCTCTGGAGTCTCCTGCACTGGCAAGTGGGTTCATTACCACTACCGCCCCCTGGCGTTTCCCCATGACCCAACTAATCCCCTTCTGCTTAAGATTATCCAGGCGTGATTCTTGTTGCTCACACGAGACCCTGGGTGACAGAGAAGGTCTCGAGTCTCTGCTTGGAGTCATCAGGCTTCCTCTCTTTTGTGCATGTCATTCCTTCTGCCAGGAGCAGGCATCCACAACCCTGTCCTCCTCCTCCTGGATGACTCCTGCTCACCCATCCAAGTGCCCAGACTTGACACCCTTCCTCTGAGAAGCCCTCCCAGATCACCCCCAGTGTGGGCTCCCCCTGCGGTCCATGTGCTCCTCCTGGTAGCGCTTCCGCCTCTGGATTTTCCCTATTTCTGTGTCTCCCTAGCTCCTCTGTGAGCTATATGAGGATAGAAACTGTATTTCATGATAGAAGTGGCTATCTTATTAATATAGTTGGATGAATGAATGAATAGAACTACCCTGGGCCATGATAATTCTTAGTAGCATCCTCATTATTACTTCGTAGCAGCATGGGGCATTTAAATTTTTGGACTCCGGCAGTTGCCTTGTTTCAGAACCCCCTCCCCCAAATCACATTATTTCATGTTACTTCCACCCACATCTCTTATGTATTTACTGTGTGCCAGGTCCTATGCCCTCTCACGCCCACATTTTAAGTCCTGAAGGTGGATGCATTGACATGACTGCTCTCTCTCTCCCTGTGTCCAGGCACGGAAGCCCCAGGCACTTGGAGGAGTGACCGTGCACTCCCTGGGAGACGCGTGGGCTGCCTGCAAGCCTCTTAAGTGGGCAGGTTGTCATGGTGACTCTTTAATGGAGAGAATTGCTTAAGGAACCCTGACCACCAAAGGGAACAATTACTGACAAAACATCCATTTCTATTTAACACTTTTCAAGAATGGACAAGATATAAAAGCCACAAGTGAAAAGATACTGCAAACAAATAATAGCGCATGAGCTGGTCTGGACCCAGTTCAAAGCCTGGTCCTCACTCCTCGGCTCTCATCACAGAGAAATAAAGCTCTGTGTTTCAGCAATCTGGAGCACTGTTTAAAATGACTGGTTTTAATACCACCTGTCATTTACCCAGCACCCATTAGGTGCTACATACCCAGACACTTCAAGAGTGCTTTCCAATCTTGGAAACAACTCCACAAAGTGAGAGTCATTATTCCCAACTTACAGATGGGGAAACCGAGGCTCATAGAGTCTAAGTCGCTTGGAGTCATCAGGCTTCCTCTCTTTGTGCATGTCATTCCTTCTGCCAGGAGCAGGCATCCACAACCCTGTCCTCCTCCTCCTGGATGACTCCTGCTCACCCATCCAAGTGCCCAGACTTGACACCCTTCCTCTGAGAAGCCCTCCCAGATCACCCCCAGTGTGGGCTCCCCCTGCGGTCCATGTGCTCCTCCTGGTAGCGCTTCCGCCTCTGGATTTTCCCTATTTCTGTGTCTCCCTAGCTCCTCTGTGAGCTATATGAGGATAGAAACTGTATTTCATGATAGAAGTGGCTATCTTATTAATATAGTTGGATGAATGAATGAATAGAACTACCCTGGGCCATGATAATTCTTAGTAGCATCCTCATTATTACTTCGTAGCAGCATGGGGCATTTAAATTTTTGGACTCCGGCAGTTGCCTTGTTTCAGAACCCCCTCCCCCAAATCACATTATTTCATGTTACTTCCACCCACATCTCTTATGTATTTACTGTGTGCCAGGTCCTATGCCCTCTCACGCCCACATTTTAAGTCCTGAAGGTGGATGCATTGACATGACTGCTCTCTCTCTCCCTGTGTCCAGGCACGGAAGCCCCAGGCACTTGGAGGAGTGACCGTGCACTCCCTGGGAGACGCGTGGGCTGCCTGCAAGCCTCTTAAGTGGGCAGGTTGTCATGGTGACTCTTTAATGGAGAGAATTGCTTAAGGAACCCTGACCACCAAAGGGAACAATTACTGACAAAACATCCATTTCTATTTAACACTTTTCAAGAATGGACAAGATATAAAAGCCACAAGTGAAAAGATACTGCAAACAAATAATAGCGCATGAGCTGGTCTGGACCCAGTTCAAAGCCTGGTCCTCACTCCTCGGCTCTCATCACAGAGAAATAAAGCTCTGTGTTTCAGCAATCTGGAGCACTGTTTAAAATGACTGGTTTTAATACCACCTGTCATTTACCCAGCACCCATTAGGTGCTACATACCCAGACACTTCAAGAGTGCTTTCCAATCTTGGAAACAACTCCACAAAGTGAGAGTCATTATTCCCAACTTACAGATGGGGAAACCGAGGCTCATAGAGTCTAAGTGGCCTGTGGAGGGTTACACAGCTAGGTAGGGCAGAGACAGTCTTTTATAGCTTATTCAAAGCAGCAAATTCTCCCTGGGCTGTTAATGTTATCACAGCATCTCCATGAGAAAGCCTCCTCAGAAATCAGAAGCCAACCCTCTCCTGCCTTACCTCCACCACATTTAATTGTCATCTCTTTCAAAGATAGGGAGGGACTTCCCCAATGGTCCAATAGTGAAGACTTCACCTTTCAAAGCAGGCAGTGGAGGCTCCTTCCTTGGTCTGGGAGCTAGGATGCAACATGCCTAGAGGCCAAAACATAAAACAGAAGCAATATTGTAACACAGTCAACAAAGAATTTTAAAAACATGGTCCCCATTAAAAAAAAAAAAACTTAAACAAAAAACAAAGATAGGCAGTTGGCTGTTTTTTGAATTCATGTACACATACATTTAAATATACATAAGGATTTCTAGCAGCTAATGTCAAGCCAGCACGGCTCGTTCTGGGCGCTCAGGAAAGTCAGAAAGTTCCTCCATAACCACTAAGTTCCCAGTCCTTTCCTCCATATCTGAAAATAGTCTTCCCTTTCCAAGCTGTACTCTGGGCCCCATTTACCACCGAGAGCAGCGCACACCCGTGATCCACAGTTGAGCCACCGTGGGCCAGGAGCCCAGGGCGGAACTCAACCCTCGGAAGGCTCTGTGGTGCCCACAGGCGAGTAACACATTCCACTGCTCAGGATGGAACTTTTCCTCTGCCACTTAATAGCCGGATGATTTTGAGTAAATTGCTCCGCTTCTCGGTGCTTCCGTTTCACCATCTAGGATGTAGCCCTAAAAAAATGAAGCATCTCCATCAGGTCATTGTGGGGATAAAATAAAACCATCCATGGCAGGGGCCTGGAGCAAGGCTGGGGGGCTGGGGCAAGCCAAGGGTATGTCCGCCAGGATCAGATGGGGCCGAGGGGCCCAAGTTCAGGCCCACCTCCTTGTGTGGCTTCTTCTCCTGTTCTGATATCAAGACACAGCTGGTTCAGCTCCTGAAGCCGGTCTTCCTTTCTCCTAGACACTCTGAGCATCTCGTGCTAAATATACGACAGACAAGGTCTCTAAGCTGAAAACGCTTCCATGTCTCCATCTTTCACTATATGGCTAATTTCTACCCAGACTCCTCTGAAAGGCTTGTGAGGCCTCCCCTGGCATAGCGCCTGCCTCCCCTCCAGCCTTGCTCCCGTCCCAGTAAACTCAACAGTTTGGGCATAGCTGTTGCTCCCGTAGGGAACCTTCTCTCGCTTCTCTCTCCCTGGTCAACTCCTATTGTTTGTAAGGCTCAGCTCTAGCAGGAAATATCTTCTGGCCATGCAGCGTGCTTCCATTTAATAGCTGATAACACCCTTGTGAGGGGCTTCCCAGGCAGTGCTAGTGGTAAGGAATCTGCCTGCCACTGCAGGAGACATAAGGGATCCTAGTTTGATCCCTGGGTCAGGAGGATCTCCTAGAGGAGGTCATGGCAGCCCACTACAGTATTCTTTCCTGGAGAATCCCATGGACAGAGGAGCCTGGTGGACCAGAGGAGCCTGGTGGGCTATGCTCAGTAGGGCTGCCAAGAGTCAGACACCACTGGAGGGACTTAGCACACTCGCCACATCCTTGTGAATCTCAAGCTGGTTACTCACCCACTCCATAGTCGCTGCCACCTCTGCAGGACCAGGGAGGGCTCAGCTGTGGCTGACTTGTGTGCGTCTATGGTCCTGGCACTGTTTGATAATGTTTAGAAGAATGTGTGCAATCGCTGAGAACACGAGTATGAAGAAAGTGCCGGTGACCTTGGAGAAGCCTATCATTCAGGAAGAGATACGCACCCTTAGAGGCAGGGGTTGGCCTGGGACTCCTGACCAGGTCCTGGTGTTAACCTGTTGAATATAAATGAATTCCCAGAACACAGACATGAAGCAAAGCTATACTGACTAGGATGGCACAAGATACAGATAAGACCACTTCAAAATCATAATATGTAAGCATCATCATGAACACAGACAAAAGCAAAAACATCGTTTGAACCACAAAAATGACCAGTGTCTCCCTTTTCTGGCTAATGTGAATGACTGCCTGTTGCTTGTTTACCAGTAACAATATCATGTGCTGTTGCTGTTTAGTTCTTCAGTCACGTCTGATTCTTTGCAACCCAAATGGACTGTAGCCTGAGAACTCTTCTGTCCCTGGGTTTTTCTAGGCAGGAATGCTGGAGGGGGTGGCCATTTCCTTCTCCATTACTCCTACCTTACAGATTAGCAGTAAAGATCCCTCGCTACCTGAGAGCCTCCGATTCAGAGCAAAGCCCCTCTTCCCTAAACTCACCCTACACAAGTCTCCCTCCTTTCCTCTTTCTGATCATCCTCTTACCCAGGTACCTCACTGTGGCCCCTGGTGGGCATTCCCCCTCGCTGCAATGAGTCAGCCAACCCGACTGTTTAACTAAAGGAGGGAGGGTCCCTGGACATCTTTAGCTTAAGGGCACTGATGGCGTCCACTTCCCATCACCCCCCATTCATTTTTCAAAACTTAATTTGAAAATATATGCAACCTAATTGATAGTCAGACATGTATTTCTGATAGGAGGTGTGTGGCAGAGTAGAGAACCTCGATTAGAGTATTGTTTTCTACAGAGGCGCCTCAGCTTCTGCTCCCCTGTGTACCTGGAGGGGAGGAGAAAGGACGCTTGGCTCTCCTGGGCCTCTGTGACCCGGAACAACATCAGCTAACATTCCCTGAAAAAAAAGAAGGCTATCACTGGGTGATTGCAGCTGCCTCCAGGAGAGCACAGAGCATGCATCCTCTGTCCCAGGAGCTGCCCTGGCTAGGCCCTGAGCTGGTGGCTGTTGCCATGGGTTAGTGGTAACTGTCTTCAAGGCCAGACTCAAAAACGCCTGGTCATGAGGCTTCCCTGGTGGTCCAGTGGTTAAGAATCTGCCTTCCCATGCAGGAAAGAGAGTTAGATCCCTGATGATGGACATAAGATCCCACATGCCCCAGCGCAGCTAAACCTGCAAGCCGCCACAGAGAGTCAGCCAGTACACGTGACCACTGAGCCTGCGCACTCTAAAACCCATGCAACGCAGCTAGAGAAGCCCCCGTGCACCACGATGAGAAGAGGCCCACGAGCCTGTGAAGACCCCCGGTGCAGCCCCTAGAGTGGACACCACTGTGGCTCCATTTCCATCCCCCGGCCCGCTTCCCATGGGAACATCCAGAGGGATGCGTGGTCAGCAGCACCGAGGACTGAGAGTAGGGCAGGTGTGGACTTGGGGGGCAGGTGAAAGACAGGCCGTGTGATGGCTGGATGGGTAGTGTGCCAGGTGCCTCCAACAGGCAGAAGGCCACAGACGCCCGTTCGCTTCATGCACGATGATTAAATTTCTTCTTGGGAACTCAGAGACTCTGGATGGGTAAGATTAAAGTCGAGGGAAGGCCTTGCTCAGCGGCCAGAAAGCATCCATGGAGTGGGTGGCAATCAAAATCCAATGTGAAACTCATATGACAGGCGGCCATGGGGTCACAAAGGTCTCCTCGTAAATTCTACCTGGAATGAAGGCCAGGGTGTCACAAAGGCCAGCCAAAGCCAGTGATGGCTCCGGAGAGGGAAATTAAGTCAGGCCTGATCTATGAGGAGATTTCATTGAGGACGTGTTGAAAGGGAAAGGGCTCGTCGCTCAGTAATGTCCAACGCTGCCCATCACTGCGGACGGTAGCCCTCCTGCTGTTCTGTGCATGGACCTCTCCAGGTTCGACTACTGGAGTGGGTAGGTGTTCTCTTCTCCAGCAACTCTTCCTGCCCAGGGATCGAACCTGGGTCTCCTGCATTACAGGCAGATTTTACCGTCAGAGCCACCAGGAAAGCCCATTCACTTAGGGGCCCCTGTCAAATCCCAGTCACGGATCCAACTGCATCGGCCGCTGTCGAATCGGCACCTTCCTGTTTGCCTCTCAGGAAAGTGCGACCTCTTGATGCTGCTTTTTATCCGATCTGTCTTCAGTCATTTCTTCTCTCTACACCCCCTTCCCTTTGCTTCATTCCTGACAAATAAGTGAACTGTTACGCTGTCAGTTATTTATCTGAGTAATTTCTTGATGAAATTGCAAATATAATTGAATTTTCTGGAAACCATGAATTCAAATGAGGCGACAATAGAGGAAACAGTGTGATTAAGGAATTGTTATTCGCTGGTGTTACATCATTACCACCCAGAATTCGCCAATCGCTCACAGATGGAGTCAGCAGTACACGTGACCACGAGTAAAGGGCAGAAGTGAAGGGAAACCCACGAGCCTGTGAAGACCCCGGTGCAGCCCCTAGAGTGGACACCACTGTGGCTCCATTTCCATCCCGGCCCGCTTCCCATGGGAACATCCAGAGGATGCGTGGTCAGCAGCACCGAGGACTGAGAGTAGGGCAGGTGTGGACTTGGGGGGCAGGTGAAAGACAGGCCGTGTGATGGCTGGATGGGTAGTGTGCCAGGCGCCTCCAACAGTCAGAAGGCCACAGACGCCCGTTAAGCTTCATGCACGATGATTAAATTTCTTCTTGGGAACTCAGAGACTCTGGATGGGTAAGATTAAAGTCGAGGGAAGGCCTTGCTCAGCGGCCAGAAAGCATCCATGGAGTGGGTGGCAATCAAAATCCAATGTGAAACTCATATGACAGGCGGCCATGGGGTCACAAAGGTCTCCTCGTAAATTCTACCTGGAATGAAGGCCAGGGTGTCACAAAGGCCAGCCAAAGCCAGTGATGGCTCCGGAGAGGGAAATTAAGTCAGGCCTGATCTATGAGGAGATTTCATTGAGGACGTGTTGAAAGGGAAAGGGCTCGTCGCTCAGTAATGTCCAACGCTGCCCATCACTGCGGACGGTAGCCCTCCTGCTGTTCTGTGCATGGACCTCTCCAGGTTCGACTACTGGAGTGGGTAGGTGTTCTCTTCTCCAGCAACTCTTCCTGCCCAGGGATCGAACCTGGGTCTCCTGCATTACAGGCAGATTTTACCGTCAGAGCCACCAGGAAAGCCCATTCACTTAGGGGCCCCTGTCAAATCCCAGTCACGGATCCAACTGCATCGGCCGCTGTCGAATCGGCACCTTCCTGTTTGCCTCTCAGGAAAGTGCGACCTCTTGATGCTGCTTTTTATCCGATCTGTCTTCAGTCATTTCTTCTCTCTACACCCCCTTCCCTTTGCTTCATTCCTGACAAATAAGTGAACTGTTACGCTGTCAGTTATTTATCTGAGTAATTTCTTGATGAAATTGCAAATATAATTGAATTTTCTGGAAACCATGAATTCAAATGAGGCGACAATAGAGGAAACAGTGTGATTAAGGAATTGTTATTCGCTGGTGTTACATCATTACCACCCAGAATTCATCGCCAATCGCTCACAGATGGAGTCACTGAACTATGATTATATTTTAGAAAATGAAAGGGGACAAATCTAAAAAGGCAATAAAGCAAATTAGGAACCTTCTTGAGGGACAGGATTATTACTGATTAAGTATATTTGGCATCAAAAATGGGTGAGCGCTTTGGCAGTTTAAATTATACATTCGTGCAGGCAACGTTTTTTCTGGTCTCCAAATTCTTTGTTATTTTGGTCTTCTAATCACATTCCCCTTCATCCTCCAAATTGACAATTTGAAAGAACATTAGAAATGATCTTTTCTGAAGGAACATTTGCTCTCAAAATGCATTTGCACTCAACAGCTATTAAAAGGATATTGTCCAGTCACTTAGTTTCTCAATATAAGTTTAAGGGAAAGTTACTGTATTAGAGGAAATGGCTCCTATTTCAATCTAATGGTCTTTGTTGTGTCTTTCCTGATCCTAGACTCGAGCTAAAGGATTGCAGAAAGCAGTCTGCAGATATCCACACTCCCATACCCCTTGCTTACAGCAGGTATACTTCAGGCATCCACTAGGAAGGGAAGCACATTACTGGTTCCAGTTTGCTTTTTAAAGGCTCTAAGAGTAGCACCGGGGCCTCTCTCTCTCTCTCTTTTTTTTTTTCTTTTTAAAGATTTATTTATTTATTTATTTTGGGCGGGGGTCAGGTTGGGGAGGGAGGGGAGCGGGTGGGTCACTTCCATTGGTCTTCCATTTCTCCATTTCCATCCGTCTTTGTTCTTTGGCTCCTGGGGGCCTCCCATCGCGGTGGCGTCTGTCGTTGCAGAGCGCTGACTCTGGGCGCATGCGCTCCAGAGTTCCGGCTCGGTAATTAGACACATCGGTCCAGCCGCTCCGCGGCACGTGGGATTTTCCCAGTCCAGGGGTCGAACCGGCGCCCCTTGCACTGCAAGGCAGTGTCCTTACCCACTGGACCACCAGGGGAAGCCCCAGGGCCTCTCTCTTGAAGCATGCTCTAATAGAAGTTGGAAGACTTTCTGTGCTCCCTGGCCTCAGTCTCCTATCAACTGTGTGACCTGGGCCCATTATTTCACCTCTGAGACTTTGTGTCCCTATTTCTACAAGTTCATCGTCCCTGCCCCGTGGGTGGCTGGAATGGTGACAGGAGATAGACGTGATGGGAGAGGGATGCCTGTGGTGTACCTGTGATGTGTCTAGTGCACGAATGACGTCCAATAAGAGTGTCCCTCTGCCACTGTCCTCACCTTCTACAACCACCGTCTGACCCTGTCTGGATCTCACAGAAGATCTGTTTCACCATGAGAATCGTATCAATGCCTTTTCTCCCCTGAGGCTCATTAGCCAATGGAATTTTACTCAGCCATCATTTTCAGCTTCATTTAATGTCTCTAGCCCCCAGAGTGGAGCTGACCTCAAAATCCCTTCCCGGATGCCAGCCCCGGGCATAGCAGCTTAGGCTGAAACCCAGCCTCCTTCACTGGATCCTTCAGGGAGGGGCTTGGCTCAGGGCCTCCGGCTCTAGTCTACGGGTGGTGTGGAAGGTGGAGGCAGGAGCTGAGCTGAGATCTTCTCCTGGACAGGGTAGGAGTCAGATCCCAGAAAAATAGCCATAATAGGTGAGCATTACTTCCAAAAGATTAAAATCTTTAGAAAAGTTGTTCTAAGGGCATGAAGAAAATGAAAGAAAATGTATTAAGAAAAATCTGCAAAATATAGGTAAGAACAGTGAGAGTCCATGGCACTTAAGCCATGACCCACTCTCTCATCCCAGGCCCTAACCGTGTGTGATAGAAGCGCCACACCAGGTGGGTGTGGTCAAAAGATGGTAGTCTCAGGGACCTCCCTGGTGGTCCAGTGGTTAAGACTCTGCACTTTCGATGCAGGTTTGACCCCTAGTAGGGGAACTAAGATTCCACATGTTGCGTGAATGTGATCGTCACTTAGTCATGTCCGACTCTGTGTGACCCCGCCAGGCTCCTCTGCCCATGAGATTCTCCAGGCAAGAATACTGGAGTGGGTTGCCATTCCCTTCTCCAAGGGATCTTCCTGACCCAGGGATCAAATCTGCATCTCCGGCACCTTCTGCATTGCAGGCAGATTCTTTACCTTCTGAGCCACTGGGGAATTCCCAGGGAATTCAAACCAGGGACTGAACCCAGGTCTCCCACATTGTAGGTGGATTCTTTACCATTTAAGTCACCAGGGAAGCCCACATGCTGTGTGGTGCAGCCTAAAAAGTTAAATAAAAATGGACAAAAGATGTGAATAGGCATTTTTCCAAAGAAGGTATACAAATTGCCAACAAGCACTTGAAAAGATGCTCAAAAGATGATCATTAGTCATTGAAAATGCAATCCAAATCCCAATGAGATATAATTTCATTTCTTCTGGGAAATCTATCATTTTGTTTAGAAAATGGAAAATAATAAGTATTAACAAGGATGTGGAGACATTTTTGCTGAAAATGTAAAAGAGTGCAATCTCTATGAAAAACAGATTGGCGTTTTCCTAGTAGGTTAAATATTACCACATGACCCAGCAATTCCACTCCTGGGCATATACACCAGAAAATTAGAGAATACATATTCAAAGAAAAACGTGTGCAGAAATATTTATACACTGTTCACAAGAACCCACAGGTCTAAACAACTCAAATGTCCATCAAATGATGAATGGACAAACAGATGTTGCATAGACTCTGATTCATTCATAAAAAGAAATAAAGTATTGCACAACATGGAAACTTATAACCAGTATGCTAAGTGAGAAAAGACTTGTAACAAAAGGTTACATATTACATATTATATAATTCCACTTGTATGAAATGCCTGGAATAAGCAGATCTGCAGTGACAGAAAGTAGGTTTGTTATTACCGAGGACTGTGTGTAGGATTTGGGGAAAAATGAGGAGGGACTACTAGCGGGGAAAGGTTATTCAGAGATGACGGAAATAATTTAAAAGTGACTGTGTTGATACTAAAAAGCATTGAATTGGACACTTTGGGTGGGGGAACAGGACAGAATGTGAATTGGGTCTCAATAAATCTGCTACATAACAACACATATTAAAGTTTTCTGAGGATCTCCATTGATCACCCCACCTTGGCTGCCACCCTCAGTCTCCTTTCTGGACATGCCAGAGTAATTAAAACATGGATGCATAAATAATTAAAGCACATCATGTCCCTCCTCTGCTCAAAAGTCTCTCCTTTTCATCCCAAAGTCAATGTCCTAACAAGGGCAAAGCAAGACCTGGCCCTTTAACCTACAAACTCCTCTCTTGCCCCACTCCTTTTTCCTCGCTCACTCCATCCATACCGGGCTCCTCGTGCTTCCTCCAACACACCAGGCCTGTTCCTGCCCCGGGGCATTTGCATGAACGCTGCCCTCTGCCTGGACCACCCCTTCCTGAAATAACCATGTGCCTCACTCCTTTACTCTTTCCAGTTTTTCCTCAAAAGTCAACTTCTCAACAAGGCGGTCACCCTGAGGACCGTCCCTATTTGAAGTTTAACTTGTATTTGTTTTCCCCCAGGAACTTTCAATTCCCTTTCCTTATTCCACTTATGCTTTTCTATAGTATGCATCTCATTCAATATTCCCTTTAGTTAATTTATTAGCTCTATCTCCTTCTATTAGATTATAACCTCTATAAGAAAAGGAATTTTTAAATCTATTTTGTTCACTCATTTATCCCAAATCCCTGGCACTGAGTAGGGACTGAATAAACACTTGCTCCTTTTTTGGACTAGATCAGACCAGGTTGCTCCCTTACTCCTCCTTGATCTTAAGATAAAGCCCAACTTGATATGCTCCTGCATGATCCGCTGGACTTACCTGACCCCAGCTACCCCTATGTGGTCACTCTTCCTCTTTATTTTTTTTTAACTTTTTTTTTTTTAGTTTGCTTTTTACTTTTACAGTGTTTTGTTGTTCACAGATATGTATAATCCCAGATTAGTCATATGTATATCTCTGGCCCCCATCCCTGCTCCACCCCGGTCCCAACTCCTCACTCTCACCCTCTCCCACCCCCGCCCCCATCCCCGCCCTCCAGGCCATCGCACAGCGCTCCTGCAGGATCCCCTGTTCCCACAGTGCAATGACAATAGCTGCCTTTTTCACGTATGATAGTATAGGTTTCCATGTTACTCCCTCTACGCCTCCTACCCCCTGTTCATTCCCCACAATGTCCATATGCCTGTTCTCTACACCTGTTTTTCCATCACTTCACTGTGTGTGTTACCATTACCCTCTTAGTAGACTCCATGTATATGTGTTAGTATACTGTACTTGTCTTTCTCTTTTTGACTTACTTCACTTTTTATGATAGGTTCTAGATCCATCCACCTGATTAGGGCTGATTCTTCTGCATTTCTTTTTACAGCTAAGTAGTACTCCATTGTATATATGTACCAGAGCTTCTGTATCCATTCATTCGTCAATGGACATCTAGGTTGCTTCCATGTTCTAGCTATTGTATAGACAGCTGCAATGAACATTGGGGTACAGGTGCTTCTTTAAGTTTTGATTTCATCAGGGTATAAGCCTAATAGTGGGATTGCTGGGTCATAGGGTGCTTCTATTTTTAGATTTTTAAGGAATCTCCATATTGTCTTCCATAGTGGATGTATCAATTTACATTTCCACCGGCAATGCAAGAGGGTTCCCTTTTCTCCACACCCTCTTCAGCATTTACTGTCTTTAGGGTTTTTGATGATGGCCACTCTGTCTTTCTCTTCATTACAGCAGCATTCCTACCATTTCCTACTTCTGCAGTTTTGCTTCTCAGCCCATGGCACTCCCTCTGCCTAGAATTCCCCTCAACAATCTGTACTCTTCTTTTTCTTCTTAAACTTTTTATTTTGTATTTGAGTATAGCCAATTAACAATGCTGTGGTAGTTTCAGGTGGACAGGAAAGGGACTCGACCAAACATACATATGTATTCATTCTCCCCAGTCTTACCTCCCCTCCAGGCTGCACACAACACCGAGCAGAATTCCCTGTGCTATACAGAAGGATATTGTTAGTTATCCATTTTAAATACACCAGTGTGTACCTATCTCTTATCCCCATTCTTCCCCCTGGTACCTATAAGTTTGTTCTGTGTATCATATCCCTTATATGTAGAATCTAAACAGAAGTGATGCAAATGAATTTACTTACAAAACAGAAGGAGACTCACAAACTTAGAGAGCCAGTATGTATTCTTATGCCCTTTGTAAAAATAAGGAGATAGAGGCTTAGAAAGTTAAGTCATTTGGCCCAAGTCTCTGAGTTAGGCAGTGGAAGGTACAAAATTTACAACTAGTTCTGCCTGGTTCCAAAATCTCCATTCTTCCTAATATATGCATGAATTGGTGAGGTAACTATTGGCTTTAGTTTGAGTGAGCAGACACGAGGGAATAACATGGAGGTCAGTCTGAAAGAGTGAAGGGAGGAGATGGTGCAGGAATGCACGCTGCACACCCTGAATGGTGGGGGAGGGGCAGTCAAGTTGACAGGATGGCGTGATATGCAGGGCATGGGCTGCCTGATCTTTAGGATGAGACAGCTTCCATTAAAGTGATAGACACTGAGCTGAGCACAGGGTATTTATCACCTCAAGACCTTAAAATGACACAGTCAGGTTCAATTGCTATCTTGGTACAGCAGGTGCAGAACCCAGGCTCAAAGAAGTTTGGGGAGTCGTCCAAGGTCAGGACGCTGGGAAGCCATGAGTGGGAGTATACACCAGTGCCTTCCCGGAGTGTAGCGCCCTTGCATACTCTTAGCCAGCGCCCACACCACTCCTGAGCTTCTGTAACTCAGGACCTGCAGACAGGCCACCAGCAAAGCTTGGGCGTCTTGGAATCCTAGTGCCCAGAGGGTTCCTGGAATGGTCTCCATCTCAGCCCTATCTCCCTGTGGGGACCTCATTCAATCACCCAAGTGGATGTGTCATCTTTGTTCCCATTCCTGGAAGAATCACCCAAAAGATAAGCCTCTTTTCTGTCTCTGTTCCATTGGTGTGGGCTGGGGCTCCCAGGTGGTCAGGAGGCAAGCCCCAGGGCTCCATCTCTGAATCGCCTCCACTGCCACCTGTGTGCCTGTGAGTGTTCTGTGCACACGCTCCGATCCTCTGGTGATTCTTATGACAGGTTTTATTTTGGGGGGCTCCAGAATCACTGTGGATGGTGACTGCAGTGGTAAGATATTTCCTATCTTTTATCCCCATTCTTCCCCCTGGTACCTATAAGTTTGTTCTGTGTATCATATCCCTTATATGTAGAATCTAAACAGAAGTGATGCAAATGAATTTACTTACAAAACAGAAGGAGACTCACAAACTTAGAGAGCCAGTATGTATTCTTATGCCCTTTGTAAAAATAAGGAGATAGAGGCTTAGAAAGTTAAGTCATTTGGCCCAAGTCTCTGAGTTAGGCAGTGGAAGGTACAAAATTTACAACTAGTTCTGCCTGGTTCCAAAATCTCCATTCTTCCTAATATATGCATGAATTGGTGAGGTAACTATTGGCTTTAGTTTGAGTGAGCAGACACGAGGGAATAACATGGAGGTCAGTCTGAAAGAGTGAAGGGAGGAGATGGTGCAGGAATGCACGCTGCACACCCTGAATGGTGGGGGAGGGGCAGTCAAGTTGACAGGATGGCGTGATATGCAGGGCATGGGCTGCCTGATCTTTAGGATGAGACAGCTTCCATTAAAGTGATAGACACTGAGCTGAGCACAGGGTATTTATCACCTCAAGACCTTAAAATGACACAGTCAGGTTCAATTGCTATCTTGGTACAGCAGGTGCAGAACCCAGGCTCAAAGAATTTTGGGGGAGTCGTCCAAGGTCAGGACGCTGGGAAGCCATGAGTGGGAGTATACACCAGTGCCTTCCCGGAGTGTAGCGCCCTTGCATACTCTTAGCCAGCGCCCACACCACTCCTGAGCTTCTGTAACTCAGGACCTGCAGACAGGCCACCAGCAAAGCTTGGGCGTCTTGGAATCCTAGTGCCCAGAGGGTTCCTGGAATGGTCTCCATCTCAGCCCTATCTCCCTGTGGGGACCTCATTCAATCACCCAAGTGGATGTGTCATCTTTGTTCCCATTCCTGGAAGAATCACCCAAAAGATAAGCCTCTTTTCTGTCTCTGTTCCATTGGTGTGGGCTGGGGCTCCCAGGTGGTCAGGAGGCAAGCCCCAGGGCTCCATCTCTGAATCGCCTCCACTGCCACCTGTGTGCCTGTGAGTGTTCTGTGCACACGCTCCGATCCTCTGGTGATTCTTATGACAGGTTTTATTTTGGGGGGCTCCAGAATCACTGTGGATGGTGACTGCAGCCATGAAAGTAAAAGATATTTTCTCCTTGGAAGGAAAGCTATGACAATCCTAGACAGCATATTAAAAGGCAGAGGTATTACTTTGCCAACAAAGGTTCATATAGTTAAAGCTATGGTTTTCCCAGTAGTCATGTATGGATGTGAGAGCAGGACCGTAGAGAAGGCTGAGCACCAAAGAACTGATGCTCTCGAACTGCGGTGCTGGAGAAGACACTTGACAGTCCCTTGGACTGCAAGGAGATCAAAGCAGTCAAGCCTAAAGGAAATCAACCCTGAATAGTTATTGGACTGATGCTGAAGCTCTAACACTTTGGCCACCTGATGCAAAGAGCCAACTTATTGGAAAAGACCCTGATGCTGGGAAAGATTGAAGGCAAGAGGAGAAGAGGGTGACAAAAGGTGGACAAGTTCGGATGGCATCACCAACTCAATGGACAAGAGTTTGAGCAAACTCTGGGAGATAGCGAAGGACAGGGAAGCCCAGACTGCTGCGGTTCATGGGGCCACAAAGAGTCAGACACGACTTTTCAATTGAACAACAACTGGTAAGCCACAAGAGTGACCTCTGTGACACATGAGTATCGGGGCATGCTGGGCATGGACAGAGAAGCAGCCAGCCCCCCAGAGCTGGCTGAGCCAGTGTGCTGCAGCTTTTTGGGAGGAGAACAGAGGAAGACATTGTTCTGTGCAACAGACTCTCACTATTGATCCAACACACTCATTAGTTCTCATTAGGATGTAAATATGATTTTGCAAACTCTTGAGGAAAAAGCAGCCTGTCTGTGCTCTGAGTCTATGAACCAACCCAAACATTTTTCTCCTCCTCCTTCCCTTGCTTCCTTCTCATATATTAGTTCCTTGGGGGAAGCAGGACTTCCCCAAGCTTTATTTCTCAAAGAAATTTCTCCATCTAGGCACGCTGGAAAATAAGAAGAACATTAGCCACCACAGCACTGGCTAGTCAACAGCTATTTATTGAACACCTGCTGTGTACCTAGCAATGGACTAGGTTCTGGGGACACTGAAATAACAAGAAATAAATGATTTTTGACCTTAAGGGGCTTACCGTGCTCTGGAAAGACAGACCTATAAACCGCCTCACTAACACAGGTGTAATTAGAAATGGAGCTACTGCTCTGAATTTTACGAGGACTCGGAGGGCAGAGAAGGTTTTTCTGAATTGGGATCTGAGAAATGATAGGAATTTTCTAGTCAACAGGTGTGAAAACACATTGGGAGAATATTCTAGAACATGGACAAGGTCCTGAGAGAGAGAGAGGTGTCCAATTCCTGCCACAGAAAGAAGACCAGGGTCTGTGGCACAAGGCAGTGGCAGGTCTCACTATGAATTTCAGGAAAGTCACATTATGAATTTCTGGTTCTTTTTTTTTACCCTAAAGCTCAAACTTAATCAGTGAAGGTTCTCAGCAGGGATGGCTAGAGTGCTAAACCTTGCGTTTTGTGAACCCTGTTTTTGAGGACAAGCCATGAGATTTGCAGGGCAGACGTGGGAGACCAGCGACAGGCCCTTGCAGTCGTCCAAAAAGGAAGCAACTGTGACAGAGTGGCCCAGATTGGGATGGAGACAAGTGGGAAGGGTTTATGAGTTAAGAAGGAGCAGGACCTGGTGCCAGATGAGTTGTGGGGTGCAGAAGCAAGGGGTGTCAAGTCTGGCTTGCAAAGTCAAATGAACAGAGGGGCTACGCACTGAGGGAGGACCCTGAGAGAAGCAGGCAGTTTGCAGAGGATGGGCCACGCGTTCAAGCTGGGATGCACACTCACATGAAATGGAAAAAGTCCTCTTGAGAAAATGCTGAAGATAAGGGGAGTTTAGTATCTTAGAGCAGCAATTAAGGGGGCAGGGAGTGAGGGGAGACATCAGGTACAAACGCAATGATGGGTTTCCTGGTGAAAGTCACGGTATAATCTTCAGACCCAATTCAGACTCCTGCTGTGTCAGCATTCAGATGGCAGTATGTTTTAAAGTTAGAGACTTCTCTGTATAAAAGCAATTCATGGGGCTTCCCTGGTGGTCCAGTGGGTAAGGACACCGCCTTGCAGTGCAAGGGACGCCAGTTTGATCCCTGGCCTGGGAAGATCCCACGTGCCGCAGAGCGGCTGGACCGATGTGTCCAATTACCCATCTGGTAATTGCGCCCAGAGCTGGTGCTCTGCGACAAGAGGCCACTGCGATGGAAGGCCCACAGGGGCCAAAGAACAAAGATGGATGAAAATAGACAAATGAAAGACCAATAGAAGTGGCCCGCCCCCTCCCCAATCCGCTCCCCCGCCCCACCCCCACCCACACCCGGGCAAAAAAAAAAAAAAAAGGCCAAAAAAAAAAAAGCAATCCATGCTCATACTTAAAATTTATATAAAAAACCATTCAAAAGGTGTAAAGTGCAAGATGAAAGTCACTAAAATGAAGAAAGATTATCTAGACACTCTAGTGCGGGCTGTTCTCAATTTACGTTTTGGAACTTAAAAATGAAAAGTCAGTTTCTCAGATGAAAATGTGTTTGATTTCATTGATTTACAAGGAGAAATTGTGTTAATTTCTGATGTACAGCAAAGTGATCGAGTTATATGTATGTACTTTATATATATGTAGGTTTTATACATATATGTATATATGCACATTCTCTTTTTCTATATTATTTTCCATTTAGTTTGTCACAGGATATTGAATATAGTTACCTGTGCCATATAGTAGCACCCTGTTCATCTATCCATCCTATATATACTAACCTCAAACTCCCGATCCATCCCACCCCAGCAACCACAAGTCTGTTAAGATGTCTGTGAATCTGTCTCTGTCTCATAAATAGGTTCACATGTGTCAAATTTTATTTTTTTCCTCTTTCCTTCTTATTTTTTTTAAATTATGGAAGTACAGCAACACAATGACAGGAGACTTGGAAAACAGAACAAAGTCACATATAGTCCCACTGTACATTACAATTATGATTTGTGTCATATTAGATTCCACATATAAGTGATATCATATGGTATATGCCTTTCTCTTTCTGACTTGGCTTAGTTTGATAATCTCTAGGTCCATCAGATGAATTGATCTTGAGCATAAGTCCACGTTTGCACATGTTAACAAGGGAACCAGAAAAGACAAAAAGTGTGAGTTGATTTGCACTTCTTAGGACATCCCACCGTGCCGACGCCAGTTTGATCCCTGGCCTGGGAAGATCCCACGTGGAAACCGAATGTGTCCAATTACCCATCTGGTAATTGCGCCCAGAGCCGGTGCTCTGCGACAACAGAGGCCACCGCGATGGGAGGCCCACAGGAGCCAAAGAACAAAGACGGATGAAAATAGAGAAATGAAAGACCAATAGAAGTGGCCCGCCCCTCCCCCCCCCCCCCCCCCCCCCGGCACCCCAAAATTAAAAAAAAAAAAAAAAGGCCAAAAAAAAAAAAGCAATCCATGCTCATACTTAAAATTTATATAAAAAACCATTCAAAAGGTGTAAAGTGCAAGATGAAAGTCACTAAAATGAAGAAAGATTATCTAGACACTCTAGTGCGGGCTGTTCTCAATTTACGTTTTGGAACTTAAAAATGAAAAGTCAGTTTCTCAGATGAAAATGTGTTTGATTTCATTGATTTACAAGGAGAAATTGTGTTAATTTCTGATGTACAGCAAAGTGATCGAGTTATATGTATGTACTTTATATATATGTAGGTTTTATACATATATGTATATATGCACATTCTCTTTTTCTATATTATTTTCCATTTAGTTTGTCACAGGATATTGAATATAGTTACCTGTGCCATATAGTAGCACCCTGTTCATCTATCCATCCTATATATACTAACCTCAAACTCCCGATCCATCCCACCCCAGCAACCACAAGTCTGTTAAGATGTCTGTGAATCTGTCTCTGTCTCATAAATAGGTTCACATGTGTCAAATTTTATTTTTTTCCTCTTTCCTTCTTATTTTTTTTAAATTATGGAAGTACAGCAACACAATGACAGGAGACTTGGAAAACAGAACAAAGTCACATATAGTCCCACTGTACATTACAATTATGATTTGTGTCATATTAGATTCCACATATAAGTGATATCATATGGTATATGCCTTTCTCTTTCTGACTTGGCTTAGTTTGATAATCTCTAGGTCCATCAGATGAATTGATCTTGAGCATAAGTCCACGTTTGCACATGTTAACAAGGGAACCAGAAAAGACAAAAAGTGTGAGTTGATTTGCACTTCTTAGGACAAAGTGTCTACATGAGCAGAAATACACAGGGGAGATTCTTATGGGTCAGATTTAGAAGGTGCTTATCTGACTACCTCTTACATTCAAATTGGTTAGAATTCAGTCACATGACCATCCTTCACTGCAAGGGAGACTAGGAAATACAGTCCAGTTGTACACCTGGAAGAGTTTTGTGGTCAGCTAGAAGCTTCCCCAGTAGGTGAGCATATTTTAATACTCGGAAAATTCAGGATTAAGTGGATAAATGTAGAAGAGAATAAAGCCCTTTGCATTAAAATATCTGTGCTTTGAAGTAAGTTGTGTCTATATACTTTTTTTTTTTTAATTTGGCCTCTTTTTATTGGTTTTTTATTTATTTATTTTTCATTCATGTTTTATTCTTTGGCCTATGTGGACCTCCCATTGCAGTGGCTTCCCATTGCAGTGGCCTCTCTCGTTGAAGAGTACTGGCTCTGGGTGCCTGAGCTCCAGAGTGCTGGCTCGTAATTGGACACACCAGCCCAGCTGCTCCTAGGCATGTGGTATCTTAACTGGCCAGGGATCGAACCGATGCCGCTTGCACTGCAAGGTGAAGTCCCACTGGAACGCCAAGGAAGCCCTGTGTCTATATACTTTTAATGTTTAAGAAAATGTAGCCTTGTAGAATCTTGGATGAACTTTTCCATTCTAACGTAAAATGCTTAATTGAGCAAATGATTTAGAATTCAGATTTTAAGTTGAAAGCTTATTCTATTTAAATAAGAACCTATACAAGAAAATAGGCTTTATCATATTTATAAGCTTAATGAATTGGATTTATAGCTGTTACTTGAATATTTGAGAAGGCTTGTTAGACAATTGAAGTATTTAAAAATTTTAAATATATTAAATCTATAAATGCAGTCTACAGTGTTTAGAGCAATTTAATTAAACACATTTGTAAATGAGAAGAAACATTTCTCAAAGGTCCCCTTAAAAGATATCATATGGTATATGCCTTTCTCTTTCTGACTTGGCTTAGTTTGATAATCTCTAGGTCCATCAGATGAATTGATCTTGAGCATAAGTCCACGTTTGCACATGTTAACAAGGGAACCAGAAAAGACAAAAAGTGTGAGTTGATTTGCACTTCTTAGGACAAAGTGTCTACATGAGCAGAAATACACAGGGGAGATTCTTATGGGTCAGATTTAGAAGGTGCTTATCTGACTACCTCTTACATTCAAATTGGTTAGAATTCAGTCACATGACCATCCTTCACTGCAAGGGAGACTAGGAAATACAGTCCAGTTGTACACCTGGAAGAGTTTTGTGGTCAGCTAGAAGCTTCCGCCCCAGTAGGTGAGCATATTTTAATACTCGGAAAATTCAGGATTAAGTGGATAAATGTAGAAGAGAATAAAGCCCTTTGCATTAAAATATCTGTGCTTTGAAGTAAGTTGTGTCTATATACTTTTTTTTTTTTAATTTGGCCTCTTTTTATTGGTTTTTTATTTATTTATTTTTCATTCATGTTTTATTCTTTGGCCTATGTGGACCTCCCATTGCAGTGGCTTCCCATTGCAGTGGCCTCTCTCGTTGAAGAGTACTGGCTCTGGGTGCCTGAGCTCCAGAGTGCTGGCTCGTAATTGGACACACCAGCCCAGCTGCTCCTAGGCATGTGGTATCTTAACTGGCCAGGGATCGAACCGATGCCGCTTGCACTGCAAGGTGAAGTCCCACTGGAACGCCAAGGAAGCCCTGTGTCTATATACTTTTAATGTTTAAGAAAATGTAGCCTTGTAGAATCTTGGATGAACTTTTCCATTCTAACGTAAAATGCTTAATTGAGCAAATGATTTAGAATTCAGATTTTAAGTTGAAAGCTTATTCTATTTAAATAAGAACCTATACAAGAAAATAGGCTTTATCATATTTATAAGCTTAATGAATTGGATTTATAGCTGTTACTTGAATATTTGAGAAGGCTTGTTAGACAATTGAAGTATTTAAAAATTTTAAATATATTAAATCTATAAATGCAGTCTACAGTGTTTAGAGCAATTTAATTAAACACATTTGTAAATGAGAAGAAACATTTCTCAAAGGTCCCCTTAAAAAGATTGTTAAGATTTGCTAGACTTATAAATAAATAATAAAATTGGTAAACTGAATTTTAAAGCTTATGAAAGAACCCGAATCTGTATAAACTTGTAACTTTAATAAATTGAATATTAATTTTAAAAACCAACACAACCTTTGAGTATTATATTCAGTGTCCAAAGGCTTCCCTTGAGAGCATCAAGTTAATATATTTTATCATTTAAAAAAAGCATATGATTATGATTAAAACTCAACTGATATGGACAGAAAGAGGTGAAGTTCCTAGACCCATTCCCCAGGTAACCATCTTTACTGGTTTCTTCTGTATCCTCCCAGAAACTTTTCTTTGCATACACATAAAATTTCCCCTCTGCCCACTCCAGCCACTGTTTTTATACAGAGGTTTATTTTGTGTAATATCCCATATTGCTTTTTGGCTTAAATGGTATACTTTAGAAGCATGTTCATGTCTCTCATGAAAACAAGGGTAAAGACTACTCCTTTCACTCCTCACGACTTTATTAGGATATGGCTTTATCTCTCTCCTCCAGGTCATGGCCAAATTTCAATCAATGCTCTCGTTGTCTCTACTCCCTCTTCTACTCACTCTGCAAAAACACTCATTGCACAAAAATGGTACTTAGCAGGGACGCCAATGAATTCTGTGTTACGCAGCCCAGCAGAGAGGCCTCAGTTCTGCTTAGTCCTGATGTGTTGCTTTTGAGGCTTTTCTCTCTCTTTCTTTCCCCTTCCTGGGTTTCCAACATTCCCTCACCCTCTCCTGATGCTCTGTCACCTTCTCTCCTTCTGTCCTCTCCTACGTGGACATTATGCCTACGAGGATCTTAAAAGCCTGGACCTTAAGGATCCTCTTGTCACCTTAGATCTTTTCTTGAAGTGATCACCTCTCTACCCAGGGCTTCCTTTCCCACCTATATATGCAGATGATCCATACATTTATATATCCAGCTGGGAAACCTCCTCAAAGTTCTTGATCTAGACAACTGCTTAAACAGCACTCGGTTCTAGACAGCTCAAAGGCAAGTCTGGCTACATAGTTTGTTGGGCCAATGCAAAATGAAAAGGCAAGTTCTCTGGACAAACAAGAATTGTTAAAGAGTTCAAAATGGTTATTATTTAGCAGAGAAAGGTGCTACACAGTTTGCAGGATCTTAGTTCCCAGATCAGGGATTCAAACTCTTATAAATAAATAATAAAATTGGTAAACTGAATTTTAAAGCTTATGAAAGAACCCGAATCTGTATAAATTTGTAACTTTAATAAATTGAATATTAATTTTAAAAACCAACACAACCTTTGAGTATTATATTCAGTGTCCAAAGGCTTCCCTTGAGAGCATCAAGTTAATATATTTTATCATTTAAAAAAAGCATATGATTATGATTAAAACTCAACTGATATGGACAGAAAGAGGTGAAGTTCCTAGACCCATTCCCCAGGTAACCATCTTTACTGGTTTCTTCTGTATCCTCCCAGAAACTTTTCTTTGCATACACATAAAATTTCCCCTCTGCCCACTCCAGCCACTGTTTTTATACAGAGGTTTATTTTGTGTAATATCCCATATTGCTTTTTGGCTTAAATGGTATACTTTAGAAGCATGTTCATGTCTCTCATGAAAACAAGGGTAAAGACTACTCCTTTCACTCCTCACGACTTTATTAGGATATGGCTTTATCTCTCTCCTCCAGGTCATGGCCAAATTTCAATCAATGCTCTCGTTGTCTCTACTCCCTCTTCTACTCACTCTGCAAAAACACTCATTGCACAAAAATGGTACTTAGCAGGGACGCCAATGAATTCTGTGTTACGCAGCCCAGCAGAGAGGCCTCAGTTCTGCTTAGTCCTGATGTGTTGCTTTTGAGGCTTTTCTCTCTTTCTTTCCCCTTCCTGGGCTTCCAACATTCCCTCACCCTCTCCTGATGCTCTGTCACCTTCTCTCCTTCTGTCCTCTCCTACGTGGACATTATGCCTACGAGGATCTTAAAAGCCTGGACCTTAAGGATCCTCTTGTCACCTTAGATCTTTTCTTGAAGTGATCACCTCTCTACCCAGGGCTTCCTTTCCCACCTATATATGCAGATGATCCATACATTTATATATCCAGCTGGGAAACCTCCTCAAAGTTCTTGATCTAGACAACTGCTTAAACAGCACTCGGTTCTAGACAGCTCAAAGGCAAGTCTGGCTACATAGTTTGTTGGGCCAATGCAAAATGAAAAGGCAAGTTCTCTGGACAAACAAGAATTGTTAAAGAGTTCAAAATGGTTATTATTTAGCAGAGAAAGGTGCTACACAGTTTGCAGGATCTTAGTTCCCAGATCAGGGATTCAAACTGGGCCATGACAGTGAAAGCATGAATCTGAACCAGTGGACTGCCAGGAAATTCTGTCAAGATGGTGATAGGAGAGCATTAAAGGGATTGTGGGTCCCTATGTGACTGCATAAGTCATCCACCCATGCAGCTGCCCTACTCAAAGGTATCTTAAACTCAGGTCTAAAAAAATATACATCCCCACTACCAAATTCACCTTTTCTTGTCTTTGCAGTCTTCTTAATATTGACCCATGGATGAGCCATGGGATTCTCTAGGCAAGAATACTGGAGGGGGTAGCCTTTCCCTTCTCCAGGGGATATTCCCAAACCAGGGATCAACCCAGGTCCTCCACACTGCAGGTATATTCTTTACCAGCTAACAGGGAAGTCCACAATAATATATGGTATCATTACCAGCCAGCTACGTGAGCCCAGAAACTGAGAGCCACGCTTGACACTTCCTCTCCTGCACAATCCAGGGCACCACTAACCCCTCGCGTAGATTTCCACACCTCCCAGTCTACCCAAGGGCCATTGTCTCCTATCTGGCAACAGGTTTCTCCCTCATCCCCTTCCTCTCCACATCATTCTACAATCTTCGATAGGACCAAGAGGTTATTTTTTTTTTTCAAAATATAAAGCTAAACTGACTCATTGGAAAAGATCGAGATGCTGGGAAAGATTGAGGGCAGGAGGAGAAAGAGGCAACAGAGGATGAGATGGTTGGATGGCATCATCAACTCATGAATGTGACTTTGAGCCAGCTCTGGGAGATGGTGAAGGACACGGAAGCCTGGAGTGCTGCAGTCCATGGAGCTGCAAAGAGTCCTGTGTGACTTAGTCACACAACAACGGGAACAACAAAGTTAACCATGACAACTCCTCGCCTGTTCCATAACAATCCTTTGCTTCAAACCCTTTAGCTGTTGCCCGTTAAACTCTCCTACAGAATTTCTTTTCCTTTGACTCTTTGCATGCTACTTTTGACAGATAAAAACTTTTACATTTTTGTAAACAAGTTGGTCCATCTTTTCTTTTGTGACTTTCGAGACTGGTGTCCTCAGAATGATTTTATAAAAACATTGCCCATGTTTTCTTTTTTCTTTTTTTTTTTTTTTACATTTATTTTATTTATTTATCCTTTGGAGGGTGGGGTGGGGAGGGAGGGGGACCGGCGGGCCACTTCTATTGGTCTTTCATTTCTCTATTTTCATCCATCTTTGTTCTTTGGCTCCTGTGGGCCTGCCATCGCAGTGGCGTCTGTCGTCGCAGAGCGCCGGCTCTGGGCGCATGCGCCCCAGAGCTCTGGCTCGGTAATTGGACACATCAGTCCAGCCGCTCCGCGGCACGTGGGATCTTCCCAGGCCAGGGATCAAACTGGCGCCCCTTGCACTGCAAGGCGGTGTCCTTACCCACTGGACCACCAGGGGAAGCCCTTGCCCATGTTTTCTTTGTCTATTTTGTCATCTCTTTTTAAAATATAAATGTTTTATCAGTGTTTGGGTGTGAGATGCGAGGCTCCAGCTGTGTTTTATTCTAAATGCCTTGTCAGTATCCTCTGACTGAGCCATCTTTTCCTCTCTGAATTGCAACCTACCTTGATCTGGCCCTGAATTCCCATCTGTGCCGGGGTTATTTATGGCCTTTCCATTTTGTTCCATTGATCTCTCCTTCCTCGGGTACAAGTTTTCTGATAGTCTGACTTGATTCAAGGATATGGACTCTTTTGGGGCTTGAATGTCTTTCCCTCAATCCCCCATAAATAACAGTTCCTTCCACAGAGCTTTTCTCTTTAGTTCTTAATAAGAGATGAGGATAAAAGAGCTTCAGGACTCTATTTTCTGGTGAAGTCCAGAATGTCATTACTCTGGGCTATTGATTGAGGGCAGAGTTTCCAGCCACGCTGATGGTGGAGTTGATATTCCTGTACAGAAACTGAAGAGCCCAAATGAAATGAATCCCCACTTTACAGAATGAGCTACAAGTCTGCCAATTCCCACCCCTTGTTCAGGCCATTTACCCCCTTTTTTGGCCCCTTAATTTCTTTTCCTTTGACTCTTTGCATGCTACTTTTGACAGATAAAACTTTTACATTTTTGTAAACAAGTTGGTCCATCTTTTCTTTTGTGACTTTCGAGACTGGTGTCCTCAGAATGATTTTATAAAAACATTGCCCATGTTTTCTTTTTTCTTCTTTTTTTTTATATTTATTTTATTTATTTATCCTTTGGAGGGTGGGGTGGGGAGGGAGGGGGACCGGCGGGCCACTTCTATTGGTCTTTCATTTCTCTATTTTCATCCATCTTTGTTCTTTGGCTCCTGTGGGCCTGCCATCGCAGTGGCGTCTGTCGTCGCAGAGCGCCGGCTCTGGGCGCATGCGCCCCAGAGCTCTGGCTCGGTAATTGGACACATCAGTCCAGCCGCTCCGCGGCACGTGGGATCTTCCCAGGCCAGGGATCAAACTGGCGCCCCTTGCACTGCAAGGCGGTGTCCTTACCCACTGGACCACCAGGGGAAGCCCTTGCCCATGTTTTCTTTGTCTATTTTGTCATCTCTTTTTAAAATATAAATGTTTTATCAGTGTTTGGGTGTGAGATGCGAGGCTCCAGCTGTGTTTTATTCTAAATGCCTTGTCAGTATCCTCTGACTGAGCCATCTTTTCCTCTCTGAATTGCAACCTACCTTGATCTGGCCCTGAATTCCCATCTGTGCCGGGGTTATTTATGGCCTTTCCATTTTGTTCCATTGATCTCTCCTTCCTCGGGTACAAGTTTTCTGATAGTCTGACTTGATTCAAGGATATGGACTCTTTTGGGGCTTGAATGTCTTTCCCTCAATCCCCCATAAATAACAGTTCCTTCCACAGAGCTTTTCTCTTTAGTTCTTAATAAGAGATGAGGATAAAAGAGCTTCAGGACTCTATTTTCTGGTGAAGTCCAGAATGTCATTACTCTGGGCTATTGATTGAGGGCAGAGTTTCCAGCCACGCTGATGGTGGAGTTGATATTCCTGTACAGAAACTGAAGAGCCCAAATGAAATGAATCCCCACTTTACAGAATGAGCTACAAGTCTGCCAATTCCCAGCCCTTGTTCAGGCCTCTGGGATTTCACTGGGCCTTCCTCCTTTCTTCTTCTCAACAGTCCAAGCCTTCACAACTCAGCTTTACCCAGGGAACCGCTGCTGAGGCTCTTCTCTGTGCTGCTCGCCTGGGTTCAGCTCTGCCTTAGCTCCCGGCACGTGCACACAGTAAGTAAAACCCCACCTAGACCACCCTGAGACCATTGGGGGCTTCTCCAGGGCAGGACTCAGGTCTGAGCTGACTTGTGCCCTTCGCCTTGCACTGACCCTTAGCCCAGCACTCTGGGATGTCTGTGGGTTCCAGGAGTGCATTGTTTTTTTTTTTTTTGCACAAAAGAAATACAAGCTTATGGAATAAGATCCGGGTAACAGAATTGTTCTAAATAACGCCCTCTCCACCAATCCCAATATCTTTTCCAGAAGAAACCACACAGTGTAGTGAGTATCTCAGTAAATGTCTGAAGAAGAGTTGGCTAACTTTCCCTCACTGGCTGGCTGTTTACCCACTTTCAGAGATGCAAGGAGCCTACTCATGTCCCACTTATTTTATTTTTTATTGGAGTATAATTGCTTTACAACGTCATGTTGGTTTCTGGAGTATGGTGAAGTCAATCAGCCCTATGTATTCATATATCCCCACCCCCTTGACCCTCCCTCCTCCTACCCAGTCCCGTCTCTCTGGGTCATCGCAGAGCACTGAGCTGAGCTCCCTGTTAGTAGACAGCAGCTTCCCACCAGCTGTCTCTTTCACACACAGCAGTGTATATACTCATACCGCTCTTTGTTTTTATTAGAGCATGATTGCTTTACAGTATTGTGTTTGTTCTTGCTGTGTAACAACATCAATCAGCTGTATGTGCACATGCACGCCCTCCCTCTTGAGCCTCCACCCCTGCTCCCATCCCACCCCTCTAGCCATTGCAGAGCACCAGGCTGGGTTCCCTGTGCTATCCAGCAACTTCCCACTAGCTATCTATTTTCCACATGGTAAAAGCCTGTGTATATACCCATATCCCTCTTTCACAGCTCAAGTAGGGATGGAGAAAGAGGCTCAGAGAGGCCAGATACCCAGTTAGTAGTGGCCCAGCTGGGCTTTGAAGTCTGTTCCGACAAGAAGGCTCCACTCACCATATCACCCCGCAAGCCCACCCAGGGCCTGGGCAGGAATGCCTGCCAGAGCAGGAAGGCAGTGGCCTGGCCTTGCAGCGCTGGGGCAAGGGTGCTCTGGCCCTCTTCCTCCCTCTCCTCCAACTCACGCCTCTCTCTGCATCCCTGCTTCCCCTCCAGATATCTCTTTCCCCAGAACCTACTCATTTATCACCTTTTGATGAGCTCTGCCAGGCAGGCCGTGTCAGGAAATTTTTTGGTGTTCGTTTTAATAAAAGTTAATTATTAAGACAGCCTCACAAGTCATAATACATTTAGTGGCTCATTTTTCACTTCTATGTTGGAGGCCTCCTGGCAGCCAGGTGGGAGGAGTGGAGGCTGTGGGGCGGGAAGTGTCAGAACCTTTTCAGGCCACCAGGGGAGCTGGGGTGTGGGAACTGGGTCCCTGACCCTTCTCCACTAGCACAGCCTTGGCCCTTCATACCTGGGGGTTGGGGAGGAAGGAGCACAAAACACAGGCTCAGGAAGACCTAGGCAAAGTCCTGCTTCTGCTTCAGACTGCCAGGCAGATCTCTAGGAACGAATATAGTTTCTTGGGTCTCAGCTTTTTCATCTGCAAAATGGGAATAGTTTCAGCCGAAACCTGAGAAAGTCACTGTGAGAGACAGAGGCAAGATCACAGAATGAGAGGCTCCCTAGCAGGTTGCCGGGGCAGAACCACAGGTGTGGAAGCTGCCCACGGTGGCCTCTGCCCTACTGGCCTGTGAGTCACCCCACTGGAGTAAGAAATGGGGTGAAACTCGATGCTCCACATTCACAGTGGCAACTGACATTTACTCTGTGCTTTGTAATACCCAAACTTAAATGCGCACGAGTTCACTAAGTTTTCACAATAGATGCTACTAGCGTGCTAAAGTTGGTACTGTCTTACAGATGAGAAAACGGGCCTGAGGAAGCAAAAGCATTGGGTCCAAAGTGACTGAGTTAGTCGATGATGGAGCCAGATTGGAACGCTGGTTGACTCTAGAGTCTGTCTTCCTACAGATGACGTCAGTGTCCTGGGGGAAACCAGGGAGCGACCAGGAACTTTCAGAACTAGCGTGACCTCACCCAGAAGTCGAGGGGAACACAGCAATGCAGCGGAGCACCAGGGGCCCCGGCAGCATGGTGTGGGGATGAGGGCACACTGGTGATTGCACACTTGCTACTCATCCACCAAGCCCGTGATGGCCACACAGGTCTGGCACCTTTGCTGATTCTCTATCTCCAGTCACACATCAGAGGGTGAGCCACAAGCCAGAGGCATGCTGGTGTGACTGACAAGGGCTAGGATGGGGCATATTAACTTTAACAAGTAACGACAGTGCACGGGTCCAATGGGGGAAGTCAGTTTCCATTCATGGAACACTCATCCAGGGCCAGGGCCCATCCTGCTCTCTGCTTTACGCACACCATTTCCGATTCTCGCAAGCCTCCATGGGGTTAGTGGTATTAATTCGTATTTTGCCGATGAAGAGCCTGGGGCTCAGAGAGCATAAATGACTCACCCGAAGTCACACAACCAGTTAATAGCAGTGCTGGGAGCTGAACCCAGCCCTGACCAGCCTCCAAGCCTTTTTTCTCCACAGTTCTGTTTCCCTCCGTATCAAATTCATGGACGCACATTCACCCCAGCCTCGCATGGACCACCTACGGGGTGCCAGACCCCAGTCTCAGTGCTTTCTGTACAGGCGGGTCTGTTCACTCCTGTCTGGGAAGAGGAAGGACTCCATAGGGCTGCTCTTCCTAGATTCCCACCTCAGGCCCAGAGAGGCGGCCGCCCACACTGCTGTCCCAGAACAAGCTGGCAGCTCTTCGTCGTTTCTTCTAAGTTAAGAGTTCTCACAGCGGGTAAGACAAGCAAATAGCGGAGACAAAAATAACAGAACAAAAGGAGAAAGTCACAAAGTTCCAAGAAGTCCCAAAATATCTTTCTGTTCTGGATACTTCTCCTCACAACCGGCACAAGGGCCCCTGTGCAGAGGTTCTCATCCTGAGTTCAAGGGATGAGAAAACGGGCCTGAGGAAGCAAAAGCATTGGGTCCAAAGTGACTGAGTTAGTCGATGATGGAGCCAGATTGGAACGCTGGTTGACTCTAGAGTCTGTCTTCCTACAGATGACCTCAGTGTCCTGGGGGAAACCAGGGAGCGACCAGGAACTTTCAGAACTAGCGTGACCTCACCCAGAAGTCGAGGGGAACACAGCAATGCAGCGGAGCACCAGGGGCCCCGGCAGCATGGTGTGGGGATGAGGGCACACTGGTGATTGCACACTTGCTACTCATCCACCAAGCCCGTGATGGCCACACAGGTCTGGCACCTTTGCTGATTCTCTATCTCCAGTCACACATCAGAGGGTGAGCCACAAGCCAGAGGCATGCTGGTGTGACTGACAAGGGCTAGGATGGGGCATATTAACTTTAACAAGTAACGACAGTGCACGGGTCCAATGGGGGAAGTCAGTTTCCATTCATGGAACACTCATCCAGGGCCAGGGCCCATCCTGCTCTCTGCTTTACGCACACCATTTCCGATTCTCGCAAGCCTCCATGGGGTTAGTGGTATTAATTCGTATTTTGCCGATGAAGAGCCTGGGGCTCAGAGAGCATAAATGACTCACCCGAAGTCACACAACCAGTTAATAGCAGTGCTGGGAGCTGAACCCAGCCCTGACCAGCCTCCAAGCCTTTTTCCTCCACAGTTCTGTTTCCCTCCGTATCAAATTCATGGACGCACATTCACCCCAGCCTCGCATGGACCACCTACGGGGTGCCAGACCCCAGTCTCAGTGCTTTCTGTACAGGCGGGTCTGTTCACTCCTGTCTGGGAAGAGGAAGGACTCCATAGGGCTGCTCTTCCTAGATTCCCACCTCAGGCCCAGAGAGGCGGCCGCCCACACTGCTGTCCCAGAACAAGCTGGCAGCTCTTCGTCGTTTCTTCTAAGTTAAGAGTTCTCACAGCGGGTAAGACAAGCAAATAGCGGAGACAAAAATAACAGAACAAAAGGAGAAAGTCACAAAGTTCCAAGAAGTCCCAAAATATCTTTCTGTTTTGGATACTTCTCCTCACAACCGGCACAAGGGCCCCTGTGCAGAGGTTCTCATCCGTAGAGTTTCAAGGGCCCTAAGAAGATGCTGGAGCACGCACTTGATGATCTCCCCACTTCCACTTCCTCCCTCCCTTTCCCACCACTCTCTGCTAACAGGTCCAGTTTCCTTTAGGAATCTGCCCCCTAGGGAAGCTGACCCTCCATTCAGCTCAGGATGAAAACCTGAAATGAGTCAAAAGCACCTCCATTAGGAGGGGGATATACGTATGACTAATCTGAGAACATACATATCTGTAAACAACAAAACTCTGTAAAAGTTAAAAGTAAAATAAAAGTTAAAAAAAAAAAAAGCACCTTCATTTCAAGGATAAGTTTAGGGGTCATACGTGGCCCATGCTTTCTGGAGTCAAGGTGATGACCTCATGATTATCGAGTTGGTTTTGATTTAAACTTGTTTTTAATTTGCAGTTCCAAGTTTTTAGATGCTCATATTTCTGATTAATTACACTAACCTAGGATGAAATATCACCATAGAGAGTCGCCCTCCCAATCCCCGCGAGAATGAGCAGACTGTTTCTCTGGCTTAATTGTCTGAGTGTCATCCGTTAGAGGCAGACTTGTTTTCTATTCCAATCTAGGTTTTTAACCCCAACTTCATGGCTAATTAGTTAAAGGCATACTGTTGATCAACAATGAATAGATTCTTGTTTAGCTTTTAAAAATAGACCGTGTTGTAATTGACCTTTCATCAATGGCTTCTAAGTTATTGTCTTGGGATAGGGATGTGACTCATTGAAATGATTACCAGCCTGAACTGAAATTTGGACTATAGAGGAAATTGTGGTAAATAAAATAACCCTTTTCTGCTGTCTTCTGCCTTCGGAAATCTGTTCTCAGGGAAAAGCATTGTTATCCCCCAAGTCAACACATCCTTCCCTACTGTGCTGCCAAGTCTCAAATTCCTCAGATTCAGGAAAATGGAAATATTCTCATCGCATCCTAGCACTATTGTGTGACATAAATTATGAAGCACAGACACAGTTTTGAAAGCAAGGTATTTTATTCTAAATGGCATTCCCATGGGTTCTGATATGGAGGCATTTCCTGTATGTTCAAAACCTGTAAATCTCCTCACAACCGCACAAGGGCCCCTGTGCAGAGGTTCTCATCCGTAGAGTTTCAAGGGCCCTAAGAAGATGCTGGAGCACGCTTGATGATCTCCCCACTTCCACTTCCTCCCTCCCTTTCCCACCACTCTCTGCTAACAGGTCCAGTTTCCTTTAGGAATCTGCCCCCTAGGGAAGCTGACCCTCCATTCAGCTCAGGATGAAAACCTGAAATGAGTCAAAAGCACCTCCATTAGGAGGGGGATATACGTATGACTAATCTGAGAACATACATATCTGTAAACAACAAAACTCTGTAAAAGTTAAAAGTAAAATAAAAGTTAAAAAAAAAAAAAGCACCTTCATTTCAAGGATAAGTTTAGGGGTCATACGTGGCCCATGCTTTCTGGAGTCAAGGTGATGACCTCATGATTATCGAGTTGGTTTTGATTTAAACTTGTTTTTAATTTGCAGTTCCAAGTTTTTAGATGCTCATATTTCTGATTAATTACACTAACCTAGGATGAAATATCACCATAGAGAGTCGCCCTCCCAATCCCCGCGAGAATGAGCAGACTGTTTCTCTGGCTTAATTGTCTGAGTGTCATCCGTTAGAGGCAGACTTGTTTTCTATTCCAATCTAGGTTTTTAACCCCAACTTCATGGCTAATTAGTTAAAGGCATACTGTTGATCAACAATGAATAGATTCTTGTTTAGCTTTTAAAAATAGACCGTGTTGTAATTGACCTTTCATCAATGGCTTCTAAGTTATTGTCTTGGGATAGGGATGTGACTCATTGAAATGATTACCAGCCTGAACTGAAATTTGGACTATAGAGGAAATTGTGGTAAATAAAATAACCCTTTTCTGCTGTCTTCTGCCTTCGGAAATCTGTTCTCAGGGAAAAGCATTGTTATCCCCCAAGTCAACACATCCTTCCCTACTGTGCTGCCAAGTCTCAAATTCCTCAGATTCAGGAAAAATGGAAATATTCTCATCGCATCCTAGCACTATTGTGTGACATAAATTATGAAGCACAGACACAGTTTTGAAACGCAAGGTATTTTATTCTAAATGGCATTCCCATGGGTTCTGATATGGAGGCATTTCCTGTATGTTACCAGGAAGGACCTGTAAATTGACTCAAGGATTTCATTTCTAGCAGAAAGCAAATATTTCTTTTCATAAGTCTGATATAGCGTCCTTCAAAAACTCTTTTATTTCACGGGCTGGCTTTTAGCTGTTTTCCTAATAGCCCGGTTTAGAGTCATTAGTGGCTACTGGTCTCTGCTCATTCATTGAACGAATGTGTTTTCAGTGGTGCCATGTGCAGGCTCCCAGCAGGCACTGGAGAGAGAGTGCTGAATCCAACACAGGCTCCATCCACAGAGTTCACATCTTCAGATAACTGTGAAATACTGTTTGCAATGGAGTGTCGACCTAAAACAAACAGACTGTCAGATATCTCTAGCAAAGATGGGTTTATTCAGGATCAGCAGAGAATTTCAGTTTGGGGTCTGCAACCGTGCTGAGCTAAGTGCAGGTTCTCACCTCTCGAGGGAAGGAGAGTGCTTTCACAGAGGGGAAAGAGAAGTTGGGAGGGTTATAAAAACAAAAGGTCCATGGCTTTTCATTGGCTGAGTCCCTGCCAAAAAGGGGGAGCCTTTCTTTTTCTCGTTGGCCTCACAGCTCTCACCACAGGGCGTGAAATCTCCCGCTTCTGGTCTCTCAATTATTTAATTGAAATTTCTGTTTGTTAGTTTTCATAAGAGTTTTGTCCACAACTCCAGTAAACATGCATCCAAGGAGGATGAGAACATGTCAGCTTGTGGTGAGGAGGTGTCAGGGGGAGCTTCAGAGAAGGGTCACTGAGGTGGATCTTGGGTCTTCCTGCCTCTAGAAAGCGTGGAGTAGCAGTTGAATTCAAGATGCCTACATCAAGTCTGGTGGCCAGGTAACGACTTGGGCCTTATGCAAATATACTTTATGGAAGTCATATTCCTTTAATACCTTCTATAAGCTTTTCTTCGTTTTTACATAATTGTCATGAAGTTTGGCAGTATGATAGCCAGAAAGATATCACAGATATAGGCAGAGGATATGAAAGTGAAAGTGAAAAAGTAAAGTGACCCAGTTGAGACCGGTTCTTGGTGACCCCATGGACAAGCCATGGAATCCTCCAGGCAAGAATACTAGAGTGGGCTGCCATTGCCTTCTGTAGGGGATCTTCCCAACCCAGGGATCAAACCCAGGTCTCCCACATTGCAGGTGGATTCTATACCATCTGAGCCTTCAGTGGACAAGGAAATCAGCCCCACACATGGTGGGAGGGGAAGCTTTCCTGGCCATCAAGTCCCATGAGGGCCTTGCTGTTAATGAGGGCCCCAATGATGGTGTGGATTCATCTGATCTCTGGGATACCCCCTTTTACATAAGACAGGAAGATGCCTTACCTCCTGGGCACTCACAGTAGCTCCAGAAACTCCAGTTTCAGCCTCGGTCTGAGGGTTTATTGCAAGATCGTGCAGCTCCAATCTCCCATGCTCAGTTTCCCAGGGGAACTATCTCCCCATCCAGCCCAGTTTTCTCTTGTCAGAACAATCACCTGCGTGCCTAAGTTTCTGTGTGAGGATTTTGGCATCTTGGATTCCTTTCAGATAGAGCACACTGTGAGGTCTAAAGTGAAAAAGAAAAGGTTCTTGCAAGGTATTCACTTTCAAGATAACCATTCAGCGGGACTTGCAAGGTGAACAAAATGACACTGACGACTGAGCATTTTCTACAAATGAAACCGGAATACAGATCTGAGTTCTCTACATGACTCTCAAGGCAATTAATGAGAAAGAAATGAAAACAAAGAGTCGACAGGATTTTCAGGGCATTTGCCCCCAAACGTTTAATCCTTTTTTTGGATTTTGAAAATAGAGATTTCAAGTAACCTGTCAAGGAGGCATCAGACCAGAGGATTTCAAAAATGTGATGAGGCTGTCACATTGGAGGCTGGCCTTCTGGAAGGACTTTCGGTTGCTAAGAGAACTGGGGGCTTGTCGCCTGCAGGCATTTTGAAGAGGTTACTAGCTGGAGGCACTGAGAAAGAAATGGCCTATTGTTTCCTACAAGATAAAATACTGCTTCTTTGGGTTAAAATTTATCATCATTGTAATAGCAGTTGTTGTTGTTGTTCAGTTGCTAAGTCGTGTCAAACTCCTGACAACTCCGTGGACTGTAGCCCACCAAACCCCTCTGTCCATGGAATTTCCCAGGCAAGAATACTGGAGTGGTTGCCATTTCCTCCTCCAGGGGATCTTCCTGACCCTGGAATCAAATCCATATCTCCTGCACTGGCAGGTGAATTTTTGACCTCTGAGCCAACAGAAAAGCCAATAATAGCAGAGGGAAAAAAGAAGTCAATTTCAGGTTTTGAGAGCAGGGACCTGGCAGAGAGCACTGAAGGCAACTGGATGAGAGGTTAGGACCCTTGCCTCAAAGACTCCTCTCATCTTCTACATAGGACTTGGAAAAGCTCCCTTTGATCAATTCCTGTTGGACTTGAAGATCTCTCCATTTCTAAGAATTCCTGTATTAAAATGCAAGCACAGTACAGGCATACTCCAAGGCAAAAATAATCGTCAGTCCTTCTGTTCTTAGTATGGTTCCATAAGGGTAATATCTTGGTTTTGTCTCCTTTAATGCCTGTGGCACATTTGTCACCAGAAAAAACATACATACCTCTTTGTGCTTTGTTTAATATTCAACTTATCAACCCTATGAATCTACTAAACAATTTTCTTTTGATGTTCAAACACTATTTACATAATTGGTAAATCAAAACTTATTAAAAATTAAACCAATTACAATTCCTCTCCAAAAGACTTAATTAAAGCTGTAAGTTTAGGGCTTCCCCTGGTGATCCAATGGGTAAAGACACCGCCTTGGCAACGCAAGGGGTGCCGGTTCGATCCCTGGCCTGGGAAGATCCCCCGTGCCGCGGAGCGGCTGGACCGATGTGTCCAATTACCGAGCCGGAGCTCTGGCGCCCGTGCGCCCAGAGCCGGTGCTCTGCAATGACAGTGGCCACCGCGATGGGAGTCCCATAGGAGCCAAAGAACAAAGACAGATGAAAATAGAGAAATGAAAGACCAATAGAAGTGGCCCGCCCATCCCCCTCCCTCCCTACCCCACCCTCCAAAAAAAGATAAATAAATAAATAAATAAATAAAAAACATTGTTCTTTAAAAAAAAAAAAAAGCTTTAAGTTTAATGTTCAAATTCTCCTAAATGCTTCAAGCACCTAAAAAGTCAGCTAAAATGCACACAAAACATCAAGGTGATTGAAAAATAGATGCTTATACTTCCTCTGAAATTACTAGAGTATACAGATCATATATCATGTTTTTCATTAGTTTTATACTTTCCAGAGTTACTTTCTTATAATTAATATGATAGATACCTAGGATTAGGTTTTTTAAAAATCCAGTTTCTTCTAGGATTACAGATTTCTTCCAGAACCAGAAGAAAATTAATATCATCTCAGGTCAGGTTGAAAGGACCTGGCAAAGCTAGGCAACTGATGAGAGGTTAGGACCCTTGCCTCAAAGACTCCTCTCATCTTCTACATAGGACTTGGAAAAGCTCCCTTTGATCAATTCCTGTTGGACTTGAAGATCTCTCCATTTCTAAGAATTCCTGTATTAAAATGCAAGCACAGTACAGGCATACTCCAAGGCAAAAATAATCGTCAGTCCTTCTGTTCTTAGTATGGTTCCATAAGGGTAATATCTTGGTTTTGTCTCCTTTAATGCCTGTGGCACATTTGTCACCAGAAAAAACATACATACCTCTTTGTGCTTTGTTTAATATTCAACTTATCAACCCTATGAATCTACTAAACAATTTTCTTTTGATGTTCAAACACTATTTACATAATTGGTAAATCAAAACTTATTAAAAATTAAACCAATTACAATTCCTCTCCAAAAGACTTAATTAAAGCTGTAAGTTTAGGGCTTCCCCTGGTGATCCAATGGGTAAAGACACCGCCTTGGCAACGCAAGGGGTGCCGGTTCGATCCCTGGCCTGGGAAGATCCCCCGTGCCGCGGAGCGGCTGGACCAATGTGTCCAATTACCGAGCCGGAGCTCTGGCGCCCGTGCGCCCAGAGCCGGTGCTCTGCAATGACAGTGGCCACCGCGATGGGAGTCCCATAGGAGCCAAAGAACAAAGACAGATGAAAATAGAGAAATGAAAGACCAATAGAAGTGGCCCGCCCATCCCCCTCCCTCCCTACCCCACCCTCCAAAAAAAGATAAATAAATAAATAAATAAATAAAAAACATTGTTCTTTAAAAAAAAAAAAAAAGCTTTAAGTTTAATGTTCAAATTCTCCTAAATGCTTCAAGCACCTAAAAAGTCAGCTAAAATGCACACAAAACATCAAGGTGATTGAAAAATAGATGCTTATACTTCCTCTGAAATTACTAGAGTATACAGATCATATATCATGTTTTTCATTAGTTTTATACTTTCCAGAGTTACTTTCTTATAATTAATATGATAGATACCTAGGATTAGGTTTTTTAAAAATCCAGTTTCTTCTAGGATTACAGATTTCTTCCAGAACCAGAAGAAAATTAATATCATCTCAGGTCAGCAGTTTTGAAGTTAATGATTTTTATTAGGTGCCTCACTAAAGAGCCTTCTAAGATTATTGTACTTGAGACTATAAAAGTCCATATATTTCTCAAAGATCTATTCTGAACCCGGAGGGTTTACCTAAAGTGCTTCATTTCTTATGAAACCAGGGATAGATATTAGCAGTTTGGTTTCTTCATTGTCCAATTCAGCATCTCCTACACATTATTGGGACCCTTTTTTTATTGGGCATGACTACTAATTTCCAGTTTCTTCCCAAGACTATTAAATGTATTCAAAATTCACTGTTTCTCCCTTACAATTACAGAGAAAAGTGCCAACATACACTTAATAGAAGAAATAGTATATCCATATGTAATATAAGGCAGCTATTAAAAATAATGCAAAATGAAACTCTACCATGTTCACCTTTTCTGTACAATTTATATCAGCTTTTCTCTTTGAAGCTTCATTAGAAACTTATGGCCCTTCACAGATTCCATGTATTTCCACTGATTACAGTGATCTGTCTCATTTTATACTCAAAGTGTCAGAGCTGGACAGCTGGAAGCCTCTCTAACCCGGGATCTCGGTCCTTTCAGAATGGCGCTGTGATGCTTCAGGAAAGAGGCTGACTCTTCACGAAAGGAGCTTCCTCCCTCCCTAGGGCCACTCTCCAAAGAGCCATTGTTTCTTCCAATGGAGAAAAGTATGAAAACAGGACCTGGGCATTAGCAGCCACATCAGAGCTGGTGCTGCTTCAGTGGTCACTTTTAATGAAAGGCAGGAAAAGATTTAAAGCCGAATTCACCGTAGGGGTTCCAATTTAACTTTGTTCTTCCTTCCTTTCTTTCTCTCTTTTGATATGGACCATTTTTAAAGTCTTTATTGAATTTGTTACAATATTGCTTCTGTTTCATGTTTTGTTTTTTTGGCCAAGAGGCATGTGGGCTCTTAGTTTCCCCACCAGAGATAAAACCCACACCCCCTGCATGGAAGACAAAATCTGAACCACTGGGCATCCAGGAAAGTCTCCAATTTAATTTTATCATTGCTTAATTATGTTTTTCCAATATACAATTTTCAAACCTATTTTTTCAATGAAAATCTTACTACTTTAACTTCTCATCCAAGCTGTATACTGCACTTCCATTTTGCTTTGTTTTATATTTATAAAATAAATATATAAAAAATACTTGGTATTTCTCATTCGTCTGTAGTCAGTTGATTGAAGAATGTAGAAGTCAAATCAAATGCACCTCAATGATCTCTAGTTGCTTCTAAAGGAGCTTATTCATTTAAGATTTATTACCGTGACTGAAGGAGATGTTGAGAATAACCCTGCCCACCTTCAATGAAGCCATTTATAGTTTATTTTCTAGTGGAAAGGAAGGCCTCATCTATGATGGCTTCTTTTCTGAGTGGTCCATGTGATCATACCTGAATGCAACTAACATTTCTTGCTTTCAATCCTGTATTTCTAAATCATATTCTTTACCTATCTGTATTGTAAAGTGACTCTTGGAATCCTAGTCTTTTATCATCTGCTAAAGCATTCTGGTTCCCTCTGACTTGGTTAACAGAATGTTAGTTGTGGTTATGGGGATGCTTGGCAACACACAACTTCTGCCAAGTGTGATATATTGGCATACCCTCTGGCAATGTGTATTAGACCAGTTGAGAATACAGGAGGTATTAATATATTTAAAAGAGCTGTTAGCAGGAAACACGGTCTGTTTGGAATCCACTCCGAGAAAGATCTGCCACTTAGATAGCACAAGACACTTCCTGTGTAACGCCATTCAACTTCCTCCAATAGGCCACTGTAAATGCCAGGTCAAGATTGTTTCTTCCAATGGAGAAAAGTATGAAAACAGGACCTGGGCATTAGCAGCCACATCAGAGCTGGTGCTGCTTCAGTGGTCACTTTTAATGAAAGGCAGGAAAAGATTTAAAGCCGAATTCACCGTAGGGGTTCCAATTTAACTTTGTTCTTCCTTCCTTTCTTTCTCTCTTTTGATATGGACCATTTTTAAAGTCTTTATTGAATTTGTTACAATATTGCTTCTGTTTCATGTTTTGTTTTTTTGGCCAAGAGGCATGTGGGCTCTTAGTTTCCCCACCAGAGATAAAACCCACACCCCCTGCATGGAAGACAAAATCTGAACCACTGGGCATCCAGGAAAGTCTCCAATTTAATTTTATCATTGCTTAATTATGTTTTTCCAATATACAATTTTCAAACCTATTTTTTCAATGAAAATCTTACTACTTTAACTTCTCATCCAAGCTGTATACTGCACTTCCATTTTGCTTTGTTTTATATTTATAAAATAAATATATAAAAAATACTTGGTATTTCTCATTCGTCTGTAGTCAGTTGATTGAAGAATGTAGAAGTCAAATCAAATGCACCTCAATGATCTCTAGTTGCTTCTAAAGGAGCTTATTCATTTAAGATTTATTACCGTGACTGAAGGAGATGTTGAGAATAACCCTGCCCACCTTCAATGAAGCCATTTATAGTTTATTTTCTAGTGGAAAGGAAGGCCTCATCTATGATGGCTTCTTTTCTGAGTGGTCCATGTGATCATACCTGAATGCAACTAACATTTCTTGCTTTCAATCCTGTATTTCTAAATCATATTCTTTACCTATCTGTATTGTAAAGTGACTCTTGGAATCCTAGTCTTTTATCATCTGCTAAAGCATTCTGGTTCCCTCTGACTTGGTTAACAGAATGTTAGTTGTGGTTATGGGGATGCTTGGCAACACACAACTTCTGCCAAGTGTGATATATTGGCATACCCTCTGGCAATGTGTATTAGACCAGTTGAGAATACAGGAGGTATTAATATATTTAAAAGAGCTGTTAGCAGGAAACACGGTCTGTTTGGAATCCACTCCGAGAAAGATCTGCCACTTAGATAGCACAAGACACTTCCTGTGTAACGCCATTCAACTTCCTCCAATAGTGTCCTGATCCACTGTAAATGCTGATGGTTCAGGTCAAGTTCATGTCCTTTTCCAGGAGGTTCAAGGAAGGGTAGACCTTTTGCCAAGGATTATTCAGTATTTACTAGTAGGAATAACAGCAATAATTATGGAAATGGCCAACTTTTCAAAAATGTCTTCTCTTAAATTTATTTATTTATTTATTTGGCTGTGTCAGGTCTTGGTTGCAGCATGAATAATCTTAGATCTTCATTGCAGCATGTGGGATTTTTAGTTGTAACATGGAAACTCTTAGTTGCTGCATGTTCCCTGACCAGGGGTTGAACTTGGACCCCCTGCTTTGGGAACGCAGAGTCTTAGCCACTAGACCACCAGGGAGGTCCCAACAATGGACAACTTTTGACTCCCTGTTGCATATCAGGCATTATATAAGGCTCTTTCCAGACATTCTATCATGTGTGCGTGTATGCTTAGTCACTCAGTCATGTCTGACTCTTTGCTGCCCATTAGACTGTAGACCACCAGACCCCTCTGCCCAAAGAATTGTCCAGGCAAGAATACTGGAGTGGGCTGCCATTTCCTACTCCAGGGGATCTTCCCCACCCAGGGATCAAAACTGCATCTCCAGCCAATCTATCTTCATAACTGTTACAGGAAATCTATATAATTATTTGTTTTACTTTACCCTTGAAGAAACCAAGGAGAAGGTAACTGAAGTCATTTCTCAAGGACTCTTAGCTGATGGATGGCTGAGCCCAGAAGCATGTGTAGGTGAAGCTGGTGTTCTGCAACATCACACCCCCTGCCAAAAGCCGTAGTCCCCAGAGATTCTGATGGACTTTGATTTTGCTGGTGCTTGAGCACTGATGTCTTAAAAGCCCACAGAAATCTGCCAGAATTATGGAAGATTTTATCTAGTATGTTATGAGAGTGAAGAATGTACAAGGCCAAGTCTGTCAGAGAGAGGGAGAGAGAGAGGGAGACAGAGATTTAACTCCAACATTATACCTTTCAAGATTCTTTTCCACAAATTCCTTTCTCACCAGTACAGCCCTGGTGACATTCACGGGCATGCACGTGGAGTCCTTGTCAGGAAAAGCATTTTGCTACTGCTGCCCCAGTCCCTTTGCCCTGAGAGATTGTACCTATAGTCTAACGGTATTTCAAATAGGTCATAACTAAATTCCCTGTGTCCCAAGCAGACTTAAGCCTAAATGCTAAATTTAAACTATCAGATGGGAGACATAGCCTTTCTTCACATATATCTATGCTAGTCTTCTCTCCAAAGCTGAATGGGGTTAAACTTGGATCTTTTGCTTGAAAATCTGGACAGTTTGAGCGGTGAAAGGTCTTATCTGTAGGCCTGAGACATGGGTGTTGGGAGCTACATCTATTCAGGCCCTGACTCTAAGGTGACATTTGAGTGGAGCTACCTGGGTTATGGGAGTCATCGAGGGTGAGCCACGGTGGGGAACCTTCTGACTTAAGGCTGAAAGCCAAAATCCCCACCCGGTTGGGCCCTCTTACAACTGTCGCTGGACTATTGCTCAGATCTGCAGGTCAGCTTCTGAGCCCCCTCAAAATGGACCGAGCCAGCCTGCCTCCTCATTTTAAGACCACGTCTCCTATCTGCCAGTCTCTCTTGCTTCTCTTTATTTAGAGACATCAAACTTATTTTATGGAGTTAGCATGTGAGGGGAGAGTACAAATCACCATATAACTCAGGCAAGTGTCTGTCAATGATGATTTACGTGGGGCTGCAAGGTTCCAGAGTGATGATTAAAATGACTCTGGATTCAGACAGTCTCAAGTTAAAGCACCAGCCTTCCCTTTCTAGCTTCGTCCCTCAAATCAGCTCCTAAACGTCTCTGAGTGCCCCCTTCTTTGTTTGCAAAATGACTGTTAAAAAATAGCTCCATGCATTAAAATGTCAGTATCATTAGACTCCAAAAGGGCACCGTTGTATTTGTTCATTCTGTAAAGGCTTCTTAAGAGAGGACCATGAGGCAAGGGATACAACACAGAGCCCAGCCTGTTGTCATCCTTCTGTCTACTGACACGAGAGGTGTCGCTGATAATGAGAACACCTCACCAATAAATGTCATATTAGGCAATGAAGTAGAGGTCAGGGGTGCTAAGACATTTTGCAATGAGGGCTGAGTTGTGACCAGAAGAAAGAGCAGCCTTTTGCCACCTCCTTCCGTGCTTCCAAGAGAAACAGACGCTCTTAGACAAGTCTCTGATCACTGCACCAGGGAGAGGGATCCTCCAAGAGGCAACAGGGAGGCAGCGACCCCTGGTCATCCGCCGGCACGTCAGCACTATTCCACCATCACTTTGCTGCCTGTAGTTATTGGGATGAATCCCCCCAGAGGGGACTAGCAAACTCACTCATTCGAGTCATCCTTCCACAAACGCCTCCTCTAGGCCTGTCCCCACCGTCTCTGTGGCGTTTCGAAGGTGAAGTCATGAGGTGCATTCAGCCTCGGGTCCCCAGGGGTTGTCATCTATTCAGGCCCTGACTCTAAGGTGACATTTGAGTGGAGCTACCTGGGTTATGGGAGTCATCGAGGGTGAGCCACGGTGGGAACCTTCTGACTTAAGGCTGAAAGCCAAAATCCCCACCGGTTGGGCCCTCTTACAACTGTCGCTGGACTATTGCTCAGATCTGCAGGTCAGCTTCTGAGCCCCCTCAAAATGGACCGAGCCAGCCTGCCTCCTCATTTTAAGACCACGTCTCCTATCTGCCAGTCTCTCTTGCTTCTCTTTATTTAGAGACATCAAACTTATTTTATGGAGTTAGCATGTGAGGGGAGAGTACAAATCACCATATAACTCAGGCAAGTGTCTGTCAATGATGATTTACGTGGGGCTGCAAGGTTCCAGAGTGATGATTAAAATGACTCTGGATTCAGACAGTCTCAAGTTAAAGCACCAGCCTTCCCTTTCTAGCTTCGTCCCTCAAATCAGCTCCTAAACGTCTCTGAGTGCCCCCTTCTTTGTTTGCAAAATGACTGTTAAAAAATAGCTCCATGCATTAAAATGTCAGTATCATTAGACTCCAAAAGGGCACCGTTGTATTTGTTCATTCTGTAAAGGCTTCTTAAGAGAGGACCATGAGGCAAGGGATACAACACAGAGCCCAGCCTGTTGTCATCCTTCTGTCTACTGACACGAGAGGTGTCGCTGATAATGAGAACACCTCACCAATAAATGTCATATTAGGCAATGAAGTAGAGGTCAGGGGTGCTAAGACATTTTGCAATGAGGGCTGAGTTGTGACCAGAAGAAAGAGCAGCCTTTTGCCACCTCCTTCCGTGCTTCCAAGAGAAACAGACGCTCTTAGACAAGTCTCTGATCACTGCACCAGGGAGAGGGATCCTCCAAGAGGCAACAGGGAGGCAGCGACCCCTGGTCATCCGCCGGCACGTCAGCACTATTCCACCATCACTTTGCTGCCTGTAGTTATTGGGATGAATCCCCCCAGAGGGGACTAGCAAACTCACTCATTCGAGTCATCCTTCCACAAACGCCTCCTCTAGGCCTGTCCCCACCGTCTCTGTGGCGTTTCGAAGGTGAAGTCATGAGGTGCATTCAGCCTCGGGTCCCCAGGGGTTGTAGCAGCCAGATGAGTCACCTTATAAATATAGGACGTTTCCCAGGGGTGGTGGTGGGTGGAGGCACTTGTGGAACTCTGCTTTAATAGACCATTTAGAGCGTGTCTTTTATTAGAGAGCACAAACCAGTGGAGCAGGCAGGAGGCCCCTCCTTGAGCCTTGGTGGGACGCCTCCGCCAGGAGTGTTGGCAGAGGCTGGCAAGGACAGGAGGTCACAGAGCGTCCTCTCCCATTCCGTCCTTGTCCACGGCTCACTCACTCTCCTCCCTGCCCCCTCCACCTCCGTCTCTTCTGCCTTCACTCCATCTCTCAGCTCGGTGGGTCTGCCTGTTTCTCTCCCTTCTTCCTCCTTCTCTCTCCCTTGTTATCTCTTCCTATGTCTCCTCCTTCTCTCCTTCTCCCTCTCTCAAATCTCTCAGCTGGGCTCCTCACTGTCTTGAGTCTCTCTCTTTCTTTCAGTCCCATATTCTGCCCAGCTCTCTGGCTCTCCCCCTCTCTCTTGCTTCTTCCCTATTCACCCTCCATCTTCAGCCATACCCAGTAGGGGTCAGAGTTGCTTCTAGGTGGGGCCTCGGTGCTGGGCCTAGCAAAGGACCCCATCTCCCTTCCAGTGGGTGGCGTTGTCCCCTCCTGGACCGCACCTCTTCCTCCATATTCTAAACTCAAGCACACAGAGTCCAACCCTGGACAGAGAGGGTATCGGGTGGCCCAGAACTGAGCCCTAGGGGACCACAGCAGCCCCCACACTGACACCCCATCTTCAGAGTCATGTGGATTTGGAGGGATTTTTCTGGAAACTGCCTCTGGGAATCTGCGAAGGAGCTGGGGCAGGTCTGAGTCTCCACAGGCTGCACCTCCACCTCTCAGGGGCTGAGCCTCTCTGTTCCCTTCCCAAAGGGGCTGTGGAGTGAGCTACTGAAGACACAGGCTCCAAGAAGGCAGGCATCCTCCAGGCAGGGCAGGGTACATGACAGGAAGAATCTGGGAGCCTAAAGATAAGAGACCTGATTCCTGTACCAAGACTCACATCCCTGGCCCCACACCCAGCCTAGATCATGGCTAGTCTTCATTTAATTGAAAATTGACTTGGCAAGGCCCCTCTGTCATTCTACTTGACTCAGCATCATTGTTAAGACTAGAGATAGTCCATGAAGAACAGTTTGCTTAGTTGCTCAGTTACATTTGACTCTTTGTGACCCCTTGGACTGAAGCCCACCAGACTCCTCTGTCCATGGGGATTCTCCAGGCAGGAATCCTGGAGTGGGTTGCTATGCCCTCCTCCAGGGGATCTTCCCAACCCAGGGATCAAGCCCAGGCCTCCCACACTGCTGGTGGACTCTTCAGCGTCTAAGCCACCAGGGAAGCCCAAACACCAGGGTAGTGGGGGTTTAGTCACTAAGTCTTGTGAAGAAGAACAGAGCCCTTGGAATTTGTCAGATTCTGAACCAGACTTCGTCCTATGTGTCTCCTCATTTAATCCTCCTAGGAAGCTTAGGAGATGCATACAATGGCATGCCCTAGACAGAAGAGGATACTGAACTTTGAAGAGGCTGATGTGACCAAGGTCACACAGCTAGAAGCCCTAAACAGCTCCAGTCTTCTCACTAACTAGTTCTGTTCCTTGACAACAGGGAGTCTGTGGTCCTGACCCAGCCCGGGGCCTAGGGACACTGTCATGGCCGGAATGAAGACTCAGCAATACAGTCCAGTGACCAACAGGCCCCTGCTGGTGTTCCCTGGCTGGGCCAGATTCCCCTGTGGTCTGCACCCGGCACTCCTGCTGACCCACCTGCCAGCATCCGTCCCCGTGTCCCCAGACGCAGCACCCTGCCTGCTTCCCAGATACCACGCACCTGGCAGGAAGGGGGTACAGGGGTCCTGCCGTGCCCTTGCAGTTTAAGAGCTGGGCACAGGGACTCAAATGTGGTCAATCAGATTCTCTTTCTGAAACTGAGCATAGTAACCCAGAACAAGAAGTAGCAGGCACTGATTTATCCTAAAGAAATCCTATTCGTGAATACCTGGTACCTTTCTCCTGGAACTACTCTGGTTCCTGGTAGGTTCTGGATTTAATTGTTAAGCATTTTCTGGATGGGCGAGCCTCCATATTCTTACAGTTTCTTTCAGCATTAGTTTCTGTTGCTTACAACCAAAAGTAGCTCTAGCCGAAACTAGCCGAACTAATAGCTCACTGTCCTGCAGGCAATAGAGGCGTGGCATGATTGTCAAGGCTGTGGCTGGCCGTGCCTGCTCCCACCTGCTCCCAGAGCTCCCTCCTGTCTCTGCCTGTCCTGCTGAGCTGTCTTCTTCCACCCTGAGGACTCCATCCTGGTCCATTCTTGTGTACTTGTGCTTTATCATTTTTACCATCATTTATTTAATCAATCCTCTACTAGTAACATTTTAGAATTGAGATATGATTAAAGTATTAGTCAGAAGTCTCCAGAGAAACGGAGCCAATAAGATACGTTTATACCGAGAGAGAGAGAGAGGTGGAAGCTGGTAAGTGTGAAATCTGTCTTCAGGGTACGCTGACAGGCTGGAGACGTGGGGAAGACGTGGAGACATTTAACTTGACATTCTGGAGGCTGATGTGACCAAGGTCACACAGCTAGAAGCCCTAAACAGCTCCAGTCTTCTCACTAACTAGTTCTGTTCCTTGACAACAGGAGTCTGTGGTCCTGACCCAGCCCGGGGCCTAGGGACACTGTCATGGCCGGAATGAAGACTCAGCAATACAGTCCAGTGACCAACAGGCCCCTGCTGGTGTTCCCTGGCTGGGCCAGATTCCCCTGTGGTCTGCACCCGGCACTCCTGCTGACCCACCTGCCAGCATCCGTCCCCGTGTCCCCAGACGCAGCACCCTGCCTGCTTCCCAGATACCACGCACCTGGCAGGAAGGGGGTACAGGGGTCCTGCCGTGCCCTTGCAGTTTAAGAGCTGGGCACAGGGACTCAAATGTGGTCAATCAGATTCTCTTTCTGAAACTGAGCATAGTAACCCAGAACAAGAAGTAGCAGGCACTGATTTATCCTAAAGAAATCCTATTCGTGAATACCTGGTACCTTTCTCCTGGAACTACTCTGGTTCCTGGTAGGTTCTGGATTTAATTGTTAAGCATTTTCTGGATGGGCGAGCCTCCATATTCTTACAGTTTCTTTCAGCATTAGTTTCTGTTGCTTACAACCAAAAGTAGCTCTAGCCGAAACTAGCCGAACTAATAGCTCACTGTCCTGCAGGCAATAGAGGCGTGGCATGATTGTCAAGGCTGTGGCTGGCCGTGCCTGCTCCCACCTGCTCCCAGAGCTCCCTCCTGTCTCTGCCTGTCCTGCTGAGCTGTCTTCTTCCACCCTGAGGACTCCATCCTGGTCCATTCTTGTGTACTTGTGCTTTATCATTTTTACCATCATTTATTTAATCAATCCTCTACTAGTAACATTTTAGAATTGAGATATGATTAAAGTATTAGTCAGAAGTCTCCAGAGAAACGGAGCCAATAAGATACGTTTATACCGAGAGAGAGAGAGAGGTGGAAGCTGGTAAGTGTGAAATCTGTCTTCAGGGTACGCTGACAGGCTGGAGACGTGGGGAAGACGTGGAGACATTTAACTTGACATTCTGGAGGCAGAACCCCCTCGTCCCCAAGAGACGTCACCCTTTTTCTCTTATGGTCTTCAACTGATGGATGGGCCCACCCACACTCCAGGAAGTAATCTGCTTTACTCATAGTTTACTAATCTAAATGTCAATCTCATCTAAAAAACGCCTTCATAGAAACATCTAGACTGGGATCTGACCGAACAACTGGGCACCATGACTTTACCAGATTGGCACATAAAATTAGGCATTGCAATTCACATACCATAAAATTGACCCTTTTAAGATACATGATTCAGAGATTTTTAGCCTATTCACCAAGCTGCACCTCCAACATCAGAACCTAACCACAGAGCATCTTCATCACCTGGGAAAGAAACCCCAGTGCCTTAGCAGTCACTTCCGATTCTTCTCTCCCCAGCTCCTAGCCATCGCTGTTTCGCATGAGCTCGTTCATGTTCACCTTCCTCCTCCTCTCCTTTCACCTGCCTGGTAAGTTTCTACTCACTGCTCAAGATCCAGCCCTTAAGAAATCTCTTCCTCGATTCCAACCTCCCTGAGACAGACACATCATCCCACTCAAAGTGAGCTAGTCACTTCATCATCTCTGACCCCAATTATGAGCTGATTATGCCTCCTGGCACAGCCCTTAGCTAAAGACATTAAAATTGTCTATTAACATGCTTCTTTTTCTCACCAGGCCAGGGGCTTTTAAACTGTGGCTAGGGATTTCAGGAGTTCTTGAAATTGACTCTTATTTTACACGTGTGTGTGTGTCTATATTTCTCAGGAGAGGGTCCACAGATATTCCAGCTCCCACCTGCTCCAGTTCTTGCTTTTAGCTGTCTTCCACCCTGAGGACTCCATCCTGGTCCATTCTTGTGTACTTGTGCTTTATCATTTTTACCATCATTTATTTAATCAATCCTCTACTAGTAACATTTTAGAATTGAGATATGATTAAAGTATTAGTCAGAAGTCTCCAGAGAAACGGAGCCAATAAGATACGTTTATACCGAGAGAGAGAGAGAGGTGGAAGCTGGTAAGTGTGAAATCTGTCTTCAGGGTACGCTGACAGGCTGGAGACGTGGGGAAGACGTGGAGACATTTAACTTGACATTCTGGAGGCAGAACCCCCTCGTCCCCAAGAGACGTCACCCTTTTTCTCTTATGGTCTTCAACTGATGGATGGGCCCACCCACACTCCAGGAAGTAATCTGCTTTACTCATAGTTTACTAATCTAAATGTCAATCTCATCTAAAAAACGCCTTCATAGAAACATCTAGACTGGGATCTGACCGAACAACTGGGCACCATGACTTTACCAGATTGGCACATAAAATTAGGCATTGCAATTCACATACCATAAAATTGACCCTTTTAAGATACATGATTCAGAGATTTTTAGCCTATTCACCAAGCTGCACCTCCAACATCAGAACCTAACCACAGAGCATCTTCATCACCTGGGAAAGAAACCCCAGTGCCTTAGCAGTCACTTCCGATTCTTCTCTCCCCAGCTCCTAGCCATCGCTGTTTCGCATGAGCTCGTTCATGTTCACCTTCCTCCTCCTCTCCTTTCACCTGCCTGGTAAGTTTCTACTCACTGCTCAAGATCCAGCCCTTAAGAAATCTCTTCCTCGATTCCAACCTCCCTGAGACAGACACATCATCCCACTCAAAGTGAGCTAGTCACTTCATCATCTCTGACCCCCAATTATGAGCTGATTATGCCTCCTGGCACAGCCCTTAGCTAAAGACATTAAAATTGTCTATTAACATGCTTCTTTTTCTCACCAGGCCAGGGGCTTTTAAACTGTGGCTAGGGATTTCAGGAGTTCTTGAAATTGACTCTTATTTTACACGTGTGTGTGTGTCTATATTTCTCAGGAGAGGGTCCACAGATTCCATTCCATTTTCAAGAGGGTCCGTAGAAGAAGGAGCATGACAGACTGAGCTTCTCAAGGGAGGAGACATATCTTCTATGGCCTCTAGCCTGGTGCAGAGTGTAACGCTTACTGAATGTGCCTTGGCGATGAATGAATAATACTTAGATCCCTTCCTTTAAGGGTTTTCCACCACCTTTCTCTGTGAAGCAGTTAAAAAATAAAACCAAATTAAAATGTTAGGAGTCAGAGGGGGAAGATAGACATATAAAGGTACACTCATTCATTTATTCTCCCATCTACTTATTTACCTATTCATCAATCCATCTATTCATGATTCATTTTATGTACCTACAAGAAACCACAGGGCCTTCCCAGGTGGCTCAGTGATGAAGAATTCTCCTGCAATACAGGAGATGTGAGTTTGATCTCTGGGTCAGGAAAATCTCCCAGAGAAGGAAATGGCAACCCACTTCAGTATTGTTGCATGGGAAATTCCATGGATAGAGGAGACTGACGGGGTCACAAAAGAGTTGAGCCAGACTTAATGACTAAAGAGCAGCAAACCACACCCAGTGCCAGCTGTTCAGGCTCAGAGAAGCAACCAGTCACTGTGAGCACCAGAGCTCTCTGAATGTCGAGGGAGGTGATGTGGTAAAACCTGGGAGGGCTTCCTGGGGGAGGTGTGACATGAGTGAGCCAAGAGTGAGGAATAGGATTCAGCCAGGTGGAACAGAGGCCTGGGCAGTGTGTCCTGAGTATGTGTGTTAGGGCAGGGGCATCAGTGTGAGCACCTAGGACCCAGAAAACAGGGCGAATTCATGTACCAACTGTCCCTGCAGAAAGGAAATGATGGCTCAGGGAAGCAGGCCCTGAGGGCTGAGCTGGGCCTGTCTGTGATGAGGTGTGGGGTGCAATCACTGAGCCAGAGCACAGGGCTGAGCCGAGTGAGTGAAAATGCTGACCCCGAACCCAGCAGGGCACTGAATAGAGGGAAGATTTCATTAGTGTTGGAGAGGAAGGATGCGCCCACTTTCGTAGAGGCTGGAGGGCGGGAGGCAAGCCAGGCGGGGAGGTTGACCCCATGGCCTCCGACTGGAGACTGAGCAGCCCGGGAGACTCCTGGCACTAAAGGAAGGGGGAGGTGAGAACAAGACTCCGTAGGTTACCTCAGCATTTACCCCCAAAGATAGAAGATGGCTGCCAGACACAGGCAGGAACTCCCCTTGGGAGAGAAGCCACTGTGCTGCTGGAAGTCAAGAATGCGCTCTTGTGGGCAGACAGGGAATGAGACGGTTGCTGCTGGGTCCTGGGCCAGGGCAGGCTCGGTAAGGGTGCTGACCTGAGCTAATGGCCCCAGCCACGGGGACCCTGAGGCAAGGGCTGACCCTTCCAATCTCCTTCCGTGTCTTTTGAAGACGGCGCAACTGCCCACCCCCTAACTTCTCTCTTTTTCCCTTCATGTCCCCTGACCCGGCTCTTCACCCCATGCCATTCCCACTCCCAAACACCCTGCCACCCGGCCCCCCTCCATCCGCGCACCTCTGAGCAGTTCCGAGCAAATCACTCTAAATAAACTGTGGCGTTATTTAGGGCTGTGCCCAGAACGGTGCTTGGTTTTGGAGTTTAAAGGTCACCATCAATCCTATTCATTTCTCGAAGACTCCTTGAGAAACAGGCAGATGTGCTGAATGTGTAGGAAGGTACTGCCTTTACTGTTGCTGGGAGCCACCTTACAGTAGGGAACCTGAAGCCAGAACTTAGCCATGGGGTCCCACTCACAGAGACGGGAGAGCTGGGGGTCCCCTGCCTGTCCCATGCAGGCAGGCCCCAGGGTGTGTGCCGTAGGAGGGGCCCATGAGCTGAGGCAACTATAAGAAGGGGCTGAGTTACAGATCACCGATGCAATGGACATGAGTTTGAGCGAGCTCCAGGAGATGGTGAAGGACAAGGAGACCTGGTGTGCTACAGTCCACGGGGTTCCGAAGAGTCGGCCATGACTAAGCAACTGAAATGAACTGAGCTACAGATTTGAGGGCCGCTCACCCCGTGAGATCACCTCCATCTTCCCCACTGAGATGGGAGCGAGAGGGGGAAGGACGAGCGCAATTTCTCTTCCGTACTTTTGGATCATTGCTGGCATTTCGGAAACAAAGTGTTCTTGTTTTTTTTCCTTATGCTTGTCACTTGGCAAGTATTTTGTAATCAATTCCTCACTGTGACTATTTGAAGCTGTTGACAGGCCATTTCACCCTTGGGGATAGGGAAGTACAAAGAGATTAAGAAATGAAACCTTGACGTGAGAGAGCGGGTTCCTCATAGTTCCCTGACCCAGAGGCCCAGCTTCTGCTTCAGGATACATGGTCCACACAGAAAGCTATGCAGAAAGCTGTTAGGATGATCTAGAGACAGCTGGCAAGCCATGAGAAGGCTGTGTGACCTTAAGTTGCTTAACTTGTTTGTTCTTGTGCCTCAACTGCAAAGTGGGGACATTCAAAGCAATCTGTGTTCATGGTGAACCTGCTTTGCTGAGAGGCCTCTCTTCAGTTCAGTCGCTCATTCATGTCCTACTCTTTGAGACTCCATGGGCTGTGGCACACCAGGCTTCCCTGTCCTTCATCATCCCCCGGCGTTTGCTCAGACTCATGTCCATTGACTCAGTGATGCCATCCAACTATTTCAGCCTCTCTCGTCCTCTTCTCCTCTTGCTTCTATTTTTCCCAGCATCAGGGTCTTTTCCAGTGAGTCGGCTCTTCGCATCAGGTGGTCAAAATATTGGAGTTTCAGCTTCAGCATGTCCTTCTAGTGAACGTTCAGGACTGATTTCCTTTAGAATTGACTGGTTTGATCTCCTTGTAGATCAGACATCCAACGGGGGATAGGCCGTGCCCTTGACCCAGCAGAGAGCCCTCAGCTCTCTTTCTATTCTTTCCTGGTGACAGGATGCAGGGGGTGAGGGCACTGTAAAGGCCACAGGGAGTGAGTTTCTTTGTAGAGATGGAGCTGTTGGGTGTCTTGACTTTGTCAGCAGTCACACCAATACACACGTGTGGTAGAAGAGCAGAGAGACGGGCATGCACAGGGGCACACACAGACAGACAGACACACAAATGAGTGCACGTAAAACGGGTGAAGTCTGACCAGGGTCTGTGGATATTACCAGTGTCAACCCACAAATGACAACTGTACTTGTCAGTTGTACATTACCTTTGGGGGACACCAGATAAAGGGTACACAGGACCTTTCTGTACTATGTTTGCAGCTTCTTGTGAGTCAGTCATCATTTCAAAATAAAAAGTGAAAAAAAATTCACCCATGGCCCCTCATTGCTCTCAGCACAGACTACAAACTCTGCATCAAGAACCACAGGCCAGCACAGCCTGGTCCCCTGGTCTCCTCTGGAACCTGCTGTCCACTCCTTCTGCATGCTTGAGCCATGCTGTTTCCTTCACCTCAGCTTCTTTCCCTCTGATTCTGTGCCTTCAGAAGTATCACGAGTAAAAGCTCTTCAGCTTAGCAGGTGTTGGTGAGATGAGGGTTAGTCTGGCTCTGGGTAAATGGTAAAATGCTAGAGTAAAATACTCTGGGTTGCATACAGAAACCAGGAAGCTTCCTTCCCTTTAGGAAGGTCTGATTCTTTCCGATGACTCCATCACTCACGTCAATGATCTATCACAGTTTTATCACGTCATCATCCATGGTGGCGGGACCAGCTTTCTCCAAAGTCCATCCACCTGTAGGTTCGGGAAGTCGGTAGCTGGGGTTGGTGAGGCATTGTTGCTCTGCCCATGGGGGCCTTCCCGCTCGGTCTTTTCCTCGGCTCTTCGCATCAGGGTCTTTTCCAGTGAGTCGGCTCTTCGCATATGTTTTGGAGTTTCAGCTTCAGCATGTCCTTCTAGTGAACGTTCAGGACTGATTTCCTTTAGAATTGACTGGTTTGATCTCCTTGTAGATCAGACATCCAACGGGGGATAGGCCGTGCCCTTGACCCAGCAGAGAGCCCTCAGCTCTCTTTCTATTCTTTCCTGGTGACAGGATGCAGGGGGTGAGGGCACTGTAAAGGCCACAGGGAGTGAGTTTCTTTGTAGAGATGGAGCTGTTGGGTGTCTTGACTTTGTCAGCAGTCACACCAATACACACGTGTGGTAGAAGAGCAGAGAGACGGGCATGCACAGGGGCACACACAGACAGACAGACACACAAATGAGTGCACATAAAACGGGTGAAGTCTGACCAGGGTCTGCGGATATTACCAGTGTCAACCCACAAATGACAACTGTACTTGTCAGTTGTACATTACCTTTGGGGGACACCAGATAAAGGGTACACAGGACCTTTCTGTACTATGTTTGCAGCTTCTTGTGAGTCAGTCATCATTTCAAAATAAAAAGTGAAAAAAAATTCACCCATGGCCCCTCATTGCTCTCAGCACAGACTACAAACTCTGCATCAAGAACCACAGGCCAGCACAGCCTGGTCCCTGGTCTCCTCTGGAACCTGCTGTCCACTCCTTCTGCATGCTTGAGCCATGCTGTTTCCTTCACCTCAGCTTCTTTCCCTCTGATTCTGTGCCTTCAGAAGTATCACGAGTAAAAGCTCTTCAGCTTAGCAGGTGTTGGTGAGATGAGGGTTAGTCTGGCTCTGGGTAAATGGTAAAATGCTAGAGTAAAATACTCTGGGTTGCATACAGAAACCAGGAAGCTTCCTTCCCTTTAGGAAGGTCTGATTCTTTCCGATGACTCCATCACTCACGTCAATGATCTATCACAGTTTTATCACGTCATCATCCATGGTGGCGGGACCAGCTTTCTCCAAAGTCCATCCACCTGTAGGTTCGGGAAGTCGGTAGCTGGGGTTGGTGAGGCATTGTTGCTCTGCCCATGGGGGCCTCCCAGCAAGAGAAGCTGGAACGTGGCATCTGTGAATTGGGTTAAAGAGCAGTCATGTGCTCACAGTGGGGTTTGACTGACAAATTCTCACTCATCTTTGAAGGTCTGGCATCTCTGGCACCAAAATGGGACAGGTTGGGTCAGAGCAGGGCTCAGTGGATACTGGTCAAATCATTGGAGGGACTGGCTGGGCACTTATACAGGGTAGAAAGAGCAGACTCTGGGTCTGACAGCGCGGGAAGCAGGCGCTGGTGTCCTCTGCAGCCTTCCTCCTCTTTCTCAGCGGCCTGGATTCCAGCAAAGCGCATCAACTCCTTATGGCACGCCACTCGCCTGCACAGCATCCGCCATCCAGAACAGCCCTGAGCTGCAGGCACGAATACTAATGCACTATGCAAATGCCAGGCCAGGAAAAGAGAGCCATGGGCTGTCCATCGGCTCCCCTGGCACAGCTAGAACACCCAGTCCCCTCGGTCATGAGGGCCAGCCCAGTGCAACAAGGGACCACAGAAACAGAAATCACCTTGAAACTCTGATGGTGTCAAGTCAGAGTCTTGGGACAGCCTGGGAGGGGAGCCTCCACATAGGATGGTGGGGAGAGGGCCTGACCTCTCAGAAAGGGGCCTCCCAGGAGTGCTTGAGGGGACAGGGGGAGTGCCTGCTCTTGGAGGTGCTGAATCGACCTTCGCCTCCACCCCACCACCTGCAGGCCAGGGTCCTGTGGGACCAGCTTCAGTGCACGCGGCCTGTGGTGTCCCCTGAGCCGAGACAGAGGCTCTTCACAGATGCTCTCCTGGGACCCAGGGCAGCCGTCCCGGGAGAGAAGACAGGCGGAGAGCCTCCCATTGCCCCACCTGCTCTCCCTGCTGCTCTCTTTCCTCTAACTTCCTTCTCTTCCCTCCCCTCACCCTCTGCTGTCTTCCGTCAGTGGGTTAATGGCATGAGCTTTTAGACAGAACTGGGTTCCACCCTGACGTTACAGCTCACTCCCGCTTTGTGGCTCTGGGCAAATCACATCACCTCTCTGCTCCTCGCTGTGCTAATCTGTAAAATGCAGATGAGAACAGAGCCATCGAGGCACAGTGAGGATGGCTTTGTGAGATGCGAAGCATTTCAGCCAACATCCTCAGTTAGGCCAGAAATGACACTTCACTTAATTCTTAAATTGCTGAATTTCTATTTTAAGTTCCCATTTGAGGGGAGGGGGACAGAAATGACATCTCAATAAACTCAGGATGTCCCAACCCCTCAGGCTTCCCTGGGCATTCTTCTGGGGGCTTATTATGAAAAACGGAGTGGTGGGGGTGGACTCTACCAGCGGTGCACAATCTGTCCCCTCTGCGGGCAGGCCGTCTCCGGGTACCCTGGCTCCCGGAGCTTCTTTCTGTGGTCACAGTGCCGTCCAGGTCACAGCTGGGTCCCCCGTTTTAGAACCAAGGTTTGCTGGTCCTCTGGGGTTTTCTGATCCATGCCGTTCCTGCGGGGCAGGGGAAAGAGGCTTCTCCTTATCAGACTCAGCAGAGCGGGTGCACAGGCCAGTGGAAAAGACACACAGCCCATGCGGAGGGCTGGCGGCGCTGGCAGGAGGGCTCCCCGCCGCGTCCACTGACCCAGACCTGCTTAGGAAATGGGCGAGGCGCCCGTGGCTTCCCGATTCGACCACAGCCTGGGGTTTCAGTGCTGCATGCTGTGCCCGAGGTGGGCCAAGGACACCCGCTTCTCCCCGCTCTCCAACTGGCCTTTCATCTTAGCGTCTTCATAAGTCAAAATCCAAGGAGGTGACTCCGCTGATTCCGCGTCATCTTTGTCCAGAAGTCTCCGTTGTGGAGCAGGGTGTGCGATCACGGGGACAACACATGAGGAACACCTTCTGACAGCCCGGAGTTTTAAGCGGTCTCAGTTCTGCAAACCGGTTCCAGAGTCAGCCCTCAGAGTGATGGCGGCCGCGACTCTGCTCCACGTTCCTTCCTCGCTCTTCAGGCGCAGTTGCAGCAGCCGTGCTGGGAGCCGGGAGCCTGCGTTGACAGGTTTAGCCGGCCGTGCAGGGCCAGGGGCGTTCATCGCTGGCATTATTACTAATCATCACGCGGCACGGTTGCGGCTCCTTCCTCCCCTCCCTGCTCACTTCCTCTGGGGTCTCCAGTCTGAGGAAGCCCTGGAGGGAAAACAGATCCAGGGTTCCTACAGGCTGGTGGCCACAGCTGCAGCCCGCAGGCACTAAGGGTGTGAGTGAGAGCAGCCCCTGGTCAGAGAGCCAGACTCCCCTCTGTATCTGCCCCTCAGCTCTAAGATGTGAGACTATTTCTATGAATCCCCAGAGAAACAATGCAAGAGGAGATCAGTCACAACAGCAGCTGGAGGACTTGGGGCTAGACAGGCAGTGTGGGCTTTGATGTCTGATCATCTATATGCAAGGCTAGTTCTACCACTTGTTGGCTGTGTGATGTTGGGCAGGTCACTTAACCTTTCTGTGCTTTGGTTGCCTCATTTATAAAATGGGGCACAAGGAGCATGTCTGCCTTCATGGGGTGTCAAAATGACCAAGTGGGACCGGGTATGTGACTGGCACATAGTAAGAATTCCATAAACGGTGGCTACCATTGCTAATGTAGTTGTTTTTAATCTACAGAGAATAAAGAAGGGGCATGAACACAGTCAACTCTCCCAAGACTACAGATCCACATTTTGAAGAGATGAGAAATCCTGCCTGCGATTTCTGTCCCCATTGCCCCAGCCATTACAGTGTCACCTGTCCACCCTGCCACTATGACAAGGACCAGGGCCACTCTCGCCCCGCTTCAGCCTTGCTCTGCCCCTGATCCTCACCCCGACCCCCCGCGCCCAGCCCCGTTCCTCTCCACCTAGTTCCATGCTTGTTGTCTTCACCCCTCCTCCACCCTGAGCTTTGCCCTCCTAAGAAGCTCCAGGCCCTTGACCTTGTTGAGTCCAAACTTTGAGGTGGGGACTCAGAGTGGGGCAGACCAGCCTGGCCAGGTTCAAGGGCTCGTTTCTTCACAGGCAGAGCTAGACAGGCTGTTCCTGCTGTTCCTTGACCAAGTCCGGGACGTTAAAGAGGGGTGTTTATCTGTCCTTGACCCCTTAGACTGTGAGTTCTCCAAGCCGGTGAGCATCAATTTCTGCAACCCCAAGGCCCACTCGGGGCATGATGCAGGAGGCACTCAGTAAACGTACTCACCAAATTGTGCCCGAATGAATGAGTGGGTGAACAAAGTTTAAGAGTGGTGTTAATGAGGACGCGCATCCTTCCTGGAGCCTTGGCAACCCGCCAGTCACTATGCCAAAGCACCTGAATGCTTCTTCTCATGTAACCCTCAGAGCAACCCCAAGCAATTGGCATAATTAATACCCCCATTTTACAGAAGTTGAAACTGAGGCTTAGAGAAGTCCAGCACAGCTAAGAAATGACTGGGTCAAATCCTTCCTCGTCTTTCCTTCTTAGGAAAGAGTTTTTTAACCAGGTGTGCAGCACATAGATGTGTTTCGGCGGGGAGAGTTGAGAACACCATAAAACTTGATGTCAGTTGAGTGCAGGCATGCCCGGTTCTCCTGGAGGTAGAAGTCTCACAGTTTTCATCGGGTACTTAAACATTTGTGAGCATTTTACTCCATCTCTCCACCCCTCCTCCCTCTAGCCATCCTTCCATCCAGCCCCTGAGAGAGCCTTTTGGTCAGTTTCATGAAGCACCTGCAAGATGCTGGGTCTCGAGTGGCGCCCAGGATTTCTCTGGCCTCCACAACAGGTCATGTTGTTTCAGATAGCACAAGCTCAGGCGCTCGGGAATGTCGCTTCCCCCTCCCTGGATCTGGGTAGCTCCGAAGGGCTTTGCTGCCAGTGTCGGGGCTGCGTGGGTGGCTGCACTCTGTCTGAACTCATCTCAGCCCCGGTGGAGACTGTTCCCGCACTGGAGCATGAAGGGGGAACCCTTGAGGCGGTTCAGCTGTCAGGACGTGAAGGGCAGAGCCCGGGTCCTGGTTTCCCCCGCACCCTCCCGCAGCCCCCATCAGCCTCGTTCCCTCAAGGGGCCTGATCAGCCTCGACAGATGAGGCCACGCTTGCTGCATGAGGACGTGGCCCAGGAGAGGCACTTCCCAAGCCCAGGTCCTACACAAAGGTCTTGCTCCTGGAAAGGTGGGGAAGAAAGTGCTTGCGATGGAGACCCAAAGGAGAAACTGGGGAACGGAGCGAGCATGTTCTGAGCCAGACAGTGCCCCTAGCCAGGGAAACCCTCTGCTGGACACTTTTGCGATCAAGATCACATTCATGTTCAATCTCATCCTGCCACTGACATCGATGGGATTGTTCCTCGTGCAAATCTGCAGAGTGAGACCTTCAAAGATCAAAACATATGCTCAAGGTCACAAAACAAACCCACATTTTGAAGCCCGATGTCCCTGACTTGAAAGCGCTGTCTGCTTCCCTGCTCTCTGGAGATCTATAAGGAATTTTGACATCACCTGTAGTTTGCAAAAAATTTATCTTACCTGGCTTCTGAGCATCCCCCCCACCCCACCATATTCCATATTCGCTTACCCCCTCTTGATTGTTGTTTGTAAAGATGAGAGCATCTGACTGTCTTCAGCCCTAGACTAGCTCCCTGATGCCAGGGACTTTTGTTTCTTCTTTCATTATTGACCCACATATTCAGAATAGTGCCTGGCAGGCTTAATAAATATATGCTTTTTTTCCCCAAAGTGTCAATTAAAATACATTTTACTTCGATGTGGACTATTTTAAAGTCTTTGTTGAATTTATTACAATATTGCTTCTGTTTTATGTTTGGCTTTTTGGCTAATAAGGCACGTGGGCTCTTAGCTTTTAGCTCCCTGACTAGGGATCAAACCTGTACTCGCTGCACTGAAAAGTGAAGTCTTAACCACTGGACCTTCAGGGAAGTCCCACTAAAGACATGTTGAACGAATGTATCAATTAATAACTAAATGAGCCCCAGAGCAAATAACAAAGAGCATCTGCAGAGAACTTTACAGAGGGATAAAACATTTGCCCTTTACCTTATCCAACCCATTTACTTTCACATTTTACAGATGAGGCCATCAAGGTCAAATTCACACACAGAAAGAGAAACGTGGTGGGCCGCTTTCCCAGTCCTGCGTGACCTCAGTGTGAGTGTCTGTGGGCCGCTTTAGGCGTCCTGGGCCAGGCTGAGCTGTGCTGGACGAGGACAGGGGAAGGAAGTGCAAGCTTTGCTTTCTAACAGCTCACAGTCTATTCAAGGAGGCCATACTTATGCATGTGGAACATTTGGGAAATGGTACGAGACAGCAGCTAGCAGAGTGCTGAATTGCACATAATCAGGTGCCAACCACATTCCCTTCCTTAACTAATCTGAGTCTTTTAATACCAGATGGGGATCCTGAGAATAGATTTCCTCTGAAACAGATGAAGAGCAAAGATGGAAGCCAAGGGGAAGGCTGAGACTTACTCCTTTTCACATGGCTCTAGTCTGGCCCTCGGCAACCTGCTAGAGGTGGTCCACCTGCCCCAACTAGTCATGGCACGTGCCAGGCACCTACTAAAGGCCTCCCACACATGACCCTGTTGCTCTTCATGGCAATAGTATGAGGTAGGCACTAATGCAGACTACAGGAGGGGAAAGGAGGGTTCAGAGAAAGGACTTATCAGCCCGAAGTCACACAGCTAATAAGGGATTAAAACCTGGGACTTGAACCCCAATCTAGCAGCCTCCCCAGATTCACGCTCTTCATCTGACACTGCCGCCTCCGTGGGTGGTGTGCACTCAGTGACGAGCCCATGTCCACAGGGACAGGAAGAGACACGGCCGGAGGAGCGGCGATGAGAGAGAGAAGTGTTATATAAAAAGACAAGCGCTCCCTGGCTTCAGTGGGATCTCTGTGGGTCTCTGACCATCTCCCGAATTTATTACAATATTGCTTCTGTTTTATGTTTGGCTTTTTGGCTAATAAGGCACGTGGGCTCTTAGCTTTTAGCTCCCTGACTAGGGATCAAACCTGTACTCGCTGCACTGAAAAGTGAAGTCTTAACCACTGGACCTTCAGGGAAGTCCCACTAAAGACATGTTGAACGAATGTATCAATTAATAACTAAATGAGCCCCAGAGCAAATAACAAAGAGCATCTGCAGAGAACTTTACAGAGGGATAAAACATTTGCCCTTTACCTTATCCAACCCATTTACTTTCACATTTTACAGATGAGGCCATCAAGGTCAAATTCACACACAGAAAGAGAAACGTGGTGGGCCGCTTTCCCAGTCCTGCGTGACCTCAGTGTGAGTGTCTGTGGGCCGCTTTAGGCGTCCTGGGCCAGGCTGAGCTGTGCTGGACGAGGACAGGGGAAGGAAGTGCAAGCTTTGCTTTCTAACAGCTCACAGTCTATTCAAGGAGGCCATACTTATGCATGTGGAACATTTGGGAAATGGTACGAGACAGCAGCTAGCAGAGTGCTGAATTGCACATAATCAGGTGCCAACCACATTCCCTTCCTTAACTAATCTGAGTCTTTTAATACCAGATGGGGATCCTGAGAATAGATTTCCTCTGAAACAGATGAAGAGCAAAGATGGAAGCCAAGGGGAAGGCTGAGACTTACTCCTTTTCACATGGCTCTAGTCTGGCCCTCGGCAACCTGCTAGAGGTGGTCCACCTGCCCCAACTAGTCATGGCACGTGCCAGGCACCTACTAAAGGCCTCCCACACATGACCCTGTTGCTCTTCATGGCAATAGTATGAGGTAGGCACTAATGCAGACTACAGGAGGGGAACGGAGGGTTCAGAGAAAGGACTTATCAGCCCGAAGTCACACAGCTAATAAGGGATTAAAACCTGGGACTTGAACCCCAATCTAGCAGCCTCCCCAGATTCACGCTCTTCATCTGACACTGCCGCCTCCGTGGGTGGTGTGCACTCAGTGACGAGCCCATGTCCACAGGGACAGGAAGAGACACGGCCGGAGGAGCGGCGATGAGAGAGAGAAGTGTTATATAAAAAGACAAGCGCTCCCTGGCTTCAGTGGGATCTCTGTGGGTCTCTGACCATCTCCCGTCTCACCCTTTCCCCCTGAATAGCCTCCTGGGGTAGGCTACGGAGCGCCAGATGGGTGCTCATGTCAGAGGGAAAGCAAGATCCTGGCTCCAGAGATTTCTGAGGGCGTGGACAGGCTCTGTGAGTGTGCATTTGTCTGCTCAGGCTGCTATAAGGAGATGCCATGGACCGGGTGGCTGAAACAACAGAAGTTTATTTTCTCACAGTTCTGGAGACTAGATGTCCAAGATCAAGGAGAGGTCCTGGCAGAGTTGGAGTCCAGCGAGAGCTTCCCCATGGGCTGTAGATGGCTGTCTTCTTGCTGTGTATGCACACGGTCTTTCCTTGATCATGTGGTGGTGGTGGGGCTCTGATGTCTGTTCTTATATGCAGTTTAAGATCACTAATTCCCCGAGGTCAGCACCCCACACTTATGGCCTTCCTCACTTCCTTAGAGGCTCCATCTCCAAATACAGCCACTTTGGTGATTAGGGCTTCAAGGTATGAATGTGGGGAGGGCACAAATATTTAGTCCATAGCAGGATGGATGAGGGAGGGGTCAGAGCTGGAGGTGGCATGTGAGCTAGCTCACCTTCCTGGGGAGAGGAGCCACAGCCATCGAAACTCAGGTTTTCTGGGGCTGGCCGAGATCCCCTTAGCGAATACACCATGTCAGGACAGCAGGACCCTACAGCCAGGTGAGCGATGGGAGGCTCCCTTTGTCTCCATGGAGTTCTCTCTTACTATTTATCTCTACTCTGCTTCTTCAAAGGATCTGAAGGGAGTGGAGGAAATGAGAGAACAGCCTCCTAGCTTTTCATAAACTCTCAGGTACCCATCCTGGTCGCTCAGAAGTGCGGAGATGAGCATAGGCTGACGTGGCCTGGTGCTCCATCCGGAGACGTTTGAGAAACCTGGAGGCTGTACCATCACCCTCTCCCTAGCAAAGATCCCTCTGTTCCTTAAGTCCTGGCCATCCTAGGAATCCTGTTGTATCCCAGGCTTCAGACCCACCCCCAACCTTCTTCCAAGCAGAGAGGGCAGGAAGGAGGCAGGGCCGGCCCCCTACCACTCCTGCTTCATCATCCACGATTCCAGGCCTCCTGGACTCAGGTAAGCCCTGCACCACTAGCTAGGAGAACTGAGGCTTTAAATCTGATGGGACCCAGAGGTGAGCTCCTTGGCTTCGCGGCCCACAGTGTCCTTTACCTGCCAACAAGAGTATCCCCAGAAGGTGCCTGGGGACAGAGCCTGGGGTTCCAAGTTCTAGTCCTACATCTTGACTGGATAGCTTTGGGTAAATTTCATGCCCTTGGTAAGCCTCATTTTCTCTCAGCAGCGATGATTAAACACCACCTGGCTAATTCACAGGGTGTGGGATGATGTGAGCTATCTAGCAATGGGTGATGTGAATGTAAGGAATAGATGTTTTTAAGTGCATCTTTCCTGTTATGTGGTGGTGGTGGGGCTCTGATGTCTGTTCTTATATGCAGTTTAAGATCACTAATTCCCCGAGGTCAGCACCCACACTTATGGCCTTCCTCACTTCCTTAGAGGCTCCATCTCCAAATACAGCCACTTTGGTGATTAGGGCTTCAAGGTATGAATGTGGGGAGGGCACAAATATTTAGTCCATAGCAGGATGGATGAGGGAGGGGTCAGAGCTGGAGGTGGCATGTGAGCTAGCTCACCTTCCTGGGGAGAGGAGCCACAGCCATCGAAACTCAGGTTTTCTGGGGCTGGCCGAGACCCCCTTAGCGAATACACCATGTCAGGACAGCAGGACCCTACAGCCAGGTGAGCGATGGGAGGCTCCCTTTGTCTCCATGGAGTTCTCTCTTACTATTTATCTCTACTCTGCTTCTTCAAAGGATCTGAAGGGAGTGGAGGAAATGAGAGAACAGCCTCCTAGCTTTTCATAAACTCTCAGGTACCCATCCTGGTCGCTCAGAAGTGCGGAGATGAGCATAGGCTGACGTGGCCTGGTGCTCCATCCGGAGACGTTTGAGAAACCTGGAGGCTGTACCATCACCCTCTCCTAGCAAAGATCCCTCTGTTCCTTAAGTCCTGGCCATCCTAGGAATCCTGTTGTATCCCAGGCTTCAGACCCACCCCCAACCTTCTTCCAAGCAGAGAGGGCAGGAAGGAGGCAGGGCCGGCCCCCTACCACTCCTGCTTCATCATCCACGATTCCAGGCCTCCTGGACTCAGGTAAGCCCTGCACCACTAGCTAGGAGAACTGAGGCTTTAAATCTGATGGGACCCAGAGGTGAGCTCCTTGGCTTCGCGGCCCACAGTGTCCTTTACCTGCCAACAAGAGTATCCCCAGAAGGTGCCTGGGGACAGAGCCTGGGGTTCCAAGTTCTAGTCCTACATCTTGACTGGATAGCTTTGGGTAAATTTCATGCCCTTGGTAAGCCTCATTTTCTCTCAGCAGCGATGATTAAACACCACCTGGCTAATTCACAGGGTGTGGGATGATGTGAGCTATCTAGCAATGGGTGATGTGAATGTAAGGAATAGATGTTTTTAAGTGCATCTTTCCTGTTGCACAAAATGGGACATGTGCTGAGATCTGAGAAAGCATTAAGTGCTGAAGAGGTGAATAGCACAAGGCAGGGTTCCTGGCCAAACCGCAGGCCATCCATGTCCCCCTAGATGGGCAACTCATAGTCTGGAACAAGGGAAAGCAGTTCCTGAAAGGCCTTGTATCCTGGGGCATGATTGTTCGCCTTTGAGTCAGTATGAACATGCGTGGCTGTGATGGTCCTTTGCATTGAGCATGTGTCTGCTGGCATGTTCGTGGGTCTACGTCTTGTGTGGAGTGCTAGGGTTGCACCTGTGGGTATTATGGTCTATGTGCTTGTGTGTACAACAGCAATGTGTTTTGCGGGCTTGCACACAACGTCTTGTGGACCTGTGCGCATATGTCTGTGTGCCTATGTGTATGAGGCCATGAATCCTAGGGCCTGCAAACACTGCTTTATAGTGGGAACACAGGCAGTTCAGACTTTAGAAGGGGGCAGCTCCTTTTCAGGCTTTCAGGGGACAAACCTTGCGTTTCAGCACCATGGCAGGGAGGGGTGAGGAGACTCCACATAGAAACCAAGCTAGGGGTTGGGTTTTGTGTGGTCTGTAATGAGAACCCACAGCAGGGAGTGTTGAAGGCTTCCCTGGTGGCTCAGAGGGTAAAGAATTTGTTTGCAATGCTGGAGACTGGGGTTGCACCCCTGGGTCAGGAAGATACCCTGGAAAAGGGACAGCAACCCACTCCAGTATTCTTGCCTGGAGAATCCCATGGACAGAAGAGCCTGGTGGGCTAAGGGGTTGAGGTCTGTGTGATGTGTAATGAGAACTCAGCCGGGAGACTGCAAATGCAGCCATTACCGCTGAGCACTAACTCTCACCCTGCCTTCTCACTGATGGTTAGTAAGTTCCTGGGGCTTGAGGAAGGAGAAGGATGAAGGGGAGAGAGAGAACGTGTTCAAAGGGGTCTAAGGCTCTTTCTCTTTCCCAAATTTCCCTTTGCCATCTAGCAATGGTGATGTGAATGTAAGGCTAATTCACAGGGTGTGGGATGATGTGAGCTATCTAGCAATGGGTGATGTGAATGTAAGGAATAGATGTTTTTAAGTGCATCTTTCCTGTTGCACAAAATGGGACATGTGCTGAGATCTGAGAAAGCATTAAGTGCTGAAGAGGTGAATAGCACAAGGCAGGGTTCCTGGCCAAACCGCAGGCCATCCATGTCCCCCTAGATGGGCAACTCATAGTCTGGAACAAGGGAAAGCAGTTCCTGAAAGGCCTTGTATCCTGGGGCATGATTGTTCGCCTTTGAGTCAGTATGAACATGCGTGGCTGTGATGGTCCTTTGCATTGAGCATGTGTCTGCTGGCATGTTCGTGGGTCTACGTCTTGTGTGGAGTGCTAGGGTTGCACCTGTGGGTATTATGGTCTATGTGCTTGTGTGTACAACAGCAATGTGTTTTGCGGGCTTGCACACAACGTCTTGTGGACCTGTGCGCATATGTCTGTGTGCCTATGTGTATGAGGCCATGAATCCTAGGGCCTGCAAACACTGCTTTATAGTGGGAACACAGGCAGTTCAGACTTTAGAAGGGGGCAGCTCCTTTTCAGGCTTTCAGGGGACAAACCTTGCGTTTCAGCACCATGGCAGGGAGGGGTGAGGAGACTCCACATAGAAACCAAGCTAGGGGTTGGGTTTTGTGTGGTCTGTAATGAGAACCCACAGCAGGGAGTGTTGAAGGTTTCCCCTGGTGGCTCAGAGGGTAAAGAATTTGTTTGCAATGCTGGAGACTGGGGTTGCACCCCTGGGTCAGGAAGATACCCTGGAAAAGGGACAGCAACCCACTCCAGTATTCTTGCCTGGAGAATCCCATGGACAGAAGAGCCTGGTGGGCTAAGGGGTTGAGGTCTGTGTGATGTGTAATGAGAACTCAGCCGGGAGACTGCAAATGCAGCCATTACCGCTGAGCACTAACTCTCACCCTGCCTTCTCACTGATGGTTAGTAAGTTCCTGGGGCTTGAGGAAGGAGAAGGATGAAGGGGAGAGAGAGAACGTGTTCAAAGGGGTCTAAGGCTCTTTCTCTTTCCCAATTCCCTGCCATTCAAAGGTGACCCTGGGGTTGGAGCAGCTGGTGGGCACCCTCCTCCTACGACACCCCAGTTGGACTTAATGTTGTTCACCCCTCCTTGGATGAGACTTTTCCCTCACCCTAAGAATTCAGAAAGTGGATTAAATAAGATTTCCCTTGAAGCCAAATGGAACAACGCACCCCCCACGGTGCCACACACACTTTCTCCCTAGAAGCCACCTCCTGGACCGCACCCACCAGTCCGGCATCGGCCCCAAATGCCCCTCGCGCGCTCCGGCCCCGCCCCGCCCCGCCCCTCCGGGGTTGCCCGCCGGCCGCTCTCCGCGCGCGCGGCTCAGACTCGCCTGGAGCGCGGCGGGCGGCAGGCAGGCGCGCGGCTCCGCTCCGCTCCGCGCCGTGCCTGCTCTGTTCATTCATGATTGGTACTCGGCCCCTCGAGACCCAGCCCGAGCGCCGGGAGGGGAGCCGAGCGTGCGGCAGGAGGGCGGGCGAGCGCGGCTCCCGCACCGCACGCGGCGCTGGCTCGGGAGCCTCGGCCGGGCGGGCGCACCGGCCCGGCGTCCAGCGCCAGGCAGGTTTCGCGGCATCGTCCTCCGCCCTCGGCGCGGGGAGCGGCCGGGCTCGAGTCCCGAGGCTCGCGAGGAGCCGCTAGCCCTGTGAGTGAGTGCATGTGCGGGGCTGAAGGAGGAAAGACAAGGCTCCCAGTGCCCCAGCCCCACGCTCGCTGAATACCAAGCTGCAGCAAGCTGCCGAGTGCTTTTTTTTTTTTCTCCGCTGATTCGGAGTAGAAGACCCACACTGCTTTCCTTCCAGGGGAGGGGAGGGGCAGGGCCCGAGGTCCCAAGTCGCACACAAGTCTTCTCTGCCATGGGGGCCGTCATGGGCACCTTCTCGTCTCTGCAAACCAAACAAAGACGACCGTCGAAAGGTAAGCCACGTCCTTCTTCCTTTTGTTCCCCTGGCTGGTTTGCGGGGGTGCTTGGTGCCAGGAAGGGGTGTGCCACCTGTCCCCCTTGGCGCGGACCTCTCCGTCCATGAGGAGCGGGTTCAGGTGCCTGTATTTACAGTATAAGAATCGGGAGGGAGGACTGGTGGACGCCTGTAAGCTGGCAGAGGGGGTTCAGGCCTCAGGGACTCCTGGACCTCTCTGGGGCACCAGGTACCAGGACCCTACTCCTGAGGGAATCTCTCTGATGCAGAAGGCAGAGGCAAATTCACAGGTGGGGTTGAGGAGGGTACGGAATTGTCTGGGTGTCGATGTTGGGAGGCTCTTCTCATTCCCATGAGGGCTGTGGGCATTCGGCAAGGGCGCTCACACAGTCGCACACTGCACCCCCTCCAGAGCAGTGATGCCTTGCAGACCTGGGGGTCCATCTTCAGGGGGAGAGTGCACGCCGCCCGCCCCAGTAAACCTCTGCAAGCCAAAAGGAACCCGCTGCTGTCAGGTGGAAGCTGCCAGGGCTCTGTGGTTGTGGTTCAGGGAGTTGGGAGCCAGGGCGTCAGGCGAGGGGGCTCCCGTGCTCCGGGCACACTGAGGAGCTGAGGGCACTGTCAAGGTCTGGTGGGGAGCTGAGCCAACACCGGGGATTAGAGCACATGGTAGCCTGGGGTCCTTCCTGCCTGGGCGCCTGCTGCCAGAAGCCCAGTCTTGCCAGCGGGACAGTTGTCCAGTGGGTCCACATGAAGCTGGGAAAACATGGGGGACTGTGCAGACCTTCTGTCCTGCTGACTGAAAGTTGGGTGTTGGGATCAAGACTCTGGATGCAGTAACGAAAGAGACTATGTGGGTTTGGTTTGTTTGGGGTTTAGGCTCGAATACTCCTGTGAGTGGTCAAAGGATTTTAAGTAACCGGACAGCTGAAACCTTTAAGTTCTGCTGATGGAGCTCAGGTTCTGGCTACAGGTGGGGTTTCAGCCCCTGTCTCTTATGCTGGCTGGTGATTAGATCAGCGTTAGGGGACTGCTGGGCCCCAAGGTGCACCATGAGTCCACTCAGGACTCGGTTAGTCTTGCTGGTATCACAGAGGTATCCTCCATGAATCACTTGCCATCGAGGGGTCTTGGCATCTGACCCAGTTTGTGGAGACATAAGCCTGGCTGAATACTGAGGAGTAAGATCTCTGGGTGAAGATCTTAGAATGCAGCTGGGTGCACCAAAAGGGGGTGCATTGCAGGCGCAAAAACGGGGGGTACGCGAAGCTGGCAGAGGGGGTTCAGGCCTCAGGGACTCCTGGACCTCTCTGGGGCACCAGGTACCAGGACCCTACTCCTGAGGGAATCTCTCTGATGCAGAAGGCAGAGGCAAATTCACAGGTGGGGTTGAGGAGGGTACGGAATTGTCTGGGTGTCGATGTTGGGAGGCTCTTCTCATTCCCATGAGGGCTGTGGGCATTCGGCAAGGGCGCTCACACAGTCGCACACTGCACCCCCTCCAGAGCAGTGATGCCTTGCAGACCTGGGGGTCCATCTTCAGGGGGAGAGTGCACGCCGCCCGCCCCAGTAAACCTCTGCAAGCCAAAAGGAACCCGCTGCTGTCAGGTGGAAGCTGCCAGGGCTCTGTGGTTGTGGTTCAGGGAGTTGGGAGCCAGGGCGTCAGGCGAGGGGGCTCCCGTGCTCCGGGCACACTGAGGAGCTGAGGGCACTGTCAAGGTCTGGTGGGGAGCTGAGCCAACACCGGGGATTAGAGCACATGGTAGCCTGGGGTCCTTCCTGCCTGGGCGCCTGCTGCCAGAAGCCCAGTCTTGCCAGCGGGACAGTTGTCCAGTGGGTCCACATGAAGCTGGGAAAACATGGGGGACTGTGCAGACCTTCTGTCCTGCTGACTGAAAGTTGGGTGTTGGGATCAAGACTCTGGATGCAGTAACGAAAGAGACTATGTGGGTTTGGTTTGTTTGGGGTTTAGGCTCGAATACTCCTGTGAGTGGTCAAAGGATTTTAAGTAACCGGACAGCTGAAACCTTTAAGTTCTGCTGATGGAGCTCAGGTTCTGGCTACAGGTGGGGTTTCAGCCCCTGTCTCTTATGCTGGCTGGTGATTAGATCAGCGTTAGGGGACTGCTGGGCCCCAAGGTGCACCATGAGTCCACTCTCAGGACTCGGTTAGTCTTGCTGGTATCACAGAGGTATCCCTCCATGAATCACTTGCCATCGAGGGGTCTTGGCATCTGACCCAGTTTGTGGAGACATAAGCCTGGCTGAATACTGAGGAGTAAGATCTCTGGGTGAAGATCTTAGAATGCAGCTGGGTTGGCATTCAGAGCCTGGAATATGGGAAGAGGCTTCGGCCTGTGTGTCCAACTGAGTTATATATCCTCCTGGCAGGAAAGGGACTGGTTACCTTCTTACTATTCCTAGGCAGGCAAGGTCTGCAAGCCGTGGCCCATGACCTTGACATTGAGCCCACTTCTCACGGGTGACTGAGGACAAAGTTCAGCACCAAATCGTGGTCTACTCCCCTACCATCTGACCACCACGAGGCCTCAGAGGCCAGGGAACTGTGGGGACCAGAACCTCAGGGAATTGCCTCCACTCTGGGAGGCAGCTGGGTGCCACAGAAAGATCTTGGACTCTAGAGTCCAATAGTCTGAGTGCACATCTCAGCTCCATCTACTTCCTTCTTATGTGAGCTTGCGCAAATCCCTTCACCTGCCTAAGCCTCAGTTTTCTTTTCCATAAAATGGACAGACGTGCTATCTCAAGGCAGGAAAGGGGCTGTGTAGAGGGCATGCAGAGAGGGAGGACCCTGCCTGGTGTCCTGTGTTGGCTGCAGCCACCGGGGCCCCAGAGGAGACAGGAAAGATAACAAGGTCAATTGAATAATGGATATGGAGCTCCTCACTCAAGACGGGGCAAAGATGAAGAGCTCAGACATCACTCAGACATTGCCATCCGCCATGTCCTTTTCCTGCTCACAACTCCAGGTCATCCCAGATCAATTCCTGCAGGATTCCCAGAGGCCAGAGCTCTTGGCGTCTCTCTTCTAGGAGTCTAAGACAGAGAAGAGGGGGCACCAGCATTCAGCAAGTCCCCATTGTGCCTGACAGTGCTAGGTGGTTTATCCACTCATTCTCATTTAGCTCTCAGAATAATACTTCTTTGAAGCTCACTGCAGGTCCAGGGCTATTGACAAGCTACCTTAGCCTGGGGTGTCTGGTCAGCCCCGTGTGCACACAACCCTACCACCCTGGCTGAAATTGTCTGGGGCTCCGGCTCCATACAGGCTTCCCAGGTGGTGCTAGTGGTAAAGAACCTGCCTACCAATGCAGGAGACATGTGGGGTCAGAAAGATCCCCTGGAGGAGGGCATGGCAACCCACTCCAGTATTCTTGCCTGGAGGATCCCATGGACAGAGGAGCCTGGCAGGCTACAGTCCATCAGGTTGCAATAAGTTGGATACCGCTGAATTGACTTAGAATGCACACACGTAGGCCCGCTCCATACATTCCCCCAGGCATTTGTCCTGGAGCAATGATTTATCTTCTTGTCCTGCTTGGTGGAAAGCTGATTTGCAGAAGACCCTTTCTACGATGGGTGGGGCAGCGGGGGGAGGCAGTTTGGAAAGGCTAGTGATCAAAGATCGTTTCCTGGTCAGTTCCTTCCCCCATGGTGACCTAGGTTTTACCTTTGTGAAAGGGAAAAGTTACAAGAGACATATTCTCAGGTTCTATCCCGTTATCAAATTTGAAGATTTCTGTTGCTGATGCTCTTAGCAGAGCTGCCACCGATCTCTGAGACCTCAGGCTCAGATCTAATTAGAAGCAGTCAGAAGACAGTGGTGGAGATTTTCAACTCAGGAATCCGTCTCCCTGGTGAGTTCAAATCCAGGCGCTCCCACTTACTAGCGGTATGACTAAGCCTTATTTTTCTCAACTAGAAAACAGGGACAGTAGTAGTTACAAGCTTAAAATAGCTGTTGTGTGGATTTCAGGATAATGCAAATCAAATGCTTAGCACAAGCGCTGCCACATGAGAAGCAGTCAGCAAATTTTAACTGCTATTCAATTTATGGCTCTACTGTTTGGGGCTTCCAAATGCCTAGAGGAAGCCATCCTAGAAGTCATCTGTGCCTGTGGGAAGCCTTGTAACTCATTTCTGGAGCCTTTCTCTGGCCGTGTCCAGGAAACTAGGACCTAAATCTACTGTGCTCAGATGCTGATCTTATTGCTTTAGCCCCTACTGACCTCTGCTTTGTGGCTGGACCTGGAAACATTGTATCTTATTCAACAAATACCTTGCGTGCTTTGGAAATATGTTTTGGAATCACATACATATAAAGCTCCANAAGATTTAGTGCNGCAGGNANGGNCGTGCCTAGCCCACCCTAGGTGTTCAGGAGAGTTTCAGAAGGCAACAGAAATCTAAAATAATTTAAGAGCTATGTCAGTGAATAATAAACTCTCAAATTAATTTCCTGTCCTTCTTTCTGTTTGGAATCTTTGACTTTAATTAAGAATGGGAAGATTTGTTAGAATGAAAAACCAACAGCCCCGTAGGCGCTCCATACATTCCCCCAGGCATTTGTCCTGGAGCAATGATTTATCTTCTTGTCCTGCTTGGTGGAAAGCTGATTTGCAGAAGACCCTTTCTACGATGGGTGGGGCAGCGGGGGGAGGCAGTTTGGAAAGGCTAGTGATCAAAGATCGTTTCCTGGTCAGTTCCTTCCCCCATGGTGACCTAGGTTTTACCTTTGTGAAAGGGAAAAGTTACAAGAGACATATTCTCAGGTTCTATCCCGTTATCAAATTTGAAGATTTCTGTTGCTGATGCTCTTAGCAGAGCTGCCACCGATCTCTGAGACCTCAGGCTCAGATCTAATTAGAAGCAGTCAGAAGACAGTGGTGGAGATTTTCAACTCAGGAATCCGTCTCCCTGGTGAGTTCAAATCCAGGCGCTCCCACTTACTAGCGGTATGACTAAGCCTTATTTTTCTCAACTAGAAAACAGGGACAGTAGTAGTTACAAGCTTAAAATAGCTGTTGTGTGGATTTCAGGATAATGCAAATCAAATGCTTAGCACAAGCGCTGCCACATGAGAAGCAGTCAGCAAATTTTAACTGCTATTCAATTTATGGCTCTACTGTTTGGGGCTTCCAAATGCCTAGAGGAAGCCATCCTAGAAGTCATCTGTGCCTGTGGGAAGCCTTGTAACTCATTTCTGGAGCCTTTCTCTGGCCGTGTCCAGGAAACTAGGACCTAAATCTACTGTGCTCAGATGCTGATCTTATTGCTTTAGCCCCTACTGACCTCTGCTTTGTGGCTGGACCTGGAAACATTGTATCTTATTCAACAAATACCTTGCGTGCTTTGGAAATATGTTTTGGAATCACATACATATAAAGCTCCATAAGATTTAGTGCTGCAGGGAGGGACGTGCCTAGCCCACCCTAGGTGTTCAGGGAGAGTTTCCAGAAGGCAACAGAAATCTAAAATAATTTAAGAGCTATGTCAGTGAATAATAAACTCTCAAATTAATTTCCTGTCCTTCTTTCTGTTTGGAATCTTTGACTTTAATTAAGAATGGGAAGAGTTCTGCCTTAGAGATTCAGACTCTGTATTCCAGATAGGGTTTCCGGCTCCAATCGTTTTGTATGAGTTTATCACACGAAGGACACAGCTCTGGGCTTAAAGGGTTGGGATGTCAAGGGTGACTAGAGGAGGCTCACACAGGTGCAGTGGCTGGGCCTGTGGAGGAGGAGGCAAGAGAATTCAGGGAGAACATCACTAGCCCAAGGACATCTCAGTGGAGATCTGCCTATAAGCAAATAGTCCTACTTTGCAAGGGTGGCTGGATTATCAATCCTCCATGACCGAGGCAAGGCATTCAGAACGTTCCGCGAGGACTGAGTTTGGGGTCTCTAGAGGGTTCAGGGAATAGATGAGCCAATAAAATCTCATAGTGCTTAGATGTGTTTTCTGAGGCCCCATGGCAAATGAGAGACAAACACGGACGGGCACCCTCATTCCTAGATCAGTGAGCATCTCAGAATCTTAGAAACTTTCTGGAAACATAATACTCCTGATGAGGCCGGATTGGAGTTTGTTCTTGGGGCAGAGTGTTCAACCAGAAAAAATCTGGAAGACCGGCGGTAAGTAGTGAAACATAGATAAACAGTAGTGCTGCCATCACACAGTCCTGGGCTCAGGGACCTTTGGCAGGTCATTTGACCTTGGAAATGCCGATGCTCTTGTGTCTAAAAGAGGAACACTGATTTGCAGAGGTGTTCCTGTCTTGAGCATTGTCTGTTTCTGTATCTTTGTCCATCCTTTTAACTCTGTATCACCCTTCCCCCAACTTCCTTGTCTAATAGTTAAAATTCTACTTGCATTCCAAGTCCCGCTCATCTGTTTCTACATTCAGGAAGGCTTTCCCAAGCCCCAGAAAGAAGCAACTTCTTATTCAACAAATACCTTGCGTGCTTTGGAAATATGTTTTGGAATCACATACATATAAAGCTCCATAAGATTTAGTGCTGCAGGGAGGGACGTGCCTAGCCCACCCTAGGTGTTCAGGAGAGTTTCAGAAGGCAACAGAAATCTAAAATAATTTAAGAGCTATGTCAGTGAATAATAAACTCTCAAATTAATTTCCTGTCCTTCTTTCTGTTTGGAATCTTTGACTTTAATTAAGAATGGGAAGAGTTCTGCCTTAGAGATTCAGACTCTGTATTCCAGATAGGGTTTCCGGCTCAATCGTTTTGTATGAGTTTATCACACGAAGGACACAGCTCTGGGCTTAAAGGGTTGGGATGTCAAGGGTGACTAGAGGAGGCTCACACAGGTGCAGTGGCTGGGCCTGTGGAGGAGGAGGCAAGAGAATTCAGGGAGAACATCACTAGCCCAAGGACATCTCAGTGGAGATCTGCCTATAAGCAAATAGTCCTACTTTGCAAGGGTGGCTGGATTATCAATCCTCCATGACCGAGGCAAGGCATTCAGAACGTTCCGCGAGGACTGAGTTTGGGGTCTCTAGAGGGTTCAGGGAATAGATGAGCCAATAAAATCTCATAGTGCTTAGATGTGTTTTCTGAGGCCCCATGGCAAATGAGAGACAAACACGGGACGGGCACCCTCATTCCTAGATCAGTGAGCATCTCAGAATCTTAGAAACTTTCTGGAAACATAATACTCCTGATGAGGCCGGATTGGAGTTTGTTCTTGGGGCAGAGTGTTCAACCAGAAAAAATCTGGAAGACCGGCGGTAAGTAGTGAAACATAGATAAACAGTAGTGCTGCCATCACACAGTCCTGGGCTCAGGGACCTTTGGCAGGTCATTTGACCTTGGAAATGCCGATGCTCTTGTGTCTAAAAGAGGAACACTGATTTGCAGAGGTGTTCCTGTCTTGAGCATTGTCTGTTTCTGTATCTTTGTCCATCCTTTTAACTCTGTATCACCCTTCCCCCAACTTCCTTGTCTAATAGTTAAAATTCTACTTGCATTCCAAGTCCCCGCTCATCTGTTTCTACATTCAGGAAGGCTTTCCCAAGCCCCAGAAAGAAGCAACTTCTGCCATAGAAATTCCTTAATTTTTTAGGTGTATATTCTCCTGATAGTAATAAGGCAACTGATGGAGGTGTTAACCCTCCCCCTACCAGAGGGTCAGCTTCCTGTGGGGAGCTACTCCAAATCGTCCTTCCCAGCCCCTATCTTGGTTCTTTGCACGTAGTAGATACTCCATAAATCTTCTCAAGAGGAATTTATAAGTAATGGAATGCTTGACCATCCTCTGTGATTTTCTAGAATTGCAGACCCTGCAGGAAAAGTTAGCTTCCTGCTGGAATTTCAGTTGCCGGCCCTCTGCCTGGAATGAATTCTGTTATTTGGTCTGCTGACTTTGAATTGGCTTTGTCCAGGGAATGTGCCAAGTCTGTCTATCAGTTAGCAGGGACGTGCTGAGAGCAGTGTCCCTGTTTCCCAGTCCCCTGGGAGTCACAAAAGTACAGGAGACCACACCCGGGGCCAGGCACCGTTCTGGCCCCTCCATCCCAGAGGCGACTCGGTGGAGCTCAAGATGAGTAGGGATCGGGAGATGGAAAAGACTGAAGGATGGAAGTGAAAGGACTGCTGTCTAAAATCAGTGGGAGTTTTTGGCCTGGTCCCTGGAAAAGGACCATGTCTTGGACCTCTTTGTGTCTCTGAAAGGGTTTTGCTTTGTAAAGGTGCAAATTAGTGCATACGTTAAAAGTGAGTGAAAGAATGAATGACTGAGTGAATGAAGAGATAAATGAGGAAATGAATGAGGAAACAAATGAAGGATCTGATGAATGACAGAGGAATGATTGAAGAAATGAGTGTATGCATCAATCAATGACCCATAAACTAATGAATGATTGGTGAAGTCCCAGAAGGGCTATGGTCTCAGACTAGTCCTGCTGCTCAGATCCTGGATCTAAGCCCCTGTTGTGGAACTTGGAAGGAGTCAGTGGTGCAAGAAGCCTTAACACAGCTAATTAAGAGTAAACATGAAGCCGGTGCTTCTTGGGTAACAGAAAATTACAAATTCGGTTAAGAAGAGTTCTGGTCATCTTTTTGGATACCAGTAGGTGTGTGCTGTTTTGGGGGAGGGTAGGAAGATGGGAAAGTATCTCTCAGCTTTCTGTCTTTTGTTGATTCATCCAAAAACCTAGAGTGAAGACCGACCCACAATGGCCACCCTTGTATTTCACGTTCCTTTTTACCTTGTATGAATGAGATCAAAAATCTGTACATCTGTCCACTTAGTTGTTTGTTCACTAAGAAATCCCATGTGTCCTTTAACGCTGCTCCCCTGATGTGTCTACCCCTTTGCCGTCCCCACTCTCGCTCCGCTTCTATCTCCCTATTCACCTGGCAAACTCCTACACACCTTTTAAGACCTCATGCAGTATCACCTGCTCCCAAGCTCTCGCCTGCAAAGCCTATTTCTCCCTCCCCAGCTCCCCTAGAGTTGCCGCTCCTTCCCTGGGCTACTGTCCCAAACATTCTGTGATTATGGATGTACACATTTATCTCTCTGACGAGCGCTCAGGGCATGAGTCTTATTCCAGGGCCCCTGTCACGGCCAGATGCTGATGGATGCTGTCTGCACAGAGCTATGGATGGATAGACCCGGGCAGGAGTCCTTGATGGCTCCACGCAGTGCAGGAACGCAGCAGCACAGATGAGGAATCCGGGGCTGCTCCCAAGGAGGAGCTCGGTGAGCTTCTGCACAATGGCCCCGGAGGTGGTGTTTCCCTGCATCAGGCAGAGAATCAACAGTGTTGTGGGGAGAGGTGGGTAGGGAGAGACTGACTGAGAGAGCCCTGGGACCTTCAGACAGCTTGACTTATCTTTAAATGCTCCTCCTCCCTCCAGGTAGTGTTTCAAGTAGGTCATCTCTAGGGAGTATCTGTCATCAGTTGGGTCATCACGAGCATCCCATACCCTAGCCGTGGGAGCAGAACACTGGATTCATGCTCGTTATCCCAGGCTAAACTGAAAACCTCACTGAGGCCATGAGGGGATGCAGGAGCTATGCTCAGCTCAAATCAGGGAGCTCAGAAGAGGGTGTGCAATGGTTAGGAACCCTGGGTTACCGTAAGAGGCCTGGGTTCAAACCCTGACTCTATGACTTCTCAGTTGAACCTCTCGGAGCCTCAACTTCCCTCTCTCTGAAATGAGGACCATGACAGCATCTCCCTCATCTCCCCTGCAGGGCTGTGGAGAGGCCCAGCAGCCAGTGAGCACCGCGCTTCACAGAGAGGGAGGTGATTTTAGCCACCCGAGGCAGGACTGGCTTTGCGGCTGCCATTTGTCCCATCTCAGGGCAGGTCCCTTTCTCCTCTGTTGCTGCATCTGTGCTGTGACGCGGTCGTCCTTGGTGATCTCTGTGCCTTGGTGCTGTGACCTCTGAGTCTACCCCTCTGGACCCCAGAGCCATCACCACCAGGGCCACTGGAATCCCAGACAGCTTCTCTGGTGGCGCCTGTGGGAAGCTGTGAGTTTTAGACGATGAAAGACATTCCCAATGATGAGACAGGTGCACATGGATCACCTACCAGAGTTAAAAATAATCGCAAGGGCAAATGCTGGCCAGGCCTCACTCTGTGCTGGGCACCTTGCTCTGTCCTTTTCCTGGGCTATTTTATTAACCTCCCAATACTTTGGCCACCAGCTCATTGGAAAAGACCCTGCTGCTGGGAAAGATTGAGGGAAATAGTGGACGAGGGCAACAGAGGATGAAGATGGTTGGATGGCATCACCAACTCAATGGACGTGAATTTGAGCAAACTCGGGGCGATAGTGGAGGCAGGGGAGCCTGGTGTGCGGCAGTCCGTGGGATCACAACGAGTCAGACACGACTTAGCGACTGAACAACAACAGCCTGCCCCTGCAGAACAGACCCTAGTACACTTTCCATGTTGCTGATGAAGAAACTGAGGTTCTGGGAAAGGAAGTGCCTTGCCCAGAGCCTCGGAACATATGGATAGCAGGGCCTGGTTCTGGCTGACCTGAGCCTGCGCTTTTAACCTCACAAGCGTCCTCCCCTCCTGGCCTCGCCTCGAGGAAGAACAGCCAAAACAGGGTGTGTGGGGGTGGGGGAGAAGGCATCCAGGGATAGACAAAGCACCTCATTAGCCGTACAGATCCACCGTGCCATCTGCAGGCCTTGAGCAAAATGCTTTTCGCCCCATCCCCAGCCACCCCTTGATCTGTTTCCATTTAATCTGATGCTGCAAAAAGCCTGAATATGAAATGATTGGGGGCAGAAGGCCAATTAGCAGATTCATTAATAGGATTAAACATCTCTCCTCTGCTCTAATCATTTTTGCGAACTAAATTCTTCTCCCTTTGTTACGGCCGTCATTGCCTGTCAGAGAAGGCTGGAGCGCTTAAATACCTCCAAGACTGTTAGCATCAGGCACCACAATCAGTCCGTGCTTCGGGGTCCAGAGAGTCAGGAGTCCTTGGTGATCTCTGTGCCTTGGTGCTGTGACCTCTGAGTCTACCCTCTGGACCCCAGAGCCATCACCACCAGGGCCACTGGAATCCCAGACAGCTTCTCTGGTGGCGCCTGTGGGAAGCTGTGAGTTTTAGACGATGAAAGACATTCCCAATGATGAGACAGGTGCACATGGATCACCTACCAGAGTTAAAAATAATCGCAAGGGCAAATGCTGGCCAGGCCTCACTCTGTGCTGGGCACCTTGCTCTGTCCTTTTCCTGGGCTATTTTATTAACCTCCCAATACTTTGGCCACCAGCTCATTGGAAAAGACCCTGCTGCTGGGAAAGATTGAGGGAAATAGTGGACGAGGGCAACAGAGGATGAAGATGGTTGGATGGCATCACCAACTCAATGGACGTGAATTTGAGCAAACTCGGGGCGATAGTGGAGGCAGGGGAGCCTGGTGTGCGGCAGTCCGTGGGATCACAACGAGTCAGACACGACTTAGCGACTGAACAACAACAGCCTGCCCCTGCAGAACAGACCCTAGTACACTTTCCATGTTGCTGATGAAGAAACTGAGGTTCTGGGAAAGGAAGTGCCTTGCCCAGAGCCTCGGAACATATGGATAGCAGGGCCTGGTTCTGGCTGACCTGAGCCTGCGCTTTTAACCTCACAAGCGTCCTCCCCTCCTGGCCTCGCCTCGAGGAAGAACAGCCAAAACAGGGTGTGTGGGGGTGGGGGAGAAGGCATCCAGGGATAGACAAAGCACCTCATTAGCCGTACAGATCCACCGTGCCATCTGCAGGCCTTGAGCAAAATGCTTTTCGCCCCATCCCCAGCCACCCCTTGATCTGTTTCCATTTAATCTGATGCTGCAAAAAGCCTGAATATGAAATGATTGGGGGCAGAAGGCCAATTAGCAGATTCATTAATAGGATTAAACATCTCTCCTCTGCTCTAATCATTTTTGCGAACTAAATTCTTCTCCCTTTGTTACGGCCGTCATTGCCTGTCAGAGAAGGCTGGAGCGCTTAAATACCTCCAAGACTGTTAGCATCAGGCACCACAATCAGTCCGTGTTTTCGCGGGGTCCAGAGAGTCAGGGAGGGGTCAGTGGGTGCACGAGTGGTCATCCTTACAAAAGAAGCAAACACAAGAAATTGCTGGTGCATTTGCCTTCTGCTCTCCCATTAATTCCTTTCCTGTCCTTAGCCACACTTTGGCCTAAATCTGTATCACACACATGTATATGGATTAGCAGGTACGGACAGGCACTCCTGGTTGTACAGACTTGGATTCAAAACCTGGCTCTGCAATTTAGTAGCTGTGTGACCTTGGGCTCGTCCCTTTGCCTCTGCGAACCGTGGTTTCCACAGCCAGAGAATGAAGTATTGATAGTCACTACCTCCAGGGTCAGTCTGAGGATTAAACACGACAATGAATGTAGATACAGTGGTCAGAGCAAAGGTGCGTTAGAGGCAGGTGACTGCTGTCTTGGAGTCATGCTACTCAAAGTGTGGTCCTCAAACCAGCAACTTTTAGGAATGCAGAGTCTCGGGTCCCTCCTGAATTACGCATCTTAACAGGATCTCATGGTGGCTTGGAGGCCCACTGAAGTTGGAGACACTTGGACTTAGTGTACAGATTAGCATGTGTATGTGTGCATATTTCAATATATGCATATATATAATTTTAGGACTATATATCAAATTGGCAGGGACCTTTGAAGCCTTCTGGTTGAAAAGTATCATTTTAGGATAACCAAACAAGTCCAGAGAAGACATGTGATCTGCCCACAGTCACACAGCTTGAGCATCAGCCCTGGAATCTGGACCCTAGGCTTCTCTACACTGCTTGATTTTGCGGGGAGGGGGGGTTGTTTTGAAAATTTTTTGGCTTTACAATGTTGCGTTAGTTTATGCTGTACATCAGTGTGAATCAGCCATAAGTATACATAGGTTCTTCTCTCTCTTGAGCCTCCCTCCCACCCCTTCCCCCATCCTCCCCTGTAGGTTGTTACAGAGCACCGAGCTGAGCTCCCGGTATTATACAGTGGCTGCCCGCTAGCTAGTCTGCACGTGGTAGTGTATATATGTCAATGTTACTCTCTCAACACGTACTCCCCTCCTTCTCCCACCACCTGTGTCCACAAGCCTACATCTGAGCCTCTATTCCCACCCTACAAATAGGTTCATCAGTAGCATTTTTCTAGTTTCCATATATATGTATTCATACACGGCATTCGTTACTGCTTGCTTTTATATGAATTGCCAGGAAGTCAAATTTCCCTAGATGAGCATTGCTGCAGTTGATCCTTTTTTTCCTTTAAATAAAACAGACGCGGAGGACTATGTACTGCCATTAAGTTTTAATGTGCTTATTTAAAATGTTATTCCAGCCAAGTGAGATCCTGAATCTTGATTCCACAGGTCATCACCTTAGCTGTGCCTCCAAGATCTATGCTACCTGAAGGTTTGATGAAGGGACATTCTAGGTCTTCATTTCGTTGGCTTCCAAGACCACAGGCCAGGACAGGGCTCAGCACAGAGCCGTGTTAACTAGCGACCTCTCTCCACAAGGGATGTCACTGACAATGCTCAGTATGGCAGAGCAGGCAGGCTGCCTGAGTTCTGTGAAAAGGCCTTTGTGTGGGATTTGAAGCCAGAAGATTTGACAGAAGTTAGTGAGTCTAATGGACAAAGGAAGGGCTTGAAGCATGAAAGTCAAATGCTTTTTCCAGGGGGCCTGGTAGGATGCCTCTGTCTGAAAACAAATGAACAGTCTTAGTTATTGTGGGAAGCTTCCTGCCTTAAGCAATGAATCAAGACTCACCCAGGGTAAATAGGCTTGTTTAGGGTCGAAATCAGAGAGATGGGAAAGCATTACTTAAGGAGAAGGAATTTTACATTTTATGCCCCAGTGCCTCCTGCATACCTAATCTTCATTTCTGTAGTAGTCCTGTGATGGTTGTATTGTTATCTTCATTTTGAAAGTTGGAAAGTAGAGGCTCAGAGAGGTTCTATAATCATCCAGTGATTAGAGGGCAAGGATCTGAGGCATGTCCAATTTAAAGGCACCTCCTCTAACCAGAAGGCATGTGCCACACACGCAGGCCTCTGATCCCCCCAAAAAGGGTTGAACAACTGTGGCTGCGTCTGAGCTCCTGGGGACAGGACATGACAACCTCCAGCCTCCTCACCCGTCCCGCCTAGGACCCAGATGGAGAGAAGGGCTCGACTGGAGGCCAAGGGAAGGCTCTGGAGGCCACAGGGCGCCCAGCTGTCTTCAGGAAGCCAGTGCATTAGCGTCCCTGGGGTGGAGGCTGCACTTTCTCTCCATCCCTGGGACTCATCCATCTAAGACTCTCCCAGGCTGTCAGCTGGTCAAATGGCACACTCAGCAGGGTTTCTTAGAGTCTTCTGCTCGCTTCCTCCCCTTTCCTTTTGTTTTCCAGTACTGATCCTGGATTAGACTCTAAGCCCCACAGGCCCAAAGGCTAAGACTGTGTCCCCACCACCAACTGGCCCTACCATTTACCACGTAGACAATCCAAAACTGAAACAAGAAGATGAGGCCAAAAAACACCCTGATAAGACATTCAGGTCTTCATTTCGTTGGCTTCCAAGACCACAGGCCAGGACAGGGCTCAGCACAGAGCCGTGTTAACTAGCGACCTCTCTCCACAAGGGATGTCACTGACAATGCTCAGTATGGCAGAGCAGGCAGGCTGCCTGAGTTCTGTGAAAAGGCCTTTGTGTGGGATTTGAAGCCAGAAGATTTGACAGAAGTTAGTGAGTCTAATGGACAAAGGAAGGGCTTGAAGCATGAAAGTCAAATGCTTTTTCCAGGGGGCCTGGTAGGATGCCTCTGTCTGAAAACAAATGAACAGTCTTAGTTATTGTGGGAAGCTTCCTGCCTTAAGCAATGAATCAAGACTCACCCAGGGTAAATAGGCTTGTTTAGGGTCGAAATCAGAGAGATGGGAAAGCATTACTTAAGGAGAAGGAATTTTACATTTTATGCCCCAGTGCCTCCTGCATACCTAATCTTCATTTCTGTAGTAGTCCTGTGATGGTTGTATTGTTATCTTCATTTTGAAAGTTGGAAAGTAGAGGCTCAGAGAGGTTCTATAATCATCCAGTGATTAGAGGGCAAGGATCTGAGGCATGTCCAATTTAAAGGCACCTCCTCTAACCAGAAGGCATGTGCCACACACGCAGGCCTCTGATCCCCCCAAAAAGGGTTGAACAACTGTGGCTGCGTCTGAGCTCCTGGGGACAGGACATGACAACCTCCAGCCTCCTCACCCGTCCCGCCTAGGACCCAGATGGAGAGAAGGGCTCGACTGGAGGCCAAGGGAAGGCTCTGGAGGCCACAGGGCGCCCAGCTGTCTTCAGGAAGCCAGTGCATTAGCGTCCCTGGGGTGGAGGCTGCACTTTCTCTCCATCCCTGGGACTCATCCATCTAAGACTCTCCCAGGCTGTCAGCTGGTCAAATGGCACACTCAGCAGGGTTTCTTAGAGTCTTCTGCTCGCTTCCTCCCCTTTCCTTTTGTTTTCCAGTACTGATCCTGGATTAGACTCTAAGCCCCACAGGCCCAAAGGCTAAGACTGTGTCCCCACCACCAACTGGCCCTACCATTTACCACGTAGACAATCCAAAACTGAAACAAGAAGATGAGTCTAAGGAAACCAAACGAAATTCAGATTTTCCCCATGATAACTTTTTGATCATTTTTTGATATATAATTTCAAAATGAGTTCTTCTTCTTTTTTTTTTTTTTCACAAGTCTTGATGCTTCCCCTTGGCTGGTGCTTTAAATGTCTGTTTAATGTGCCTGTTGGCTATTTCAGCATCCGAGTTGGAAACAGACAGGGAAAAGGAAAAGCTCATCTAATATTGAGCACCAGCTGTGTGTCAGGCATTCTGCAAGGTGTTGACAGAATGTTAACATACCATTTTAGACGCTTTTATAAGAAGAAGAATAGTAAGAAGAAATGGCATGTATGTAATACTTAGTACCAAGTACTTTAAAAATATATTTATTTATTTATTCATTTGGCTGTGCCAGGTCTTAATCACAGCATGTGGGATCTTTGCTGCTGGACGCATATGAACTCTTGTGGCATTTAGGATCTAGTTTCCTGCCCAGGGATTGAACCCAGGCCCCCTGCAGTGGGAGCATGGAGCCTTAACCACTGGACCACCAGGGAAGTCCCCCAAGTACTTTAGATACATTAAAGTAATGTAACTTCTACAGAAACCCTGTGGGGCATGTACTATGGTATAATAAATGAACTATGAGAAGTTGGCATTCATGCCCCCATTTTACCGATGACAAAACAGAGGCTTGAGAGGAAGTGGCTTGTTTAAGTCCCTGCAGATGGCCAATGGAAGCACCAGGACTCACACTGGCCCAGACTAACTCCAAAGACAACGCCACCCATTTCCTAGAAGCACTCTGCTATTTGATATGTCTCCAGCGTGCATTGTAAGGATGAGTGGGAGGGCTTGGGACCAAAGATTGAAAACCGAATCCTGTCCTGACATTTTCATGAGCACCCTTCACCCACCATAGCCTGTTGCTTGGGATCTCACTCTGTGCTACTATCATCATTTTCCATGATCTTCCTAAGAAACCACTCTGCATTGGTCCACAATGTGTAGCCTCTCTGGGTGCCAAGTTGATAGGGACAGAGTAAAGGGAAAACATAGATGATTAAATAGTTAATCCCACTAGGGATTGTAAGTGGAAAAAATATGGGAAACCCCTGTAAGTTAATGATTACTCAAGAAAGTAGGCTTGCTTAACCGCAAAATGAAGGGCAGGCTTGCTTAGCAGCAAAATCATGCAACCGAAGTATAGAATATATACCAAAACAATAAAACAATGGTTTTGCTTTAAATGTCTGTTTAATGTGCCTGTTGGCTATTTCAGCATCCGAGTTGGAAACAGACAGGGAAAAGGAAAAGCTCATCTAATATTGAGCACCAGCTGTGTGTCAGGCATTCTGCAAGGTGTTGACAGAATGTTAACATACCATTTTAGACGCTTTTATAAGAAGAAGAATAGTAAGAAGAAATGGCATGTATGTAATACTTAGTACCAAGTACTTTAAAAATATATTTATTTATTTATTCATTTGGCTGTGCCAGGTCTTAATCACAGCATGTGGGATCTTTGCTGCTGGACGCATATGAACTCTTGTGGCATTTAGGATCTAGTTTCCTGCCCAGGGATTGAACCCAGGCCCCCTGCAGTGGGAGCATGGAGCCTTAACCACTGGACCACCAGGGAAGTCCCCCAAGTACTTTAGATACATTAAAGTAATGTAACTTCTACAGAAACCCTGTGGGGCATGTACTATGGTATAATAAATGAACTATGAGAAGTTGGCATTCATGCCCCCATTTTACCGATGACAAAACAGAGGCTTGAGAGGAAGTGGCTTGTTTAAGTCCCTGCAGATGGCCAATGGAAGCACCAGGACTCACACTGGCCCAGACTAACTCCAAAGACAACGCCACCCATTTCCTAGAAGCACTCTGCTATTTGATATGTCTCCAGCGTGCATTGTAAGGATGAGTGGGAGGGCTTGGGACCAAAGATTGAAAACCGAATCCTGTCCTGACATTTTCATGAGCACCCTTCACCCACCATAGCCTGTTGCTTGGGATCTCACTCTGTGCTACTATCATCATTTTCCATGATCTTCCTAAGAAACCACTCTGCATTGGTCCACAATGTGTAGCCTCTCTGGGTGCCAAGTTGATAGGGACAGAGTAAAGGGAAAACATAGATGATTAAATAGTTAATCCCACTAGGGGATTGTAAGTGGAAAAAATATGGGAAACCCCTGTAAGTTAATGATTACTCAAGAAAGTAGGCTTGCTTAACCGCAAAATGAAGGGCAGGCTTGCTTAGCAGCAAAATCATGCAACCGAAGTATAGAATATATACCAAAACAATAAAACAATGGTGGCATGAGACCCACATCCTGTCCAGTGGGCTCAATAAACTAATGATCCTGGAACATGCCCATTGCCCACGAAAAAACAATCATTTGTGGACCTCGTTTGACCAGGTAGAGACAAGAAAACTCCCTAGCTTACCCTGGAGGAGAAGAAGACGATGGAAGGATAATGTCTACTCAATAAAAAGAAGTTCTTCTCCCCTTCTCCATTTTTCTTTTGACTATAAAACTGTAGCCCGGTAAGTTCTCAGGGTGCAGCACCTCCTCCTCTGCCCCCTTGTAAACCTCACAACCGTCTTATTTTAATAAATCACTTCTTATCTATCACTTTCTTCACTGAGGCTTAAAGGAATATGGTACCAAAGCTCTTTGGAGCTCCCAAAACACCACCCAGTGGTTTCAATGTCAGGCTCCCATGTGCCTTCCCCTGAAGCAGAAGCTGCCAGAAGGAGATGAGAGTAATGTAGGACACGGTCTTTGTCCCCAAGGAGCTTCATGCTAGTGACAATAATAATACTAACACAAATCTATAGATCTTTGACTACGTGCCAGACAGCTTGATTTTTATATAAACCTTATAGCATCACAAGGCAGTCAGCACTGTTACTCTATATATAAGTAAACTCAAGAACTGAGGGCTCAGATAGGACATGTCCAATGTCTCATCTCTCGTAAGTGGACAAGGCAGGATTTGAACCTAGAGGACTTGACTCCAGGGACTGCACCCTAATCGTCAGGTAGACTGTATCCAGATATCTGACTGTTCTAAAATGCAGATTTAAATTAGTTATTTTCACCACTAAGGCGGCATTTTTGTGCTACTATCATCATTTTCCATGTTTTGAAACCACTCTGCATTGGTCCACAATGTGTAGCCTCTCTGGGTGCCAAGTTGATAGGGACAGAGTAAAGGGAAAACATAGATGATTAAATAGTTAATCCCACTAGGGATTGTAAGTGGAAAAAATATGGGAAACCCCTGTAAGTTAATGATTACTCAAGAAAGTAGGCTTGCTTAACCGCAAAATGAAGGGCAGGCTTGCTTAGCAGCAAAATCATGCAACCGAAGTATAGAATATATACCAAAACAATAAAACAATGGTGGCATGAGACCCACATCCTGTCCAGTGGGCTCAATAAACTAATGATCCTGGAACATGCCCATTGCCCACGAAAAAACAATCATTTGTGGACCTCGTTTGACCAGGTAGACACAAGAAAACCCCCTAGCTTACCCTGGAGGAGAAGAAGACGATGGAAGGATAATGTCTACTCAATAAAAAGAAGTTCTTCTCCCCTTCTCCATTTTTCTTTTGACTATAAAACTGTAGCCCGGTAAGTTCTCAGGGTGCAGCACCTCCTCCTCTGCCCCCTTGTAAACCTCACAACCGTCTTATTTTAATAAATCACTTCTTATCTATCACTTTCTTCACTGAGGCTTAAAGGAATATGGTACCAAAGCTCTTTGGAGCTCCCAAAACACCACCCAGTGGTTTCAATGTCAGGCTCCCATGTGCCTTCCCCTGAAGCAGAAGCTGCCAGAAGGAGATGAGAGTAATGTAGGACACGGTCTTTGTCCCCAAGGAGCTTCATGCTAGTGACAATAATAATACTAACACAAATCTATAGATCTTTGACTACGTGCCAGACAGCTTGATTTTTATATAAACCTTATAGCATCACAAGGCAGTCAGCACTGTTACTTTATATATAAGTAAACTCAAGAACTGAGGGCTCAGATAGGACATGTCCAATGTCTCATCTCTCGTAAGTGGACAAGGCAGGATTTGAACCTAGAGGACTTGACTCCAGGGACTGCACCCCTAATCGTCAGGTAGACTGTATCCAGATATCTGACTGTTCTAAAATGCAGATTGTATTACACTGCCGGGCTTCCAAGAGAGAGTGCATCTCTTCCCAAGGGACAGGGTGAGAGAATCAGAGAGGAAGGCTGAAGGAGGTGTGCTTGAAGTGGGTAACGGAGCCTGGGCCAGGCAGGAATGTAGGTGGGGACATTCTAGGCAGAAGGAATAGGATGAGAACACCAGTGAAGAAGGCAAGAAAGGAGAAAGAATACAAACTGACAGTGATGGTTTGCATGTTTGTAACTTGGAGGATGTCAACAGAAAGACTGTCATCAGAAATGGGAGGGAAGAGAATGGAGGCAGAGCCGGGAGGTTGGGTTGTCCATGCTCCAGGAGGTGGGAGAAAGGTTCTAGAAGACAGCAGAGAGCAAAGCACAAAGTCAGACAGGATCGGGCTGCCCCCCTCACCCCAGCCTGTCTCCCCCAGAGCTTCTCAGTGATTACTTCTGCCCACATATACCCACCTCCTCCCTCCCGGTGCTGTCGCTGTTTGTCCTGTATGGTTTGGCAATTGATTGCCTTGAATCGCTCTATAATCACTCTCTGTAAACATGCTTGACTCTCTGGTAAGGGCATGCTTTCCTCTACAACTGGGACTTTTCTTTCAGGCCTTCTGAGCAGCTCCGAGAAGCTCAACACAGTTCAGAGCCCACATTTGGTACTTGGTGACTTTACGTTTCACAGAGATGCAGGAGCACTTTGATTCCCTAACTGAGATTTATGTGACAAAGAAGCTGGAGCACCTCTCTGACACCACCCTAAACCATGTCAAACACTGTGGTTTAGTGCAGAAGCACAATGTCAGGCTCCCATGTGCCTTCCCCTGAAGCAGAAGCTGCCAGAAGGAGATGAGAGTAATGTAGGACACGGTCTTTGTCCCCAAGGAGCTTCATGCTAGTGACAATAATAATACTAACACAAATCTATAGATCTTTGACTACGTGCCAGACAGCTTGATTTTTATATAAACCTTATAGCATCACAAGGCAGTCAGCACTGTTACTTTATATATAAGTAAACTCAAGAACTGAGGGCTCAGATAGGACATGTCCAATGTCTCATCTCTCGTAAGTGGACAAGGCAGGATTTGAACCTAGAGGACTTGACTCCAGGGACTGCACCCCTAATCGTCAGGTAGACTGTATCCAGATATCTGACTGTTCTAAAATGCAGATTGTATTACACTGCCGGGCTTCCAAGAGAGAGTGCATCTCTTCCCAAGGGACAGGGTGAGAGAATCAGAGAGGAAGGCTGAAGGAGGTGTGCTTGAAGTGGGTAACGGAGCCTGGGCCAGGCAGGAATGTAGGTGGGGACATTCTAGGCAGAAGGAATAGGATGAGAACACCAGTGAAGAAGGCAAGAAAGGAGAAAGAATACAAACTGACAGTGATGGTTTGCATGTTTGTAACTTGGAGGATGTCAACAGAAAGACTGTCATCAGAAATGGGAGGGAAGAGAATGGAGGCAGAGCCGGGAGGTTGGGTTGTCCATGCTCCAGGAGGTGGGAGAAAGGTTCTAGAAGACAGCAGAGAGCAAAGCACAAAGTCAGACAGGATCGGGCTGCCCCCCTCACCCCAGCCTGTCTCCCCCAGAGCTTCTCAGTGATTACTTCTGCCCACATATACCCACCTCCTCCCTCCCGGTGCTGTCGCTGTTTGTCCTGTATGGTTTGGCAATTGATTGCCTTGAATCGCTCTATAATCACTCTCTGTAAACATGCTTGACTCTCTGGTAAGGGCATGCTTTCCTCTACAACTGGGACTTTTCTTTCAGGCCTTCTGAGCAGCTCCGAGAAGCTCAACACAGTTCAGAGCCCACATTTGGTACTTGGTGACTTTACGTTTCACAGAGATGCAGGAGCACTTTGATTCCCTAACTGAGATTTATGTGACAAAGAAGCTGGAGCACCTCTCTGACACCACCCCTCACAGAACCTGAATGTCAAACACTGTGGTTTAGTGCAGAAGCACAGAGCAGGGGAAAGCATTCCATAACCACTTACTAAGAGTTGACGGAGAAAAAAAAAAGTGTGGGCTGCTGGGTAACATTGACCTAAGGTCAGTCCTAACTTGCTCCTTGTGAACAGTTAGGGCTGAAGAAAATTGTTTAACACCTCTCCACATGCCAGTTGCTTTATCTGTTAAGTAGTAATACTCATGGTATCAATTCATTGAATCGTCTTGGGGATGAAAGGAGATAATGTGCAGGTGAGTGTTGGGAAGCTGTAAGCGAGCGTAAATGGTGGTGATCAACAAGAAGATGGTGATGATGCTGGCCGCATTGGCAGTAATGATCTTGAGGACGGTAGCGCTGGTGGTGCTCATGGTGGTGGTAGACGTGGTGGTGGAACCATGATGATGGGGATAGGGGACGAGATGATCAGCGTTGGGAATGATGAGCATAGGGATAACGGGGACGGCGGAGGTGCTGATGGCTGATGAGGACAGAGGTATTTATGGCAGCACTGGTACTGACAGGAGGTGGTAACTGTGATGCTGGGCATGTGAGTGGCGCTGGTGATGATACAACAGGGACAAGGAGGACAGTGTGTGAGTGCAGCATGTCCCCTGTGTGTGAACGAGTTCTGTTTGGAGAGCAGGGGTGGCAGTGATGGTAGTGATGTTGGTCATGGTGGTGGTGGTAGAAGCACAGCTGAGTTCAGGGATGCCATCCCCTGGTCCAGTCTGTCTTCTTTGAGTACGCGGCACAGAAAGATTTCCAGCCCCCAGATTTTGAATTCGACCAGGTGTACTTGTCAACAATGGAAACGAGTAAGGCCAATCCAGGCCATGACTCTAGAATTTTACTTTTACTCACAGTTGGTACTTTCAGAATCCTTTTCATAGACGCCTTCTCGATACTTGCCTTCCCAGCATGTGGCACAGTGCCATCCCTGTTACCTAGTCAGTCCTCAATGAACATTTGTGGAAGGAAAGAATAACATTTCAGAAGGACACAGGCTGTGCTCTTAGATGAACTTAGCGGTTAAACGCTCCATCTCCAAAGGGGGCAATGCTTCGGGCAGCTCCCCAGCGCATCAGAATGCACCTGCACTCACGCTAGGACCAGGCGGGTGCTGTAGCATCCCTTCTTGTCTGGCAAGCTGGGAAAACTGCCCGAGAGCCCCCCAGAGGTCTGCCTGGCCCAGCCACACTTTGCCCTATTTCTGCGCTGATGGAATACAAGCCAGAGTGGAGAAAATGGCATCTCCCACCCACTGCTTCTGGAGTGTCCTTGCTTCCTCCTCAAAGCCCTTTTTTGTATGTGTGAAGTAAGAATGGGAGTCATGTCCACCTTTAGAAAAGTTCCTCTGGGCAGCAAGCAGCCCCTCCTGCTAGTCCTGAGCTCAAGGGCTTGCAGAAGTGACTTCAAGTCCAGGATGTCCATAGCCCACCTGTTACCCTGGGCAAGGTAGAGGCACCTGTTGGACTGCAGTTCATCTTGGAAAAGGAATAACCCCATGCTGATATTATAGTGCTTTGGGGCCTTTTAGGTATGTGGCGCAGAGAAAGGGCTGAACAAATGGTAGTAGTTCTTGATATTGGCAGCATTTACTGTTTCTGTCACAAATGGAGAGATTAATATAGTAAGTGGTGACTAATGATAGACCAGAGGTTTGTGTGTCCCTCTTTGGTACGTTCGTGCTCAACTGTGTGTGAGTCTTTGCGACCCCATGGGCTATAGTCTGGGGGAGACTGTCCAGGCTCCTCTGTCCACGGCATTTCCCAGGCAAGAAATACTGGTGTGGGATGCCATTTCCTTCTCCAGGCGATCTTCACAACCCATGGATCAAGCCCAAGTCTCTTACATCTCCTGCATTGATAGGCGGGTTCTTTACCACTTGTGCCACCTGGGAACTTGGATTCACCTTGAATCCCCTGGTCCAGGAGCTCTGAGCCTGAGAGGGTCCCCTGAATGGATTGCATAGCGTTGGTGGGGTTGTTAAAAAAATGAGGATCACCTTTCAGCATTGGTGGCCAGCAACGATTCTGTTCAATAAAGAATCCAATTTGAAAACTGAATCGTCTTTGATTTAAGGCCCAGACTTGCCTCTTATTGTCTGTGTGACTCTAGGTGAGTTACTGAGCTTCTTCTTGTGTCCCGTGAGATGGATAATACTAAGCACACCAGCTCCTTGAAAGAGCTGAGCTAGGGATGGGGCTTTGTGTCCGAGATAACTCAGGACGGGAGGCAATGGATAGACCACAGTGGCTTGAGATTAGAGCTGCCTGCAGCCTTGGTATGTCCTGGAGTTGACGCATTGTTCCCCCAGACCCTGGAGCAGCATCAAGAAGGGAATGGAAAGAGGAACTCATGGAAGAAGATGTAAACATGTAGAGTGCAGGTGGCAGGCTGCCCGCCCACAGCAAGCCCTCATACAGGGAGAATTCACACACTGTTGACACTTTTACTGCTGTGACTGTTACTGTTGTTCAGAGGTGTGCATGGGAATCCAGGTAGAAAGGAGAACTCAAGACACCGGGTGAGTGAGGGGACAGGGCTTAGGTGACTTCAAGTCCAGGATGTCCATAGCCCACCTGTTACCCTGGGCAAGGTAGAGGCACCTGTTGGACTGCAGTTCATCTTGGAAAAGGAATAACCCCATGCTGATATTATAGTGCTTTGGGGCCTTTTAGGTATGTGGCGCAGAGAAAGGGCTGAACAAATGGTAGTAGTTCTTGATATTGGCAGCATTTACTGTTTCTGTCACAAATGGAGAGATTAATATAGTAAGTGGTGACTAATGATAGACCAGAGGTTTGTGTGTCCCTCTTTGGTACGTTCGTGCTCAACTGTGTGTGAGTCTTTGCGACCCCATGGGCTATAGTCTGGGGGAGACTGTCCAGGCTCCTCTGTCCACGGCATTTCCCAGGCAAGAAATACTGGTGTGGGATGCCATTTCCTTCTCCAGGCGATCTTCACAACCCATGGATCAAGCCCAAGTCTCTTACATCTCCTGCATTGATAGGCGGGTTCTTTACCACTTGTGCCACCTGGGAACTTGGATTCACCTTGAATCCCCTGGTCCAGGAGCTCTGAGCCTGAGAGGGTCCCCTGAATGGATTGCATAGCGTTGGTGGGGTTGTTAAAAAAATGAGGATCACCTTTCAGCATTGGTGGCCAGCAACGATTCTGTTCAATAAAGAATCCAATTTGAAAACTGAATCGTCTTTGATTTAAGGCCCAGACTTGCCTCTTATTGTCTGTGTGACTCTAGGTGAGTTACTGAGCTTCTTCTTGTGTCCCGTGAGATGGATAATACTAAGCACACCAGCTCCTTGAAAGAGCTGAGCTAGGGATGGGGCTTTGTGTCCGAGATAACTCAGGACGGGAGGCAATGGATAGACCACAGTGGCTTGAGATTAGAGCTGCCTGCAGCCTTGGTATGTCCTGGAGTTGACGCATTGTTCCCCCAGACCCTGGAGCAGCATCAAGAAGGGAATGGAAAGAGGGAACTCATGGAAGAAGATGTAAACATGTAGAGTGCAGGTGGCAGGCTGCCCGCCCACAGCAAGCCCTCATACAGGGAGAATTCACACACTGTTGACACTTTTACTGCTGTGACTGTTACTGTTGTTCAGAGGTGTGCATGGGAATCCAGGTAGAAAGGAGAACTCAAGACACCGGGTGAGTGAGGGGACAGAGGGATGGACAGAAACTGGGCTGAATCTGTTCAAGGTTACAAAGCATTATGTGCAATCTGCAAAGGATGGAAACTGAGGCAGGCTGCCCCTCCGCACCCCAGACTTCTCGTGTCACCCAGTGACTCTCCAGGTGGGTCAAGAGCTCTTTGAAGGGTGTTTGGTGTCTGTACATCTGTGCAGAGAGACAAAGCCTACTGCCCTGAATGGAACATCAGACCCTGGGCTGAGCACGGCCGCTGGTGGTGGTTTAGTCACTTAGTCGTGTCTGATTCTTTGCAGCCTGAAGGACTGTAGCCCCCAGGCTCCTCTGTCCCTGGGATTCTCCAGGCAAGAATACTGGACCGGGTTGCCCTGCCCTCCTCCAGGGGATCTTCCCCGCCCAGGGATTGAACTCGTGTCTCTTATGTCTCCTGCACTGGCAGGTGGGTTCTTTACTGGTAACGCCACCTGGGGAGCTCCACCTTACACCTGCTGGCGGGCCTTGGTTCCGCTGACTCTTGAGGAGGCTGAGGCTCAGGAAGCTGCTTCTGTGGGATCTCACAGCAACGTAAGACTACTCCCTGTTCTCCTGGCTGCCAGCTCTGTGATCTCTCCCTGGCGGCCCGCTCATCACTGGAACTGACAACATAAGAGCCTCCCATCCCTTCTCTCCCTCTCCTCCTGTCCTTCTTGGCCTTCTTCCAAGCCTTTGGAAGAGCAATAAACCAACTCAAGAGACGGAGAAAGGCTGTAGGAAGCTCAAACCCGAAATCAATTTGGTCTTCACACAACTCCCATCTGAGCTGCCTGGGAGACAAGCCCTCCTCCTCCCCGCCCACTGTTGCTCTCATGTCAGTGGGCAGTAGCCGGACTAAAGGACTCAGGGCTCCCCAAACTCGGGGCTCTCATTCCTGATCATCTGAGATGGAGCTGATGTAATGGTAGCAAGTAAGGTGCACAATCGATGGAATGCGCTTGAATCAGCCCAAAATGATCCCACCTCCACCCTGGTTCGTGGAAAAGCTTCTTCCATGAAACCAGTCCCTGGGGCCAGAAAGGCTGGGGATCACTGAAAAGACTGACGTACGTCATTCCTACGAATCCAGACCCCACCGAACACTGAATGCAGAGGGCATGCCACGTAAAGGTGAAAAGCACACACTTAGAAGCTAGGCAGTTCTTGTCTAAAACCTGGCTCTGCCTTTCTCAAGCTGTGTGGCCTTGGGTCAGTCACCTACCCTCTCTGAACCTCAGATCCATCTTCTGTAAAACAGGGCTGATAGCTCCCTCCAAGGTTGCTGTGAGAATTAACTGAAAAGGTATATCTAACACACCTCCTCTGTAGTAGGCATTCATTTGAGGGTTAACAGGGGTTTTGGTTGTTATGTTTTGACCCAGTGAATTCTGGGCTATAGACGTGATAAATACAGGCTCCTCTGCAGCCACAGTCCCAGTCTCTAGTACAAGTATGACCGTTCCTGGCACGTGTGATCATTCCCTCATCTTTTACCCATGGCACACATCGATCATCTATCACAGTACTTTCTCCTTCTGAGCTAGACTCAGAATCCTTCTTAACACAGCATACCAGGCAGTCGTGACCAATTGACATGGAGGCAGGTGAAATTTATTTGCACCCCAGTTTTGATGAAGTTCACAATTTCTGCTCACTCTGGACCACCCAGGTTGTCTCGCTACTCTGTCTCCCTTCTGCTCTTGTGAGTGCATTTCTGTGTGGATGTGTGTTTAAACCCTTCTTCCAGGGTGAAAGGCCATTCCAGTCATCCGGGTGCTGGCCCATCTGTACAAATCTCTATACTTTCAGAATCCCATTGGCCACATCAGGCTTGCGATGGGCTCTGCAAGTAATATCAGCTTATCTCTGGGAAGGAAGGCGGGTGGGAATCAGGTTAGAACTTGGGAGAAAGCGTGTCCACACAGAGCACACGCTCTCAGTCACCTTTAGAAACGATACAGGAGATAGTGGCTGGATATGAATTTGAAGCTTCAGAAGATATAACATTCCATTGCCTGGTGATCGTCATCTTAGAGAGGCAGGCCTGGAATTGAAAGTTTATTCTTGAGGGTGAAGCTAGCTGCTATAACGAATAGGCCCCAATAGTTCAATGACTGATCCCACAGGAGTTTTTCACTCATAAAACTGTTCAGTGTGGGTGCTCCTGGGGGGCTAGTAACTTTCTTCCATGTGGTCACTCAGGGACTTAGCCTCCTTCCCTTATGTCGCTCCACTAACCCCAGGGCCTCCTTTATGTCTAGGTGAAAGGGGTGGAGCTAACACACTGCTTCCTAACCTCTGGGACCCAGCCATGCAAGCATCACTGACACGCCAATTTCACTGGAGAGAGCTTGCTCCTAATCCCACCCAGATGGGGCAGGAAGGTTGGGCTGGGGAGGGAAGCAGAGAATAGTATGCCTGGCTGGCCCAACAGCAACACTGTGCTCTTGAGGAAGCACACGAAGGCGGTAGGGTGAGGACCACAGACTGGAGATCAGGTTTGGGTACCCAATCAGCTGGGCGGGGTCCTGCCTGGGGAGTGAGTCTGAGTCCAGATGCCATTTGGTCGTCTTGGGCATCGGGAAAGGCAGCTCACCACCCAGAGGCTGGCCAGCGGGTCCACAACAAACCTGCCCAGGGACATGGCTGGTCTAATTCTGCTGTCCTCTTTCTCCCTCCTGGGGAAAGGATGCAGCAGACAGTGAGTGTCTGATGCCATTCAGCCTTCTAGTGGTTCAGCCATTAGATAATTCTAGATTCATCAGGAAACTTTATTATTCTAACGCCCCTCCCCAGGCAGCTCTGCCTGCGGGGAGAGACAGTGCTGGTCACGACAGCTTCTGAAATCCTGTTTTGAAAGGCAGTTCCTTTTCTCAGGGTGCTTTATATTTTGGTCTCATGATCTGGGTTAATGGAAGTGTTCTCCTGACAGATGGGGCCCTTCTGAGTGTGCCAGCAAAAGCAGGTTTCTGAACCTCCAAGGCTGGGGGCCAGAGGCTGGGGAATTCGCCAAGGTAAATGCCACCTTGTGAAGTCTCTGGGACACGGCCAGCAGCCTTCCCTGGGCACCATGCCTGCCTTGTCATGTGGCATCTTTGGCTGGCCTGGGACCGTATGAGAGCCACATTTGCAGCCCCGGAGGCCTGGGTCTGTTTCCAGGCATAACATTCTGGCAGCTTCTTCCTGATCTCTGTGTGGAAAGAAACAGGATGGATGAAAAGTGAGAGAGAGAGAGTGAATTAAAAACAGGCCTGTGCTTAGTTTTCCCTCCAAAGCATTCCTTGTGAGCCTCATCAGTACAGGATTTGGAACAAAGGAATCCTGGTGCTTTGATGACCGTGTCTGCAGTGGCTGTTGGAATGAGTCTGACACCCACCAGGGCCTTAGTAGGAACTATAATTACATTGGAGAACCTGAGGCTACGAAGTCAACTGATTAGCTGCTTGCTCCATTTAGACAGATTCCCCCTGCCCCCAGGACACAACCAGGGCAAGGGGAGATGGCAGAAATGCGCTGGGTGGCAATACTGGAAGATGGGGCTGTGTACATCCAGAAAACCAAAGCCAGGGGTGCTGACGGGTGCCCCCATCAGGCAGACAGGCACTTGCCTGCTTCCGCCCAGGAGCTCTCCCCTGGCCGGGAACTGTGCTCAGGGGAAGGGAGTTGGGCTTCAGTGAGCATCCTTGGAGCAGACGGACGGTTATGGGATTGCTAGGTGATGCTCTGGGAAGCCCTCCCTGAGGAAAGCTGAAGCCTTCTGCCAGGCATAATTATTGCATGGGTAATTACATGATTCAGAGCCTGCTGGAGAATCCTGGGCTGGTGCCAGCGCAGAGAGGCAGGGTTTGGGGACTGTGACCAGTTCCTGCTTCTCAGGGCTGAGTTTGAAAGGAGAAAGGAATCATTCAGCCTCCTAAGAATTCCAGCTGGCAGGGCCAGGACTTGGCAAATGTGAAGCAGAGCTAGGAAGTTGATGACTTCGCTCTTCCTCTGCCCACCCTTCTCCAGGAGGGATCCCAGAGTTCTAACCTAAGCCCTTTTGTGTACTCCTTGCCTAGGGAACCCACCCCACTAGCACCTGTATACTCTCAATGTCAAGTACTTCCGCAGTGGCCCTTCTGAGTGTGCCAGCAAAAGCAGGTTTCTGAACCTCCAAGGCTGGGGCCAGAGGCTGGGGAATTCGCCAAGGTAAATGCCACCTTGTGAAGTCTCTGGGACACGGCCAGCAGCCTTCCCTGGGCACCATGCCTGCCTTGTCATGTGGCATCTTTGGCTGGCCTGGGACCGTATGAGAGCCACATTTGCAGCCCCGGAGGCCTGGGTCTGTTTCCAGGCATAACATTCTGGCAGCTTCTTCCTGATCTCTGTGTGGAAAGAAACAGGATGGATGAAAAGTGAGAGAGAGAGAGTGAATTAAAAACAGGCCTGTGCTTAGTTTTCCCTCCAAAGCATTCCTTGTGAGCCTCATCAGTACAGGATTTGGAACAAAGGAATCCTGGTGCTTTGATGACCGTGTCTGCAGTGGCTGTTGGAATGAGTCTGACACCCACCAGGGCCTTAGTAGGAACTATAATTACATTGGAGAACCTGAGGCTACGAAGTCAACTGATTAGCTGCTTGCTCCATTTAGACAGATTCCCCCTGCCCCCAGGACACAACCAGGGCAAGGGGAGAT